>BSBK01008099.1:0-687500 GCA_027943335.1 Chamaecyparis obtusa | reverse complement strand
TAGGTCAATTTTTTCATGCAACGACAACTCCTACTTGTAACAAGTGGTATTAGAGCTTGGTCATAGGTTCGAATCCCCTCGGGTAACGTTGAGGGGGAATTTTTGGAAAAATGGTCAGCACTCCCCTTAGGATTCATGATGTGGCTTAACTACCTCTTGTTCTTCTATAAGTCTAGTGGTTGTATCGGGCATTAACAGGTTGATCTTCAGGTGCAATGACAACCACTACTTGTAACACATAATTCTTCCCACTCACATTACAATTCCTTTTTCTTTTCATATGTAGTAGCATCAAGACCATTTTGAATGATGGGTTGATTTATCTCATCTAATTCCTTACTAATAACTTATTTCTACTAAAAAATATTCTTAAACACTTTCTCATTCCATTCCTTAATCTATACCTTGAGGAATCTCAACTTCTTTAAAAATTGGTACATCTTAGTGCCTCTACAAAATCGCGTTGAAACCCACCACAACTTTAAAAGTGCATGAAAATGAGGGTGCCTAAACCACATACACTCAAACTTAAAGGATGGGCCAAATAATTATTATTTTACTATATATTGATTTTAATATGACTTCACATTTTTATTTTTACTAAACATAGGTTTTGCATTGTATGTCAATTTCTATGTTCAATGCTTATAGAAAAATAGAAAAGTAGTAAAAAATAATTATGAAAAATACCTAGACACTAGGTATTTATGTTCTCTTTCTCAAAAAAAAAAAAAAAAAAATGAATTTTGATATACATCGAACTAGTTAGGGGCTACCAAACAAACCTATGTCCGTTAAAAGATTACATCCCTGATTTGATTAAGTTGATGATATCCTTGATAGAATCTGAGTGTATGCCCCTCACAAAATGAAACGAAATTTGATTTTGGTGAAGTATGTTGTGTTTATGATCTTTTGTGTTAAAATATAATTCAATTAAGTGTGAATTTTGATTTCATTTCCGATATTGAATTTGCGATGTTGTGATGACAAATACCCTTGATTTGGCTGAATAGGTGTTAAATTTGGGTCCCAAGTCATTTTATGGTAAAAAGCGCCCCTTTTTAGGTCAAAAGGGCTATATATAGGGGTAAAAGGTCATTTTCACAATTCATTTTCACCCTCCACTTTTACTTTTTCACTCTGACCCTCTGAGCCTTCTACGATGGTGATCCTAATTCGAGAGCACAGATTCGAGCAAGGTCGATGGTACCAACACCCGCCTCGCTATGGACCTCTGGTATGTACCCCTAGCAACTTACTTTGTCCAATTTCTACATTTAATTTTGAAAAATTTAGATTTTTTGGTAAAAACCCTATTTTTTTCATTTTTAAATTTTTGTTGTGCATATAAGCATTTTAGCAGCACGTACAAGTATGTTTCAGTGCATCTACAGTTTACTGTAGCGCATCCAATACTTCCCGCTGTGCTTCTTAGCATAAAACCTAGGGCAAGATCTTGCCTTTACAATTTTATGTTGCGCTTTAAATTTTGATTGTGCTTTTGACTTATTTAGCAGTGTGTATAGGGGAATCATGTAGTGTGTACTAATTTTTGCAGCGCTTTTAAGTTGTTTCTACACTTTTGATAGCTTTTGTTCTTTTGATATTTTTAGCTGCGCATTTGATTTTTAGCTCTTTTAAGCCATGAAATAGCACATACACCCTGTTTGGCAATTTTTTTGGACCTTTCAGTTAGTTTTCCAGTTCGTCTGATGTCGTCAAATAGTCATTTGGCTTAGGTGTTGATTCCTTTCTATACCACGTCATGTGATGTTAGATCAAGTCATTTGGTATTGAATTTTGATTGTCAATCTTGATTTAGATGGTCGATTGTGATGATGAATTTTCTGTCCTCTCTGAATAGAATCAGGAAAATTGATTGTGGTTTTGATTTTTATTGGTCGATTGACTTATGATGATCCAATATGTGATAATTTTGATTTCTGATGTGTTTAAACTTTCTTCTGCAGGCTCAGCTTCATAAACTAGTTGTCTGAGGTTTGTTTCCATTACCCTTCAACATGATTGACCACCTCAACGGGCTAGAGCGTCGATTGATTGGTCAATGTGGATTATCTTTCTTACTTTCTATCCCCTAATTCTACATGAATTGGGGTCTCCTTACAACTATGGTAAAGTGTTGGCACTCTAACCATAACACGTTCCATCTACTGATGGGGGAGATGACCATCACTCCTGAGGATGTGTATAGGCTCCTAAGGATCCCCACCCATGGGGAGATAGTTTACTATGATCAGGTCTACAATGACATAGTCTAAAGATGTCTCTTTGGCAATCCCACCATTGGAGTTAGGAGCATCCTATGGGTGCAGTTTTCTTCCTTCCCAATACTTCCAGTAGTACTAGGTGTTTTGGTCAGAGAGTTCTTGGTTCTAGATAGGCAGAGACATTGATTCACAGTTGGATGGGGTAGGATATTAGAGGATATGATCGCCCATCCTCATAGGTTTGATTGGAGCTTGTGCGTGCTAGCCCAGCTATATCACGAGCTACATGACATAGTATATTGGCACGGGGCTACTCTTTATATCGAGGTGGTATTACTATAGCTGTGGACTTGGGAGCATATTCACGTGACTCAGCCTATTATAGTTCATCATCGAGATGTAGGGTGGCCTTTTTCTTTTATATACAAGGGGATGGTTTTCCAGGCCCACCTGGGAAAGGTAGATTACTGGAGACATATTATTGATGATATAGATCAGGTGGTCTAGAGACCACATTTGGGATGTGAGCCGTGGCCTTGGGATGCATCTGAGCTTCCCTATATGTGCATGCCACAATGGATGATAGGGTAGACATCCTTGATTATTGAGAGATTATATTTTCATCAGGTTCTATGACAATTTGACCAGCCACAGGGGATGCCATAAGGGTTGGCCTTATATGCTTGAGTATAGGTTGAGAGATCCCTTTGGGGTCCTCAGATACACTACCAAAAAACATGAGATGAGATTTTGCAGCTTCCTCACCTAGCATGGGATATGAGGGAGCACATTGTTGATGTCAATATGACTGATGATTACACCCAGTGGTTCTTATAGAGCCCATTTCCTAGGTTTAGTGATCTTGTAGAGCCAGTACTAGGTATCGAGGAGTAGTCAGATGATGATGGGGGTGATGGTGGTGGTGGTAGGAGACGGGGTCGTCAGGGACGACGAGCAGTTAGAGTGGGACGAGGTGATAGAGTTTCCATTCCTATGATTGTGGTCCTCGCTCGTGCCACAGGTGGAGTCTATATGAGAGGCATACATGTTAGGGTTCGAGGTGGCCCCTACAAAGCTCTACATCAAGTTGGTATGGATAGATTGGCCAGATGGGGCTTGCATAGGGTACGAGTATACATAAATGTTGGTGTATAGGTTGTTGTAGATTTAGATGTGCAAGTCACCTAGATATTAGTGGACCAGGCAGCACATACACCTCTGGTACCTCCTCCTCCACAAGGTCCTCCTCCTACTCAACTTCCATCTTCTTCCATGGATCCTCCACCATAGGGTCCTCCTCCACATGCTCCTCTATAGGCTCCTCCTGCACAGGTATTAGCACACACTCCTCCTGCACCAGCATTGGCCTCTGATGTTCAGTCTTTACAGTCTGAGGTGTCAAAGATTAGACAATAGTTACACAGCTTAGTACCATGATGCAGACATTTATGATTGCCATGAGTTAGCATGTGCTACAGGTGAGCTCTAGTCGAGGTACTGATACAAGTCCTAGTACTGATGGTGCAATTGGTTCTAGTAGTTGATACATATGATTGAGCCATTCTTTTGATGTACACTATAATTTTGTGATATTGAGACATTGTACTTATATTCTTTATCAGATGATGTTCTGTATGATTGATACTTTGTTGGGACTTTGATTTCATATACTAATGGTGGATATTGATGATACCATGCACTTTATTTTCTTTTGATAGATTTACTTTACGTGATATCATTATGTGTTGGACTTTCTTTTCAAGTTTTTTATGATATGTAGATCTATATGATTTTATCTCTGCATGCTATGTTTTTATGCTTTTCAGATGCAGTTTATAATATGAATGCACATGTTATGTTTTGATATGGATGTGGATGTCTTATTTATGACATAGAGTAGATGGATTTATTTAATACATGGTTTAATGATTTAATGATTAATGCTATGTGATGATGTTTATGGATGCCCTTCTATGATGTTATGGATGATGTAATGCAATTTAATGTGATGGATGATTAATGAGATGTAAATGTAATGGAAGAATGCAATTATATGATTTAATGTATCGATTTAGTGTACTTAATGGTTAACATAATGATAGATGGATGCCATTGACGATATAATGATTAATGATTTTTACTAATGACATGATAATGAATAATGTACGATGGACTTAATGCAATTGGATGATCTAACACAATGCAATGATGCACTTAATACACTTGTACTCCTAGATGTAATTTCAAAGTTTTAAATGTAATGAACCCTAATGAGTGTACCTTAATGAACAATGCAATGTACTAATGAGATGAAATTAAATGTAATGTTTAAAATGAACTTAATGCAATGTAATTAATAACTTCCTGATGTAAACTAAAATGATTTATGCAAAGCATATAATTAAAATGATGGGAACTAAAATGAATGCAATCTAATGCAATGCAATTTTAAAATGAACTTAATGCAACTTTAGAAAGGATCTAAAACGAATGTAGATGATAAGATGATAAATGAACCTAAATGCAATATTATTTAAATGAAATTAATCTAATGCAATGCACCTTTGATTTTTGATTTTTTTTTGTTTTGATTTCCAACACACTTTATCACATAAGGTTTTTGATGAACTTTTTATTTTGATTTTGATTAACTCCACCCCCTCTTTTCTCTTTTCAAAATAGTTTTTGAGCTTAAGAAAGTAATTAACTTAAATTCATTTAATCTAGGAATGGATGCAACTAGCTGTCACGATTCACAAATTAGGAGCTTATATTCATCATTGAGCAATTTTGAGACCTAAAATTTGGCACAATCACTACTGGTTCAACCATGGTGATATGAATACCGCTTTTCTTATCCATGTTGTATCTCCAATCCCGGTACAACTATCACTGATTGAAATCAATCATGAGAGTATGAATACCTCTTTCATCGGATTCTATGTTGCAAGTGGATTTTGGTATTATGATATTTAACATCAAAATATCCAAGGTATCATGTTGCGTAAACAAATAAAGATCTTGGTTTCGCCATATGTACATGTCCTCGATGATTCTTTGATGATCATGTATTTAGACAAATGATACATACTTTAAAACCTTGATCTTAAGACCCTCATTCAAAAATCAATAAAATATCATGTTTTTATCATTGCTTATCTAGTCTAAGACTTCATCGATTTGCTAGAAAGACATGATTTCATCAATCAAGTAAAAACTTAGAAAAATTTTGCACCATTTTTCAAATCCATATTTCAAGTATAGTTCCATCCATTTCATATTTTTAATCTTGATAAAGGTAAGGTCTTTGTGAGATCTTGGATCAAAATTTTGCATTTGTTTTTTGATTAAGGTAAAAGCAGGTTTTACATGGACCTGAAACCAGTTACAAAAAAGCATAAAGATAGAGCATTAAAGTTTTCAAAATGAAACACCTGCTGGAAAACAAAAGCAAGGACCAACAACCGCATAGTTCAATAGTAGATACTAAAAGAAAGACAAACTACAAAACAACTACTAGCAAGAACTAGCTAATTATCTATTATCATTTCTTCAGCCTTCTTCTGGAGGTCTTCCATCTTCTGGATAGTCTCTTGCAACTCCTTCGGTTCTTTCAATTTTTCGAGGACCTTCCTCTGGATGCACCCTCTAGTTCTTGTCCCAGACCAGTATTGCCAGTATCCTCATTGATGGTTATTGTTGTTCTTTCTAGCAGGTTCCTTTCCAGATAGTTATGCAACATATTCAGATTCATAATAGTCACCTTCAAACCCTCATTGCTGTGGCTCAGAATACCTTTAATCATACTGTCATGGTTGCTAATTTTGGCTTCTAAGTCTTTCATCTTGTCATTAACTATCTTGCTCATCTCAACAGTACCATCCTCATTTTTATTTTTGTTTTTTACCTTATCAAGAACCTTATTTTCCATCTTTCCCAGCTTAGTAGTCATAATTTTCATGGTATTTTCCATTCTGTGGATCTAGAGTTTCATTTCCTGCATTTCCTTTTTCCATTCCATGTTCTTATCCTGACTCTCAGCATTATTCTCCTCCTCCTACAAAGTTGCTTCCCTCAAGAGGATTAAAGATTCCTCTTTGTTGTTGTTGTTCTCCACCATGGTTATCTTCTCCATACCTTCCTTATTTTCTTTCTAGTTGTCTTCATCTATTTCATTTGAAGAGGGGGTCTTACCAGTCTCCTTACCTTCATTCTCTTGTCCTGCATAATTCCCACAGTAAGCCCCTCATCATCATTACCATCCTCATCTCTGTTCTTACCATCCCCAGAATCTGGTTTAACATTGATCATATTTTCTTCCACAGGGGCACCCTAAAAAGTGATATCAGCCTCCATTGATGACACCTAAGTGCCATCTTCCTCTTTCTCGGCACCCCCATTAAGATCAAGGGTATCTTTCATGGTGTCTCCAGTTGAATTTTCCTAGGCCTCTTCCTCTTCCTCATCTGCTTCCTCCTCTTCATCTCCATCTTCTTGACTATTCTCCTCCTTATCATCATTCTCCTCTGCCATCCATTCATTCATTTCATCTTCCTCATCTTTTTCATTTCCTTCCTCTTTCTCATTGTTTATCTCTTCTTCACCAGAATCCTCCTCATTACCTTCCTCAATGTTACCCTTTCCCTGAGAGTGAGGCTTTTTCACTAATTCCTCAGTGCTAGTAGTATCTTTGCCATCGATATCAACATAGGCCTTATCCTTCTTATTCTTTCTCTTCTTACTAGTCTCAGCCTTTGTATCCCCCTCATTCTTCTCCTTTCTTTTACCAGTGAGCCTTTTAGGGATAGGGTCTGGAATATTATCCCTGATATGGTCTGAAATAAGAAGGATCAAGCCCTCATGCAACATGGGGTTACTAGCCTTTTTCTTGTGTCTCGTAATGCTACTATTAGGGAACTCAAAAGATAGTAAGGGAAATAAATCCTTCTATTATGCCTGAAGTGGTTAGCAAAAACAAAATGGAAGTTGTAAATTTTGGAATACTGCCCATCAAGCGTAAAATATTCTATCATAGCCTTCAATATTTTGGCCCAGAATTCATCAATATTGGTAATGTCCACATAGTCACAATTTCCCTTGGTCATAAGGGCTTTCTCATCGTTTGCATTTGTTGAATTGATGTTTGGATTAGGATTGATCGTCCAAGTATTCCATTTGTGTTTTGATGAATTGATTTTGTGTCAAATGATATTTGATTTGATGAATCCTTCCTTCTTATAGGATAAAATTGCCCCTAGTTGGATTGTCGTAGCGTTTGTTGGTCTTGGGACATTTTTCATATTTGTGACGAAAGCTCCAGGTACTTGCAAATGAAACTGTGGGGTTTTATTATGCAATATATACATATGCTGGCAAATGCAATATTTACAAGGATGACGACTAGGCATGACACTGACTTGACTTTCAATGGTGCTTATTTACCATGTTTTCACCGATTGAATTGATTTTCTCTTTTTCTATTTTTCAAGCTTTTTCCTTTTTTTTTTGCTACCAAGGCGCCTATTTGCTAGGTTTTCACCAAGGCACTTTTTCTTTCTTTTTTTTTCTTTTTTTTGTATTTTCTCTTTTTCAATTTTTTTTGTTTTTTTTTATCATCAAGGCACCTATTTGCTAGGTTTTCACCAAGACAACATCTTTTTGAGGAGGAGGAGGATACTAAGGAGAATAAGAAGGGGAAGAAAAAATTCACCATTAAAATGCCTGCGAACAGGGAAGATGTTACAGATTGTAGCAGGAAACAGAGGAAAAGAAGGAAAATGGATGAGGAGAATAAGGAAGAAGGGAAAGAAGAAAAGGTGAGTGAAGAAGAAGAGGAAGGTCAGGGCAAAGAGGATGATCATATGCAGGGTGCTGATGACCAAGGGACTAACCAGTATGATTGCAGGATAATAGACAAGGAGAAGAGAGTGGTTTGGAGAGACTTTCACAAGGTTTCGGTCAGGATGGGATTACAAAGAGAAATGATGAAAACCCTTGTCAAGGAAAACAAGGAAGGCAAGATTCAAATGGAGGAAATCCTTGACCCTGGCCTTGTGATTTTGAGTGACATTACCAAAGAACATCCTTAGATGGATTTCCTCAATAATGCTAAAAATAGTGTCATAGACAACTACAGGACAACTAAATGGACTTTCCATGAAATTCAGGAGTTAAAATTTCAGGTGGGACTGCTGGAGAGGGAGGATAATAGCAGAAAAATTACACTTATGGAGGAGAAGAAAGAGATGGAGAGTAACATGGAGGGAGTGAAGAAAAGAATGCAGAGTTTGGAGGGGACATTACAGAAAATAGCTAAGCAGAGTCATAGCATACTCAAAGCCTCAAATGATAATATAAAAGTCTTGATAAATAAATTTGAGGAACACCGGAGCAACAAGGAGGACTCTCCAAGCAACAACAAAGATAAAAACATGGAGGAAGGGCCGAGGAAGAGAACAAGGTCAAGTACAATGAAGAAAGACATGCAGGAACTTGACAAGGATCTGGCTGAACTCAAGGATGCAGCGGACAAGGCGTCTGAGCTAGAATTTCAAGCAGCGAAGATCCTCAAAGAGTTCGCTTGAGCTGCTCCCCTGGTTTTTTTTTGGGCCTAGACTGGTTTTTTGCTTTCTGTTTCTGGCTCTGTTTCTTGGCTTTAACTGTTTGTTTTACGGTTGGCCTAGGCCTAGACCATTTTTGTTTTGGCTGTAGCTTCTTAGTGAACTTTATCTGCCTTATTACTTTTTATGTTTAATACTATTTGGGTTTCAGGGCCCCTTTAAAACCTGTTTTCCTTAATCAAAAACATCTTTTTGAGGATCATTTATGAATGTTATTGGCTTTCTTCATGCTCAATTTTTAATTATTTTTTGTCTTTTCTGCATTTCTGATTTCTTTCTTTCTTTTCTATTTTTCAATGTTTTTGAAAATTTCAAGATCTCTTGACTATGTACAATAAATATGATGCTCTCTCATCTGATTTTCAGATACTCTTTTTCTTTATACCCTTTCATCTGCTTTATGTGTAGAATACCTTCAGGTGTATACTATTGATGGGTTCTTGTAAATCTTCTCCCTCACAATCAGCTAGTTTGTAGGTGCTCATTCCAAAATAAGAAGTAATCACAAAAGGTCATAACCAATTTTCTTCCCATTTCCCTTTCTTCTCTCTTTTTGCTTGATTTTTAGGGTTTTCTCGCAAGACTAGATCACCTATCTGGAATGTCCTTGGTTTGATGTGCTTGTTATAGTTCCTTGACATTCAATTCTGATACACTTTAAAATGGTCAAAATCTTGTTGTTGTCTTTCATCTAGTAGCTCCAATTATTGTAACCTAGCAGCCTTATAGTCTTCTTCACTCAGTAATCCATGCAATGAGATTCTTAAAGATGGGATTTCTACCTCCAAAGGTAAAACTGCTTCAACTCCATAAACTAAGGAGAATGGTGTAGCTCTTGTTGGCATTCTAATGCTTGTCCTATAAGCCCATAAGGTAGGGTTTATTTGAATATGCCAATCTCTACCTGAATTATCCATTGTCCTCTTCAATATTTTTAAAATGTTTTTGTTTTTAGCCTCCGCTTGTCTATTCCCTTGCGGGTAATATATTGAAGATGAATGATGTACCACATGGAATTTTACGCATAGCTCTTTCAAGTCCTTGTTCTTGAAATTTTTTGCATTATTTTTTATGATGGCTTGAGGAACACCATACCTACAAATTATGTGGTTTAATATGAACATGGAAATTTTCTTTCATGTGGCAGTGGATAATGGCACAACTTCTACCCAATTGGTAAAATATTTAGTTGCTGTAATGATGAATTTATGACCATTTGATGATGGTGGATAAATCATCCATCCCTATTAAGTCCAAACCCCATTGATAAAAAGGTCCAAGGTGTAGTTATTGGATGCAGTTCTTGTGCTGGCACATGAATCAAGTTCCCATGGTATTGACATTTCTGACAAGTCTTTGCAAAGTGACAAGCATCTTTTTCCATAGAAGGCCAATAATATCCTATCCTAAAAAGTTTCTTAGCTAAGGTCAACCCATTCAAATGTGACCCACAAATTCCTTCATGGATTTCTTGTAAGGCTAAAGTTGATTCCTCCTTCTCTAAACACCTTAAAAGCATTTTGTGTAGACTTTTACAATACAATGTGTCAGATACAAGGGTGTAACGAGAGGCTTGCCTTATGAAACTTTTATTTTGATTTTGGGTTTGGTCCATGGGTAAAGTTTGGTCTTTTAGGTATGTATAAATAGATCCATACCTAGGTGATTCATCTCCCACTAATAGGAAAATGGTATGGGGATGGGAGGGTTCAAATGCGGGTTGTCCAAATTCTTCTACCAAGAATTCATATCTGGCACTTTGATCCAGCATTTGGAGAAGTGAAACTAATGTAGAAATAGCATCTACTACTTTGTTCTTGTCTCTTGGAACTTGTTCAAAAGTTATCAATGTGAAGTACTTCTTGAGATCCTCTATCATGTTTTTGTAGGGTATCAACTTATCATCCTTGGTTTGATACTCATCATTTATTTGATTAATGATCAATTGAGAATCTCCAAATATCTATAATTCTGTCACCTTCCATTCCAATGCTAATTTGATGTCGATAACTAGTGCCTCATACTCAGATATATTGTTTGTACATGGAAATAGTATCTTGTATGATTTAGGGATCATCGATCCTTGAGGAGTAATTAGGAATATTCCTACACTTGAGCCATGTTGGGTATAAGAGCCATCAAAGTATAGCTTCCATGTCTTTGCTTCAACATTGATTGTCTCTTAATCTGGAAATTCTACTTGAATAGGATGTTCATCTTGTAAAGGTGACTCTGCTAATTGATCGGTTATCAGTTGGCCTTTGATTGCCTTTCTATCCACATATTCAATATCAAACTCACTTAGAACCATGACCCATTTGGCCAATCTTCCTGTGAGGGATGTTTTGCTTAGGAGGTATTTCAATGGATCAATTTTTGCTATGAGTCTGATTTTATGAGATAACATATAATGTGTATTTTTTGGGAAGCAAAAACTATCGCCAAACATGCTCTTTCTATAAATGTGCAGTTCAACTCATATTTTACCAAAGTTTTTCTTATGTAATAGATGGCTTTTTCTTTACCATTTTCATCCTCTTGAGCCAAGAGTGCTCCTAAAGAATGTTTTGTTGCTTAAATGTACAAAATTAATGGCTTTCCTCTTATTGGTAGCATTAAAGTAGGTGGATTCATGACATACTTTTTAAGTAAGCTGAATGCTTCTTCACACTTTTCATCCCATCTAAATACTATGTCCTTGTGCAAGAATTGAGTAAAAGAATGGCATTTCTTTTCCAGTTGTGATATAAACCTCCCGATTGACTGGATTCTTCCTTGAAGTGACCTCATTTGGCTTACATTTCAAGGTGCCCCCATTTCCATAATTGCTTTTACTTTTACAGGGTCTACCTCTATTCCCTTAGCTGAAATTATGTATCCTAGCAATTTTCCTGATTGGACACCAAATGCACATTTCTTAGGATTAAGTCTCACTTTGAACTGCTCCAACCTTGTGAATATTTTCTCTAGAATAGGTAGATGTTATTCCCTTGAATGGGATTTTTCAAGTATGTCATCTACATAGTCCTCTAGGAATTTATCCATCATATCATGACAAATAGTAGTCATTGCACGTTGATATGTTGCTCCTGCATTTTTTAGACCAAAGGGCATAACATTCCAGCAAAATGTCCCCCAAGCACATGTGAATGCTATTTTATCTTGATCCTCAGGTGCTATTTTAATCTGATTGTAGCCACTAAATCCATCCATGAGTGAGAACATGGAGTGACCTGCTGTTAAATCTACTATGGCATCTATGATCAGTAATGGAAAGTCATCTTTCAAACATGCAAGATTGAGATCTCTGAAGTATGTACAAATTTTGATATACATATCTTCTTTTGAAATAGGCACAATGTTTAATGTACATTCAGCATAGTCGATGGCTCTTATGAACCCTACTTTCAATAATTTTTCCAACTCTAATTTAACAAGGAGTGCTATGTGTGGGTGCATTTTCCTCAATTTTTGTTTGACTGGTCTAACTCCTTCTTTGATGTTTAAATGATGCATTATAAGATTAGGATCTAGTCCCCGCATATCATCATATGAACATGCAAAATTGATTTGTCTTTCCTTAAATAATTTTATGAAATCCTCTTTTTCTTTACTAGATAAAGATGTTGCTAGGTGTATAATCATTGGTTCTGATTCTAACCCAATGTTGACTTTTTCCATTGGTTCAATCAAAATAGGTGACCTCTCCTCATAGTGTTCAGGCAAAGTATCCAACCTCTCTTCCTTAGGTGCCTCTATTGGGTTTTCACCTTTGGAAACACTCTTTATTTCTTTCTCTTTTTGATCTAATGTTGCCACAATGTGGTTTTCAACATTAGATTCTTTCAATTTTTATTTTTATTTTCTTTTTTCACTTTTATCTGAATTGAGAAATATGATACTTCCCTTCATCATGACTTCTTCTTGATATTCAATGGTAGAAGAAGGTTCAACTGTATTAAGGTATTGGGACACCGTTTTGGCATTCAAAAATGTGGGAAGGATAGTAGGTTCGATGGGATCCCATTCAATGAGCTCTGGATAGATAAGGGATAAGGGATCAATGTTTTGGTTTAGCTTGATAGGGTTTAAGTACATGACTTCATTGGAAGGTTCAAACATTGTATCATTCAAATATATAACATGTGCCTCTTCTAGGTGTTCTAGAGAACTCGAGTCAAAATATTCCTCACTTGAATCCTCTTCGATTTCTAATGGGTAAAAATATCTTGGGTTAAACCTAGTATTAGATCCTCCTATAGTAGGTATCCATGATGGAACATAAGTCTCTCCTACCCATTGAGTTTCTTCAACTTCTTGACTTGGCACATTTTCTAGACCTTCTTGATTAGAACTGGATGCTTGATTATGATTGGATCCTGAAGCGTTCTCTTTCCCTTTCTAGGACTATAAGTGTGGATTACATCGACCTCTTTGTCTTGGCATGGTTCACTTGACAAAGAATCACATTCCCAATTGTTTGAATCTGCATCACTTTGTGATCCTAATTACAAAATGTTAAGGTATTGTAGGTGTTGGACTCAAATCAATTCAATAAAGGGAATTATAAATACAATCTTACTTATAACATTTGTTGTTATTCTAAACACACAAGTGAATGTTTGTACCACTTTTGTTTAAAATTTTGAGTTCTTTTTTTTGCCACCTAGCTCTGTCATGACAATAAGGAAATGGACAGGGAGAAGGGACAATCACACTCTCCTAGTCCATTTTCAATATTCTCTTGTTGAGTATCCTTTTTTCTTGGGGTAGAAATCAACGAGACTTACCATGTGTATTGAATAGGTAGCAATTAACAAGACTTACAATATAATTAAATTTGAGATGTATCCATGATGTCGTACATTATTTCTCATACATGCACCTACCACCAATTATATTGTAATCTTGAAATGCTTACTCGTATTTAAATAAGCTCAAATATAACTAAACATTGCACTTAAATCATTATTATATATATTATATATATATATATATATATATATATATATATATATATATATATATATATATATAGTATTATGTTGATTTTTTTAGTTAAATAAGACAAATTAAAAAAAAAATCTTAATAAAATTGTAATACATCCTACCAAAATCACACTCTTCAAATCATTCAAAAGAAATTAAAAAAATATAAAAATTCCTTCTCTAATTACCTTGAAAAACAATCATCTTTTATCTTATTATTTTTCTTACACTTTAAACAACTTAAAGACTATAATGACTTTTCTATGACACTGGAATCATTATTCCATTAATAATGCAAATAATAAACTCCAAGTAATAAAGAATGAAATTGGAGACTATCCTCAAGTATATCACATCATTTTTACCTACACTTCAAGAGAATTCATGAGTTAATTAACATTTATCATTTTCAAATGGGACACGTTTGAAAGATGATGAATTATATCATCCAAAAATCTATAATGTAGTATAATGCCATGAAGGTCAATTTAACCAAAATAAATTAAAGAAGCCATCTCTTATGAAATTTAAAACTACCAAATAAGGAATTCCATCCTAGCAGGATATCATATATATTGATTTCTCAAAGTACTTTTCCGGTGATGATGTATGGCATGAGGCATCACCACAAGATATATCTAGAGAGGGCAGTTGAACAAGTTACTATGTTGGGTCCATACGTGGTCCTTCATTTTCCAAAATATTAATTCGTGTAAACAAAGGTCAAGTACACCTTATCATTACTTCACATGGTGTTATCAACACTTTCACGTTTGCACACCCCACCATGGAGGGAAATTCCCTTATTTATTTCTTGACTATGAAAGCGGATAATAACAACATATTTGATATCTTGTTAAAAATTGGGTTTTTTTAAGGCTTATTTTTTCAAATTAATTTTCATTTTTAGTATGTATGTTTAAGTTCAATTCTCGTGGGTTGAGTCTATATAGGTAATGGTTAAGCAGTATGTACAATCTAATGTGGCCATACAGGAAAGGCTCTTTCAATCTTGAACAAAGATTCAAATTGTTGAGATCCCTACTAAGTTCTCATAAAAAAGAGTCGAATATATAAAGAATTTACTATACATTAAATTGTATTGTAGGTTCAAGATTATTTCCATGTAAATCCAAGATTTAACTTTCGTGGGCTAGGTTTAGATGGGTAGTGACTTGATCAGGCTAAGTCTTCAACCCAACGTGTTCATACGAGGGAGACTCTCCTAGCCTTGAACTATGGTCCAAATTGTTGAAATGCTCCTATTAAATTCTCTTAAAAAAGAGTCGAATACACTATAAAGAATTTATTGTATATTAAATTTTATTATATTATAAAGAAGAGGGTCAAGATTGTACTCTAAACAAAAGAAAATAATATCTTTAAATTCTTTACTTTTCTTTATTTGAATATTTTGTACAAAAATATTAAAAATTAATATTTAATGCATAAAAAGTTTACAATGTTATCAAAAATAGAGTCAAGCTCGTGCTCTAATGACCCTTAATTATTCCTTCATTATTAATTTAAACTTCCAATACTAAGAAATAGCTTTAATACTAAATCATTATAGATATTCAAAGAAACTTTTTTTAAAAAAAACTATACTAAATCATTCTAGATATTCAAAGAAAATTTTAAAAAAATCTGGTCCTCCTATTGGTAATGTATCACATTAAATATCCCCCGTATTTATTGAGACTAGTGTATTATAAAGCTAAGGAATCTCCATATCACTATAGATTTTGACCCGGTATTTGTTTTGAATGCCTCTTTTTCTAATCTTGGAAAATGATTCTAGAAGGAGAGAAATTTTAAGCCATTTTCATGTGACTAGTTGGCAAAATCAATGTCATCCATCTTTTCCCATTGATTTTAGGAGCCGGAGTTTATACGTTATTTCTTCTTTATGATTGGTCAATAATTTATTTTTTATATTAATATTTAGTAGGCGTGGTTAAGTGGTACATTTTTTTTATCTAAGAGATTAAGGTTTGCACTTTCTTAAGCTAAATTTTAGTATTAGTATATTGAAATGGTAATCTTGTTTAAATTATTCGAAATAGGGGTGATGGTGGTGAAGGCTAGAGGAATACGAGGAGAGAGGAGGAAAATAAGATGGTTTATATGAAAAATTAAAGAATTGATCTTTTATATTTTTATATTAAAAGTAGAAAAATAACAATGTTGATCTTGTAGACAAAATGGTCTGAAGGCAACTTCAACAAGTTATTAACAGACTATTAACAATACATTAATAGTAATCAGTCCACAATACCAAAGCATTACATAGATATAAAACTATAGATAAGAAGTCTTAAGAGCACATAATTGTAAACCAAAAAATACTTAACAACTAATTGAGGACACCCCACCCCAATCATCAATGAGAAATAGTGGTGTTTATGTTAGAAGAGTATGTTGGTGAAGAATATCTATCAAGGTGGAAAGGAATGTTGGAAGAAATATGAGGAGAGGATGGAGAGAAAAAAGAGTAGATAGTTTGTACGAGGAGTACTAGGTAGGAGGAATGTTCAAGTTGGATGAGTGCAATAGGTGATTGCATGGTTGATGTGTTCATAGGTAGTGTTGAAGAAGGCATTAAAAAAGATCCATATAATACAAATTATAATTGTAGTGGTCTTCCATCCTAGTAGAGTATTAGTTAAAGTGGTATTCTCATAAAAAATAAATAGTGATGTGATATATGCTCCATTTAATAATAACAATATTTTTACAGATGCAACTTATTTTGGATTTGATTGTGCTCACTATTTTTGCATCAACATTTCTTCTAGCTCTTCTCATCTTGATGATGGATCACAGAGTGTAATTCAAAACGTTGATGCAAAATAGTGAACAAAATCAAATCCAAAATAAGTTGCATCTCTAAAACTATGATGGATTGTGCAAATCTCTTCACGTTAAATAATATTATTATTAGAATTATTTAAAAGAAATCACAAAGGAGCACTTAAGGGTATAGAATATATAGTGAAAATAATGTGTACCTAAGTGTCAAGAGAATTTTGTAGTTTTAAGAGAATCAAAATGATGTCGTTATCAATTTGGCAAAGATATTTTATATGCTGATATGTGGTTTATCCTAAGTCAAACATTTTGGATTCTTAGAATCTTCATAACTAATTTTTGTTATGGTTCAATATCATTCAACTAAAAAACTTAAAGTAAATAAAAATTTAGAAAATACATAATAATAAGCATTGTGTGTGATTGTGACAAGTAAATTAAATATTTTGTATTTTATTTTTAAATTATTTATTTAATTTAATTGAGAGTAGAGCTTTAACACACTAAAAATATCTCTTAGTAAATTAATTTATTAAGACATAAATTAACGTCGTTATCAATTTTGTAAAGATATTTAATATGCTAATATCTGGTTTATCCTAAGTCAAATATTTTGGATTCGTAGAATCTTCATAACTAATTTTTATATAGTTCAATATCATTCAATTAAAAAACTTAAAGTAAATAAAAATTTAGAAAATATATAATAATAAGCATTGTGTGTGATTGTGAGAAGTAAATTAAATATTTTGTATTTTATTTTTAAATTATTCATTTAATTTAATTGAGAGTATAGCTTTTAACACACTAAAAAGATCTCTTAGTACTTTTTATAAATTAATTTATTAAGACATAAATTAACATTGTTATCAATTTTGCAAAGATATTTAATATGCTAATATATGTTTATCCTAAGTTAAACATGTTGGATTCTTAGAATCTTCATAACTAATTTGTATATAGTTCAATATCATTCAATTAAAAAACTTAAAGTAAATAAAAATTTAGAAAATATATAATAATAAGCATTGTGTGTGATTGTGACAAGTAAATTAAATATTTTGTATTTTATTTTTAAATTATTTATTTAATTTAATTGAGAGTTGAACTTTTAACACACTAAAAATATCTCTTAGTACTTTTTATAAATTAATTTATTAAGACATAAGATTTAATAATATGATTATTTTTCTAAATTCAGAAAAATTAAGAAAATAAGAATACTAATAAATTTATAAATCAACTAAATAACATAATAAATAAAACATTTTTTAGTTAAGTGGTTGTGTCAAATATTCTAACAAATATAATATAGAAAAGTGTTATGTACCTTTGCATATGATATCATGGGTGACATGATGATGACTTGTATTTATTTAGTTAGTTATTATATGAAAACAATATTGAAACAATAATTCATTTAGATGTTTAATTAAATAATTTAATTATAAAATAAAATTTATTTAAATTTGATTTGATTAATATATTTGATGAAATAAAATGAAAAATTTGAGACATAAATGTGTAAAATAATTCAGATGGATTATGGTTTATGTATGAAATAGTATGTATTAGAATCTAAGATGTTAAATGATAGAGAGTTAAAGACTCGAAAGCGATATTGGATTAATGACCATAGTTTTGTGAAAAATGAATCGTAAGCTTTCTATATGCTTGAACATGATTGTGCCCATGATCTAGTCTAGCAGGCATGATTACATCTTATGTGACAAATTGTGTTCATTATACAAATTTAGCTACAAAACCTATTTACCACTGAGTGTAGATGCATTTGAGAAAATATGGATTGAAAGAGCATTATTAGGACCTATTATGTATAGGAGAAAGGGTGTTTAATTTTCATAATGATAATTAGGACCGTATGTTTTTTTATTAAAATCAACAGCATAACAAGGGTGTTAACCCTTACACAAACACAATCCTGGGGTTGTCAACAAATCAACAACATCTTAACAAAGGTTTTGGTTGTTACAAGTCAAGGCCACAAATGACACAGCCAACAGAGTAAGTAGTCCTCCTTAAAAAGGTTGCTTTGGAGAACAAGAGGACAAAACTAGCCACTTACAACACACAAACAAAAATGCACAAAGTAGGGAAATCTAATAAAGGTATTTTGAAATGATCCCCAAGGGTAACAAAATGGTGTCCAAAACTATCTTGTAGAAAAAAAAATTGTCACCTCGACTAAAAATCCACCCCCATCGGCAAAATTCCTTTCCACCTCAATAGAAAGGGATCCCACCTCTTTAGGATCATAAAAGGAGACCAATAGAAAGGGGATCCAAGTTAAAATTCATCCCATGTCCAAAACAACCATAGTAAGGAAAAGCCCACATAAAGTTACAAACCTCCTTTGTCATGAAGCAAGTCTCCACCTCCATAGAAGATGCTCCCACCTCCATAGGAACCATGAAAGAGGAAGAAGCAAAAAAAATGTGCTAATCCCTCATTATGGAAAAAAAAACCCTCACCTTAGTAGGGATGAGTAAAACCCCAAAACCTACTGCAATCCTTAACCAAAAACAACCATAGACCAGCCTTGAAAACTATCAACAAACAATTGGCTACTAGAAGAAACGAGACCACTATCCTTACCAACTAAAACGGACAATCTAATTGAAAAAACAAAAAGAAACTTGAAAGTGTCAATAACTTCATTTATTGGTCAGCCCCAAATGGGGAAAAACTTCAACACCGAAAACTAAAATAAGCACCATCTTCAAACTCACATCAAGGATAAAGATCATCAAACACCCCACCAACTGGTGGATGAGGGCAGGCTGAGGCTATATGCTTTCATCCAACATGACCCATAAAACCTCAATCCAAAGAGAAGAAATATTCTTACCTATAGTGATCAATGCGACTTTGTTCTTTTCCTTGGCATTTCTATACACAATGTTCACAACATGAGGAGCAATCACTGACAAGGGGTTGGTGACCCACCTGGGTACAAAAACAAGACAACCTAACAAACATAGCCTACAACATGTGTGTAGATCACTCCAAGAAAAATGCCAACCACAATAGGGTAGTAATTTTTTCTCCAGTAGGGATCCAAAGAATCCCCAACAACACCTCCAAGAAAAATAGGAAAGGAGCAAATTAAGAAAAGCTCTGAAAATAAATAAGAAGCAAAAAAACCACAACCCTAAAGAAAGGGAAAGATCCCCAAAAGGAAAATACTTTGGGACACAACAACTACAATTACACCCAGAGATAGAATAGGGTTAATCAATACCCTACAACACTGCCCCAAAAAAACTACCTTCATTAATGCCCTAAGGGCTAAACATGGGCCATCTAGAAGAGGCCAACCACCAAGAAAACAACCTCTATTGCGGACCAATAGAGCACGTCAAAACCACAACTCACAAAGGGATAGAATGCCCAAGCATAGAAAAGATATCAGTCGTCAGGTAGAAGCAATGACCCCAGACACTGCAACCCTCCCCAACAAGCTCCTCTCCACCCAACAATGTGGCCAACTACAACTACCAAGATGAAAAAGTCGGGGGAGGTCAAGAAGATCAAGAGTCAAAACCACCAAGGGAGCCCAAAAAAATGTTGAAGTTTAGGAGGACCGTGAAGATCAGAAGGACCATATGTTGATTTAATGAATTTTAAATATATAAAACTTAGTGTCTATGTAAACTAAGAAGGGACTATGAATTGACTATTGATAGTTCCACAAATGTAAGATTTTATAGTTTGATTCTTGTAAAAGTTGGTGTAGAATGTTCAATACAGTACACTATTGAGCTATGGAGGTAGCCACCTAATATCTAGGAAATTTAATTAAAGGACAAGAGAGACCCAACATGAGAAAATAATTTAATTCTATCAAAGGATACAAATGCATGAGTATGCATGAATATGATTGATTTAAATTACAATGAGAACCCTTAGTTATATAGGCCAATTTGAGACATGGGACAATGCATGACTATAGTGCGTGCCTTAATCTTATGACTTAAGACATAAATTGAAAATGATTTAAGAAATCCCTAAGTAAACTTAAATAAACTAGTGGGTATGAGACATAATATGGAGATTGATTAGGTAATGTACCTTGTTCACACCGACATCCCCCTTAAGTGTAACTTAGAGATAATAGATATGAAAATATGTAATGATGCAAGGATGTGCCCTAGCTATAAACCCATACTAGATACCCTTTACAAATAAATATCTCAAAAATGAAGAGAAGGAGAAAGAAATCATAGAAAATAATTCTCTTCAAAAGAGAGAAAACACAAGATGTTCTCCAAAAGTATGAGAATGATAAAACTCCATGTAAGAAAAAGTGGTCCCACCATAAGAGAGAAGAAGACAGACTATGAAATCTCCCTCGACGTAGAATCTTCTACAATGATGACGAATGATCAATGATGAATATTAAAATTGATCCAACATCCCTTCCTTAAGTATAAATAAAAACAAGAATGCACACATGAAATATTCTCATTCAAAAAGGAATACGAGGGTCAAACTTACAAAATACATGGTATTTGAACTCTACTCAAGTGTTTTTATGTTGGTTCCAAAAGGTGGGGTGCAATATAATCAAGAGTTTTATGCCTCGCTAATGAAGGTGACAATCCAAAACCTTATGGTAATAGATGTACAACACAATCCAAATATAAATATGAAGACTCCTCTGCATGATGATCAAGGATGTCCAATTGAATATCAAACTATGACCAATGATCACATAGAGAAAGAACAAGAGGGTTTAAAGGTGTTCTCATGTGACATTTAATGAAGATGATGCAACTTTATAGGAGGTAACTTCAAAGAGGAGATTAATGTCTCTATAGTGTCAGTGAAGTCTACAAGATAAGTCTCAAAAAATAAACTTGTAATGTTTATCAAGTACTCATCCAAAGTAATTGTATTTGGAAGACAATGAATGTCATATGATTTTAGTAAATTACTAAATAAGATATGGATCTACCAACACGTATCTCATTGGAAGCAGCATGTGATGGAGGTGATGAAATAAAAATACAATTTTGATAACCTCAATTGATGAAAGAGCACAAAGAATTAACTTAACATACAACTTCCCTCTTAAAGAATGTCTATGACACTAGATGCCGAAGTGTGTACATTAACTAAAGGAACAACAGGATCAAAATGTGAGAATGTATACACTTGACTTTAATGATGTATTTTCCCAACTATAATAATATCTATTCCATGTGAATCTTGAATAATGAGAGAATCTAGTATGAAATCAACACTTCTTCATACTTCACCATGTATGATCTAATAGATAGAAAGGATATTTTTGAACAATAATGACACATTAAAAACATGTCATTAAAGTATATTTCATCCATATCAATGGAATCTTCCCAAGCATACAAACATATATTTGGTGTTAGCCATTAAGATGTGTTGTGATGAAGAAACGTATGCTATGATGGAGTCATATGTTGTGAAGCTCAAAATCAAGTATCCATCTTTGTAACTCAAAATTTATAACTACAAGAAGTGATTGTCCTTTTTATTTCTATTAATTTAAACAAGAATAAGAAGATGAACCCCCTAACATAGTTGGCAAAACATTGATTTGACTCTTCTTTGGAAGATGCTTCAACTCATCAATTTATTTTGAATAACATTGGTCTTCATCATGCACCAATTTCTTGCAATATGCACATTTAATATTCTCCTTAGATGACTCCCCTTGGAAGATGAATTTTTATGTTCTTATATAAAATTATATTTGGATTGCATATTCCTTTTAGAATCTTTATTTTTATTCTCTTTACCATTAGAATCCTTCTTATCTTTTGCAACCAATTATTGCATGATTTTAAGGACACCAAGGTGCCCCTTTAAATAATATATCTTGCTCCATAATATGTGACATAAAAATCCTTTAAGGAAGCAATCTTAAACTCTCTCCCAAGAGCACTATTTGCAGCATAGAAAGAATTTAGAGTTATAATATCACAAATCTTTATCTATGATCTTGGTTCAATTAAAAGGTTTGCATGTGTAATGCCTAATCTTTAATGTCAATTGAATTCATCTCTTTTGATGAGATTGAAATTTTGAAATTAACCTCTACATTTTGTTTGAGCAATCTATTCAATGTTATCCTATTCCTTAGACATTTAACAAAAATATTAACATTTGATAGTTCATAAATCACTCTTTTATGTTTTTTATAAAAATACGATCCTCATAACTTTTTCCCATTCCAATTATGTTATTCATGATAAAGACATTGTGTAAAGATATTTTATAGACCCACAAAATCTCTATCTCATGCCAAGTATAAACAAGGTACATCTTTATTAATTAAAAAAAAAAACACATGAAAAGAAAATGATTGTAAAAAAATTTATAACAAAATTTTCAAATTTGACTGGTGTTAAATAGAACTAATAATCATTCATGTTATGGCACCAATTAATAAGTATTAATTAAATTAAATAAGTTCAAACTAATAATTTACAAATAAGATATATTATGAAAAATAAATTTCCTTAAATTTTAATATATTTCAAATTGTAGTTTGCCAATGTAAATATTAATTTTTTAATGAAAAAATTAAACAAAGCATACTGCTACAATAAAATATCATCACGTAGGGGTAGATGTTAAAGCAAGCTAAAAACCATCACTTTTATATTACACTTGTTAAATATCCAAAACGCTACTTAAATGTAAAGAGTTTTGATAACACATTCATTGTAAGGAGTTTTGATGGAAAATGCTTGAAAAGGCCAGAAAATAAAAAGAAAAAGAAAACAGAGTCACATGTTTCTCAACAACATTACATTAATAACTGGTTTGCAACACAATTTTGCTCCTAAAGTTTTCAAATTTTTTGGGAACAATGTAATTATATGCAGAGTTGAAGGTTTTGGAGGCCAATTTATAGGGATTTTCTTTTGCTTATGACATTAATTTGAATATTTTATAGTAAACAGAAAATATTTTAGAGTAAATAAAACATATCAATCAGCAGTTTGAAGCATCTAGAACTATAATATAAATTTTCAATAATTAGGTAGTAATAAAATTAATATAAATAAGTACAAATATAGATAAATTTTTAATAAATTATTATGTAGTAATAAAATTAATATAAATAAGTACAAATATAGATAAATATTAAATAGGACATTGTTTCACAACATTAACCATGCAATTGTTTATACAAATCCTGTTGGTGAAATGTCATTTTGTACTGTCATATGTAACAAAGCACAGATAGCATCCATAAATTAATTAGATACACATTCTAAATTGCCAGTTTACAACTTATACTACCACTAACACGGACTAATTTTTCAGTCTTCAAAGGGTAATCCTTCAGTTAGTGGGATTCATTCTATTGCAATGATGTTTTCTTCTTACTTTCATAAACACTTCTATCTAGTAACAACCATTTGAATTACAAGCAGTATAGTATGCATATAATTCTAAATTCATAAATCTTAAATTTAAGAGTTTATAGATCACTGGTATAAGAAGCTAGGACACCAGAATCTTACAAGCACATAATTCATTGGCCAAAATTAATGGTTCATAGGTTACCTTCGGGTTCTTCATAAAAGGGCATGTGCAAAGAATCTGATCTCAGTAAAGATTAGGGCAGGTGTTCATGCAACTGCTTAGTTTATTTTAGCGCTCAAATTTTTTAGGAGCAATTTGTGGTGTTGGTGGCTCCTTGATTATCAAATTTTGTAGCTTATTTTTTAGCAGCCATAAAAAATAGGAAAAATAGGAAGCAAATAAAAAAGAGGGAAATCAATATGTAGAGCGATGTGATTTTTTTGCTGATTTTTTCAATAAACAGCTGCTGCTTACCTTTAAGCAGCTGCATAAAGACATAAAGTTACAAAGAAAATTATGTGGTGTGATAAGAAAAATCTTCACATTGCTCATTCTCATTTGTGCACTACAACTAATCCATTTCTGGCTAGATTGAGACACATTTTGACCATTATTGATGATTCATCTTGATACATTTAGAGAAGTTGTATGAAATCTATGCCTTCACCTTTGGAAATTTTGATTTAGTGGAGCACCATGGTGGAAAAATAATCCAATCATATTGTCCGAGAGTTCAGATAAGATAGTTAGAGTGATTATGTGAATCATGCTTTGGTGCATTGCTCCAACCATGTCGTGGTATTATGTGAAAGCACACAGTTTCTTATATCCTTTGGAAGAATGGTTTTGTACAAGCCAGATTTATAGTGACAGAATTTGGGGCAAAGCACTTTGTTGTGCAAATTATATTCTTAACACAACTACATAATTGCTTGTGATTTGACACCACATGAGAAATGGTATGGTAGAAAACCTATTAGTGGCCACTACATATTTGGTAGTGTTGCTTGGGCCTAGAAGTACACTAAAAGAGGCAAATACTAAGATCCATAAGTAATTGATCCATTGCAAACTGTTAGATCCAGCAGGTTTTTTTTTTTCATCTGCAAAGAAATGAATCAAGAAAAGTTTGGAAACAGATAGTCAGATGGATCTGATACAATAAATCATGGATCATGAATATGTAACAATAAACTTGGCATTCTTGTGTTCTTCCAGCAACTTTTCTAGTCTAGCTCTAATGGCATAGTAAGCCAGAGGCTTCTCATGATCTTTTGGAAGATTGTCTAGTCATCTATTGTTTGTATTGGGTTTTAGATGAAATTGAATAACTTGTTTGTTAGAATGATTTTTCTTTTGTATTATAAAAGATTTGAATTCAATATGATCTAGATGTTTAGAACATGTACTTTGCCCTTATACTAAATACCTTTCATCTGTTTGTTAAAATGATTTACTAAGTCCATTACTTCAAGAAATTCAAGCTGAATTCTCCCAATTGTAGACAATGAGATGAAGTCAGTGCTCCAATCATTTGGATTGAATGGTTCTGTGTCTCTAAATCCCAATTACTTCAATAATACAAAATGGATGACAAAAATATGTTATTAATTATACTCAAGAGGAAGAAAAATTCTATCTTAGCACCCAAACCATGGTAAGGAGTCAATCAGAAAGTTCTGGTTACACTGAACGGTTTTAGCTTAATGTTATACTGAATGGTTGGAAGAATCATCAAAAACCTGGTTTAGTTGTACATAATCTTAACCATCCTGAAAATTGGCTTTGGGTGGCTGTATTGTGAAACCTTCCTTTCAATCTAATAATGTATCTCTTGTCATCACTAAAATCATAGGGATTGAATCCAGGAAAAAAAGGCACAATATCTTATGCAATCTGATGAAGTATCTTATGGAATCAATCTTATAATCACCCATTAATTTGATTGTTACAAATAAATAATCCATTTAAAAATAAAAATTTAAAGAAAAATTCATAGAAATGATTATATAAAAATCAGGGTAGAAAAAGTCCCAATCAAATCCAAAATTTAGTATATATTACGGAGCAAATTACTCCTTGATAATTAAATCTGGGTGCCCGTCAGATCTGAACAGATTATAAAAACCAGTTAAATCCCTTGCATGCAGAGTTCTACTGAACCGCATGCAACAGCTCCATGTCACTCTTAATTAAACAACCACTCTATTTTATTTCATTCATGCAATCTCCTTGATTATCTGAAAATGATTTTTCTGTTCCATCGGTTTATCACAAATTCCTGTAAACCCCAATTATAAATATTCAAATCTATCATCAAATAAAATCAGAATATAAAAACAGTCTATAGGTGAGAAATAAGAAATAAAATTGTAGAACATACCCTGAAGAAGCCCTGAGTTCTGGCAAATTGGCAACCAGACGAACATCTCTCCACATGAAGTGAAATAATCGAACAGTCCAAATTCGTGTTCTGAACAAACAAATGGGAAGATATCGCGGGGGAGGAATACAGAGCATAAACGGAGAGAAGAGCAAGAATGGTAACATTATAATGATGATAATATCCATGGCACTTCCAAACGTTACGATTTGGGCTTTAAATGCAGGGGATTTATAGTTTTTGTTAAGCATATTGTTTATTTCTAAATTTAAGTATTTTTAAATAAAGGTTAAGAATTTAGAGCATTCAGAAATGAAATTATTTGTAATTAAATAATGTTGGAATTGTCAAATTTCAGTATTTGACAATTCGGAAGTTTTTAATTTTTCAAATGGTTTTTGGAATATGACTGGAACTGTTTGGTTCACCTGGAATTCATAATAAAAAGATGGAAAATATTGTTTGCATATGGATTTTAAAATATTATAAATTTTGCTTTATCCCTAATTCCTATTTAAGTGGAACTGGAATTGATTTTCCAATTCCACCTATTTAGAGGGAAGATTCAAATGTTGGTTTTGGGGGTAAATGAGAATTAACAAATCTCTATTCGAGTTTCATATTTTGAACACAAACATAAAAAATGTCAATTCAAAATTAATAGAATTCTAATTGGGAATTAACAAATCTCATTTCCTTTTATAGAATTCTAAATTAATTGGAACAAAGAGTTTTAAAATTAGTTTTTTATTAAATTGAATGACTGTAAAATTCATTAAAGTTTACAAATTTTGGATATCTAAGTTGACAGTAATATATGTTAAGAAAATAATGGTTTTTCCAATAGCTCATTCTTGCAGAAATTAGTTTTGATAAAAAAAAAATTGGTTATTTTTAGTTTGGTGGTAATCTAAAATCTATTTTTTATTTTGTTATTTTTAGTTTGGTGGTGTTAATCGAAAATCTAAATATATGGAATCTAATCTAATTTTTATATGAAAATTTAAATATTTTCAAAATCTATTTATATTGTTTAATTTAAAAAATTTAATTTACTATTTTTTTATATTAAAGCAACCAAAATCCGGGGGGCTGACCTTTTAGATATAATGCCCAGAGACGGTCAAAGACTGATAAACCATTGTCAACACACAGACATCAACTATAACCACAACATACAACTACTTAATATCAAAAATATTAGATATATTGTGTGTTAGCCACAAATGCAAATCCATCACTAATACCACCTGAAAAAATAAAATCATCATCATATGTCTAAAATCTAAACTATAATTATTTATCATCTTAAACCACATATGGTAGTAATTATTTTTAGTAATTTTCGACACAGTGTAAAAATAGATAATAATTAAAAATTTGTGATGCCTTGCGGGGCTAAAACTAGAAATACGATAAAGTCTAAACATCAACCTATAATTAACAACTATCTTAACCCAAGCCTCAAAATAGGCTGAACTATCCATTTTCTTCTCCCCGAGCTTTGAAAACATCATCTGGGTCCAATCGTCAGCGAGGAACCTAAACAACTCCTTAGAGGTTTCATTCTCCAAATCTTTCGCTTCCAACTTCGTCTCTTGCAGAAGATAGAGAGTGGTGGCCGACGAATGCATAACTTTAAGAGAAAACTTGACAAGTGCAGTGAAACTCTTCTCTAGATTTTCCAAATCTTTTAAAATGTCCTGAAACTGTCCCCAAGTGGTCGCACATGAACAACATCCATCTTTGACAGCAATCATGTCACCAACCGCAATATTCTTGCCTTTTTCTGGGATGCTATGGACAGGGGATGTAGCTTGAAAAGGGGAATTGACTTTGTTGTTCATCTTAGGTTTAACAGTGAGGTCCAAAGACTCGGTCTTGATACTCGTCGAAACATGGGTTGAGCTAGTGCTATTTTGAGTAGTATTCTTCCTAGCCTCATCGTCCTCCAAACTCTTTGAATCATTAGAGATTTTTTCCTCGGCTGACTTCTCTTTCATAGGTTTACCCTTACCCTAGGGTTTGACAACAATCTTAGTGGAGCGGCGTGGGGTTTCCTCTGTTATTTTAACATCAGAGTCTATCTGGTGGATTATGGCCTTTTTACTCGGTTTAGCTTTCGATGGACCAAGTGGGTCCTTATTCTTTTTATCCACAACCTTATTAGAAGCAGATGGGGATGGTTGGGGAGAGACATTGGGAGTTTTAGGTCTTTTCAGACCCTTCTTCTTACTCGAACCAGGAATGTCTACCATATAATTATTAGCATGAATGATTATTCCCAAAGCAGGTACCATGTTGGTAGTTATTTTGTTAAAAAAATATTTTAACAAAATAGAGGACATCAACAAAAAGTTAAATATTTTTTTTATCTTTTAAATATATATTTTATATTTTTAATAATAGTTAGTATGTTTAAATTTTTAAAATTTAATTTATTAATTATTTTTAAAATAATATTTAATTTTGTTTATAATAAATTGTATCAGTATGTTTAATTATTATAATATATTATATATTAAAATGTTTAATTATTATATATATATATTAAAAATTTTGAAATTTTATATTTAATTTCTAATAATAATTTATTTTAAAACATTAGTTTTCTACAATCTATCATTATTCTTGTTTGTTATTTCTGGTTTAGATTTGTTTTGAATCAACATTTCCCATCATCAATAAGAGGAAGTTTAGATAGAAAAACATGAGAACATAACGGGGAGGTTGCACACTAACAAAGTGTTAAAATTTAATAAAGTTATATAAAATTCGTTAACTATATATTATAATAATATAAGAAAATTTAGTTATATAAAATTTGTATAATATATATTATAATAATATATAAAAAAGTTAGATAATGAAAAATTTATTATATAGTATAAAATAAAATAATATTAAGTTTGAAAAAAAAAAACTAAGAGTCTCCCTTGGCAAGATATGTGTTTTACTCTAATATAAATATCTGAAAGAGTTTTAGTTATATAAATTATTTATAATAGTTCTCCCATTTTTACCATAAAATAAAATAAAATTTTGATAAATTGTAGGAAACTAATATTTTAAAATAAATTATTATTAGAAATTAAATATAAAATTTTAAAAATTATAATATATATATCTAGTAATTAAACATTTTAATATATAATATATTATAATAATTAAACATATAATTTACTATTAACAAAATTAAATATTATTTTAAAAATGAATAATAAATTAAATTTTAAAAAATTCAAATATAATAATTATTCTTAAAAATTAAAATATATATTTAACTATAAATATATTATATTAATTTTTTTACTAATTTAATTAAATAATATAATAAATAACACAATCTATTAATACATAACACAATTGAAAATGAAAAAAAATATTACATAATATTTCCATGGGAGCTCATAGAAAATAATGCTTTTAAGTGTAAAAGAAATGAAGTTCTTTAAAAAAAAATGTTAGAGTGTAAAAAAGAGTGAAGTTCCCTAAAAAATAGCTTTAAAATATAAAATGAAGCATAGCATACGAAGACACTTAACTTTTTTGTTTCAATCATCCATAACTGTAGTACTGTACACTGCCAGACAACTGTAGGACTGTACACTGCTAGACAATCGTGCGGAACAATGAATGCGCTGGCATGGTATGGGTATGGCCATGGATAAAGGTGCGGGGAACGAGGTGCAAATCCTCGCACCTTTAGCCATTGCCAAATTTGAGACTTAAAGAAAATAATTAGGAGACGAGTATGAAATCCTGAAGGATCCATAAGGTACATTTTAAAATAGAAGTCACTATAAGTAATAATCTCTCCTTCCCTTTTTATCGTGACTTGTAAACAATGCCATAAAACCCCTTTGTTAGGCTTAAGGTGACGTAGAGAGACCAAGTACCATCCACAAGGCATGATGCAAGCCCCTCAATCACTGATGATAGAAAAGTTTAAATTCAAAAGACAATTTAAATAAAAACCCGTCTTTTAAAAAATAGCCCAAGTTAGCCATATGGCTATCCATTTAACAATAATAGGCTTTTGCATCATACTTTTTTATTAACCCATTATTTCCCTAAAACAAATCTGATAGGCTCTAGCAGAGCCAAGCATTGTCTCCAAGAGTATATGCCTCTCTTCTCAAGACCAAGGGCATCTATAGAATCAACAATAGCTTTCCCCTCCCAATAAACATGTTGTAAAGAAAAATCATCAAAGCTCCTAAGTGATGATCTGACGTCTAAGGATTTCATCAACTTTCCACCCAACCTTCATAGTTCCCTTGGTCGCCTCAATGATCAGATTAATATCTCCCTCAATTTCTAGAAGCTTAATTCCTATGGAATGAGAAAACTTAAGACCCAATAGTAGGGCCATACCTTCATCTTGGTTACTAGTTGAGGTCCCTAGATTAGCAGTATAGGTAGCCACCAAATTACCATTATGATCTCTTATGATACCACCCCTAGCAACATTACTTGATCTAGCTACCCCGTCAAAATTTAGCTTAGCCCAAGGTGGTCGAGGAGCTTTCCAAATAGTATTTTTCCTAGTCTCAAGCTTTGAGTTTTCATATTTATAAAAGGATCCTGGAAATATCCAAACTCTAGCCAGTTTACAATCTTGTGGAAGAGGGGGGATGGGGGGATTTTCCATTTGTTGACTGAGACATTTTCAAGGAGGATTTTATCAAGGATTGTCAACACATTGTCCATTGTATTTTCATTGTCCCTAAAGATATGGTTATTTCTTTCCTTCCACAAGCACCAACACACATGTGGAGGAATTTATTTCCATAATTGCTTTATACAAGGATGTTTTGAGGGGCACTTCTATTTGAATATAAATTGTTTCAGGTCCTCGTTAAATACCCATAGTATATTGAATCTCCTCATATTTTTCTGTCAGATAAATGAAGCAGAGGAATGGTGTATGAAGAGGTGTTGTATGCTCTCTTCCTCATGCTTACATAGGACACATTGATTTACCAGTTGAAAACCTCATTTCATGAGGTTTTTCTGGGTAAGAATTTTACCATGCATAGTCGTCCACCATAAAAAAGCTTTTTTTTTTTAGGAGTTAGGAATTCCAAACCTTCCTCCAAATGTCAATATTAGTTGTGTCTTGCATCAGGTGAAGGTACTTTCACCGAAAAAGCACCAGATAAGATTTTAGCCCAGATAAAATTGTCCTCCCTTGGGAACAAGGGGGTACGAACTTTAGCTAAAAGACTTTGTAACTCCTCCACCCCATGGATGATGTGGGGAAAGTTAAGGAGCCCTTCCTTGAGGGATTTCCATCTTCCATAGGGTGATATATAATCAGCCACTAAAGGCCCAAAATGATCTTTAAGACTCCACATGAGATGGCTATAGGGAGTAGAAGCTAAAATTTTGTCACCAATCCATAAATCTTTCCAAAATCTAATGCTCCCGCCATTGCCAAGTTGCCATTTTAGGCCCTCCCTAATAATGCAATGACTTTTGAGAATGTTTGCCCAAATCTTAGGACCTATCGGAAGGTCATGAGAAGCCAAACATTTATAGAAAGGGGAATTATTAAGGTACTTTGCTTTCATCATTTTACACCAATCAACCTTATCCATCACAAGGTTCCAACTCACCTTAGCCAACAGAGCTTTATTAAGATCAGATAGTTTCCTTAGCCCTAATGCACCCAAAGCTTTGGGTTTGTAGGCCATGTCCCAATCGACCAGACTCGTTCTCATTTTTTTTTCCATCCCTATCCACAAAAAAGAATGTTGTATTCTTTCCAGTTTATCAGCCATTTCCCTAGAGATTTTAAATAGAAACAAAAAGTAAACCAAAATTCCCTGTAACGAAGCAAAGAGGAGTTGTAATTTTCCCACACTACTTAACATTTTACCTCTCCACCCTACAAGATTCCTTTGAATTCTTTCCAAAATTGAATTCCAGAAGTTAGGGGTCACCTCTTTAACTGTAAGCGGTAAACCCAAATAAGTGTTTGGTAGATCAGCAGTTTGGTAGCCAAGAATGTCTCTAATTTTAATTTGGAGGTCAAGCTTGGTATTGAAGAAATATAAATTACTTTTTTGATAATTGATTTGTTGACCTGGAGCATAAGCATAATCCATGAGAAGGCACTTCCACTCCTTAGCTTCAACAATCGATGACACACCAACAAGGAAGGTGTCATCAACAAACTGTTGAAGAAATTCTCGAGGGAGGGAAGTGGAAGCTTTAATTCCCTAAATTTTTCCAATTCTTCTATTATAAAGAAAGTTTCTACAAAGGACCTCTGCCACCATAATACAAAGGTATGATGAAAGGGGGTCACCCCACCTAAGTCCTTTCCCAACTTTGAAAAATCCCCCAAGGAGTTCCATTCACAAGGACTGAGAAGTGAACAATTTCAACAGATTCCTTAATAATTCTAATAATTATGCATTCAAAGCCCAACTTAACCAAGATAGTGTACATGAATTTCTAGTTGACTTTATCATATGCTTTAGAAATATCAAGTTTGAAGGTCATACCTGGCACTTGCTCTTATCCATTGAATGAATTATTTCATGTCTAGCTATAGCACACAATTTGTTTGTCTGACACAAAACCCTTCTGACTTGGACTTATGAATTTATCTAGAAGAGGCTTCAACCTATTAACCATAATTTTGGAAAATATTTTTTAAGTAGTGTTGCAAAGGCTGGTAGGCCTAAAATCCATCATAGATTTAGGATCTTGTATCTTTGGGACAAGAACAATATAAATATTGTTAAGTTTCCTAAGAAGCTTCCCGGTTCTGAAGAAATCTTTGGCAGCTTTAAAGATATTATATTTAACTATTTTCCAAAACACATGGAAAAATGTGGGGGGAAAACCGTCCGGCCTTGGCGCCTTATAAGCCCCCATGGAAAAAACAACATCTTTAATCTCTTCCTCCAAAACATGGGCTAGTAACTATGCATTGTCAGCATCATGCATGATAGTTGTAAGATGGATGATGAGGCTATATTGAATCATAGTAGAGATGTTATTGTTGTGTTCCACAAAAATATTGGATAAATAAATGAGAGGCCATTTACCCAATCTTGTCTTCATTAAAAATATTGTCATTATTGTCAGCTATCAAGGACTTGATAGTATTCATCTTCTTATGTTTAGAGGCCGATATGTGGAAAAAAGAAATATTTTTGTCACCTTCTTGCAACCACTGGACTTTGAAGCATTGTTTCCAATAAATTTCATCATTAGATAAATTTCTTTCTCCATTGCTCTTCTTCTTCATGGATATTTGGGGAAAAATTACCAGTAGCAATTTCCTTTTGTAATTTCTCAAGCTTGTCTCCAATGTATTTTTTTTCTATTTGAAAGTGTCTCCAAAAGAAGACGTACTCCACTCTTTGAATTCCTTTCTAATGATCTCAAGCTTTTGGGAAACTCTAAACATGGCAATACCATGGACCGAAGTGTTCCATCACCTTTGGATACAATTCCTAAACTCAGGATGGGAGTTCCACATAATCTCATATCTAAAAGGTAAAGGGGATGAGAAAGGTTTATCAGTCCAATGTAGAAGGATAGGGGAGTGATCTGAAATAGTTTGTGGGAGGGAAGATAAAGAAGTAGTACATCTCAGATCTCACTTAGAAGAAACAAGAAGTCTATCCAACCTAACTTGGACTGGAGGTTATGGCATTTCCTATTATTGGACCAGGTAAATGGGTTACCTTGAAGTTCAATGTCACAGAGGTCATTCCTCTAAATAAACTCAGAGAGATCATTCATACTATCACTATAATATACTAGACCCCCAAATTCTCAGAGGGGTAAAGAGTGAATTAAATTCACCAGCCACCATATAAAAAGCATTTGAATCTTCAGAGATGAGGGAGGAGATTTCACCCCAAACTTGGCTTATACCAATTCTAGTATTTGGAGCATAAACATTAAACACATATCAGGAGATGTTCCTGAGTCGAAAGGAAACAACAAGAAAATTCTATGAAAAAGAAAAGGATTCTCCATCCAACTTACCCAGGTTCCACGGTGTGGAAACACTAACAAAGGATCCTTCAACTTCACTATAGTAGAAAGAAGCACCCGACCATAATTTCTCAATTGTATTAGCAAAATTTTGGAAGGTCATTTTAACCTCCTGGATTAACAAAATGTCAATTTTGAGATCTTTGATGTATTGTTTTAATGCATACTTCTTTTGGGGGCTATTCAAGCCCCTCAAGTTCCATGAAAGGAACTTCATTTTATTTTGCATTGAGAAGCCTCCAGAGTCAATTTCTCCCCATTGGAAATTTCTCTAGCCATCACTTTATGTATTAGAAGCTATTATGAAGGCCTACCAGGCCTATCATCAGTTTCCACATCAGTCTACTTTCCACCTCTAGTTTTCCTCTTTCAAAATTTCCAATCCTCCTTCTCAACCTTGCTTGGGGATACAGGGGCTGACTTACCATCTAGGGAGAGGATGATTCTTTTAGTAACTTCAACAATAAGATCATCCACTATTGAAGTAGCTGAGAAGGCTAGGGTGAATTGAAGACCCTTGACCGAGGTGGTGCTAGTCTCTCTACAACTACGAGCCCTATCATTTGACTAGTGAACAAGGCGAGATGCCTCCATCATAGTAGAAGAACCCTTCTTATAATCTATTGTCACACTCTCTAGTTGGGAGGGATTTGTAATAACACAAGAATTCAAAGAGGCACGAGAGGTCCCTTGTGTTGGAGTGGTGCACTCTTTATCTTTAGGGATTTCTCCATCCTCCAAGATATCCCTAAGGGGTGACTTGGGCTTCTCATTAGTGGTCTTCTAAACAAAAGAAGTAGGGGTTTTCATGAGATCAAGGATACCGTCCAAGAAAGGGTAATCCTCATGACTTTCATCCTTGGGATTAACAGTAGTCTCAGGTTGCACCCTATTAGTAGAGGCATCCTTTAACATTAGGTCTCCATTGGCCTACACCATACTTTTTGAGGAAGCCTTTTTCCTTGTTCTTGGGTTCTTTTGGAGCAGAGGCATTGTAGTCAGAGACAACATGGCCATGTCTCCCACACAACTGACAGTATAAGGAGGCATTTTCACAAGGAAAAGCTTGAGTCCACTTACCCCATTTTGACTTTAATGTAACAAAATCGTGAAGGCATTTATTAACTGCTATATTAACACCAAACCAGGCATAAACTTACCTAGACTTGGACAAGGTAACAATGTTAGTCATGACATAGTGAAAAAATGAGTTCTCAATCCATCTAAAGATCTTCTAATCCCATAATTACAAGGGGAGTCCGGGAAGATGAACCCAGATTGTGGCCATTTAATTAAGTTCAACAGAAGGATCGAAACTAGGTTTCCACTTAGAAATGACCAAAAAATATTTTTCATAAGTCTTAGAGTCAGAGATGACATAAATGAAGTCATCTTCAGCAGTGAACTTAAAGAGAAACAAGCAACCAGGAAAGGTTGAACTTCTAACGTTGTCCTTTAGTTTCCATCACGTGTTATCCCATTGACGTAGCATATCAATGGTGGGCCAGAAAGAAATAAATGATGCAAGGGTAGATGGGGAGAGGGGCCAAAGGTACACCCTAACTAGATCCACCTTGCAGAGATTACATGTGGAAGCAACAAACACACAATGAGAGAGAGAATGCATAACACTTCATATATTTATCCCAATTTATTCATACATGTCAGGCTGTAAGGCCTTCCTGGTTTAGGCTAGATATTATAATCAAGTACATAAGTCCTCCAACATTTGAGGATCTACCACAATCTTCAATCTTCTAGCTTCTAACTTCTAACTCCTAAAACTGATCTCTAAAACTACAACCAAATATTACATTATATACAAGAGGCTACTAAACAAGTCGATCTTCAAATCCACCATTAACAGAATGAATGCCCAGATCTAGGTCCACATGCTTCCCAATGATAGATACCATCATTAAATTCGTGACCATAATTAATTGCAAGAGCTAGCCTCAATAGGAAACTAAAACAAACAACTCGGTAAGCAAGGATAACCGAGCGCCAGACAAGCATCACCGAGCACCAGGGAAATTCACCGAGTGCTAAAGAGATAACCAACCAACCTTGGTAAACAAAGGAAACTAAGCAACACCAAACCAACTCAGTCAAAGAAGGAACCGGGCAACACAAGAAAACACAAACATGTTTTTGGTGACACACAATTGCCAAGGACCCGAGATGCTCCTGCATCAGACACCTAGGGTTATTTAAAAATGATTCTCTGAATCATGAAGTGGGTACAACCCAAGCTGAATCCAACTTAGATTGTGAAATCCATGAATTGTCTTCAATCGGTATATTCTTCCACTTTACCATATATTCCATATATTGTTTTCCTCTTGTACTTCTGCCAATTCTTTGCTCCAAAATCTGCTCAACTTCTTCCATCTATTTCTTAGGATAATCATTCGGTATTTTCATCTCTTCATCCGACTCATGGTACTCATATAAATTAGCAATGTTGAATATAAGTGATATATCCATGTCATCAGGTAACTCAATCTCATAAGTATTTCCACTGTCAAATTTTCTCAAACTATTGCAAGGTCCAAACTTCTTCATTTTCAGCATCCCATATGTTCCAACAAGAAATTTGTCTTACTTCAAATGAACCATTACTTCATCACTGACTACAAAAGTCTTATGTCTTCTTGATCTATCATCTCTATCTTTGTATTTTTGATTACTCATTTCCAGCTTATGTTTCACATCTTCATGCAATGTCTTCATGTACTCACTAAACTTTACTCCTTCAACACCTCTTTTTTTCATCAACAATGTCTCTCAAATCTGATATACCTCTCAGTTGTATGTCATTTACAATCTCAAAAGGTGTTTTTCCAGTACTCCTATTCACTAACTTATTGTATGTAAACTCTGCTTGTGCAAACACAAAATCCCAATTACTTGGTGTGTCTCCAACTAAACATCTCAAAAGATTACCCAAGCTTTTGTTCACAACTTTTGTCTGTCCATCGGTCTATGGATGAAATGTAGAACTATATTTCAACTTGGTGCCAAACTTTCTCCAAAGGGTCTTCCAAAAGTATCCAAAAAATTTACTTTCTTGGTCAGAGATAATACTCCTTGGTAATCCATGCAATCTGAAAATTTCTTTAAAGAAAAGATCTGCTATATGTACTACATCTTATGTCTTTCTATAAGGTATAAAATGTTCCATTTTATAAAATCTATCCACAACAAAAAATATAGAATCATTACCTCTTACTATCTTCGATAAGCCAAGAATAAAATCCATACTAATATCAATCCAAGGTTTCTCAGGAACAAAAATTAGTGTATATAATCTAGTATTCTAACTTACTCCTTTTGCAACTTGACAAATTCAACAACTTCTCACAAATTTTTGAACATCTTTATACAACTGTGGCCAAAATTATTTCTCCTTAAGCAAATTTAATGTTTTGTCAACACCAAAGTGTCCAGCCAAACCACTACTATGTTTCTCCTTTATCAAGTTAGTTCTCATTGAACCTCTCAGTATACACAACTGAATACCTTTTAACCAACATACCTTCTTGAATGAAATATTCTTCCCATTTAGTTTTCAGTTGATCTTGAATAGGTGCTCTGCAATTTCTCCACGGCTCAGAAAAATCAGGATCAAATTCATAAGAATCTCTTATGTCATCAAAGAACTTCAATTTTCATCTCGGTCATCAAAGATCTCCTTCTACTCAATGCATGAGTAACCTGGTTAGTGACTCCACTCTTATGCTTTATCACAAATGTATAACTCTAAAAATACTCAACCCATTTCATATGTCTCTGATTCAACTTATTCTAAATACCCAAATACTATAAAGCCTTATGATCGGTATACAACACAAATTCACTCGGTATCAAATAATGTCTCCATTTCTTCAGGGCTTGAATAATAGCATAGAATTATTGATCATACATAGAATATTTCCTTTTTGCATCATTCAAATTTTCACTAAATAAAGTAATAGGTTTACCTTCTTGACTCAATACAACTCCTATTGCATTTCCACTTGCATCACATTCCACTTGAAATACCTTATTGACATCAGGCAATGCTAAAACATGCAATTCAGCAACCTTCTGCTTCAAAGTCTCAAAAATTTTATCAGCTCCATGTGTCCACTTGAATTCTCTTTTATCTCCTCTCATAGTCTCAGTCATAGCATTACAAATTGAACTGAAATTCCTAATGAAATTTTGGTAAAAACTTGCCAAACCATGAAATCATCTTACCTCACTAGAATTCTCAGGTGTAGGCCAATTCAAAATAGCTTCAAACTTTTCAATATCCATTTTCAAATGATCAACTGAAATCACAAATCCCAAATACACAATCTCCTCTTTCTTGAATGAACACTTTTTCAGATTTATTAGCAACTTTTCTTCTTTCAACCTCTGCAATACTTGTTTAACATGCAAAAAATATTCTTCTCTGGTCTTACTGAATATCAGAATATCATCAAGGTATACAATCACAAACTTACCCAAGAATTTCTTCAAAACTTCATTCATCAACCTCATAAAAGTACTTGGTGCATTAGTTAAACCAAAAGGCATAACCAACCACTCATACAAACCTTCTTTTGTCTTAAAAGCAGTCTTTCATTCATCAACTTCTCTAATTCTGATATGATGATACCCACTTTTCACATCAATTTTGGTAAAATACTTTGCTCCAGTCAAACTGTCCATTATGTCATCCATTCTCGGTATAGGAAACCTATATTTCATTGTTATCTTATTGATTTCTCTAGAATCAGTACACATTTACCATTATCCATTCTTCTTAGGTGCCAATACAGTAGGTATTGCACAAGGACTCAAAATTTCTTGGATCAAACCTTTCTATAACAATTCTTGAATCTGTCAGTTCAAGTCCTGATTCTTGGTAGGTGTCAACCGATGTGGTGCCTTATTCAATAAAATAGCTTCAGGGATTATATCCATGCAATGGTCAATGCTTCTCTTCGGTGGAAAACCATCAAGTACATTATCAAAAATGACTTCACTATACTCGGTGAGTAACTTATCAATCTCCTCAGGGACACTATCCTCTATTTTCTTACTTAGTTTGTTAGGAATCATAGCAAAACATACATCATTCTTCTTCAAATCCTTAAAAAACTTTCTTGCTTCCATCAAGCAAATGTTCACAGATGTGCAAATACTACTAACAGGTTCTTCAATCAAAGGTAACAAGATTTGTCTTCTTCCATCAGCCCAAATAGTATATTTATGCAATCTCCCATCATATATAGCATGTCTATCATATTACCAAGGTCTACCCAACAAAATATGACAACAATCCATAGGAATGATATCAAATAACACCTTATCATATTACTTTCCAATTTTCAAATTCACATAACATTGTTCACTTACCAAGAGTGCATGGTCACCTTTGATCCATGAAATTTGATAGGGCTTCGGATGTCCCAACCTTTTCACTACAACTTTTTAACCATTTCCTCAGATGCCAAGTTCTCTAAACTGCAACTGTCAATGATTACCTTCCAAACTTCATCAGAAACTCTACATCTGGTCTTGAACAAACTTTTCCTTACCATATCTTCCTTATTACTTTCACTCCAAAGTGCTCCCCTTACCATCAAGTTCTTTTCCTTCTTAGGTTCATTCGGTGACTGTTCTTGCACCAAAGCATTTATGTTGTTACTGACCTTCTTTCTTGCATGTGTACACTCAAATGATCTATGCCCTTCTTCTTCACAATTGCAACAAGTTACTCAGAAACCACCTCTGTTATAACTACCTTGGTAGTTACTGCCTCTGCCTCTAGATGAATTTTCACCTTTTCGCCCAATCTTGCCTTTATCCAAATTTTTCTTTTCAGGTTCAGATGTACTGTTTTCACCCTAAGATCTACCTCTTCCTCTAGGGAATCTACCACCTCTACTCTTTATCTTTTCTCATGTCTTTTGTTCAATTTCTCCTCAGCCTTCAATGCAAATTGACAAGCCTCTTCAATGTTCTCCAGTTTGACCAAATTGATTTCTTCTTGGATGGAAACTCTCAATCCATTCAGGTACCTAGCAATTCTTTCCACATCATCTTCATCATGTCCAGATCTGATATCTAATCTATAGAATTCCTTAGTATATTCTTTTACCAAGCTATCTTTCTGCCTCAAACTTTGCATTCGCCTAACTAGGTTAATATGGTAATCACAAGGTAAGAACTTTCCTTTCAATTTATTCACCATTTTATTCCATACCTTAATTTTGTCTTTGCCTTTCTTCTTTCTATCCAATTTTAGATGTTCCCACCATGAGGATATATGACTTTTCAACTTTGTGCTTGCAATTTTCACCTTCTTTTCCTCGGGTACATTTTCATATTCAAAGTACTTTTCCATCTCGATGATCTAGTCAACCAATTCATCAGAATCCAATTTTCTACTATACTCCAGAGGATTAAAGTGTGGTGTAGACTTCAGATTTTTCAAGCCTTCAACAATCTTTTCTCAACTTGATCCATCGTCAGTGCAGGTTCTACAACACCTTGTTCTTCCTCAATTTCATCATCACTAACATCTTCAAGACGTCTTCCTCTTCTCTGGGTGGTTTCAATAGCTTCTAATCTAGCAGCAAGTTGTCTCAACATGTCTGCCAATCCTAGATCTGCATCTCACCTCCCACAAACCATCTTGAAACCCTCTGCAATTGCAGGTCAGATCGTAATCTGCTACCCCACAACAAATCAACTAGGGTTTAACACGAAGGAACCCTCAAACCTAGATTCAAAAACCTACATCCAGATCTCACCTCTCTCTTATACCACCTGACACAAGGGTAGATGAGGAGAGTGGCCAAAGGCACACCCTAACCAGATCCACCTTGTAGAGATCACACATGAAAGCAAAAAACACACAGTGAGAGAGAGAATGTAGAACACTTCATATATTTATCTCAATTGATTCATACATGTCGAGATGTAAGGCCTTCCCCGTTTAGGCCAGATATTACAATCAAGTACATAAGTCCTCCAACATTAGAGGATCTGCCACAATCTTCAGTCTTCTAGCTTCTAACTTCTAACTCCTAAAACGGATCTCTAAAACTACAACCAAAGATTACATTACATACAAGAGGCTACCGAACAAGTCAGCCTTCAGATCAGGGATTTTTTTAGTGGCAATTTTTCACCAATTGGTGAATATGTCCCAATTGATGTATAGAAATTAGCGAATAAAAGCTCAATATACCGGTTGACCAGCTCGCCCAGATTTTATAAAATACACGTTTAGTGGTCGGATTGTTCACCACTATTTTTACGTAATTTCAGTACGGTAGTCGGGTTCTTCACCCATATTTCTATTGTATTTTACTCGTATTCACCACAGATTAAGGAAAAGTGTATTTATCGAGGATCACCATTTGCCAAAGGCCCATTGTCCCAAGTGAAATTTTTATTTGCACTAGGACCCAATTCGCCATGCATAATACATAATCATGTCCCAAATTCTCGCCCTATTCGTCCAGTCAATTATTTGAAATTATGCAGGGTTCGCCAAATATTAGTTGTTATCATAAGCAATTGTCGGCCCCTTCACCAAAATCGATGATAAAGATTATGAGGCAAAATTTGATGGCTGATATGAAAATGGTATACTTGTCTAGTTAAGAGATATGAGTTTCATTATTGAAACATGCCGGAGAGAAGGAGACTTCAAGAGATTTAGTTGATTATGAGCTCACAATTGCAATTGGTAGTGAACAGGAATGACTACGAGTCTGTAGTATCTTATTCAAGTAAAATTTTATTGCAGCCTTAATTTGTTGGAGATGTCACAATCAAAGTTAAACAGGAAGAGGACTATTGAAGGGGGAGATGTCTAGGAGAGGCCAATGAAATGTAGAAATATATCTTCATATTTTGGCAGGGGCAGACATAATAGTGTTGGTCAAAGTAAGGAAGGTACATCATCAGAGGAACCTGTACAATTTCAAGGTTCTCAACCTACACAAGAGTTTAATGAATGAATTGGGGAGCCTAATAAATTTGGTGACAAAGTTGCGGAACCTGATATCTCTGATGAAGATGACCTTGAAGAAGAATTTCAAGTAAATAACCAATACTAGGATGAATCGATCAACTTCGATGATGATGATGGTTCAATTAACGGTAACACTAAAGAGAGAGGAAAATCAAAAGAAAAAACTGATCGTCAATGGGAGATGTCAAGGAGATTTAAATTTGATTGGGCGATAAAGTATCCATTCATTGAACTCGTATACAATCCAATTGTAGGTGAGCCGCTAGTAGAATGCACATGTACGATTTGTAGTTGGAAGTATAAAAAGGAAAAGCGGTTGCAGCTTAAACTAGACACCATAGAGAAACATGTTGGTAAGGTTTACAAAATCTCAACTGTTGATGGAAAGGAAATAAAAGTGGTAAGGTATAAAATAAAGGAGCAATGACAACATAAAAGGAATTCTGAGGAATATTATTTGTTTCAAAAATTTAAGACGAAGCATGGTGAAGTTCGAGGTTCTATTAATGCTATTTTTGCAAAAGAAAGTGAAGTAGAAGACCGCAGAAAAGTTGTTCAATTAAGTAATGTTTTCCATATTTTGAGAAGAGGGCATCCAATGATAGACTATCCAAAAATGAGTGGTTTGTTACACTTTTTGAAAGTTCCTAACTATCCTGTCACTCATTGGTCAATAAATAGTGGATGGGAATTGGCAAGTTGTATTGCTGGTTGAAATAGAGGATGTACAGAGAAAAATAAAAGAGTCAACCTTTATTGCATTGTCCTTAGAAGAAGTTATGACAATAGATAATACATCATGGGTATGCATGCATGTTTATACTATACATAATAATTCCCGCCAACCACATCTACTAACTATTGCAAAATTGAGGGACAACGCGACATCAAAAACTTTATTTCAATTAGTAAAGAGCCATTTAATTGAATATGGAGGTATGGATGAATTGACAATAGCAAGGAAGTTGATCTATGTTGGAGCGGATGGAGCTTCAGTAGTGCAAGGTCAAAGGAATGGTCTTTGCACAAAGATGCAAGCTTCTTATTCACCATATGTTGTTGGCATTGACTGTATGGCCCACAGGATGAATCTTGCATTTAGAGTTGTGAAGAAGTTTCCTTTAGTAAACAAGGTTGAAGATTTAGTAAGAGAGTTGTACTCATATTTTTGTCGAAGTCCCAAACATTTTAGGAAATTTCAACATTTTGCTGATGGAATCACCAATGGAAACAAGCTTCTTAAATATGTTGATACCAGATGGATCTCTTTGGATGGACTAGCGCATCGAGTTTTTTTCTAAATATCAAATCTTTGATTGGACTGATGTACAAAAATTGGGACAATGCAGAAAATCAAAGATGTGGCGACCTGCTTTGGAGGTTAAGCAATATAGAGACACTTTTGACTTTAGCATCTCTTCTTCCCATGCTAGAAGAAATGATGTTCATTATGAAAAAAGCCCAGCAAAGAGCCATATATATTGCAGAATATGCTTACTTGCGTAAAATGTCATGCCAAGCCCTCGATAGTCTCCATCAAAATTACCTTAATTTATCTGATGAAATATTTAATCACTGGTGGAAACTAATAGATTTGGACTGGCCTACAAAGTTTTCTCTGAATTTTGAACTACTGTAAATTGTAATATATTGCAAATGAATACAAAACAAATTGTGTTCTATCTAATTTTCATGTTTTCCAATTCAATGTATGTTTAGTTACTCTATTTTATTCAATTATTCTTAGTTGATTTACTCTATTATATGCTATTGGAATACAAAATTTCATTTAGGAATTTCAAATTCAAGAATCAAATATGAATGATCATTGATGATATGATACAAACTACACTCTACAGTAATAATACTCTTTGTTCTCAAATTTTAATGATGAAACATAAATTATAATACATTCTTGCTTTTCTAAAATGAACATTGAATGATAGGATATAGTAGTTAATAAGTTCAAAAAATACCTATTGATTGCTACTGCTAATTTAGAAGAAATTTCCTAAATTTGCCAATTCATCTCTGCGTCGTCATCGTCACCCAATTCTAGTATTCCACTTTCTTCATTGTTCTCTTCATTTTCATTTGTGTCTTCTTCACTCTGACCTCCGCTTCTATGACTCCCATTGCCACCTGTACTTGTCCCACTCAGAGTCACTGTCGGAGATTGGTTAATGGTGTTGCCCAACCCTCTTTTTAAAGATAATTGAAAATGGGGATTTATGTGTTTATGTAAGGGGATTTCAAATACCAATGTACTACAGTGCCCCAAAGAAGCAAGCTACAATAGTTACAAGGGAAGAGTTTACCAAGATCATTGAGTCTATAGCAGGTAATGCAAGGGACATAGCCTTTAAAGTTTCCTCTGAAATAAGATCCCGATTCCCATATGAACAACTGTTTGAGGCCATGGAAATTGTATTTCCTCAATATTGGTCCTTAAACTCTAAGGAAGATTATCATAATAGATTGATGAATTTGATAAAGGAATTTTGCAAATTTGTAGAATTCAATGGAATTTTAGATGAGGGTCTTCTTAGATAGCAATCAGACACTTTTGCAAAGACTATGAAGCATCAATATCAATTAATGCATAACCCACATGAAGAGGGCTCGACAACAAGGCTTTGGATAGAACTAAAACATAGCACAATATTGCATGAAGAAATTTCAGAGTTCTTCAAGCTTGCTGATCTATGTCAAACCATGATATTGGGTTTAGTGGAGGATGAGAGAGTTTTCAGTGCTTTGGGCTTCCTAAAATAAAAGCTAAGAAACAAACTAGACAAGCATTTGGAAACATGCTTGAGGGTCTACACATCTAGGTATGATGTCAATACTTTTCCTTATAAAAAAGAAATGGAAATTTGGAAGAAAAGATGCAAAAGAAGAGGGTTGGGAAACACCATTAACCAATCTCTGACAGTGACTCCGAGTGGGATAAGTATAGGTGGCGATGGGAGTCATAGAAGCGGAGGTTAGAGTGAAGAAGACACAAATGAAAATGAAGAGAACAATGAAGGAAGTGGAATACCAGAATTGGATGATGATGACGACGCAAAGATGAATTGGCAAATTTAAGAAATTTCTTCTAAATTAGTAGTAGCAATCAATAGGTATTTTTTGAACTTATTAACTACTATATCCTATCATTCAATGTTCATTTTAGAAAAGAAAGAATGTATTATAATTTATGTTTCATCATTAAAATTTGAGAACAAAGAGTATTATTACTGTAGAGTGTAGTTTGTATCATATCATCAATGATCATTCATATTTTATTCTTGAATTTGAAATTCCTGAATGAAATTTTGTATTCCAATAGCATATAATAGAGTATATCAACTAAGGGTTTCAGGGCCCCTTCAAAATCTATTTTTACCGTAATAAAAAATAGAGTAAATCAACTAAGAATAACTGAATAAAATAGAGTAACTAAACATACATTGAATTGGAAAACATGAAAATTAGATAGAGCACAATTTTTTTTGTATTCATTTGCAATATATTACAATTTACAATAGTTCAAAATTCAGAGAAAACTTTGTAGGCCACTCCAAACATCCTCTAATGGCAGAACAATTTGGTTCATAGTATAGTCACACTCCTGCAACTTCGTTAGAAATTCATATTTGAAAGTGTGACTTGACAGCACCGTTGCTTCTAAAACTCCATTCAAAGTTCTCACTGGTTTGATGAAATCCATGAATGTATCAGGAGATATGTCTGTAGGAAGAAAGCGTAAATCAGTATTTATTTTGTCCTGCAACCTTATTTTGTAATTTTCTCTTCCAATGAAGTTATTTGCGTCAAATCCCTTAGGAAAACCAAGACTTTCCATATTTGCTTTCCTTTGTTCCATCTTTGTGATCTTCTTCTTAGCTTTGTCATCCAATTCATGTGCTTCCCGTAGCTTCTCACATTTTTTAATGACACTTGATACCTTTACTGAGGCATCAAGGCAGTTGCTAATTCCCTTCTTTGATAGATAACTATCACTCTTACTGTAGAGTTGTTGCATAATATCTTTTGCTTTCTTTTCTTTCTTGACAACATCCATGTTATGTTCAATGTTCTTATGGAGCTTCAAATAACATACTCTCATACTTTGAAGCATTTCAAACCACTCATACAAGCTATTAGACATCACCAATATTTAGCCCCAAATGTGTTCTTTTGCAATCTTCACTAAATTATTATTAGTATTTGTTAAAGTTTGAATTGTATTATTGGCCTTCTTTAGTTCTTCTACCATTTTTTCACAATTCTTTTTCTCTTCCACTGCTTTGTGTTCCCAATGATTGGCTTTATTTGCCTGAGAGTCCAATTGCTTTTGCAATTCCCAGTTGGAGACAACATTACTCTTCATGGTTTTAAATAACTTTTTTGAACTGACTCTTTCTTCCTCTAGTTTTTTAGTAATTTCTGTCAATTTTCCCCTCAGTGCCTTCAACTCTTGCTCTGCCTGCTCCTATTCCTTCACTACTGCCTCCGCATGTTCCTGCTCTGTGTCTGTTGATGTAGAGGTCAATTTTTTAATCTTTTTCTGTAATTCTTTCAAACTATTCTCTGAGGCTTTCCTCTTTGCTTTTTCATTACCAATGTCTGCCTGTAAATTTTCTATATTTTTCTTGAGCTTGCTTTTTTCTCTTTCTAGATTTAGTAGTGCACTACAAACCACTTAGTTTGTAGACTTTGACACATTGATTTTTTCCACATTTTTAACTTTGGAAAAATCCATTTGGAGAGTGCTAACTTGAAATTTAGACAGATCTATCTAACTCTCTAGTGGGTTTCCATCTTTATTTGGTGGAATAACAACCATGAACTCCATCATGTCTCTTTTTGGGTCATATGTTGGTAAAACCCTGTTGGATGTAGGTTGTTCCTCTATAGCTGCATTAAGGGCACGAGTCTGCAATGTCTTCTTTATTTCCTTATTCTTGGTTCTTGTTTCTGTAAATTTATTATAGAAATCTTTGAAATGAAAATCTGGTATTGCAGAAGGATTTGAATGTTTGAAAGGTGAACCAGAGGCAGAGCTTGCAATGCCTTTTGATCTAACTAATTCTCTTTGAGGATTTAAACTTGTAGAGGGTTTTGCTGAACCTAAAACTGCAAACAATTCTTTAGGATTGAATGTCATTGTTGTCATTGTTCTGGAAACAAAAAGCTTTTGCTTCTTGACACTATCTTCTTCTATGGGATTTTGTGTAGATTCTAGTGGCCTCTTTAGAGAGGAAACTTTTTGTATAAGTTGTCTAGTCCCACTAGCACCAGTGCCACTACCAGACCCAGTAGTAGTACCAGACCCAAGGCTTGCACCATAATCATAAGTAGTTTTTTTCTGTGTCAATTGTATTCCAGACGCCTTCTTCTATGGGACCCAAACCACCACCTTTATAACCCATTTTTTCCATAATGATTGCCCCTTTGCTATATACATTTTTTCAGTCCTCGTTGGTTCCACTCTGACTCCCAGTCCTTGGAGTAAATGTAATTGGTGGATTATCATCCTTAGTTTCTGCATTATCATCCTCACTATCGTATGCCATGTTAGGATGCTCCAAATTCCACAATTTTCTAAACTCTATATCCTCATCTATTTCATCCAGATCTTCACTAGTCTTTGGTTCACCAAGATCCTTTCTCATACTCCAAAAATCATCCATTTTCGTTCTAGTCCATTTTCTATCCTTACAAGCTTCTGCTATTCTCTTTGGTATTTTTATGTTTGATGGATGAGCAGATTTTTCATAGAAATTGTAGGACATCCTAGGCTGTACAATGCCCTGGTTTATTGTTGTCATCATTTGTGATGACAACTATTGAACTGAAATGTTTTCCTCACCGGAAACTTTCTCCATCTCTTTTGTAACATCATCCCAGCTATCCTTGTTTTTCAACTTCTCCAGCAATGGTTTACTTTCATGTTGAAATAAGTTTACAGAGTTCTTATTAGCAATAAGCATTGTTTGAATGGTGTTGAGTGGATCATACTTCCAGTACCACTCTAAATCAAATTGAAAAATATCTATAAAAAAATTTGCCACTTTGAATACCTTTCTCTCAAATGTTAACCCTCTAATTGAGAAAGGTAAGGAAGGGAATATGCTCTTCTTTGATTGACCAATGGAGAGTCTATATGTGCTCTCTAGTTGTACTACATATTCTACTGCAAACACCCTATCTATCAGATGCATTGGAAGTTTTTGGGGTTGCGGTTCTGATCCGTAAAACCTTAGCAAAGTGTATTCTTCCCTTAAGTACCAGTCAGCCAATTGAATTGTGCTTCCAAGTTGGATGCAATCCCTACATGAAGCATACAATCTGGGCATTGGAGTGCTTGTTATTTTTTTGTACAATGGTGCCAAAAAGAAGTCTACAAAATTACTATAATTCCTTCTATTATCATACATTCTTATCTGAGGTGTCCAGTTATATATTGGAGTACTTGTTGCCCTCTAAATTTCAAGCTTGTTGTCATTGCTCATTAATATTGCATCATGCTTGGCTAGTAGAAGATAGCACAAGTAGGTTGTGAACCTAAATGTCTTAGAATTGCCTCTTTTAATCAATGCTAATTGTTCTTGCATCAATTGAACCATGTGTCCAACAAAATTATATCTTATTGGTTCATTGACACAATGGATATCCCAAATGAATTGAAGAATGTTGGCACCCACTTCCCTATTGTTTTCTAGTCCTAGACAAAATGCTAGCGAGGATATAATATCTTGAACCCATGGCACAAAAATGTTAAAATCATAAGGAGGCTTATGGTTCTCACCCAATGAAGCCTTTGCCTCTGCAACTATTAGACTCTTTATAAATGAATCTTTTATGTTTGGCGAGACTACCTCATATAGCTTTACCAGCAATCCCAGGTCAACATGGACATTACAATTTTGTCGGTCAAACCCTAGGTTCAGCAAACTGAGAAATTCTTCCTGGGTTATTGATAAAATTTCTTCCTGATTTTTTTTATTCACAATTGCTTTTCTTTCTTCATCATAATTTTCTACACAAATCAAGACAATTTCTGGGCAAGGGAAAACTTTGGGTAACAGCATGTGACCCAAACCAACATCCCACAAAGCAACTTTATTGGTTTTTGCTCCTATTGTTGGGTTAAATTTTATAAAATCAGGCCTCTTTGGCCCAGTTGCCTTACTGCACAATGAATGTTTAATTGCTATAACTCTCCTTTCACCATCAATAAAAAGATCATAAACATCGTGATACTCATCAGTGAAACCAGGGATTTCTACTAGTTTTCTGCAGTCTATTAAGTTTTCCCATCTGCTTGCCCTTGGCCTTGAGTTTTCACTTTCCCCATTGTTCTTCGGAAGAATGAAAAAACACAGATTCACAGATATTTACTAACAAAATCATAGATAATAACTAACTAATTAAGAAAACCCCAATTTAAGAAAACCCAATTGTACATGCAAGAATTAAAATTTCAAAATCAAGTTAAACTAAATTGTACATGCTAGATATGTTACCCAAAATTAAACTTTGAAATATGGATAGATAGAAGTTAGAACGGCTAAGGCTCTCACAAATTACAATCTCAAAATCTTCGATGACGGTTCAACAGTTCTTTTTAGCTCTGCTGCTACGAGTCGATAGTTTTTTAAAAAGGAAATGTTAAAAACCTTTCATTAAATGTAATGGTATATAATTATACTATAATGGTAACGTAATCTTTCTAAAACATACTACGTGTCATGTAATCTTTCTTAAACATAATACATGTAATGTAATCTTTCTAAAACATACCACGTAATCTTTTCGATGACTTACACGTCAACATGTCACGTTTTCGAAGTGAGTTTTTAGAAAAGCTATTTGAAACCCATAGTACTTTTGAAATACAACTTCAACCATTCATCTCTCGTAATCCAATGATTGTCATGATTTTAAAATATTAATAATTTAATACAAACTAATGAATATTAATCATTAACTATATTCACTTAGAATAGCTTATCCAGGAAATTTGAACCAGTCACCAACCATTAAATGATAAAGTTTGGAAACATTAAAATATTACATGAAACAAAAGTGCAATGCAAATTTTTTATATTATATAAGGCAAAATTTCATTACAATTCAAATATGCCCATAGACCATATCTATTAACGATTCTTATAATCAAAACAAAAAAGAAAAGCAGTAGCACTTCAAATTTCTTAAAACATTTTCATATTATATTTTTTAACATACGTGATTACAATTTATATCATTTCAAAAACCATGGTAAGCTACTACCACCAGAGGGAGACTACGTAGAATCACAGACTATCCGGCTGAGGCTCCCTTCCTTCTATGTGGAAGTCTGAAGAGAGGATAATGTCAAGGAATTCTTCTAGCCACCGATAGTCCCCAAGTTCCTCTAATAGGTACCACTTTCGGAGGAAATCCCTACCAATATGTGCCCACTTCTGATGACACATGAGCTACTTAGCATCAAGGTTCAGTAGAAATGGTTGCCTGGGAAGATTTACTCCTGGTTGTAGAATCTTAGGCAAATCATTTGCCCAAGGAATTCCAACCCCAATTTCTAAAAATACGACAACATGCACATCATCGCTGAGGTACTCTTCTTTGAAAACTTTCCTCAGAAGCATGATAATATCCACCTTTCCCCCCCTAGGTCCAATAGAGATGCCAAGAACTGAGATGAAATGTCAGTGTTCACTCTATACCTATTCTCACTCTCCATAAATTCATGTCTGAGCACCATCCTTATAGCCTCCTTGTTGAAGGCTCCCAACTTCGTAGCAACAGACGCCAGGATTGGGTTTGTGACCAGGCCCAAAAAGGCCTTCTGATCCTCCAAGGAAGTTCATCTCAAACGAATTGGGGTGTACATTGAAAATCAAACTGATATTAGTTTTCTAATTTTTCACAAAAATCAAAGAGAACCTAGCACTAGCAGACTATTTTCACAGATATGCTTTCACAATTGTAAATTAACGAGCGTAGATCAATCTATTTATAAGTCCTAACTCCTGATTGAAATTATTTCCCCTAAAGATCTAATTAAATCGTAAGATAAATGGTAACTGTCCAAAAATCTCCAAATCTTTCACATTTAATGCAAAAGTGGGTGAAAATGGAAACAACACTTATGATAAGACATATTCTATCTTGGGAATAACAAAGGCCAAAAGGATCACACCACACAGGTGGACATAACAATTCTTTATTATAAAAAAAAACTTGAAACCTGTGCCTACTCCATAGAAATAATAAGCAAAGTACATTAGCTACGAAATGGCGGCAAGAAATGAAGCTTTACCATTGATGTAAGATCATTGAACGGTCAGAAAATAATGTCCTTATATGAGGTGATGTTTCCATTCAAGGCATTATTCTATCGAGGTAATGAATAGATATATGATGTCACACATATCTGTCAGTGAAAATTGAAAGGCGCCATCTAAGAAACCATTAATTCAGATTACTTTAATTGATGTCATCACCATTAAGCCTTAACTTTAACTCATCTACTCATCGCCATTAATGAATATTTCTATCTAATATTACCAAAGATTGCCAAAAGAATTCTACTTTTTTGGTGTCAGAAAATGAGGTCACAGTGTCACACGTTCGTTCGATTACAATATATCAGCATCCAAAGGTGAATTTTGGGCCTATTGTTGGTCTTCATAATCTTTACGAAAAATTCTCGGTGGAATCATGACACATGGTATGATCCACGTGTCATGATTTCGCCAAGAGTTTTCTGTAAATATTATGAAGAGTTAACAATAGGCCCGAAATTCACCTTTGGTCGTTGATATGTTGTAAATCCAATAGATGTGTGTTGTGTGAGTCTGTGACATCATAGTGATGGGAGTGGGACCCGATGCAACTTCAACATCAAAATTCGAAGGGAATGTGGTGAGATAAGAACTTTAGTGAAAACTCTCTTTGGAATCATCACACGTGTCATTCTTCAAATTTCCAATTATTCAATCACCATACCAACTAAATTAATTTGTCATGACAAATAAATTAATTCAAATATTTGGAAAATAGTTTCGCCATATTTTTATAAAAATGGTATCCGTTATTAAAATATTCGCCAACCAATATCCATATTTTGAACATAATTCGTCATCAATATTAATAATTTTCCTAAAAAAAATTATATTCACCATTTTTTTATAAAAATGGTATATACTATTAAAAAATTCACCACCAAATATCTATATTTTGACACATAATTTGCCATCACTATTAAAATTTTTCCCTCCAAAACACATGTGATTCACCACATTTTTATACTTTTCAGAAGGGGGGGGGTTCCTTAAAGTTATCCCTACTTCAGATCCACCATCAACGGAAGGAATGACCAGATCTAGGTCAACATGCTTCCCAATGATAAATATCATCATTAAATTCATGACCATAATTAATTACAAGAGTCAGCCTCAACATAAAACTAAAACAAACAACTCGGTAAGCAAGGATAACCGAGCGCTAGACAAGCATCATCAAGTGCCAAGGAAATTCACCGAGCACCAGAGAGATAACCAATCAACCCTGGTAAACAAAGGAAACCGAGCAACACCAAACCAAATCGTTCAAAGAAGGAACCGAGCAACACAAGAAAACACAAACATGTTTTTGGTGACACAGGATTGCCAAGAACCTGAGATGCACCTACATCAATAAATCTCCCAACCAAGGAAAGATTAAGAGAGGAAGCAATATTGTTCATGATCTTATTAGGAAGGAAAATGTTTGTTCCTCCATTGGCCTATGCAATTTGGGGGAGAATGAACTCCAACACATTATTCAACGTTCTAGCTAAGGCAGTCTTCCATACGTTGTTCTTGACTTCACCTTTTGCAATACCCTTATCTGAGGTAGAAGCATCTTTAGGGGAGCCCATCTTGGCTAAAGGTTCACCCTGAGCTGCACCAGTCTAGGGTGCAGCCACAATACTCTTCACCGCATTGGGATTACCATCAAGGGAGACAGTCACCACTAACCTACCACCTTGGGTACATTTTCACTATTACTCCCATCAACAGGGAGATAACTCACATCTGCCCCAAAGATAGTCTCCACAAACCCCACACCAGCTTGAGAGCTTGTACCAATGCTAGATCTAGACAAATAGGAAAACTCATCACAAGAGGAGGATTGGGATCGAGGACGATTGGGCCCTCCTCAAAAACCTTATCCATGTGTGGTAGATTAGAGGAGAAAATTCAAAAAAATTAAGAGCGGGAAAATGGGGGAGAAAGTTGCAGAGCTTTTGAGTCCATTTATATTTTAATAAATTGTTGGTAATAGCATGATGTAATTGTTAAGTTATGGATTTTTTGTTTTATCATCAAGATTCAAGGTCACTAGAATGACATTGTTGAATATTTAAAAAGAGATTGGATATCTTCTTTGTGACCTCACCTTTCAAAAATATTTTTCCTTAAAAATATAATAATATGACAACAATTATTTTTAATATAAAATTTTAGACTATTTGAAAAATTAATCTTTACTATCTAAGTAAATAAAATAATATATCAAAAAATATAATTATTTTAATTAAATATTATTAAATAAATACTTAATAATAATAATTATACTAATAATTGATGTTAATGTAAAATTTTAGTATGTGCAGAAAATTATTCTTGATGCAGGAACATCTTGGGTCCTTTGGTAATCTTGCATCATCCAAAAACATTTTTTCACTAGTGGACCTTTGTTACCAATTTTGTATTTGTTTTCTATTTTTGGTTACCAATTGGATGATTGTTGCTTCAGTTGAGTTCTTTGTATCATTATTGGTCGCAATCATTATATGATGTTCATGGGATCATTTGGAGGAGTTTCCTATGATCGCAACTCATTTGGAGTTACCACACATGAGTTATGATGGATTTTGTGACTAGGTTTGTGATGCAGTTCCTTGTTTCTGATAGTTTTCTTAGATTTTGTGATCGGTTGATTTGTGTGGACCTTGGGTTGGAGTGATGAAAAGGGTTTGTTCCTTGGTATTTGGTGAGGCTACGTCTATGATCTCATCTCTTGAGATGTCATGGATCATGAGATATGGCTTGATCTTGGATGACTAGTTGTGTTCCTCCTATGACCTATTCAGTTGTGTTCACTGGTGGATTGATGAAGGTTGCAATGGAAGATTTCGACTGTTGGAGATGAATGGAATGGATTTTGAGGTGGATCTATGTGTGGCCAATGTGGTGGTTGGATCTCACCTAATGAATTTATTAAATATTAAAATTACTTAGGATCTAGGTCAACTTGGTCTATTACGTTTGTCTTGGTAAATGTAATTGTTTGTTAGTCCGACTTGTTGGTGGATAAGTATAACAGTAGTGCTTGTGATTTTAATTAGGGATAGACATGGCTAGATAGAAGTAGCTAAGGGAAGATCTTACTAGGATTCAATAACTTGAGAGTTTGGGAAGATCTATTTGAGTTTCTTTATATGAGGTTGTAATCGGGAAGGCCTTACAACTTGACATGTTTGATGTAATTGGAAATTTTCCTGATAATAAAGGGTTTTTATTTGGTGGAATCTTGTCATGTTGTTTTGTTTTCCATTGTGTTGTCTATCGCTACAAGGTTGGACATCTTTTCGATCTTGACTGCATCAAGTGGTATCAAAGAAAACTTGATTCCTATGATTGTAGATCTGGTGTCCTAAATTGAAAAGTTTCAGACTTGTTGTTTGTAAGGTGGGAGAATAAACGGCTTGTCATGCATCATCAAATAACTTGCGCAAGGTGGTTAGGAAGGATTTTTTGTTGGTTGGGTTTTTCTTGAGGGCTAGGGTTTTTCTTAGGCTAGGGTATCATCTTGGTGAATCAAATCGTCGATTGGAGGCAGTTACACCCAAGATCTAGAAGGATGTTGCCATGAATGAATCCTAGGTTGATGGAGTGGATGAAGGAAGATCTTTGAGCTGAGATTAGGAATGAGATGATTGTTTTGAGGAATGAGGTCATGGAAGCTATTAGGGTTATTTTTGCTAGATTGTTTGATTATGGTTTTGATGAAGCTGTAGAAGGATTTGGAGCTACAAATGGTGCTAGATCTCTTGGGAGTGATGGATCTGATCGATTGATGAGACCTATGGAAATACTAGGTGTTGGTTATTGGTTGGAAGTATCTAATTTCTCAGGTACTTTGAATCTAGAGGTCCCAATTGATTGGATAGGTGAGTTAGAAGACATTCGAGATCATTGGAGAGTAAGGTTGGTACAGACAAAGTTGAAAGGACCTGCAGCTTTGTGGTGGAAATAATTGCAGAAGGATAGAGAGGAGGAAGGTGAAATGAAGATCACTTGGTGGAGGTTGATGGTGCAAAGTTGAAGGCTAAATTCATACATGGGGACTATGAATTGGAGTTGTTCAAGTGGTTGCAAAACCTGAAGCACAAGGATCAGAGTGTGAAGGATTACATTGAATAATTTTACAAGGTAACCATTAGGTCTGGCCATAGATAACTTTCTAAGGAGAAGGTGGCTAGGTATGTGAAAGGTTTGAGGTTTAATATTCAAGATGAGCTGAGTATGCTGAAAATTGGATCAGTTGAGGAGGCTTATCAATATGCCCTGAAAGAAGAAAATAAGATGAATAGGAAACAACAAAATAAGTCTAGAGAAAGAGAGAGAAGCAAGTTTTTGGTGGTGCTATGGGCAAGAAAGCAGTTGAACCGGTTGCAGCTATGGAAGGTAGCAGTGGAAAAGAGTTTAAAGGTGCTTGATTTAAGTGTGGCTTGAAAGGTCAGAGGGCTTTTCAATGTAAGGAATGCAAGATAATTTCTTATGTGAAAGAAGAAGGTGGACCATTTGTTGGTGAATATGACAATTCTCCTAAAAATGGTGAATCTCTTATGCTCTGAAGATTGATGATGAATAAGGAGGCAACACCTTGTCAAAGGAAAAGTTTATTCAGGACCAGATGCAAGGCTTGAGGCAAGTGTTGTGAGGTGGTAGTGGATGGTGGTAGCACTAATAACTTGGTTTATGAGGAGATGGTGCAGAAGCTTTGGCTTGAGAAGACTTAAGAATCCAAGTCCTTATGGGATTTTTTGGTTGCATGATGATCATGTGGTGGAGGTAAAGGAATGGTGCTTGGTGACATTTTGCATTGGATCTTATAAAGATGTAGTATTATGTGACATAATGAGTGCATGTCACGTTTTACTTGGTAGACCTTGGTAGTATGACAGAGATGTTGTTCATGACTATAGAAAGAATGTGATTACCATTAGTAGGTATGGTAAGAGTTTTAGATTGCTTCCTTTGGTGGATGAGGAAAATGAGGTGAAGAGTCTGAGTCTTTGCAGAAGATTAGGAGAAGATTTGAGGGATGAACCTAAGGTTAGTTTTGATGGTGAGTTGGATCTGATTCATTTGCAAGATTTTTTTGATGGCAAAAGGAGGTCCTTGTAGGTTGCAGGTGAGAATGGTTTGTGGATGAATAATAAGTATGGGATTACTATCCCTTGTTCTTTCATATTTTCATGAAAAACTCTCATGGAAAATAGTTTTGTACCTCGAGAGTCTAATCTAGGATCATCTTGGGTCCTTTGGTAATCTTGCATCATCCAAAAACATTTGTTCACTGGTGGACCTTTGTTACCAGTTTTGTATTTGGTTTATGTTCCTGGTCAACAATTGGGTGATGTTGCTTCGGTTGATTTCTTTGGATCATTGGTGGTCGCAATTGTGATATGACGTTCATGGGATTATTTGGAGGAGTTTCCTATGATCACAACTCATTTGGAGTTACTACGCATGAGTTATGATGGACTCTGTGATTGGGTTTGTGATGCAGTTCCTTGTTCCTAATAGTTTTTTGAGATTTTGTGATCAGTTGATCTATGTGGATCTTGGGTTGGAGCGATGAAAAGGGTTTGTTCCTTGATGTTTGTTGAGGCTATGTCTATGATCACATCTCTTGAGGTGTCGTGGATTGCGAGATATGGCTTGAACTTGGATGACTGGTTGTGTTCTTCCTATGACCAGTTCAATTGTGTTCACTGGTGGATTGATGAAGGTTGTGGTGGAAGATTTTGCCCGTTGGAGATGAATGGCATGGATTTTGAGGAGGATCTATGTGTGGCCAACGTGGTGGTTGGATCACGCTGGATGAATTTTTTAAATGTTGAAATTACTTGGGATCTAGGTTGACTTGGTCTGTTACGTTTGTCTTGATAAATGTAATTGTTTGTTAGGCCAACCTGTTGGTGGCTACTTGTATAAAATTAGTACTTGTGATTGTAATTGGGGGATAGCCCTAGGTAGCTAGAAGTAGCAAATGGAAGATTTGACTAGGAGTCGATAACCTAAGGGTTTGGGAAAATCTGTTTGAGTTTCTTTGTATGAGGTTGTAACTAGGAAGGCCTTACAACCCGACATGTTTTATGTAATTGGATGTTTTCCTAATAATAAAGAGTTGTTATTTGGTGGAATCTTGTCGTGTTATTTTATTTTCTACTATGTTGTCTCTTGCTGCAAGATTAGACATCTCTTTTGAGATCTCTTCGATCTTGACTGAATCAATTCTATATTATCTAACTTAAAAATAATAATATACTAATTATAAGTCAATTAATTAATATAATTATAATAAATATTTAAATATTGATTAAATTATATAATAATTATTAAACCAAAAACATTTTTAAATAGTGTAATTGTATTGATTCACATATTGACTGTTGAAGCTTAGAGCAATATGTCATAAAGAGAAACATCTCTCTCTCTCTCTCTCTCTCTCTCTCTCTCTCTCTCTCTCTCTCTCTCTCTCTCTCTCTCTCTCTCTCTCTCTCTCTCTCTCTCTCTCATACCATTTAATTTTTTTTCCAACATCAAGATATTATCCTTGTTCAAAAAATATGTCATGAATTACAAAGTATAGATCCTTTATAGATCACACCTCCCTAAAATGAAGGTTTTTGGTCTCCAAAAATTATAGAGATTCAACAAATGAAAGAAACAAATTCTATCGACCAATAAAACATATGCCACCTCACCTTACAATCTAAAATGAACATGAACCAAATTTGGAACACCAATTTGTGTCCAATTTTCTATATGATGAAGCATTAAACATTGCTCGAACATAAAGAAACATGATCAACATTAGTTTTCTCAAAAGGAACATGACTCATAGATTAGATTTTATATTCCAACGAAGATTTAGGACCTCTTTGGGTTGTTTTATTTCATAGTAAGCATACAACATTAAGCTCTTTCTATTTTGATGGCATGGTACTAGATTGTCCTTTTATAGAAAAAGTTTTTTTCACACACATTTATCTTATAACCAAACACAATATATATTTCATTAATAAATTTAGAATAGTCTAGTGAGAAATAAAGTTATTTTGATAAGGAAAATCAAATAAGGAAGTAACCTTAATATCATTTATGCAAATCTTTATCTTAAATAATGCTTCTATTGTCAATAAGCCAATTTTTGTGATGGTGAGAGAAAATTTAGAACCCAATTTGGAAGTACAAGATTGATTTCCTAAATTTCTTTATTTGTAGTGGAGAGATAAGTGTTCTTTGTACCCTTCTTAAAATTATTATGAGGGTTCCTTTAGGATGAGACTTCCAACATGAAGACTTTCCGTGAACATCTTTACCATGTTGATCACAACAAGAAATATGTTAAAGAGCTTGTGTAATTTGTGAGATTTAGCCATGAACACTAGGAAAATGGAAACAATAATGAGAGAAAATTACAAACAAATGAAGATGATTGCATAGAATAAGTACATAGGAGAGGAGTGGAGGTATATGAAGGATAAATATCCTATACCACCCGACCTAAATTTTCACTTGGGAAAGATGCTACATGGACAAGAAACATAAGCACAATTACACACCAACACCCTCCTTAAGCATAGATTAAGTGAGGCAAAAGAGTGTGTCCTAAAATCAAAGACTAAGGTACTATATTTGCACACTCAAAGTGCACATCAACTATGTCTAGAATATGCATGTACTTGAATAAACATAATAAATTATAATATCCATTTGCAGTAATTAAGATCGGGTGGATATATAATAATTATGCATCATCTTACTATTTAATGTCAAAATTATGTATCAACATGATTGGATGTGTGGTATATACTCATGTACATCATAATTATTTCCATAAAAAATTCTCATAAACCATTGTTTTCATTAAAAATCATAATTTCAATACTTAGATCTAATCATATAACATTTCATTAAAAATTCAAAACATATATCCACTACTTATATTAGCAAAGATCATACTCATGTCCAAAAGAAGCTACAAAACTTCCCAAATTAAATCTATTTGGCCTGAAGTTCCAAAAGTTATCATGCAATACATTACTCTAGATGGGAACTTCATGAGGGCTTTTAGACATCACTTCATCCTCCTCAATCACTTTAGGCACAAGGTCACAGTTTATTTGCTATTTTTTCTATTGTCTTCTTTGAATGCTAGTATAAGAGAACACATAAAGATACCTTAGAATAACCAAATCCTTCATAAGGGTTTACTCTTGTTAATCCACGAGCATCTCAAATATGTGCATTTCTCATCAAATGTCTCTCCTATTTATGTTTTAGATGATGAAGATGTGGGAACTAGTAACTCGGATGATGAGGAGTGGAACACTGAGATGGAAGATTCAAATTTTGAACCACAAAAGAAGAAAAGAAAGCCTAGGGATAAAAGATTTCTCTTATTTCTGAGAAAGGTAAATATATAGGGATAGAGAAATATGCCTCCCTTGCAATGAAGAAGGGGAATCTAATTCCCATCCAATTGAGAAAGAGAAATCTAAATGGAAGAATACTCCCCTTGCCTCTAAGAAAGTGGTGACTTTAGAATCTCTTATCTCTTACAATTCCTACTCTACTATCGATAGAGAAGGGAGACCTCATTTCCCTTTGGGCATTAATGCAAATTCCCACTACTTTAAATTTGTTCTGGAAAATTTGAAAGATATTTTAGCCATAGCTCAGAATGGTGTTGTTGATTTCTTCATGCTTATAAAATGTGCCTTTTACAAGATTAAGGAAATTAAAATTAAGAAAAGCATGATTAGTAGTAAATATGAGATGGGTAAAAATGATAAGGATAAAATAAATAATCAGGATAATAGGGGAAACGAGTTATGGAAGGAAGCTGATAAAAAGTCCTTGGTGGATTTTCTACACAAAATAATGGACACCATGGAAAAAATGAAAAATGATCATGAAGGGAGAATCAATGGTCTGGAGGAGAAACTAAAGAGAATTAATGAAAATTTACTTTCCCTTGTCAAAATGAGCCACAAAGTGATCAAGAACACTGTAGAGAGCATTAACACTATGGTCAGCAAACTAGATAACATTCATTAGGAAAGGTCGTCAGTTTATCTAGATATTGATAAGGATAAAGGATAGGATGAGGAGAGTGGGCCAAGAAAAAAGACCATAGGTAATTTGAAAATAAAAGTGGATAAACCTCCTCAATACTTTCAAGATCTGAAAGAGATTGCACTCAACATGACCCAGTTGGAGACTAAAGCGACAAAAGCCCTGAAGAACCTTGTTTAAGATTTTTTATTTTGTTCTATTTTTTGTTGTTTCTTAGTTTATTTTTGTCTCATTGTTTCCACTTCTCTATGTTTTATTCGTCAGGACAACTTTCTAGTTTGTGGGTACTCAGGTTAATGCTTATCTTAGATACTTTTGGTAAAGGGCTTTGGGTCCATTCACAACTTGTTTGTTCCTTAAAAATTAAAAAAGATCATACACATGCCAAATAAATAGTTAGAATCTCATTCAAGTAATAGTGAAATAATTAGGGTTCGTAATAAAATCTCAACATTGGAAATGTACATTCTTACATATCCTTGCATTCTCTATTCATCTTGATGATGGATCACTAAGTGTGGTCTGAAACGTTGATGCAAAAAGGGATTACACAACTAAATCTATAAGAAATGAAATGAGCTCACTATGGTCTAAAATTTCACTTAAACAACTATATAGAAGTGAACAACATCTATGTAGACACTATGCACCCCTAATATATAAGAAAATTGACTTGTACTATAAACCCTCATCCATCAAGGTTGGCATTTTAAGGTAAATCAAGTGCATTAAACCATTGCATATCCATTACAAACAACTACCTATTAAGCATACCTGTAAGAAAATGGGATGGATTATTTGAAAGTATCACATTGGAAATCAAAAAATCATTTTTAAATATCAAGTTAATCTTAAAATTGATTATATCATAATCGAAGGTAATCTTATTTCTAAAGAAGGTAAAGACATAAACATAACCCATATTATTGAAAGGTAATAAAGATAAAATAAATTTCTACCTCATATACCAAGTCCAAATTAACTCTAAATAACTAGTCTTCTCACATTGATACACAAATTATAACTTAGTAAAAAAATAAACATTTTCTTCTCAGCTAAATAGCTACATTATATTTGGTATTGCAAGATTATCAAAGTAAAGCCCACGACTAAAATGTATTTAAACACAATTATTCCAAAAGTGGCTAAAATTAGATTCTTGCATTTCTGGATTAAGTTGTTAGAATGATTTTAGAATAACTGAGAGGGGGGATGAATCAATTATCCTCAGGCCCAGATGTACCAATTCAAATTTTCAACACTTCAACAAACTTATATCTATTCAGCAATTCACTTGGTCTCTATAGAATATATTAGTAACATAAAACTTGCAGAATATAAAAGTTTTAACAACACAACACATCAAATAACATTCACACAATTATGACACCGGGATTTAACGTGGAAACCCAATATGGGAAAAAATACCAATAACATGCTACCAAATTTTCACTCTTCTAAAGTGAGCTATGTGAGAAGCTAACTCTATTAAATTTTAAAATGCACATTATTAGGTGTGACCCTATTAAAGGATTTAATCAGCCTATTAGGAGTGGCATGGTTAGCGGGCTTAAGAACATCCCATTAGAATGTCACCTTGATTAAAGGATTTACAAATGATTGATAGGTCAACCTTGATTAAAGGATTTTAACTGATACAATGGTTAGAAAGTAACATTAGGTTCTTATCTGAAATATACAACTCACTTTACAAATACAGATCCAATAAGCTCATATGTTGATTTACTGACTGGCCTTCATTGTCATCTCCATCTCTGATCTGCTCGAAAATCCCTTCAAGAAATCACCTCAACTTTGTTCAACTCTTCACAGCTCTTCTCAGCCTTCTGCTTAGGTTCGCTAGTCAATAACATCAAGCTCTTTCCATACTCTACATAACCCAAAATTAGGTCATCCTTATATCTCCTTGATTAGGTAGATTAATCTTTTGCCACTTAATCTTTTTCATAGATCTTAGGTTTAGGTCAAATTCATTGAAGCCTTCCATCATTTTGTTCTCCTCCTTATCCTTCTAGATACTTCTCAAAAATTCTCCTTGAATCCATAAAAAAATGGTTTACCATGCATTAAATGCTCCAAGTCATTCATCTTTAATGTCAAAATGTTTTACATATCCCAATAATTTAACTATGTTGGAGGGGAATCTCAATTCCTTCACAATTGTAAATTACTAACACTCAGTCAAATATTGTGTTCATCTACTCAGTCATCATTGGATAACTCGGTCATCAATAAAACTGTTCTTCTCGAAAAATACTATCTTCACTCAGTTAATTCTCTGATACTCGGCAATTACTGATGCTCAGTCAACACTAAAATTTACTCAGCTTATATTGGCGCTTGGTCGACACTAGCATCACTCAGCGTAAACTGAATTTCCTCTCTTTTTCTCAATTAAGCCTATGCTTCTAGACTTTCTTTCCTCATTTCTTCTATGCTTCAAATCAACTAACTTCTTCACGTAAATTAAAGATAAACAACACATTACCTTGCCAATGTGCCAACTAATCAAGTACCCATAGTAGTATCTCATAACTCAACCTTTCACTAGGTCCTCTTGTTATCTCCTCTTTTCAAATCCTCTTCATCAATCAAAAGATATGGTACTTTACTAGATAGCAACTATCTCACCAGTTAAGGTTTGACATCAATGACAATATAACAATTGTTTCAATTATAGTTTCCAACATAAGTTGTGTACAATTTTTCATCATCAACATTTCAGATCATACTACATGATCCATCATCATGTAGTATGATCCAAAATGTTGATGATGAAAAATTGTACACAACTTAATCCAGAAATGCAAGAGACTAACATAATGGACCATCGAAATCACATGACTTTAAGTGGATAAAATTATCAACCATCAAGAAAATGGAGTGCAACAAGGATTATGAAATGGTTGAACCTTAGATTTTATGAAGGAAAATCAACTTTGTAGATGTTTATCTTAGATCTAATTATGAGGGTTATTTTCTAAGAAAGAAACAAAGTTTATTTCTTTTTCTATAATCTTCATTATTATATGTCTATTTTTTTACACACAACTAAAAAAATTCTATCTATTGGACAAAAACTAGAAGCATATATCATTTATTTCCAAATAATCATTTATTGGATAACAAAGTTGTGTCACGTTTTAGGACAACTTATCAGGACAGTTGAATTCGAGTATTTCTAACTAAAATTATTTTTTGTCAAACATATGGTCTAGCTAGATTCATTCTAGCTAAGTTAGATAAGTGCTTCAAATTTTCCAATTGGAAATAGTTATTAAATGCATGTTTTATACCAATTACTAAAGAAATAAAATTATTTCAGAAAAGTGATATTTAAATAACTCCTACTTTTTTTAATGATATTTTTTTACGAATATAAAAATACCCTTTTTTAGAGCACAGAGTCAAGATTATCATCATATAATTTTTATAGTATTTGAATTAGATCTAATATATTATAATTTTAAAATACTGCAAGTAGGTATTTTAACATTCGAGAACAACCTGCTTCAAAAATAGAAAAAAATAGTAAAGCTTATCAAAAAAATTGAAATTTTATATTTAACACTAGAGGAGAGAGTTCTCTTCAAGAATGTGTAATTTTTTTTCTGAATGGTGTAGATTTGATAGGGGAAATTTGGTGAGAGATGAAAATTGTTGATTTCAGGTATGTTCGACTTTGAGTAGTTATAACAGAGAAAATATACATTGAAAACTAATTTTTCTTCTTTTATGCACTAGCTATACATTTTATCTATAACATATTTTGAAATCAAAGGAAAAAAAAGATTATTTGCATATACATTTTTGGCGGGAACAAGACCCTCATTTTTTAGCATTTTTCAGTAAGTTAAAAAATGGACTTCAAAAATTAAAAAACTATGTGAATTCTTGTTCAGAAAATATTTTAAAAATTATAGGCATAAACTTCATCCACTTTTACACATTTCATTAGTTTACATCATCTCCAAATTCTAAACATAAATGCCATTTTTATGTCATTAAAATTAAAAAGTTTGCATGTTGTTTACCTTTTCCTTTATAAAAGTGTGACATAGCTTTGTACTTTTACCCATGCTCAACTTAGCATTTTGTTCTTATCTCATGCAATATACTATCCTTAATTCTTACTATTTAATAATATTTTTGCTTTGTAAACTACATTTTGTTTAACATTTCCCATAAATACTTTATTAGCACTAAAAAAAATGGATAACATTAATCTAATGTAGGGCCAGTATACTTGAATCCTCTCTTAACAAATTCGGAAACTTGAAAAAAAAACTACACATTATGCTTGTTCAAATACAAAAGGCACTTCTTGATGAATATAGTGAATGGCATAATGAAAAGATTATTACAACAGATTTTTAATCTAATAAAATAAGTTGTAATGTCAAAAAATTGAATACCATGCAATTCCTAAGTTATAGTTTGTGTTTACCTTACTATTCACTCTTGTAATGTAAGTTTGATCACACTTAACCAATGCTTAAGCCTTTTTTCTTAAATTGTGAAAAACCAACATAAGCTCAACCTTAAATTTGATTTTATGTTTTATTATTGTATTTACAATGTGTTGCAAGCATGATGGCATTGATCATAACAAGTATATTTGACAAATGTTTTAAGAAAATCTTATTTGCCTTTTTAAGACACCCAAACTCTTATTTCAACAACTATTATTTTGCTAATGCACAATAGGAAATGGGAATCAATGCTATGATGTAAATTACTCCCCACTTTATAATTTGCACATTAGGAAGAAAGGATATCCCCACTAGGCTCAAGGGTTGACTCAAGGTCTTAATGGTAATAAGATATGTTCTTCCTTGGATGTGTAAATGATGGAAGTGGAAGAATGACTGAATGATGTAACAGATCTAATACAAAAGACACTAACAATATGATCAAAACATACAAATAAAACTAATATAGAGTTGAAACTAATAGAAACAAAAACTAGAAGATGAAACTGACTTTCTCTAGAAATTTCAGCTAAAAATGGCAGGGATAGGGTGAAAGTCAATCTATACCTAGGGACAGGGTGAAAGTTGATCTATACCTAGCACTTTCAGATGAAACTTTCATGGAATTTGTAATTGTTCTTGTACTACCCAAAAATGATCTGTCAACTTTGTAACTTGTTCCTACACATAGAAAAATGGGAAAAGAAGGTTGAAAAAGGGGTTTGCCTCAGTCAAACCCATGTTGAGAAATCAACCTTGAAATGAAATTAAATAAAGGAAAGTGTGTTATCATGTAGCAGAGGCTAGATCTAGAAAATGAACATATCATACTTCATAAATGCAATTACTTATTTAAATGTGATCAAGCATGTTGATGCAATAGCTTTGACTAAACACAAAAACCCAAAAGGAAATCATACAAGACAAAACCTCATGGAATAGATGTTGTAATTCATCACAATGTTTGATTGAGGAGAATACAAGTGAAAATTGATGGATGGATGTGGATCTCCTTCCTTGATAGAAAACACATTTTCTTGGCCTCCAATGGGGGAAAAAATCTAGATCTATAGAAGAAGACACCTTGCTTGCTTAAGGGGAATGAAGACTTGAATACTTGAACTTGATGGCTCTTGATTGTTGAATTTTATTCCTTTTGTTTGATTCTTGAATGCCTAATAGTTGATTCATGATGTAAAATGAGGATAAATATGGGGTTTTATATACCCGTTTTCATCATTTTGGGGAGTTAAACTTGACGAAGCCAACCATGGGTCTTTTTTTCTCCTAAATCATGGCATAGGTCTCCAAGAAAAATTGGAGCCCAATTCCCTGGGGACACATCGCCAATGGTGATTTGTACCTAGAGGAATGGGTCCAGATTTGATATGGGTGCCAGGGAGGTAGAGTATGAACAAGAAAAGAAAGGATAACTCATCTCAGGATCAAAGAAGATCAAAAAGCCTAAAAATAAGTGGATAGGTCCTAGGTGAGGAAATGAATCACAAGATTGGTTGGAAAATGAGAAAACATGCCTAGAAGCAAGGGCAAACCTCGAGTTTAAGAAAGATTGAAGGAGGTGAAGGACCCATATTTGAATTTAGTTACCCTTTTAGTGCCATGTGAGGTCCTATCATAGAAAATACACTAAAGTAGGTACAAAATGATCCTAAAATTGAGCACAAGTTAGGTGCTTACAATTTAGGACTATACAACTAATAATATGACTTCTTTTGAGTCATTTTAAAATGTAGGCATCTTTCTCACTTTGAGATCTCTTTTCCTTTCTCCTACACGCATTCTTCTAGCTTCACCTCATAATTTCCTCAATCATCTTTCAATAACTACTACACGTTTTCATTTCCATCCATGGGAAAATCTTATGGATATATTAACATTTATATTTTATCTCATTGCTTCAAATCACATTGCCCCATCACTCCATCTATAAATCTAATGGTGTAATTATGGGTTATTATAACTTCATTAAGATTTCTGATATGAATTTTTGTATACTAATATCATTTTATTTGATGATCCATGGTTTTTAGATTATTGGCATCCTTCCTAGCCTCCTCAACAACATTTTTCTTTTTCCTCCCACCTCTTCTCTATGGAAATTAAGGATTTTGTTTTTATTTCTATTTGCAATTCTTGAGATTGAATTTTAGTCATACTTGAATCTTGAAAACCACTTGAGTCTTTCATTTTTGTTCCTCAATCTTTTTATAGTGATAATAGTTTTTCATTTTCTTATTTATATTAGTTTGTAGCAAGAACCTATACTTATAAGTATTTAGCCTCCTCCTTGTGATTTAGCCTCCTTGATTAGTCCCCAGTTCCTTCTAAGAGAAACGATTACTTTCAAAAATATTTTAGAAAAAAATTATAATTATTATAAATTATAAGAGTTAACAAAATTATTAATTGTCTTCTCCCTCTTAGTAATATTGGTGGTCTCATCTGCTAGTTTGTATACCATACACATAGCATTATGAGTAAATTTTTTATTATTTGAAGTAGGTTACATATTGTATTTTATATGTTCTTAGTCCTAGGCATATTTAGGTTAAGTTCTCATATCAAAATATCTAATAGAACTACTATTTTGGGTTGAAAGACTAAATAAGGGCTTTTGTCATCTTGACAAACTCCTATGTTGCCTCCCCCTTTTTCTCTATCCTAGATACATTTGTGACATTAGTTGCATCTCAAGTTTAATGAATCTTGTCATTCTACAAATAATTTGATTTATTTATTTAATTAATTTTATGACTTCTTATCATAAACTTTTGTACCTCTCATATCTCTTTTGTCTCATTGATTTTGTCCCTTATTATTTAGTCTTCTTCCATTTTTGTGTCTTAGTTATAAAGGGCCCAAGCACGATTACACTAATTGCCTTGTGGATGCACTAACACCTCAACAATCAAATATATACCTATTTTTATTAAATTAGTTTACTAGTTCCTTGTTATAGTTGATCATTTTAGGTTCCACTTTGATTTCCCATTTTCTATCTTATTTCTAAAAGTATTGTTGTTGTTTTTTATCACAAGTATACATTTAACCCTTATAAATGTTGACATCTTAACAATTGGCAAATAATTTAGCTATCCACATTCACACATAAAATTAAATATCATAAAATCACTTTCATTTTTTTCATGTATACATTTCCTTGCTAATTGCTTAGGAATCTAATTTAAATAAGACAATTTTACTAGACTAAGTAAAAGAGCAAACTTTGTTCCGGTAAAAGAAGTGGATTGTGTTTTGCTTAACTCTTTTAATAGATTGTTAATGGATTTGTAAGATAGTTGAGGAAAACAATTTATTCCAAAAAATTGTACTTTAAATCAACTATTTTATATCTACAATTTTTTGGTGAGCTTAACATGAATTCTTAACTTCTTAAATAACCAGGCATTTGTAATAAGACTCCAATCAATCTATAAAATCTAATTCATCTTTGTTGAAAAATGAACACAATTATAGCTTAAAGACTCTATAGTATAAGTGGACCAAGAACCTTGTATAGTGCTAGTGCTTGTCTTCATTTACACAAAGATGCTAGCTTTGTAGCTTAACTTTTTAATCTTCATTCTTTTTAAATAATAGATATTGGTATTTGAGTATAATTCCCAATACTACATTCAATTTTTTTTTATATATGATAACATTTTGTTAAAGGGTAACAAGGAGATGGACTTCCTTTGTTGGGACAAGGATATAGTATTGGAGAACCTCTCTTTATTTTCCTACTATTAATTTATTCCAAGGGCTCACTTATGATATGAACTAGCTTATTATGCAAGTGATTGTTGCCCCATTTTATCAACTAGTTGACATTAATTGCCAAATTGTATTTAATTAACATATTGATCCTATGTGTGCATACCCAAATGTGACAATCACTTCAATCATGTCTATCATTAGACAGAGTTGTGCAAGAGTTCTCCCTTTTCCACTTCTCCCCACATTCATTGGGTTCTTCTCCTTCAAGAACTTTGCAATGACACCACAAATTCCTCTTTAACAATCAATATTTCATCTCCTAATCTAGTTGTCATGTTAACACCTCATATTCAACCTTGGAAAGAATACAATTTGGTTGATCAAATCCAATCAACTTAATAAAAAATCTCCTTTTTGGATTTTATTAGATCTATGCTTCCTATTGCAACACCTTAGAAAATATTTACAAAACTATCATGATTCCACCTTCTGCTAAGCCTACAGAAGAAGTATCCATGATTGAATGGATTTGGATCAACACATTGGAGATTACCTTCTTTCCATCCAACCCACGAGGAAGGAAATCTCTCTCTTCTCCTTGTGTTGGGAATAAAAACCATTGAATTTGAATGATCTTTAGTTGCCAATAGTTCTAGATTTGACATTTTTAGTTGAGATTTCCTTAATTGTAACCCAAACAGTCAAAGTTAACAACCCACGAATCCAAGAGATCCGCCACATTTTTTTGCATCACCCACTAAAACTCCCATTTTTCCCAGAATCGGCTCCAGAGCTGCCAAGCAAAGTCACAATGTAGGAATAGATGCTCATTGTTCTCATCTCGTGAGCGGCATATAACACAAATTGATGGGTCAACTTTACCCATGGTTTGAAGCCTATCCCAGGTCAGAGTTTTCTTTTTCCAGGCAATCCATGGGAATCCCCATCTTGTTCCAGAGTAATGAGCACCTGTTAAAAACCTCTTTGACCGATCCACACTCTCCTATCCTCCCATCTCCAATTGGTGAACACTTGTCCAAAACTTCCTGAATCTCTTCACATTCCGAGTGAAGCTCCATAATAGGAGTTGGTAATCTGTTCTCTTCCCACCTTATTTCATGTTACGCCTAGATCTTTTTTTTTTTAATCTCTATAGACCATGTATCCATGCAATGGGTGTCATACTTTTGACACCACATTGATAAACAAAATTTATCAATGGGATTGGAGCTTAATGATAAAGCATTTCGACGATCCATTTCATTACAACCAAACATAAACTAACCATTCCTCTCTCACCCACATTCCTTCAATGCCTCCATGTCAAAACTTTCCCCCACTTCCTCACCCTTAGTAGTGTCATTTCCTATTGCTACTACTAGAATATTGTTAACTTGGCACATAAGGATGTCTAACCACACATCAAATCAACAAATACAAGATAGACTTGCAAAGGTTCCATTAGAAAAGGGTGGCAACCTTAGATGGGGAAGAGATTATACATTTTTTCATAGAAGTGACAATTGAACATCAAACAACTAATACACATATTCACAATATACATATTATTCACTTATTGAGTATTATACGAGCATTTGAAGAATTGTGTGAATGACAAGTCAACAAGGTATTTTATCTTAGTTTTTTTTTATCTATAAACTAGGAGCATGTTCAATAGGCCATCCTATCAAGATAAACAAACATATCTCTTGGTAAGAATGATAAATAACTAATTTTGATTAATTAGGTCTATGACGTGCTTAAATCTCATAGCATTTGTAGTACATGAGAAGTATAAAACTTTAATACACTAGTACATTTGACCTACTTTTTAGACCAACATTTCTGACCAAGCTATAAAATGATTTTCCATGGTCGGTTACAAAAGGAAAAAATTTTTAAAAAATTAAATCTATTCCCGTGTTGGTCGGAATTTCGACCCTAAAGAGTGGTCGTAATTCCGACCAACATGGGAATAGAAGTATAAAAAAAAAGTCACATTTCTTTCATATATCCTGCCTACTGACACATTTCATTTTATTTCATTTTGGCATAGTGGCATGCATCATCCTTGGCATAACTGTAAGCCTGGGGACATTGCCCCTTGAAAAACCTTGAGTAATCAGTAGGCCTGCAAATGTTTTCAAACGCTCCCCTACAACAGTATTCCGGCGTCCGGTCACCTTCAGATCAGTGGGGCACTGAGAATTGATGTCGGCAAGGCATGAAATTTTGCCATTGCAATTAGGGTTTGTAGAAGTGGGGGTCATGGAAAGAGGCACATTGAAGCCTTCGACGAGAGAGATATTGTAGAAGTCCAGATTCATGTACTGGTTGAGGGCATATTCAGCCAGGGTCGCTAGCACCTGGCCATAGCCTTGACAGCTAAGTATGTCGTATATCCACGAGCAAAAGAGTGTTGAAGGAGGCGGTATAAGGTGGGAAGTTGCACTATGTCGACACCGCATGCCTATATGCAAGTAAGTTTGAACCAGTGGTAACGTTGGATACGAAAGTGCAGACCGGTGAGCAATAAAATCTTCATTTTCTGCTATTTCATTTATCTTTGGAGTCTTCTATTGCTTGGTTTGGTTTGTTAATGAGTTAGCAGGTTTTACTTGTTCCATTACAAACCATTTTTGAATGAACTCTACTTTTTTGTGAAAATCTGTATGCCTAGTGTTAATTCTTGTGTTTATCTGGTTGTAACAGTCTTAAGTTTTTGTTAATATATGGCAATTTGGCTCGAAAAAGGGGTCTATCTGAAGGTTTGAATCCTCTTAGATTGGTTGTCTAATGGTGAATCAAGTGTTTGTTAGGCCTAGAAGTGATTGGAAACAACTCATTTTAGAAGCCCTAGAAACAAGCATTTGGAGAGACAAATTTGGGGATTTATCATCTGGCGCCCTTCACTGCATCCAAATGATTTTTTATCAAAATTAAAGGACATGTTTCCATAGCATACATATATAGAGTCAAAACAAGGAGCATTAATTTATTCAGCACACTAAACACCACTCTCATGGCTAGAGGTTGAAATATTGCCTCAATTTATACATGAAGATAGGCTAATTCGAGCCTCAAATGGATCTGACTAGGATCCCCTTATTTGGGAAAATCATATAATATTTCCAAGAATCTCACTAACTTCCTCTATTTTAGCAAAACAAACTTTTTCAAAAAACTTACAAACCCCTAATTCTATTATCTAAAAAAATCTAGAGTCAAATTTCAAATAAGAATTTGTACACCTGTATCACAAGTTCATTCTTGAATCCAAATTGACACTTTTAAACATATATTTCTTGTAAAGAGAGAAGATAACTTGCCATTTAATGCTGGTTTTTACATGTATTTAACCAACAAAATGTATAGTCATGCATGTGACTCAAACTTCAGATCTAACTCATTACATCCTCAACCATCTGGCACCTTCTATCATCCAAATTTGGTCTACCATCCAACCTCAAGAAAACACAATATACATTTTAAAAAGTCTAATTTGTGGTTAGCCTAAACATAAACAAGAGGGAAAGTAATTGCCTTTACTTTGCATTTTCATCAAAGTCAAAATAAAAAACTGCCTAACAAGAAATCCCTCACTTGGGGTGCTAAGGTGCTCAAATATCTGCCATTGTTATAGAGAATCATATGGAGATCACACATCCCCCAAAAAATTCCCAAGCCATGGTTTACATGGAAGGATCTCTAAGGCCAATATGAATATTCCCCATATATCAAAACCCAATAACTTTGTTGATATGCATGTCATTGAGTCCAGTGCAACATAAGTGAATTCATGTGTTTTAAGAAAAGAATCAAAAGATAAATGTAATAGCCTTCAACAGTTTTGTGTATTCAAACATCCACTGGTTTGTTCACTTAAAAAATTCAACTCGTCTGGATGCATCTGTGTTTTATCCTTTTACTTACAAAAAAATCACTTGAAATGTCAAACATGTAGTAAAAAATCACTGGTATGTTTAACATGCAGTTAAAATTTATAAGCCTTGCCTGATTTCTGACAGCCATCCAATGTCTATATTGTCAACACATCAGAAAGAACACTTGAGCATATTCATGTTAAAATGGATAAAAAGCTACCTTTTGTCCATTTTTTTTATTACAGTTCTCTGATATTCAAGTTATATGATTACCAACCAATAAAAGGACCAAAAGATTGTTAAGCATTGCTCAATTTCTGACTGCCCTCCAAATTATATATTGAAAAGATATGAGAACGCACAAGAGCATATTTGTTGTCAAAACAGATAAAAGGCTGCCTATGGAAGAAGTTTCCACAATGTGAACTGACAATGAATAAGTAGTTCCCAACTTTGTATCCTTGCCATTTATTTTCTAAAGATTGAATCTCCTCTCCTTTATGGAGGTTAGAGTAACTTTTTCAAATTGGTTAATTCATCTGCACATTATAGGATGGTAGTAGTCTCAGAAAATGGTGCAGAAGTACCCAGATAACAACACTCAAAGGCACATGCACAAGGTAGTAATCATGGATATTCTAGTGTGAAGAAAAAATAGCTCGCCTTTAAGATTACGAAGATAAAGATTACACAAGTTAAATCTTCCTTCTAGAGGCTGGGCCATTGGCATAAGCACATATAAATCCTATCCATATTTACAAGCATCATAATTGACAAAAATGAGAACATCTCTTCTCAATCAAGCAGTATGGTGGTCAGTCCTTCACCTTCACCTGATTCCTGTTGAAAGCTTTATATTGGAAACTTAAATTTTAGTGAATTGGCCATCTTTTTAATGCTCACATAAGCCCTACATACAGAATGATTACACCCAGCAATCCCAAGATACATATTAGCTTATACTTCATATATATAAACTCACACTTGTACATACAAGACATCAAAGCCTTGTCCTCTGATGTTTAAATCAACTTCCATAGTTTAGATATATCATGAATTTTCTATAATGGGTTTACCATTTCCTTGCAGTAGTGACTCTAAACCTGCACTAAGAGCATTACCTAGCTTACCTTGCGGTTCTCTCTGATCATCGCAATCCAATTGGAGGAACTTAAAATTTTCTATAAGGTCTAAACTGTCATTTACTTGTTTCTCACTACATGAAAGCACAAAGAATAGTACTAGCAAATCTTAGATCTTGATGTATTATATATTCTTTCTTCTTTGATCTTCCTAAGCTCGGAATCTTTCTGGGAATGGATGGATGCTCTTTTATGCTAAGATTCATAACCTATCATTCCAAAATATTATTGGTTTCACAAGCTTCTATTGTACTGGAGTTAATGTGTATCATTGCATCATTATACATTTGATTGCATATTTCTTCTCTTGACTACAAATTTATCTGTCATGTAGTTTTCCCATCACTGTTCTTGGAAGCTTCATTGACCTTTTATCACTTCTAAGGCTTCCTTTCATTGTTTCATGACAGTCAATGCAACTGTTCTGCATATTGCTTCTCTTTGTCATGATAACATGTATCCTTGTGCATATTACTAAAGATACTCTTTATGACTATGTCTATTCATTGCCTAACATGTGTTCAAATCTCTATTTTCCTCTAAAAGTGAATAGATCTTATCTCTTGACAGTGAATATTACCTTTAAGCAGTGAGAAAAATGCTTCAAGAACAATCAATCACTCTTTATACATATATCCCGCCTACCGACACATTTCATTTTGGCATAGTCCGCGAGCAAAGGAGTGCTTCAGCTCAGTAAAATTTGCATCGACGTGTCTAGGATCCATGCCCTCTCTCCATCCAAGTCATTAGAATCCGAGATGAAGCTCTGTAAGATGCCTTTCATATCAAAAGCTATCATTGCCTCTAATGCTTTTAGATGGCACAATCTCTTTGGTGACATCACAGGTACAAGAATGCTTGTAGAACTTAGAATAACAATCCTACCAAAAAAAATTGAGTCCTCTAAATATGCTTTGAGTTTAAATAAATATTTTTTTAATTGCCTTACTTATGTTTCCTTCAAGAGAAAGTAAATGAGAGCAACCGAAAAATGCCCAAAAGGAATAAAATTTCAAAGTAGCTTCAATTTCCAATAGGAATTAGCTAGGAACAATCATTTAAGGTCTTTGTTGATCATCCCTTTTATATACTAGCATTTAAATGGAACATTAAGCATAGTAATAATATGCTTAATCTATTAGTAATTAGCAGATTAAGCATATTATTACTATGTAGAGTTAGGGCCAAGTTCGCGCACGCAAGCAAAAGTCCAGTACCCTATAGAATTATTCTAACAGTAAATTTATAACAATGCGAATAAGAATCAATTTGGAATTACTATGCATTAAACATGCTAAACTGATAAAGGTGTTATCTACATTTAATCTGCCAATTACTAGTAGATTAAACATATTATTACTATGCTTAATGTTCCATTTAAATGTATTTAACACAACAACAAAAAAATTACCAAATTGAACCAATGACATGTTTATAACAAAGGTCTAATAGAACTCCCAACAATTCTTAAACATACTTTATCTGATATCATGAATTCTTAAACAATTAAGGTTGGAGTAGACATAGTTATCACACAGTTTTTTGTGTGGTACAAGGAAGATTTGGCTAGGTCAAATCTTCCTTCGTGCTAGTAGTCTACATAATTAGACCTTTATTAAGAATTCATCATATCAGATAAAGTAATTCCGACCAACACGAGAATAGAAGTAAAAAAAAAAAGGTCAAATTTTATACATATATCTCGCCTACCAGCACATTTCATTTTATTTCATTTTGGCATAGTCCACGAGCAAAGGAGTGTTGAAGGAGGCGGTATAAGGTGGGAAGCTGCACTAGGTCGACACCGCACACCTATATGCAAGTAAGTTCAAACCAGTGGTTGAATATCATAGAAGTGTGGACCGGTGAGCAATAAAACATTTAAAATCTTAACTAATAGATTAAGCATATTATTACTATGCTTAATGTTCCATTTAAATGCATTTAACACAAAAAATAAAATTACAAAACTAAACCAATGGCATGTTTACAACAAAGGTCTAATAGAACTCCAAACAATTCTTAAACATACTTTATCTGATATGATGAATTCTTAAACAATTAAGGTTGGAGTAGACATAGTTATCACACAATTTTTTGTGTGGTACAAGGAAGATTTGGCTAGATCAAATCTTCCTTCGTGCTAGCAGTCTACAGAATTAGACCTTTATTAAGAATTCATCACATCAAATAAAGTATGTTTAAGAATTGTTGGGACTAGTCCTTTGGCGTGTATTAAACAGAATAGAATTTTCAGTATATTATTATCATTCTATTTCTTTGTTGTAAACATGCCATTGGTTCAGTTTTGTAATTTTTTTTTGTGTTAAATGCATTTAAAATAAAGGTCTAATTTTGTAGACTCTTCACTTAAACTCACCAAGACCCTTCACAAGACTTCTGAGTGATATATTTGGTGTTATTGACTTACATTTTCTTGGATTCAAGGACTTTAGAATATATTCCAAAAGTTATTATATAATGAAGGAAGTGAGAGGGAAGGATCTTGATTTAGGTCAATGGATATTTCAACATGATTTTGGACAAGATCTTGACATGAGTGGATGGGTGTGGATGGTGGGATGGGGGGTGTATTGGTGCAGAGCACCTAGGCCATTCAGTTTTGCTTTGGGACTTGAGTTCTATATTTTGTTTTGATTTGTAATAAAGGATGTCTTCTAAATTCCTAGACCATCCTATGGTTTGGTTTTAGCCCTTCTTCTATGGAGGTGTGTATGGTCAAAGAAGACAATGTAATGAACTACCAAGCAATAAACATTTAATTCTTTACAAACAGTTACTTCTCTTCTCATGAAGACACAGTATGGTGTTTATATTATTAAACTCTCTATTTAATGCAACATTGATAGGAAAAACATTTATTGATTGGTATTATAAGTTTTAATCATTCCATGTACTGATTATATTGTTTTGAAGTCTTAAAATCAAAGAATTTTAGTCCTTTTATTGACTATTCCTGTATAGTGCTTGGTGTGCAAACAATCTTTGTTGGAAGATGTGGCCCTAACTCACATTTTAACCATTGGGATTCAATGCCACTGTGCGAAAGGTGAGTTAAGGAAATGCTTTATAAGAGTTCAAAAGCTTAGAGTTGGGAAGGTTAGTTTTCTTTTTGAACAGTGATGCCCTAGGTTGAATATTTCATATGTATTCAACTAGACATGATAAAACTCGACTGCATTAGCAGACAAAAATCGTGTGGGATCAAGTTGTTGGATGAATTGGGCCCTTAGATTTCATGGGATTGCCATATATTAACAAAAACTTAAGACTGTTGCAACCAGATAGATTGCTAGCATGAAGGAAGATTTGAACTAGCCAAATAAAGGTCTAATTCTATAGACTATTGGTCAAACAAATCTTCATTGTCTTATGATTGTCTTCTTTATATACTAGCATTTAAATGGAACATTAAGCATATTAATAATATGCTTAATCTATTAGTAATAATATGCTTAATCTATTAGTAATTATCTGCATTTAATCTGTCAATTAATAATAGTTTTGTACTACACATGCAATGTATTGTCAATTTGAAGATAGTTTGTGCCATGTGTGATGGTTAAGTAATGGGAAAGTTATGATGATTTAATTGTAGAACTACTGGTCCCTTGAAACGTTCAAAAAAAAATTCTCAAAACATGCACTCTCATGGAATACGATGACTTCAAGTTATGCACAAAATGGATCTATCTTCTATCACTATGCTCTTATCCTATGTCAAAATGGGAGATTTATGACACGGTATAGATTTATGGGGTCACTTGAGTGATCCAAGGATTTATGTAAGGTTCAAGGACCTATAGGTATATCTAAGTTTTTTATATGTCCATTGATGCCATTATTATCATGTAATTGCACTTCAAAGTTCAAAGATGCCAAAAAGATGTAAAATTGCATTTTTATGCAATTATGGCCTAAAGGGCTAAATGAGGGTTTAGTAGAGGTTTAGGTAGTTTAGGGGATTAGGATAGGAACCTAAAACCTTTTGAAAGGTTAAAGATGATGCAAGAAAGATTAAAGTGGTCGAAGTTGACAACTAGTTGTCAACTAGACAACAATGCAAACAAATAACTAAGTACTATAACAATCATATAACTGACTATGCAAGTTAAGGAGTTGAAAATCAGTTTGTAAGGGGATTTTGGTCGGTTTTGTATGTGAGTTTTATGGGAGAGGATTCTTAGAAGTTTCGGGGAGGTTTGTATGGTCAAAGAAGACAATGTAATGAACTACCAAGCAATAAACTTTTAATTCTTTACAAACAGTCACTTCTCTGCTCGTGAAGACACAGTCTGGTGTTTATATTATTAAACTCTCTATTCAATGCAACATTGATAGGAAAAAAATTCATTGATTGGTATTATAAGTTTTGATCATTCCATGTACTGATTATATTGTTTTGAAGTCTTAAAATCAAAGAATTTCAGTCCTTTTATTGACTGTTCTTGTACAGTGCTTGGCGTGCAAACAATCTTTGTCTTGAAGACCCAATGATTTCCTAGGCTCTACCACTTTCTGTGAATTTAATGTGACTTTTGGAAGAATCATTTCCTTTTATTACCTAGGCCTATAATTATTTATGCAGGGAAGGTGAAAGGAGGCAAGGAACAGTGACTGTCCTGGGTGAAAGACATGGGAAATGGTGCACTAGACAACACCAGTTATTGGCCTTGCCTTGTATTATTTGTCTTCCAACTTTTAAATTACATTTCTATTGCACTACTAATGTTGTTGAATATTAAACCTTCATTCCAAGTTTGTAATTTGGTGTTAACAAGGGAAAATAATAACTGCAACATCACTACCAAGATATTATAACAAACTTGCAATTTTTTTCAAGTATAGCTTACAAACATTAGAAGTCTTGTGAAGAGTCTTGGTGACTTTAAGCACCCTTTTTTCTATTTTCTAACTAAGCGATCAAATTTGGGGAAGAATCAGTGTAGGCAAAGAGAAAGAGAGAAAAAATGGTGCAATATAATTTCAGGAACAAGTTGGCCCTTGGCCAGATCAATACTACTCACAATCTCATTGGAAAAGTGACCAAAGACTATGTTAGGCTGATAAAATATGGGGATTCTCTTTACCAATGTAGGATCATTAGTTGTCTCAATAGGATTCATGTTGCAATGCCCAAGCTGCGAGATGGGAAAGAGAGGCCCCTTGTAGGATTCATGTTGCAATGCCCAAGCGAGTTGCAATGACCAAGGAAGTTTGACAAGAACAAGTAATATGGCTTAAACAGAATGGGAAGATATATTTCTAGCATGGGCTTGGATAATTCAACAAATAGCTTCATAATAAATGAAGTAGATGAGAGCTTAGCAATTAGCTTCCCAAGAAAAATATCATAAATGAACTATGTGTACCCCAATTCATGTGCCCTTTGTGTGTACCTAAATGATATATTTGAAACAACAAGGGTAAGGCTTAAAGAAGTTAATTTTGCATCACAGCTTGTAGTTGTTGCAGTAGCAGAGCATCAGGCACCACCTTCAGCATAATATGATCACTAGATAGGTCTGTATGTTTTATGAAGTTTGGTCATTGTAGTTGTCGTTCTTGTTTCCTTATAAGTCATCTACTTCAAATTCGTACAATGACCAAACTTCATAAAACATGCAGACCTATCTAGTGATCATATTGTGCTGAAGGTGGTGCCCGATGCTCTACTGCTACAACAACTACAGACTATGATGCAAAATTAACTTCTTTAAGCTTTACCCTTATTTCAAATATATCATTTAGGTATGCACAGAGGGCACATGACTTGAGGTACACATAGTTCATTTATGAGATTTTTCTTGGGAAGCTAATTGCTGAGCTCTCATCTACTTCATTTATTATGAAGCTAATTGTCAAAGGATCCAGGCCCAGGCTAGAAAGATGTCTTCCCATTCTATTTTGGATAGGTGTTTCATAAAACATACATACCTATTGCACGTGCATTCTCGATTCAGAGTGGAAAAATCTTATTTTGGATGTGAGGGAGAGAAGCCAAACACAGAAAATGCACATAAACACGACAGCTGAGAAACATAAATGTAGGCATCATGGTAACAAATTTTTGGAGACACAACATAATTGAATGGTATACCCAAACTATGCAACACAACTACTACTCCTATGGTTCCAAGTTGACACTGCGAGATCCAAAAACCATAGATAAGGAATAAATGTAGAGAGTGGAGGAGGGCTGTAATGACCAAAATAATATAGGGTCCCTATATTATTTCAGTCGTTATGGCCCTCCTCCTTCACTCTCTAAATTAATTCCTTATCTATGGTTTTTGGATCCTGCAATGTCAACTTGGAACTGGAGGAGTAGTGGTTGCATTGCATCATCTGGGTATACCACTCAATTATGTTTTGTTTCCAAAAAATTGTGGCCATGATGCCTACATTTATGTTTTTCAGTTGTTGTGTCCCATGACCCCTTATGACCCTTTACGACCCTTTACAATCCCTAAGAATACATCTTAGAGGTCTTAAAATGTCATAAAGGGTCATAAGAGGCTCCTAGGAGGGGCCAGATGAGCTTCCACCTTCACGGGGTTGGACCCATTAAGTAGAGAATGTTAAACTATTCTAGAAACAAATAGAAGTTCAATAATTTAAGGAGAAGCTCTATAAAACCTTCACAAATATCCCTTCTTTGGCCTCCACTCATACCTCTTCTCAGAATCTAGAAACTTTGTATAGTGTTTCTCATCCATGCATGAAATGTGCTAGTGATCATTTGGTTAGTGCTTGATAAAACATTTGACATCATATCTTTTTCTCCTTGTAGGTTTGGGATCATACAAGAGCATACTGGATCACATAAGAGCATATTGGATTTAATTCATAAATGCAAACTTTGAGAAAATAGATTTGTTAATGTTTCACCTGCCTAATCTGAAAGTATAAGCCCCAATGCTCATATAAAAATCTCAATGATGATCAGAATCAATGATGGAGAGTTATCATGATGGAAATGGTTGGAGTACCTTGTATTCAGTAGATGTTGGCAAGCGATCCTTCTTAGTTGTTGCTGTTTTAGATTAAAATACATACCAACAACAACAGCTAAGAAGGATCGCTTGCCAAATTTTATTTTGTATGGGAAATTTTGGGAGTTGCATCCGAAACTTACGCTAAATAATGTAAGTTATAATTTTCAATTTTCATTACGCTGTCACTTTTTATTATGTCAATTTTCAAATATATATATATATATATATATATATATATATATATATATATATATATATATATATATATATATATATATATATATATATATATATATATATATATATATATATATATATATATATATATATTTAAAATAGTTAAATTAGACTTACTATCCAAATTGGACAAATTATTTTTGTTGTACATGGCACTTGGAGTCAAGTGTGTCTCTAAACATTGTGAGCTTTCCATATTCTTTAAGTGTTTTGTCACAATTATATTTGTCAAAGATTGAATTAGAGATTAAGCATTTTCTCACAATTTTATTCATACATTGATGAGAATCAATGATGGAGATTTTTTAGATTCTGAGAAGACGTATATGTAGTGGAGGCCAGAAGGGATTTTTGTGGAGATTTGCTAGATGTGGAGATTTTCTAGAGGGGCTATATACATATGAGGGTTTCCAGATTGAGTACAGTGCAAAGATGATGATTCAAATGACCTACGTCTATAAAACCTTCACAAATATCCCTTCTTTGGCCTCCACTCATACCTCTTCTCAGAATCTAGATAACTTTGGATATTGTTTCTCATCCATGCATATATTGTGCTAGTGATATCATTTGGTTAGTGCTACTGATGAAAAATATTCCAACTTGTACCATTCACTTTCAAAGATTTGTCTTAATGGATGTAATTTTGTACTAGTACCATGTATTCAATAGATGTTGGCAAGTGATCCTTCTTAGCTGCTATTATTTTATAAGGTTTGTCTCAATCCCTGCCAATAGGTTGTAGTTTCATTTTCTAGATGCGTAAGTCAGAGGAGGCTTACAATAAAAAATCATGTAATGTTGTTTTGAATATGAAGAACACTAGAAATATTGAATCAGTAGAGGAGGATAATGACGAGGATATTGATTCTCCACTTAGTCGTTACCTTAGAAAAATGAGCAAGAAACCAAAAAAGAAATGATTGTAATTAACATTTTTTGCTAATGAAAGAACGTTGTCTTAATGGATGTAATTTTGTACTATTAAATGTTGATGAATGATGTGTTAATGAATTATTCATGAATGTTGTGTGTTAATGAATTTTATGTGTTAATGAATGTTATCATGTGATTATAATGATTGAATGTTATATTTCAAAAATGGATGAATGAATGTTATTAGATGTTAATGGGGAATTTAGATTGATGTTAGAGGGGGGGAGGGAGGGGCCAAATGAGCTTCCACCTTCACGTGGTTGGCCTTGTTAAGTAGAGAATATTAAACTAATCTTGAAACCAAGTGAAGCTCAAACTAAACCAATGACGTAGATTCAATGGTCAAAAACACCTACTTCTTATTCCATATTATTTCTCATTCACTTTAAGAAATATTTTACTTCTTAAACATGTTCATCAACCAATCTACATCACCATGTTCATCCACTTTTGAATACACTTCTTTATCATCTATCTGCTATTCTTAATGAGCAACCTTCTATTTATTGTTGTTTCTTGAATGAATCTCACTGCTTACTCATTACGGACTGCTATTTACTGATGAAAATCCTTTGTTCTTGTTTATAAAATGCTTGTTCTACTTTAAAATTTTCACTACAACATAGCGTGTTGTTCATGCATTGCTTCACTGACATTTATGCTTTGATTGAAGGCTTTAAATCTTAGGCACGATCATACATCCCTACTTCTTGAGAAGAATATTCAGCCCCAAAGGTAAAGGTTGTCCTTTGGTTCCTTGTCTTTGGATATGGGTCTCATAAGCAATTGTGCACATCATATATAATTTACTTTAATCAAGTTTTGGAGAAACCCATCTTGCACTCCTGCTCTCTTTGCATTCTTCAATTAACTATGTTTCAAATAATTTTTTCAACCATCTTGGAATTCTATTTTTGTTGTGTAGATTGATTCATTTGATTCTGTAATACAATAACAAACACTCATTTTAACTATTTAGATGTTGTGTGTTAGGTATTTACTTTCAACGCATAACAAGATATCCAACCATGACAAAGGTTAGTAACAATGTAAACCTTTTGTGAGTAGTCATTTTATAATCTTCGTATGAAATTTTTTATACAGTTGATTTTATCATAGAACTGATGATTTTTCTCGCCCACTAAAGGCTATGGGAAAGAAATCAAGCCATTATAATTATGATTTGTGAGCAATATTTTTCATGCAACTCATACATTTTTACCCCATCAACATTGTTTACTCCATGACACCATGTGTGCATGTGTGCTAATTTAAAGTTTTAATTTTGTTTTTGTTCACCTTTAATGTTTAGTGTATCATTTTTTAGGGTTGTCTCTATTGCCTAGAAACCACAAACTTTCTTAAGTATGCTCACCCCGCAGGGTATTCTAAGCATGACTTGGTGACAAAAGTTGAACTCCTCTTGTGCCTTATCCAACAAGGCTCAATATAGAAGATGACTGAGATAACTGGTGGGCATGATGCACCACGTTGATGAACTACAATTGATTGAGAACCTGATTGAAGAACTTCAAGTGATTAGAGATCGCTGAGGACTAAACTATTATGTAAGATAATTGAATCAATTTTATGTTGTCATTGAAGTCAACTAGTTTTGACAGTACTTCTCAAGGAGTTGCAAACATCTAACACATCTGTAGAAGAGAAGAGAAAGATGAAGAACCGAGACATCTACATGGAGGAAGATGGATATGACAGATGAGGATAAGGAATACCTTTGGTAACTTATTGATGAGTCTATGACTTTATATTGTTGACTTGATTATGTTGCATTAATCTGTTATGAAGTTAGGACCAAAATGTTACAAAGCAGTGTGGTCGGTTAATGAAGCATTCTAGTATACACTGAGAAATGTAGTGTATACTGAGCACAGTTTAAACCAATCTTGTGTTCACCGACGCATTTCTTTGTTAACCGAGTATGGACAAAAGAACGAAATGATTTGTTTAGCCGACAAAAGTTGATGAGTTGTAAAGTATATGATCGCGGAGTGGAAAGATAAAGTTTGTTACGAGATCTACAGCTAGAAAAATTCAAGGAAGATCTAAAGGACATATTTGAAATGTGTTACTGACACATCAGTGAAGGAAGGTTTAAGTGGAAAAACCAATGAAGGAGATTAAGCGGCAAAATCTGATGGATGAAAAGAAAATGGTTTACTTCTCTATTTAAGAGACTAGGGTTTCATTATGAAACTTAGGCCAAAGGAAAGAATATTGCAGAGATATCATGTGAACAAGCTTCATGCATGCCTGATCAAATTGGTTAAGGAGAACCTAACTGCAAAGATTACCAAGTGTCAGAAAGCTATAACCGAGAGATAATAAGTTACTAAATATTGTTGAAACAAAATTGATATATTGATCAGAGATTTGAATGAGCATAATATAGATTTGTACATCTACAAATCAAGTTGTATTGTAATCAGATCACCTGCTGTTATAGTTTAACCATTGTAATTAGATAAATCTCTTAACCGAGTAGACTTGAAAGTCTTGTAATGTCATTCATAGAATGCACATTTGTTATCCTGTCAACCCCATTGTGAATGTTGGTTGGATGATAATAGTTAGTGTTAAATCTTCTAACAAGGTCACACCTTACAGTGTGTTTTGTAACCCTTAACAGGGTTGGGTCTTCATGGACCTCACTTCAGAAGAGTGAACAATTTTTGGGTTGCCAGTCCCAGGTGGTTTTTCCCTTTACAAGGTTTCCACGTTAAATCTCTTGTGTTATGTGTTGATTGTGATGATTGTTGGATATCATACTTTACATGTTGCATATTTGATTTGATCAATAGTTACTATAAGTTATTAACTGGTAATCGGTAAAAGCACAAACATTTTACTATTCTATGTTACCGAGCTACAAAAATTTGTTTAAAGTGTTTTTGAATATACATTTTGTATTTGGGATAGTGGATAACTGATTCACCCCCTCTCAATTATTCCAACAATTGGTATCATAGTGTATTGGTTGCTTGGAACAGAGTTTTAAGGACTTTAGCATAAAGATCACAAAATGTATGAGGGATGTGCCAAAGCTGAACAAGGACAACTTTACAATATGGAAAAGCCAAATGAAAATGCATATATCTGGAATTGGGAATTCTGCCCTCACACTATTAGAGAATGGCTACATTGCACCGCCCACTGGACTGTTAACTCTTGATCAACTAAGAGATAGACATGAGCATAACATTACTATGATGGAGATTGTTGCTGCTTTGATAGATGCCGAGTTTGAAGATATCAAAGATTGCACTACTGCTAAAGATGTGTGGGATAAACTTGCTCAAGTTTATAGTGGTGATACAAATGTCAAGAGAGCCAGAGCCAAAAGTTTAAGAGGAAGATTTGATGATATGAAGATGAAAGAAGGAGAAAAAATTGTGTAATACACAAACAAAATTAAGGAGGTAGTTCACGCTATCAAAGCATCTGATGGTGTTATTGATGAAGACACTGTGGTAAGAAAAATTCTAAGGACTGTATTGCCTATTTATGCCATCAGAATATCTACAATTCATGAAAATAGGTCAGCACCTAATAGTACTCTCACTCTTGATAATCTGATTGGAAAGCTAACGACTTTTGAACTGAACAACTATGATAATAGTGTTCTACCGATTGTTGAATCTGCTTTTATGACTTCTCTGAAGATTGGTAAGTCTAGTAGTAGAAATAATAAGGATGATAGTGATAGCAATACTAATGATGAACTTGATGAGCTTGAAGCTCTTATGGCCAAGAAGTTACCTAAAGGAAAAGGTAGATATAGAGGCAAATTACCTTTAGCATGTTTTAACTACAAAGAGGTTGGCCATATTGTTTCTAGATGTCCAAATAGGAAGGAAGATGATAGAAACAAGGACCGATCTGGTGAAGGAAGCTATGGGAGAAGAGGCAACAGAAATTACCGGCACTACAATAGAGACAACCGAGACAATAGTGATAAAGGCAAAAAGGTATGTTACATTGCAGAAGAAAATGAATCTGATTCAGATGATGATGATGATGATGATGTAGAGGTAGTATTTATTGCTATGAAGGATGATTTTGAGGAAGAAGAAAAGTATGTAGAAATGGCATTGATTTCTAAGGTTAATAAAAATGATACATTGATCATAGATAGTGGCTATACACATCACATGATTGGTGATGAAGGAAAATTTAATCATCTTGAGAAATATAATGGAGGATCTGTAAAAATGGGTAATGATACACCTTGCATGGTTAGAGGAAAGGGATCCTTGCTAATAAATGATAGAATCCAATGTGATAATGCTTATTGGGTAGAAGGAATAAACTATAATTTGCTAAGTATGGCACAATTGAACAATTCAGGTCACCGAGAAGCTTTTGAGAGCAAGAAAGTAAAAATATTTGATGATGGAGGAAGACTTGTTGGAATAGGAGTGCAATCAAGAAGTAACTTATTTTATCTTGATAATGCAGAGTCTTCTTGTTTAATGATGAAAAATGAAGATGCTTGGTTATGGAATAAAAGGTTATGTCATGTAAAATTTGATAATCAGTAAAAAGAAAAAGGTTAGAGGTCTGCCTAACTTATCTAAGCCTAATCATGTTATGTGTCATGAGTGTCAGAAAGGTAAAATGAAAAAATATAGTTTCAAAAGAAAAGATTATTCAACAAATAAAATACTTGAGTTAGTTCACACCGACCTGTGTGGTCCCATGAGAACTAGTTATTATGGAGATAGATATTTTATTCTTTTTGTTGATGACTATACTAGATTGATGACTATCATGTTCTTGAAAGAAAAATCAGAGGCATTTAAGATGTTCAAGTGGTATAAAGAAAAAGTAGAGAAAGAGACTAGTAAAGAATTGAAATGCTTAAGATCTGACAAAGGAGGTGAATTTATTTATGATGAATTTACTAACTTTTGTAATGAGCATGGTATAAAAAGACTGGTCTCTACACCGAGAACACCTCAACAGATAGTTGACTATGCAAGAACACTGATGATAGAGAAAAATGTTGCTCAGACATATTGGAGAGAGGCAATTAGCACAACTATTTATGTCTTGAACCGAGTATAGTTGAAGCACACTAACAAAACACCCAATGAGTTATGGTTTGGACACAAACCCACTGTAAGTTATTTCAGAATTTCTGGAAGTAAATGCTTTATTCTGAAAGATGAAAGAAATGGAAAGTTTGACTCAAAAGGTCATGGAGGGATATTTCTTGGATATTCCACTAAAAGAAAAGCATATAAGTGTCTAGATAAAGTTACTAATAAAATGATAGAAAGTGCTAATGTCAGGGTTGATGAGTTTGATGACAAGAATGAAAAAGAAAGCACAAAAGAACCGAAAGACTACGGTAGATTCACATACATTGAACATCTAGAGTATTTATCGAAGCTCCAGACAGTGACAACCGATCAGCAGGAAAACAACACTGAGGAACAGGAAAGAGAAACTAACAAGCAGGAAGGACCTACTGAGAAGGAAAATGAACTTGAACAGGATGAACAAGAAAGAAGAGATTGGATACTAGAAATATTTGTTAGAAGACATCATCCTAAGAACCAAATCATTGGCGACAAGCAAGTTGGCATACAAACGAGAAGTAAGTCAAGACAAGGTACATGCTTAGTTTGTGAATATGAACTAAAGAATTTTAAAGTTGCATTGGAGAATGAAGAGTGGATAAATGAAATGAATGAAGAGATTGAACAGATAAAGAAAAACAAAACATGGACCTTAGTACCTAGACCTAAGGATAAGAATGTTATCAGTACTAAGTGGATCTTCAAAAATAAGCTGAATGAAAATGGAGAGGTTACAAGGAATAAAGCCAGACTAGTTTGCAAGGGGTGTGCACAGGAGGAAGGAATTCATTATGGTGAGACCTTTGCACCTGTTGCTAGACTAGAAGGATTTCAAATGTTCCTGTCTTATGCAGTACATAAGAAATTTAAAGTTTATCAAATGGACGTTAAGTCTGCATTTATGAATGGGATACTTGAAGAAGAAGTCTACATAGAGCAACTAGAAGGGTTCGTTGATCCAGACAAGAAAGACATGGTATGTAGATTACATTAAGCTTTGTATGGTTTGAAGCAAGCACCAAGAGCCTGGTATGAAAGGCTGCATAACTAGTGAGAACAACAATTTGTATATGAAAGGAGATACTGATGATACTATTCTAATTGTTGAAATATTTGTGGATGATATTATCTTTGGAGGTCAAGATAACATATGTAAATCATTTGCTGATGAGATGAGAAAAGAGTTTGAGATGTCTATGTTTGGAGAGATCAAGTTCTTTCTAGGACTGCAGGTTATTCAACAGAGTGACGGGATATTCATCACACAATCCAAATATGTAAAGGAAGTACTGAAAACATTTGGCATGGAAGATGCTAAACTAGTTGGAACACTAATGGTCATAGGCTAAAAATTGACTAAAGAGGATGAAACTACAGAGGTGAACCAGACACTGTACCGATCAATGATTGGTAAGTTAATGTATGCAATACATAGTAGACCAAATATAGCACATGCTGTGGGGATTGTTGCAATATTTTTTGCAAATCCTAGGGAATCACACATGATTTCTACAAAGAGAATTTTAAGATACCTGAAGAAGACAGAGGATTATGGATTATGGTATCCTAAGGAAGGAAAGTTTGAACTTAAAGTATACACCGACACTGATTGGGTTGGAAATGTGGATGACAAAAAAAGCACAACCAGAGGAGCATTTTTATTCGGTGAAAGACTTTTTACCTGGACAAGTAACAAGCAGTCTTGTATTTCCCAATCTACAACCAAAGCAGATTATGTTTCTACTGCTACAAATTGTTCAAATATTGCATATATTAAGCAAGTGTTGGAAGGAATGAATGAGATAATCACTAAGCTGGTGATTATATAATGTGATAACACTAGTGCTATAAACATTTCAAAGAATCCAATGATGCACTCTAAAACAAAGCACATATCTATCAAGCATCACTACTTAAGAGAACAAGTATAGGAGAAGCAAGTGAAGCTAGAATTTGTTACATCTAAAGAGCAACTTGCAGACATATTTACAAAGCCTCTACCGAAAGATACATTTGAATACTTGAGGACTAGACTTGGGGTCTGTCCCCTGTCTACCAGTCACTAATGTGATCTAGAGGTTGCATCAACCTAATCTTATCAGAAGATCATTCATGTTGATGTAACATAATTCACACTTTGGATTTATGTCTAAGGTTGTGAAAGATTTGAGAAACCAGTGGCATAATCAATATACAGAGATACAATAAATGCACCAGACAATAGAGAGATACATGGCTACTACAGAGTTGTATGTTTATTTATTTCTTTGGCATTGTTGTCAAAGGGAGAGATAAACAATATGATAACCAAGGAGAATACAGAAGCATCTATCTTAGGGAGAGACAATCTAAGAAGATAAAGGGAGATAAACAAAAGGAACCTGAGAGCTGCTAAAGATCATATCTACAGAAGATAGTCTGCACTTACAATGTTGTTATGTAACATAGTGATTAAACATATTAAGCTAGGGAGAGCTTACCGTGCTACAACATTTGTTTACAGAGTTGTAGAATACATGTTTGGTATGTGCATGGTATACTTCATATTGCTTGAGTTGTCATCAATGCCAAAGGGAGAGATTGATGAACTACAATTGATTGAGAACCTGGTCGAAGAACTTCAAGTGATTAGAGATCACCGAGCACTAAACTGTTATGTAAGATAATTGAATCATTTTTATGTTGTCATTGATGTCAACTAGTTTTGACAGTACTTATCATGGAGTTGCAAGCATCTAACACATATGTAGAAGAGAAGAGAAAGATGAAGAACCGAGACATCTACATGGAGGAAGATGGATATGACAGATGAGGATAAGGAATACCATTGGTAACTTATTGATGAGTCTATGACTTCATATTGTTGACTTGATTATGTTGCATTAATTTGTTATGAAGTTAGGAGAAAAATGTTACAAAGCAGTGTGGTCGGTTAATGAAGCATTCCAATATACACCGAGCAGTGTAGTGTATACAAAGCACATTTTAAACCGAGCTTGTGTTCACCGATGCATTTCTTTGTTAACTGAGTATGGACAAAAGAACAAAATGATTTGTTTAGCTGACAGAAGTTGATGAGCTGTAAAGTGTATGATCGCAGAGTGGAAAGATAAAGTTCGTTACGAGATCTACAACTAGCAAAATTCAAGGAAGATCTAAAGGACATATTTGAAACGTGTTACTGACACATCAGTAGAGGAAGGTTTAAGCAGCAAAACCAACGAAGGAGATTAAGTGGCAAAATATGATGGATGAAAAGAAAATGGTTTACTTGTCTATTTAAGAGACTAGGGTTTCATTATGAAACTTAGGCCGAAGGAAAGAATACTGCAGAGATATCGCATGAACAAGCTTCATGCATGCCTGATCAAACTGGGTAAGGAGAACCAAACTGCAGAGATTACCGAGCATCAAAAAGCTATAACCGAGAGATGGAAAGTTTACTAAATATTGTTGAAATAGAATTGATATATTGATCAGAGATTTGAATGAGCATAATATACATATGTACATCTACAAATCAATTTGTATTGTAATTAGATCACCTATTGTTACAGTTTAACCATTGTAATCAGATAAATCTCTTAACCGAGTAGACTTGAAAGTCTTTTAATGTCATTCATAGAATGCACATTTGTTATCCTGTCAACCCCATAGTGAATTTTGGTTGGACGATAATGATTAGTGTTAAATCCTCTAACAAAGTCACACCTTACAGTGTGTTTTGTAACCTTTAACAAGGTTGGGTCTTCACCAACCTCACTTCAGAAGAGTGAACAATTTTTGGGTTGCCGGTCCCTGGTGGTTTTTCCCTTTACAGGGTTTCCACATTAAATCTCATGTTATGTGTTGATTGTGATGATTGTTGGATATCATACTTTACATGTTGCATATTTGATTTGATCGGTAGTTACTATAAGTTACTAACTGGTAATCGGTAAAAGCACAAACAATTTACTATTCTATGTTACCATGCTACAGAAATTTGTTTAAATTGTTTTTGGATATACATTTTGTATTTGGGACAGTGGATAACTGATTCACCCCCCTCTCAATTATTCTAACACACTTTTGTTTGAGTCTTCTCTTAATTCTTATGCCAAACTCAAATTAAGAAACAAAAATTCATGGATCAATGAAATTTTCTTTGAAGGCTGCAAAACATTAATTTATTACAATTTTTCACTTAATGAGGATCAAATTCAAGTAACAAAAAATTTTCTATATATTTTAATTTGTTTTTAATTTCATATATTTAGATTTGAATTTTGTTTTGAACAAGTTTAATAAAAAAATTTATTTTCGCCATATCATAGTGGCGGCCTTCACCAAAAGGTGAGAGAAGGAAACTAGACATAAAAAATCTACCAAAAAAGATGATCCAACATGTCAAACAAAAATCTACCTCAAGATGTAATAACTTCTTACTTCCAAAGCCCCCTCAAGGACTCACCTTCTAGGCTACCCCAAGTGCACCTAGTGCTTCCCAAACACCATATCTTCATCCAAGACTTCAACCTTCTTTTCAACCTCATAAATCATCTCCTTATGGCCTATCTACCATGTTCCACCAATCCAATAAGTATAGATAACCGATCCCTTACCCAACTCACACATTTAGCCCTTAAAGCTAGTAGCCCTTACCAATCATTAATTTGTCTTTTTCTCCAACATTCCCCAAACAACTAAGGAAACTAAAACATGATTTAGATAACCTTTTGGGATCTTCAAAACCTCCCCAAGATTTAATACTGACTCCTTTGGATCATACCCAAGATCCAATACCCTTGTAACCCCCAAACTAGGCCTAATTCTCCTCATTTACAAAGCAACCCCTAACTCCACTTACTCTCATGACTCAAAAGGCTGAAATAGTCTTTCCTATTGTTTCAAAACATGAGATTCTTGAATTTATAAGACTTTATCTCTTACCCATTTACCTAGCCACTAAACCCTTGGTTTTAGGGTCACACCATGAGGGTTTGATCAAAAAGACCACTCTAATCCACTCCAATCCAAACCAACTACACAAACACTTCACTATGGACCCCTACATGAATAATCCATCACCAAACCCTTCCATCTTCGAAGCAATCCACTTCCCATTTGACTGGTGTCTATTCAGGGCATCCTCTCTATCAACAACCACAACCAATTTGTGGTTCCTCAACTACATTCTCCAATCTCCTACACAAGATAGATATGAAAAAAGGACTATCTTACATGATTTTACTCTCCCACCAAATACAGTAATCACAAAGGGTGGGAGAGTTACAAATTCATAAAGAAAACTTCAAATTACAAGACTAGTTGTACACTACCAGACACTGTCTCAAATGCACCAGTCCAAAGTTCTTGAACTAAACCATGATAAATTGATAAAAATAATACAAGGGAATGTGAAATACAACAAATTCAATATCATAAATCATTCCTACACCAAGATCACACTCCAAACTAACATTAGAACTCATTGTTGTTGACTGTAGCCATGGAACAGAGAAAGGATTTGTAGAGAATAATTTAAGTTTTATTGATTTAAAACTTCTACAATGCTTTGTCTTCCATCACCAACTCTACATACTCAAATTACCTCATCAAGTGGAAGGAATTATAATATAATATTAGTATATAATATTATAGTATTATAAAATTACCTCATCAAGTGGAAGGAATTATAATATAATATTAGAATATAATAGTATAGTATTATAAAATTATAAATATAAATGTACTCTAATATATTAATAGATTTGATAATATATTTTTAAAAAAAATAATTGAATTTGATGTTGCTTTTCGACAACCAAAGAATATACATTCGACGAGAACGCTATATATTTGATGAATATTCTGACCATATATCCTCACTATTTTGACAACCATGTCGACCGAAATACCTTAGTTTCGACCAACATTGGTTGAAGAGATAAAAGGTATGCCGGATAATTCTTCCAAATTGAAGAGATTATTTCGATGGCAGATTCGTCGATACTTCGACGACTATATAGGTCGAATATTCAACAAATATATAATGTGTCGAATAATTGAAAAAAAATTTTGACAACATTTATGGTCCTTTGGTCAACCAATTGTCATCTAAAAATTGACTAATTGTCGAAAATCAAGCTAAATTTTACTAGTGATAAATTTTGACAGTGCCTAAACATAGAATCAATAATAATCCAAGATCACTTCTCATGGGAATTAAAATGTCGCGAGGAGTCTTCTCATAAAAAAATTGATATTAATTTGGCAGAGCTTTGTTGTTTACATTACATTCTTTCTTAAAAAATAAGATACTATGAAAGTTAAATTTGAAGTTTCTCCTTTGGTTTAGTATTCATATATAACAATTTACATTTAACTTCAAAATTTACAAATCTATCAAATTCTCATGTCATATTTTCAATTGGGTTTCCTTATTACTTGAGGGGTGAACCCACAATAGTGGGTTACACTTTTTAGCCTGAACGGACACTAAACTATACATTTTGAGAAAAACTTTTAGATTCGGATGCATATTGTCGTTGAACCGCTCGAAATTGGAGGATGAAGTAAATTAGAGTCTTTTAGGATTTTCTGTCTAGATTCTAAATTTTTTTTTTTAAATTTTTTTTAAATTTATTTGAATACCTTTTTCTTTCTCCCACGAAAACTTGTATGGTGCTGAGAATGTCATTTTCAAATAGTAACATTGTTTTCATAGAGCATAACTTTTTTTGTAAAATAGATATGGATGCGATTCTTTCAAATTTAGTTTTGTAACATCCATACAGAGGGCATGCAATTGGTTTGACAACATTATCACTATTATTGCATATTTTATTAACGTTTGAAGTTGACTAATCCAAAATTTTGACCTACCTTGACTACATAGCTTATAACTTATTGTGTATTTATCGAATTTCAATTATTATTATTTTTAATAGAAAGTAGACTTGAATACGGAGGGCACTGTTATTTTTCAAAAAAAAAATTCTTTGTTTTACTATTTTTCATAGAACGTCAAACTCAGAGGTTTATATTTGATAAAAAACCTACATTCATTTAACGTCAAAAACCATACACATAATAAATTTAAAAATAGTCAAATATATAATTGTTAGAAAGCTAGTTCCAAGTACTTGTTGTATGCAAAAGGACATCTTCTTATTCATCCATTTGATCAATGCGCTTGAGGCCCGAAGCCATGAAATTTTCAGAATTTGTTGAAAACTTGAAACCATGTCCCATTTTAGGCACTTTCAATAGAAAGTACTTTCGATTGAAAGTATTGACTTTCGATAGAAAGTACTTTGCCCAAAAATACAAAATTTAGTCATTACTAAGAGACTTTCGATTGAAAGTCATATAGTTTTGATCGAAACTATTTACGCCAAAAAAACTTAATTTAGGACTTTCTATTGAAAGTCAAGTACTAAGGACTTTCGATCGAAAGTCCTTTATTGACTTTCTATCGAAATTAACAAAAGACTTTCGATCGAAAGTATCGTGCATAAGAACTTTCGATCGTAAGTTTTGTAGTTACAATCGAAAGTACGTCTTGGTTTCTATCGAAAGTGAGTAAGGTGTTTTGTGCCGAATTCACTTTTCGGGCCAAATTCGTTCCTCCGAAAAAGTGTAACCCACTATTGTGGGTTCACCCTGAGTTAAAATCTATAATAGTACTTTTCCATTGAATGTATGATATTTTTCTTTACTTGAATTCTCTCAATTTTGGGCATGAAACCTACAATAGGTCCAAAATTGTTTCCCAATACTAAGACTTTCTTTAATTTGAAAATGTACAAAACTTTCAATTTTTCATGTTGTATGGAACCACGTGGAGAAAAATGATGTCTCTAAAGATTGTTGTGTCTATGTACAATGGCTAGGGCTTGTGTGCCCTAGCCCTATCATTTCTATTGATATTTGTATTCAGGGGGAGGGGGGGTTCTTTTGTGCTGTGCAAGGGGTTTTTTGGGGATAGGGGTCCCATTTTGGAGTAAGACCATAGTTTTTTCCCTCATCACAGGGTGTTAGGGTTTTTATTAGGCGTGGGTTTGTTTGAGTCTTTGCAACATGTTTGTGCTTTTAGCTAGTTGTTTGTAGGGTATTTTCTTCTGTTCAGATGGAGAAGTTGTTGACTTCCAATAGTTTGGTGATGTTGGTGTTGGGTCATCCCTTGATACTTCTTCAAGAATGCATGCAAGGATGTGTGACTCCTGTTATGTGGGGGTGAGCTCAAAAGTAAATAAAGTGAATGGTTGTCTTCCGGGAAGAAATCATTGGTCGATTCTAGATATTCCTCCCAAATCATTTTTGGAGGATGTTTAATATTGGAGTAAGCATGCTCTGATCTACAAATTTCTTGGGATTCACATCTCTTTGGCAGGATTGGAAGCCTAGATATGATGTTCTTTGAGATTGAGGGGGATATGGGCCTCATGCTTGCAACAAACAACTATTTTTTGGTTGTTTTTACCAACATGTCAAACCGGAATCAAGTTTTTGAGGGTGGCCCTTATTTCTACAATCATGTGGGTTTGTTTATGAAACCCTGGCATGTGGAATTCAATTCAATCAAGGACCTACCATCGAAGGTTCCTATTTGGGTTCACTTGCCTTGGCTTCCTTTGGAATTTTGGAGAGAAGATATTCTACTATGGATTGCGGCTCTTCTTGGGAAGATGGATACAATTGCTCAAAAAATGCAAGATAAAAAAGTAATTTCTTTCGCTTGCATCTTTGTTGAGATTAATTTAAATAATCCATTGCTAGATTCTTTGGAAATATGTTTGGGCTCTTCATCATGGATCCACTGGCTTGATTATGAGTCCCTCCCTTTTTGTTGTTGGTTATGTCATGAATATGGTCATCTCCAACATCAATATCCTCAAGGTAACAAGAGTGCAGACCCTTCTGATGGTGGATCTCCTCCTCCTTCAATTCTAAAGGCAAATAAGGGGAATAAAGGTAAGGCCCCTATATAGACTAATGACCCAGATAAGGATGGTTTAATGTATGTTAAACCTCGTACCATGGCGAGAGTCCAAACAAGATCCTTTAAGGATAGGAAACCTGATGACAACTTTAATCATTTTGAGGTCTTAAACACTATGGCCTTGGAGGAAGGGCTTCCAATTGATGTTTCTTCCAGGATGACTACAGTAAGTATGGACATTATGCAAGAGTAAAATATCCCTATTCTGAGTCACCATGTTGATTTACAATAGGATGGTTCTTCTTCTATTCATGTGTTGGGAGTCCCATACGCTCCCATTGACTTATAGAATGATATTGTGATGGTGGATTTGGCTAAGGAAGTGGTGTTGGATAGAAAGGGGTGAGGATCATCATTGGGTTTAGGTTTGTAGAAACGCTCTCATAAGAAAGTCTTATCTGAAAATTCTTCTAAAGCTGGTTGTAAGAAGGATCAAGAGAAGATTAAATTACTAGGGATTTTTTAGTGGAATCTAGGGTTGGCAAGCCCATTGATTTTCACTTCTCCCAATCTTCTCAATGATTTTTCTTTCCTAGAATGTTAGGGGGTTGAATAGAATCCTTCAACAAAAGGTTATTCATGATTTGGTTGCAACTCATTCACCAGAAATCTTTTATGTTCAGGAGACTAAGGTTTATGTTGTTGACATGCTTCACTATGCTTATCATGTTTGGTATTTTGGTTAGTGTCAATGCATTGGTTCTTAGGGTACTTTTGGAGGTTTGGCATTTTTTTGAGATCCATGCAAGATTTCTCCCCTTTGGTGGATTTCTACTCATTCTTCTATTGTTATGGTTGCTTCTTCTTTGGATTCTAGTGAGACTATTCTAATTACTAATGTTTATGCTCTAATTGACATCCAGGCTAAAATCCATCTTTGGGCTCACATTAGATATGTTTGTTCATATGCCCCTTATCTTCCTTGGATTTTAGGTGATGATTTCAATTCTATGCTGAGTTTGGATGAGAAAAGAGGGGGTTTTCCTAGGTTAGGTCTAGCCTCTGATCTCTTTCAAGCTCGAGTGGATTCTATTTGTTTAGTGGATCTCAAGAATTCTAATGGAACTTTCACGTGGAACAATACACAAAGTGGATAGCAGGTGATCTCTAAATAGCTAGATAGGTTTCTTGTCTCCTATTTTGGGTTGGTGGTGGCTTGGTTACTAGTTCTAAAAAATTTGATCAGAGAGGTTCTGATCATTGGCCATTTAAATTCTCTACTTCTTCCTTTGTTAGTCCAAAGAATCCTCTTTTTAAATTTTATCTTATTTGGCTTCAAGACTCTTTGTTGTAAGATTTAGTGGCTAAGTGGTGGAGAGAGGATGGCCCTATTAGGATTAGAAGACATAAATTTAACAATTACATGAAAATATAACCAGTAATGAAAAGGAATAAAGCACACATAAGTGGAACAAGAAGACACAAAGATTTAATATGGTTCACCCAATCTTGGGCTATGTCCACCAAAAAAAGAGTCTAATCCTATTATCCAATAATTTTAGCTTGTTACAATCTTCAATCCCTTGCAAGTCAATACCACAACAAGAAGCTATTAAATTCTCATCTATATTGAGAAACCCCTAACCCTAAGCTATTATAACAAGACTTATGTCGGTTAACAAGTTAACCCTAAAAAATACTTGACGAGTCAACCTAGGGAAAACCTTGACAAGTCAACCTAGGGAAATGCTTGATGTGTCAACTCAAAAACACTTGAAAAGTTGACCCTAAACCCCACAATAAATGAAAAGTGTACAATAATTTCCTAATTAGTCTCCAAAAACCAAAAAATTCCCACTTGGGGACTAATCAGGCTCCACACTAAGAAACCTCCCACTTGGAGATTGGTCATGTAGCAAAACCGCTACCTCTAAATCTCCCACTTGATTGACCCACCCTGGACCCTGTTGTTCTTTTTATTATTTTTAGTCATGAAGACCAATTGAAGCTAAAGAGGAGTTCAACTTCTCCCTTGTCATTTCCTTTGTAAACATATCTGCTGGATTTATATCTATATGTATCTTTTCCAGCTTTAACTATCCATGATCCAATACTAACTGAATGAAGTGATACCTCAACTAAATATGTTTGGTCTTTGAATGCAAGGCATAATTCTTCATGAGATGGATGGAACTCTGGCTATGTATAAATAGATAATTGTCATTCTATGATTTTCTCAACTCTTCCATGAAAAATTATTGCCATATCATCTCCTTAGCTGCCTTTGTAGCAATAACATACTCTGCCTCCATAGTGGATAAAGCAACCACCTTTTGTAGTTGAGAAATCCAACTCACTGGTGTCCCACCAACAATAAATACATAACCTATGGTATTCCACCTAGTATCCAAATCTCCTACCAAATCTGAGTCGGCGTAGCCTTGTAAATCAGTATTAGAGCCCCTGAAACATAAACATTTATTGAATGTACCTCTCAAATATATGAGAATTCATTTCATTGTATTCCAATGCTCAACTCCAAGATGACTCATATACTTTCTAAAAACTCCTACAACATGTGCAATATCTGGTCTAGTGCATACCATGGCATACATCAAAATACCTACAACTGAAGCATATGGTACCTTGGACATTTTGTCTTCCTCCTCTTGTGTATTTAGACACATATCCTTAGTCAATTCCAAATGACTAGGCAAAGGTGTGTTGACATCTTTTTCATTCTCCATATGGAATCTTTGCAACACCTTATCAACATAATCAACCTGAGATAGAGTTAATTTATTGTTCTTCCTATCTCTGCAAATTTTCATACCAAGGATTTATTTTGCTGACCCCAAATCCTTCATAGAAAAAGAATCACTACCACATTTGGGGTCAAATTTCAACGCCAATTTGTGATGGCACTATCATTTGTGTGTGTTTTGTGTTTTTTTTGCAAGTGCCCCCGATGGTGTCGTAATAGCAATGGCGATGTCATAATTTTGATACCCACGTGATTATAAACAAAAATAAATAAAAAGGCTCATTTGTAATTTTTGTGATTGAGTTGCAACTGCGAAGAGGGCACCGTGTGTGAAGAGGACACTAGACTTTTGCGTGGTTCAAAGAGGTAACATGTGCAAAGAGGGCACTGGACTTTTGCATGCACAAACTAGGCCCTAACTCTACATGGATTCGAGGTAGGCATTCAAGTTTCGCTCCTCATCTTCTCTACATTCTTTGATGTTTATGTGTATTTGTTGTAGATTCAAATGGCATTGTATTTCACTAGTTTTATGCCATGTCTTTTTTATTACTTGGTTTTATGGCATTGTATTTCAATGGTTTAAAGCTAGGGCATCCATTTATTACTTGTTTTCTCACTGCTTGGGGCCCGTTAGTTCTGATATGGACATATATGATGTAAATTTGGTCACTATTTTTCCTTCTCCATGTACAACCCATGAGTTATAGACTAGGGCATCATGTATTTATTTAGGCCAGTAAGGAAATAATTTTTTATAGCTACATATTATGTATCGCAATCCACTAATTTGATCAATTTTTCCCCCAGCTGTTCAAATTCACAAGCCACAAAACTAGAACATTGTTGGGCTTCAGAAAGAAAATTGTGATTAATAACAAGACCTTGATAGTTGTTAAGGATCAAAATAAGAATATAAAACCAAAAACACAAAACACCTTACCATACACTGATACCCTTAACTTATAAGGTTTAGAATAGAATTCAAATTCTTAAAGTGTGAATAGACTAGGGTTTGAACAAAATCTTAATTATCAAACTAACACTTAAATAAATTTGTTAGGGTTTAAACATAAAATATCCTAAACTCTTAGCAATACATTAGACACTGAGTTCACAAAATAGGGTTCAACAACAAATCTTTTATCAGAATGATAATCATTAAAAAAATGTTTCCCTTTGAAGATACAAGAATACATTTCTATGGTTTAATCCAAATAGACAAAATATATGAAAACCTTACCCTAGACAACAAAAGAATCATTAATCTTTATTTTAACAAAATCCTTAACAAAAAAGATAAGATGAAAATACCACATTACAACCTATACACAATATACACTCAAACCATAGAAGAACAAATGAGCTTTAACAAAAATAAATCTCAATGCTCAAAGAAGAACAATCATTCGAAAACAAATGACCAAGAAATGGAACAAGTACACCTATCAAGAAGAATTATGTAACTTCTTTTCAAACCCCACATACTCTTCTCAAAGATATTTCTCATGTTGTTTCCCAAATCTTCTCTCAACCAAAACCTAAATATACTTCACAATATTTTAGAATTCTTCCTCAAACTCTTTGTAGGTGTCATGCCTTTCCTGCCATCAAAATATCATGATAACTATCATGGTAATGTCGTGTCCTAGCTCGGGATATTTATCTCTTTGAGCTTAAACTAATTACAAAATGAAAATAGCAAAAATGGATGCCTTTAAAAAGTACATGTCGATAAGTATGGCATGTCATTTCATGCCAAATTAAAATTAATCCTCTACTAAATGCCAGATGACACAATCTTAGCACATGGTACTAAGTGTTATGCTTTTACAACACTTTAATTCCTAAAAAAGTTCATCCCAAAGGTTTACTTGATAAAACATTTCAAACATATATTTTTCCCTTTCCAATGACACTTAGCCATTGATATAATACAAAGACAATTTTAAATTCTACTCAAGCATAATACAACTTCATGAGCATTGTGATTCGACAAATCTGATGCATAATCTAATTGTCTAGATATAAAACTGAAATTGATCTATTCAAGTATCAAAATGAATGAACTTTCTGAATGTGTCAATTTCATAAAGACCATGAATTAATTACCCTCTCATTCTATAAAACTGATTATTATGTCATGTAAACATGACAAGTTCCATATTGAACTTAAATGTGAGTACCAAAATGACATTAAGTGTAAATGCCTTCATAGGACTCAAAACAAATTTAAAATTGTTTAAAAATTAAAAAACTATCTCTTCTTTTAATTGAAGCATTTTGATAATTGTCTATTATTCAACGTAACTTAGAATAAGAACACGTGTTTTAACATGTCTCAATGATTTTTTTTAAAAATACAGGGCTATAGTATGGATCAGCAGACACACGATATGCACGGCGATGATGGTTCTCATGGGACTGCTTCCCGACAGGTAAAACTCACTGTTGTTGTACAAATGCACATACAAGAAAAATGTCAATGCGTATTTTTTTTTATGTTTTATTATACACTACTTCTTTTTATTTATTTTAAATAAAGTGCTAATAATATTGTTCTCACAAACGAGTGTTGATCAAAAAAAGGGAAAGGAATAAGTAGTCCATGAAGAGCCGCAGGATGAGCAAGATCCATTCATTATTGATTTTTCATCAGACGTTGATCTTGTGGTTGCACTGCAAAAGGTCCTTCGTGCAATTTCAAGAGAGTTAACTCAATTGGTAGCTATTCGACTAGGGATAACTTTAGTGGTGAATATTCGCCAATTGGAGAATTTCACTCATCGGGGATCTAGAATTTGGCAAAAAGAATTGGACTTTCGGGGTGGCCATGTTGCCCGCACTTTATAAAAATTGGGTCCCATGCATAGGCCAATTGCCAATAGCGCTATGAAATTATTGGTATTTCAGTGACGACTTCGCCAATAGAATCTAATTTTTCCACACAGTAAATTGAATATTTTCGCCTACGATTTCCAAAGCTTGTCTTAATCAATGGTCATATTCGCCAATATGTGGTCAAAATTTAAGTTAGCATACGCATTAAGTACATAAATTTGACATGTGTCTCTATTCCGGAGACTTTTCATGGAACTTTTTATCCTTTCAAACTTTGGCCCGAAATAAATTTGATTGTGGACACATGTCTTTATTTCAGAGACTTTCTCTGGAACTTGGTGTCCTTTAAAAGTTTGGCCCGAAATAGGATTTATGCCATTGATTTAGGATCATCCAATGGTTATAAAAAATAGGTTTACTATATGTCAGATGATATAAAATTAACTTAGGACATCTTACTAAAATATTAAAAGTCGTTTGAGCTTTTGGAGGCGCTGCCCCAAAACCCCCATTCAATAATTTGGAGGGAAATTGCAGCGATAAAAGTGGGGACAATTTAACCTTTAAGTCTAATAATTAATTAGGATCCATATAAAAATAATGGTGAAATGATGGTTTCTAGGTATGTGTACTTCTAGCCACAATTTTCTTCAACAATGAAAGATTTGCCAAGATTTTATAGAATTTTCATACAATTGAAAAAAAATCGTTAGTTAAATTAATAGTTTTTCCTTTCAAATTAAAAAAATTTGCCAACAATATTATTTTTTTCCACCCAAAATAATGTAGGATTCACCAGGATTTTATACCTTTTCTAGGGAGGGGGTTTCTTAAAGTTTTCCTTGTATTCGACCTCAGACTCCTAAAATACTAATGAGAGAGGATGAGTTGGCTCATCGTGTTTAGACTTATACAGTAAGTATTAATGTAGTTTTTAATTATAACAAAAGTTCAATAATGGTTTTTATAGTATACTCTTTTATTTATGTCATTAACTAAAATACATATGTGTTATTTTTATAGAAGACGCTAAAAACATTAAAGGGCCATGCCCCAGATCTAGATACTTCAGGTGGTTCAAGTAGATTGCATGTTCTATCCTCCACTTGTGTTTTGCTCGAACAATATTTTTTTTAATAGCTCTAACAATCTTGTCCATGGTTGTCCATATTTTTGTATGCTCTAACAATCTTAGTCTTCATCACCTACTATTGATCCTATGTTGAGTAGGTCACCTGATACGAGGATCAGAACCACAGAGGTACTATTGCCTGCAATATTGTCAGCAACACGTAGCATGGCCACAGATGCGTTAGCAATGCCTATTATTGGTAAGTAGATTCCTCTTTTTCTCTCTCATTTATCATGTGTTTATTTCACTTGAACTATTCTTTCTTAGGGGGAATTTTGTAATATTGGATTCATTTTATGTAGGAGGCGATGAGGAAATTCTTGGATGTACTCGTGTTAGATGTACGGGAACAATAGAGAATTGTGATCAATTGTTCATGAACATTGAAGATGGACTTCTCGTGAGAGTAGCCCAGCTTCCAAGTACTTTAAAGATTGATCCTTTATTTTACTATACAATCTTATACTCATTTCTGTGAGAGTAGCCTAGCTTCCAGGTACTTTAATTAAGATTGATCCTTTATTTTACTATACAATCTTATACTCATAATGTAATGCACTAACCCCCTTGTGCAGTCCCAGCTTGCAATAACTAATAATCTCATTATTATTTTGCAAGGAATAATCTATTTTATGAAAAACTTAATGATGAATGTTTGCGCATTTTTGGTCTGACCATACGCACATGGTATCATATTTTGATTTCATTACTAGATCAGATTTCTTTTCATCCATTTCTTCAAGTATATTAAAAGGTAGCTTCACTTCATTTATGAATCTAACAATTTTTTTTCTTAAAAGGTGGTAATTACAAGATAAAGAGTTAAAGGATAAACTCATTGAGTCTATGATAAAACTTTTTGGACCCAACACCTTTCAAAGACTTAGGCTCCTTGAGAAAGCAGGTCAAGCTTTGAAGTCTATTAGGGACAACTAAAGGACCCAAATAGAATGCAACCCTTATTACAAGTGGCCCCCGGCCTATATTCCTATTAAGGAGTGGGAAAATCTTAAAAAGGATGCACTTGAGAGATGTGCAAGACATGGTGGACAAATAGTATCACCCGAGGAAAGAAGGTACGTGATAATCTTAATAATGAAATTTTGTACTGTACTTATGTGATCTAATATATTTCAAACATCACATAGGTTGCCTGACACATCAAAGGCAATAGAAGCAAGAAAAAAAAAGCACAAGCCACACAAGCTTGGCACAAGTGGATATTCAAAACTTGTTGCACAAATTGTAAGTAATAGTAAATGAAAAACTGTATGCAAATATTTATAAATTGTAATCAATTTAGTTTTGATGAAATTCACTACAATAAAAAATCATGATACCAAGCAAAAATGTAGGGCTTGGAGTTCAAACAAAAGGTTTCAGAAGAGGACAACAAAGTAGGCTACAAACAAGGCTATACAATCGTGGTTGAATGATTCTGATCAATGAGTGCACAAGGTTCTTTTGGTGGATCTGTCGATCAGGTAAATAAGCCAATTGATTTTTATTTCAAGTTGAATACTTTACCAATCACTATATTTGATGTTAATTTCCAACATAAAGTGAATATATTTGTTTTAAGTAAGGAAACAATGATTATATATTTGTTTAAAACTTTAAAGTGAATATATTTATATGTATTAAACTGAATGATTAGCATTTCTCAATATTTGTCTTGTATTTATATGTATATATTATCGATAAATGCACTAATTATTTACATTGGAATGCAGCCTGTGAATCCTGAAACACCATCCGAGCATGACGGAGGCGTTGATTTGAATGTGCATTATAGTACTCAAGGTATACATTTTCTATTCGAATTTTGATTATTGATTTATTAATACAAGTAAACATTTTAAATTGAATTTGGCGTAGTAATATAAAAATTTAATTATAATGTGTTGGGATTAATAAAACATTTTGTATTGCAGTTGCAGGGGATGTAGAGGTTGTTCCCGATGAGCGTGTTGAGGTTCAAATCATCGGGCAAGAAGATGTGGTTGGACAAGGTAAAGAGCATCACATTTATGTTTTTTAAAAGTACTAAAATGCTTGTAACAATTATGATAATATGTTTTTAAATTAACCCCAATTATGATAATATGTTTTTAATTTAACCCTTTTATTTGTTATTACAGAGGACCCGCCTTTGCAAAGGACAGTGAGATCACATGCACAAGTGAGAAGAAATGACGATGTCAAGATGGATATGCCTCTACAACAATATAGGGAAACAAAAAAAAAAAAAAGTCAAAAAAGAAATGATTCTCATTTATGCAACTTATTTGATAATGACTGATGTTTATGTCTCGATGTTTTAATCTTATGTGTTAATGAATGTTATGATGTCTTAATGAATTCTAATGAGTCTTATGAATGATAATGAATGTGTGTTAATGAATGCTAATTAATCTTATGTGTTAATGAATGTTGTGATAATTCATGACTGTTACATTTTATTAATAGATGAATGAATGAATGAATTTTAGATGTTAACAGGGAATTTAGAGTGATGTTAATGAGACCAATACACCAAGAAGTACCAAAAGATGAATGCTCAATTGTTGTAATGGCAAAGCATCAAAACCGTCCATTTCTAGAACTTGATTTTCTAGTCTTAATGATTTTTCTATAGTCTTAATGATTTTTCTATAGTCCTAATGATTATTCTTATTTCTTGCCATTAGAGCCACTTCATATGCACAGGTGATGAATATGCAGATTTGCCTAAGCAGTACTGGGAGTTGACCTAACAACACATGTACTATTGTGAAAATCATCACAAGTCCATTTGTTATTGGGTCGTTCCTAGTGGTTTTTGGTCAAATCTACATGTTTTTCACCTGTTCATATACCAAATGATGAATGCTCAATTATTGTAATGGCAAAGCATTAGAACCGTCTGTGTGTGTATGTTAAACACCTTCATGAAATTAGGATTATTAAATGTCAATTCAAAGAAAATACAAATTTAACTAAGAAATGAAACTAAAATCCATGACATCTCATGGTTCTATAATTAGATGTGGTAAGTAGAGCTCTCAGCTTAATCTCCACTAGTGACACTTCTAAAATGAGAAAGTATGATGCTTCAATGCTTAATCTAGCTCACAATGATCCATTATGCAAATGATAAATTGAAATGCTAATGCTAAATACTCTCAATTGCTATCAAATGCTCATAAAATACCTATAATAACAATGCTTTTGCTCTCTAATTCTCTTCTATATTATTGCTCTCAAAATGCCTCTTATTTATAGTAAATTCCCATGGGTAGGGGGTAGAGTGAAGTAATCATGATTTAGCCTTGGTTGAGTCAAAAACTTTGCAATGCTTTTAAATGAGGGGACAATTTAAATGTTTGTCTCAAAGCTTTGGACAGAAGGACAAAATTGAGTGGATGAGATTCAAAGTTGAATTTGTGTGATTGAGATTCAATTCCTTTGAGTGATCCATGTGCTTTGTGTTCTCAATTTTCATTGGTTGCTCAATTTGTTGTTGAAAGATATTGGGATTTATTAAATTCCATTAAATTAGCCATGTAAGGAATAGGTTCATTTTGATTTTTGATTTAACAACTATACAATTAATTGATTAAAATCAATTATATAGTGTTTTTCACCCCTTTAAGCTTTAATTTAATTATTTAATGTCATTATTTGATTTTTCCTTTGATTTAATTGATTTTGTCCAACTTTGATTTAATAATGTCCATTTTTTATGAGAATTAGTGCATTTTGATTAAGAATTTGCAATTTTGATGATTTAAAGCACTTGCCCATTTTTTAGTGTCTACACCGTCCATTTTTAGAACTTGATTTTCTATAGTCTTAATGAATTTTTTATAGTCCTAATGATTTTTCTATAGTCTTAATGATTTTTCTATCATCCTAATGTTTGTTTCCCTTGATAAATTAGGCCTTGAATTTGAATTCTTGTTCACTGTTTTATTTTAGCTTGATATTTTTTTCATATACACAAAGACTACACATGCTGATAAAAAATGAATTATTTGATTGTTCAATGTTCATGATTGTAAATGGTTAATATTTTTGATGGTACTCCTTGGTGTATTCTATTTAAAAATAATCATGTTTCTATGACTATGATAAATGTCCCTTTGTGTTGAGAAAATTACAGTTGACAAAATGGTTGTTCAATGTTTGTATCTGCATGTTGCAAACAAATCATCCTTCTCCCACCAGCATTCTAGAAAATTAGTTTTACGAAATTGGCCATATTGATGGTGATTATGAAGAAGATTTGAAAATGTTGCACCAATCTAAATTGGATCAATCATCATTTTCAAATCTTCTTCATCAATCACCATCAGCCATTTGGTGATTCACTTGGTTCTAACTTATACAGTAAGTATGAATGTAGTTTTTAATTATAACAAAAGTTCAATAATGGTTTTAGATGTTAACTGTGACAATCTCTTGGTTTCAGGCAATGCAGAAGGAGGCACCTAGTTCAATATGCAATCTCAATTCATATGCATAGGATATTATGTGGAGTTGAAAGACACAACAGGTTTTCATTTTCTATAGAGGTCTTTAATTAGGTATTTTAAGTTATAGACCATCGTGAACATTGTAATTTTGACCTATTAAAAAAAATTAAACGTGGTGAGTCTTCTTAGCTCCACCTATTATCCATGGAATATTCTACACAGCTGCACGTGCATTCTCAATTCAGAGTGGGAAAATCTTATTTTAGATGCGAGGGAGAGAAGCCAAATACATAAAGAACATGCACATAAACATGACAACTGAAAAACATAAATGTAGATATCACAACAGTTGAAAAACATAAATGTAGATATCATGGTCACAATTGTTTGGAGACACAACATAATTGAATAGTATACCCAGATGATGCAACACAGCCACTACTCCTCTACTTCCAAGTTGACACTATGGGATCCAAAAACCATAAATAAGGAATAAATTTAGCGAGGGGAGGAGGGTCGTAATGACCAAAATAATACAGGGTCCCTATATTATTTTGGTCATTATGGCCCTCCTCCTCCGCTCTCTAAATTTATTCCTTATCTCTGGTTTTTGGATCCTGCAATGTCAACTTGGAATTGGAGGAGTAGTGGTTGTGTTGCATCATCTAGGTATACCACTCAATTATGTTATGTCTCCAAAAAATTGTGACCATGATGCCTACATTTATGTTTCTCATCTATTGTGTCTTAGGACCCCTTATGACCCTTTATGACCCTTTATGATCCCTAAGAGTACATCTTAGAGGTCTTAAAGTGTCGTAAAGGGTCATAAGAGGCTCCTAGGAGGGGCCAGATGAGCTTCCACCTTCATGTGGTTGACCCTGTTAAGTAGAGAATGTTAAACTATTCTCAAAACAAAGAGAAGCTCAATATTTTAAAGTCTCACTCAATGCACAACAAATATATATATATTTTTTAAATATAGCATATCGTCGCAATTGCGATGGCATTCAAAGAACGACCGACGTCAAAGAAATACATGCAACGTCCATATGTCAGAAATATCTAAGAGCTAGATGTCGCATGTATAGCATATCTGTCGCATGCCCGTCATAATTGCGACACTCAAAATGTGTAATGACGACAGGTTGACCATCCTGGTCGATGCATATTGTGACGATCAATATCGTCACAATTGTGATGGTATTTAGAGAATGTCTGATGCCAAAAGCACTAATTATGATGTCCAGATGTCAGAAATATCTAATAGCTATACGTCGCATGTATAGCATATCCATTGCATAGCTGTTGTAATTGTGACACCCATAATGTGTAACAACAACATGATAACTATCATAGCCGGTGCATATTTTGACGATCAATACTGTCGCAATAACGACGGACATCCCAACCATCGGTGATGCCAACACCAAAATTGCAACACCGGTCTGTGTCACTTGATTGATGAGGTTGTGTTGGAATTGTGACACATAGTTGTCACAATTAAGACTCAAATGTACTAGTGAATGTGCTAACTATTATTTCAAATCCTTAATATGATCCATGTTAGACCCTGCTACAAGCATATCATCAACATATAAACATAAAATAATGTAGTTTTCATCATCCAACCTCTTTAAGTAAACACTATAGTCTGAATGACACCAATTGTAGTCATGCTCAACCATAAAACTAGCAAATTTAATATATCATTGTCGAGGTTCTTGCTTCAAGCCATATAAAAATTTCTTCAATCTACACACTAAATTATCATTACCGTTGAACTCAAAACCTTGTGGTTGTTGCATATATATTTCTTCTTCCAAATCACCATGGACAAAAAAAATTTTAACATCAAGTTGTTTCAAATGCAAATCTTCAGTTGCTACAATACTTAAAACAATGCGTATAGAAGTCATTTTTACAACTGTAAAAAAGATCTCCTCAAAATCAACTCCCTTTTTCTATGCAAATCCCTTTACAATTAACCTGTCTTTAAATATTTTCTTACCTCCATCCTCCTCTTTCATCCTATTAACCCATTTATTTGGTAATGCAATTTTACATACAAGTAACTTACATAATTCCCAAGTCCAATTTTTCAGCAAGGAGTCCATTTCTTCTTCCATGGCAAGCTCCCACCGAACCTTTATATCCACCTGCACAGCTTCATATCCTTCTAGTTCACCAGCATATGTTAATAAAATAGAATACAAAGAGGGAGAGAACCTTTTAGGAGGTATATTGAACCTTGTTGACCATCTAACATTCACTAGAGTTTGTGGTATTTTTTTTTCTATTGTTGCAGAGCATGAAGAACCACTAGAACATCATCTTTTGGAGTATCATCTAGCACTACATAATCATTTCCTTTCTTCTCATGTTGTTGCAACTGATCTTTGTACAACACTTTCTCATTGAATATGACATCACTACTTCTTACTATTTTATGAGTTTCAACATCTCAAATTCTATAGCCAAATTCATCAATGCCATATCCAACAAATATACATTTCTTTGACTTGGCTTCTAGCTTGGTTCTATTTTCAGAATCTATATGTGCAAATGCTTCACAATTGAAGGTTCAAAGAAAAGAATAACTCACCTTCTTATGTCCATGCTTTCTCTGGAATACCACAACCCAAAAGAGTAGAAGGACCTCTATTGATTAAATAAACAACAGTATTTGTAGCCTTTGCCCACATGTTTAAGGGCAGCCCAGCATCCAACCTCATACTCCTTGCTCACTCCATTATTGTCCTATTCATGCATTCAACCACTCCATTTTCTTGTGGAGTCCTTGGAACCATTTTCTGCCTACGAATACCATTAGAGAAACAATAATTTTCAAACTCTTTGTTTCAATACTCCCATCCATTATCAGATCTAAGACATTTTAGTGTTTTACCAGTCTCACTCTCAACCAAGCTTTTCCATTTTTTAAAAGTTTCAAATACATCAAATTTATGCCTAAAGAAATAAATCCATACTTTCCTAGTTGCATCATCAATGAACATAACATAATACAGAGAGTCACCAAGGGAAGATACTTGAGTTGGTCCCCATACATCTATATGCACAAGCTCTAATTTCTCATCTTTATTTTCCTTCCCACTCTTTAGAAAACTAACTCTCTTTTATTTTCCATACACACAACTTTCATAGAAATCCATATTGACGTGTTTTAGACCCGGTAAAACTTGCTTTGAATGAAGTAATTTCATACCTTTTTAACTCATTTTCCCAAGTCTTTTGTGACATAGTGTTGTTTTAGAATCCACAATGACTGTTTCAGATTCTACCTACTCAACTAAAATAATTGTTCATGAACATTGACTTTTCTTTGTAACAATTAAAGTAGAAGGAACAATATGACTTGTACAAATATATAATGTTCCTAATTTCACACATTTTTCTACTACTAAGGAACCTTTTGATACCTTCTAATTTTTTTCATTAAAAGTAACTATGCCACCTTCATCACCTAGTTGCCCTACTGAAATTAAATTCCTACTCAGCCTTGGAACATTCCTTACCTCCTGTAGTGGCCAATGATTCACATTCTGCAACTTAATTGTAATTATTCCCTTTCAAACAATCTGACAAGTTTCATTATCTCCCAAATAAAATAGCCCAAAATCCCCTTGGACATAATCAAGAAAATAGCTTCTATGGGGTGTAGCATGAAATGATGCCCCTAAATCTAGAACCCATCAATCATTAGCATTTACAAGGGAAAGAAGAAAAAAATCCTCTTCAAAATTGTTACTTACCACATTTTCCTCCTTATTACCTTCTTGTTTGTCTCCTTTATTCTTCTAAGACCAACAATCTTTCTTCTTATGACCTGGTTTTCCATGCTACCAGCAATCATTTAGTCCTCTGGATTGAGACCTCTTGCCCTTTGATTTTCCTCATGATATCCCATGACTTCAAGAATTTTTTCTTCTGGCCCTTGATCTACCTCTTCTTTCTACATTCAAAACACCACCTGATGAGGATCTACCTGAGCTTTTCTATGAATTTTTTCTCAAAATAACACCAACATATAATCAAATTTTAGGGTATTTAAACCAAAGATAGAGTTACTAACAGCTATTACCAAGCCATTCCATCTTTCAAGAAAATAGAATAGAATCAAAAGAGCCCTAACTTCTTCATCAAAATTAACATTAACAGAAGATAATTGACTGGTAACTATATTAAATTCATTTAAATAATCAGCAACTGACCCACCTTCTACCATTTTCATATTAGATAAATGCTTCATAAGAAATACCTTATTTGAAGCGGAAGGCTTTTCATATAACTTCGCTAGGGTTTCCATCAACTCTTCAGTTGTCTTTTCTTGTGTAATATTGAATGCCACTGATTGTGCCAGGCATATACAAATACTACCAAGTGCCTTCCTATCTAAAATATCCCAATCCTCATCAGACATTGATGTCAATTTCTTAGATTTTCCTCCCAATAGCCGTCATAAATCCTTCTGACAGAGATAGTCCTCAATTCACATTTTTCATAACTGAAATTTCTTCCCTTTAAACTTCTCAACCTTCAACTTAACCTCGTATGCCATTACTCCCACTCAACCATGAGACCTTCCTATAGAGGATAACTAAAAAAATAATCTGCTATGATACCACTTGTTAGGATTAGCAGACATAAATTTAACAGTTACATGAAAATATAACCAATAATGCAAAGGAATAAATCACACATAAGTGGAACAAGAAGACATGAATATTTAATGTGGTTCGCCCAATCTTGAGCTACATCCACCAAATAGAGAGTCAAATCTTATTATCCTATAATTTCAGCCTATTACAATCTGCAATCCCTTGAAACTCAATACCACTATAAGAAGCTATGAAATTCTCATATACATTGAGAAAACCCTAACCCTATGACATTATAACAAGACTTATGTCAGTTAACAAGTTAACCCTAAAAAATACTTGACGACTCAACCTAGGGAAAGCTTGACAAGTCAATCCAGGGAAATGCTTGATTTGTCAACTCAAAAATGCTTGACGAGTTAACCCTGAACCCCATGATAAATGAAAAGTGGACAGTACTTGCATGAACAATCACCAAAAACCAACATGCCCTACTTATGGCACAACTATGTGTGTCTTTGTGAAGAAACTTCAATATGTCAAATGTCACCTTAAGAGATGGAATATGTCATGTTTTGGTAACCTTTAATCCAAGAAGAGGAATGTTTTTTACCATCTTGCAAAGATTACTTGCCAAATTTGGGATTCTATATTCTCAAAGGCTCTTGGAAAAGCTGAATCCTATGCCATGTGAGATGTGGAGGAATAGGAACTTCGCGAAGAGATTTATGAAAATAGAAGGCTTAGATTGATTTGCAGAAAGGAGTAAAAATATACTATTTTCTTTCATCATCATGTTCAGGCTCGTCATAATAAGGGGCATTTTCCCTCTCTTGTTACCTTTGCGGGGCCTTATATCTCTTCTTTGTTGTCTATGACTCATGAGGCTCGTTAGTTTTATTCTTCTCTTTTTGCTTAAGAATCCCCTCCTGCTATTGCAAAGGATAATTTGATCCTTCCTTGCATTCCTTCTCTTATCACAAATGCAATGAATGATTCTCTCACTCATCCAATTATGTTGCCTGAGTTAGAAGAGGTTGTTTTTGGGATGAATGAAGACAAAGCTCCCGGCCCAAATGGCTTCCCTGTTGAATTTTTTTAGGAGTTTTGGGATATTATTAACTTGGATCTATTGGAGATTTTTAAGGAATATCTTTGTAATAAGCATATGGTTCGAGCCTTGAATTCTACCCTCTTGATTCTCATTCACAAAAAGGAAGGTGCAAACAAGCTTGAATTTTTTCAGCCTATTTCTCTTTATAATGTGGTGTATAAGATTATCACTAAAGTGAGTGCAGAGTGGCTCAAAACTTGTCTTCCTATGATGATCTCTGAGGAACAAGGGATTTTTATGGCTGGTAAATAGATTCAGGATGGTGTGGTGGTGATTTCTAAGCTTATTCACTCTATGGAAACTTTAAAGGAGAGATATATGTTCATTAAATTGGACATGACAAAGGCTTATGATAGAGTCAAATGGAGTTTTCTTTAGAAAATTCTCTTAGATTTTGGTTTTAGTTCAGAATGGGTTAGTTGGACTATGAGTTGTGTTACTTCTTCTTTTTCAGTTATTGTGAATGGAGAACCTTCAAAGCATTTTGGTGCTTCCAAAGGCCTTTTCCAAGGGGATCATCTTTCCCCTTACCTGCTTATTATTTTGGTTGAGGGTCTGAGTCATTTTCTAAAATTTTGAGCTACTCGAGGCTTGATTCATGGGTGGCAATAGGGAAATGGTTTTACATGACTCTCATATCTCCAGCTTGTGCATGAAATATCTCTTATGAGTTTGGCTCGTCTTGGGGAAGCTAAATATTTTAGGCAACCCTTGGATATTTACTTTGAAACTTCAGGTAAGAAAGTTAATGAGCACAAATCCTCCATTTCCTTCTTCAATACCCCTTAGGCCATTTAGATGCATATTGCTAACATTTTGCGGTTCCAGATTGAGTCTCTTCCCTTTATTTATTTGGGCATTCCTTTTAGTATTGGTAGACATCCCAAGTCCACTTAGCATTTTTTTGTTGACAAGCTGTGTCAGACTATTAATCATTGGACTCACCGTTGGTTATCTATTGTTGCTCGTTTGACTCTTTTAAATTTAGTTATTCAAGCTCTTCATATATATAGGTGCTTTGTTCAAGCTACTCCCATGTATTTTCTTTAGGAATTTGATTCCCTCTCTCATCAATTTTTGTGGAGTGGGAATTTATCGACTACTAAATGGAGCCTTGTTAAGTGGGAGTCTGTGTATAGACTTTAAAATGAGGATGGCCTTGGCTTACATTCTACTATTTTAAATGGGCAATTTCTTGGTGTTAAGTTATATTGGCATTGGTGTACTAGCCAGAATCAGTCTTGGACTCGTATTCTCACCCTTAAGTATCTTCTAGGTGTTAATGTGTTTGATGTTCCCCAGTTTTATTTGGTGGGAATAGGTTTTATGATCTGGAACACTTTAAAACTTGGGGCTCAGTTGGTAAAAGATGGTCTCTTTTAGATTTTTCATTCAAGATCTCAAGCTCTTTTTTGGCTAGATTCTTGAGATGGTCATCCTTATATATTTTCCACTTATCCCCACCTTCAAGTCTTTTGTGATACCTTTATTGGTTTTGGCTGGGACACTATTGACCATTATAAGATTGCCTATAATTATGGGTTGGCAATTCATTTTCACTGGAAACATCCTTCTAAATGGTCTCTAAGAGGATCTAAGGAAGATAGGCAGGAGTTACCTCAGATTATGGAGTCGCAAGAGTGCACTACCTTAGCTGGAAATGATGTTTTGGCTTGGGCTAGCCAGGATATGTCTAATAAGTTTTTTGTCTCTGCAAGTTATGATGGGCTTGTGCGGCACACTTTTGGGGATATTCAGGCCCCTTGGTGGAAATAAGTTTGGTACAAGTTCTCTTGGCCCAAGTGCATTTTTTCATGTGGTTAGTGGTCCACAATAGGTGTCTTACTCAGGATAATTTATGCAAGCGAGGCTTTTAGGGCTCCTCAATGTGTGTGTTGTGTCATAGAAGTGAAGAAATTGTATCTCATCTCTTTTTCCAGTGCTCCTTCACTAGACATATTTGGAACTTTTGGTGGGATGTGTGGAATCAAGCTTGTTGGCATGTCTTTTCTTTGGATGACTTCTTTGGTCAATGGGGCAAGGCTCCTATCAAGACATATTTTCGTTATGATGCTTGGACTCTTGGATCTTCTTTTATTATTTGGCATATATGGTTGGAGAGGAATCATTAGATCTTTTAAGATGTGTTCTAGGGGGCTCACCACTTGTGTTGAAAAAATCTCCATTCTTTGAGAGAAATTATTTCAACTAAATGTGACTTGTCATAGGCTGTGGATCCTAGTGACATTATTTTCTATAATTACCTCCATATTCCTCCTCCACAAGGCCAACTGATGAGAAATAGATGCAAATGCCCTCTTAGGAAGATAAATAGGGTAAGGAGGTGGAGTCCTCCTTCGTAGGGCATTCTAAAAATCAACATGGGCGGGTCTTTTCAAGGAAACCCAAGTCCTACAGGTATTGGTGGAGTTGGTAGAGATTGGTTAGGGACTATTTAGTTTATGTTTTATGTTTATAAAGTTCATCATACTATAAATTTGATGGAGGCTATTGCTATTTTTTATGTTGTGGAGTGTGTGAGTGCTCTTGGATGGACCAAGCTCATTTGTGAACTTCACTCGGAGGTGGTGGTGCACCTGTTGACTTGACAACATTCTAAGGATGTTAGTTGGAAGTTAGCTTTGGTTGTTAACCAGATTCTTAATCCGTGTCCTTCTTTGGACTCTGTTACTTTCACTCATATCCTAGGGAGTGGATTAGAGTTGCAGATTGTTTGGCCAAATAGGCTTCTAATCACATGCAAAATTGGAATATTGTGGATAAGGGCCAATTACCTCTAGGTTTGTCTCAACAATTAGTTCACTTAGTGGATCTTGATAGGGTTGTTTGATGCTCGTGATCTATATTTCTTCTTGTTTGAATAAATTTTAACCTCTCTTTTTTTTTTCAGATTTTCATGTTGTATTTTCTCCTAAACACTTGAATTAAAATCTATAATAGGTTTTATGTTGAGTATATGTTTTACTAAACCATACTATTCTTAGATTTGATTTTAGTGTATGATTATTCAATACTTTAACTTCATTTAGTTTGAAATTTTATAAACTATCAAATTTTCATGTATTGTATTAGTAATTAATTCACATCACCACTTGAATCAAAACATATAATAATTTTGACATCAAAATATAGTTTTATATTTATCCAAATTATTAAATTTCAAGCAAGGTCAACTATAGTTTTTCCAAAATAATTGACTAATAATATTTTAAACAAAACTTTATTTAAAAATAATAATATAATTTCCATAAATTTTATTTTAAATTTAATTTGAAAAAATATTTATAATTATTAATTCTTCTCTTACTCATTCAATTTTTACATAAAATAATAATATTTTAACCATATTTTTATATTTGTAAGACTTAGACTACATATATTTTATCACGAAACTCTTGATCCAAAGTATAAAATCATGTAAATTCATAACCTAAAATATAAATTCTAATGAAATTTCAAATTTTGTTTTTTCAATATACACAAAAGCTAAGCTTTTTCTATTTTCAAAAATAAAGGTTTAGTGAATCTGGATGCACAGGAAAATATTATAAAAAATATCCCAAGGCTAATTTCCCTTGAACAAAATAAAAAACTACTAGGAAAATTGACTATTCTAGAAGTAGGAGATGCCCTTAGGCAAATGAATATGGACAAATGTTCAAGGCCTGATGGGTATTCGACATGTTTTTTCTAGAAATGTTGGAACTTTATAGGGGAGGAGGTAACAGAGGCATTAGAGGGAGTAAGAAATTCAAATGAACTTAAAGAAGTAAACAATACTTTCATAGTTGTGATCCCAAAGGAGTGTCTAGAAACTTTCAATGATTTTAGACCTATTGCACTCTGCAACACTCTCTACAAATTACTTACTATGACTATGAAGAACAAAATCCAAAAACTACTTCCCAGCCTAATCAGTGAAGAACAAACAGGGTTTGTTCTGGGAAGATCTATTTACAATGGGGTAATAATTGCTCAAGGGGTCATTCATTCAATTCAAAATAACCATGAACCTAATATGTTCATAAAATTAGATATTAAAAAATCCTATGATAGGGTGGTGGAGTGGATTTTTTTAAGAAATTTTTTAGAAGCCTTCAGGTTCGCTAACAGTGGGTTAACCCAATCTATGAATGTATATCTACCCCTAAATTTTTAATTTTGGCGATTGGGTCACCCAAAGGATTTTTTGGGATCAATAGATGACTCAGACAAAGAGATCCAATATCTCCCTTTATTTTTATCCTAATGGTAGAAGCATTGGGAAGATCAATAAACATTGCCTTGAATGAAGGAACAATAAATGGTATTAAGATTACAAATGATCTAGATGCAACTACTCACTAACAATTTGCGGATGACACTATGTTATATGGGGAAAGTACTATAAATGAAACCAAAGCATAAAAAATAATCCTAAGTCAGTATACTAAGGCATCAGGGCAAGAGATTAACCCAGAGAAGTCAGAGATCTTTTTTAATACTCATCCCAACTTAGAGAAGCAAATATGCCATATTCTAAATTTCAACAAAGGAAACCATCCTTGCAAATATTTAGGAATTCCTCTAGACACTGGGACACGCTCAACAAAATTATGGGATCAAATAACTGAGAAAATAAGAAAAAAATTGGAGTCGTGGAAAGGAAAATGGCTCTCGGCAGCTAGTAGAGCCACTATGATCTAATATGTGCTCTTGGTTCAACCCATTTATCAGCTATCATGTATTGACCTCCCAGGAAACAAGATGGAGGTATGCAATAGACTTGTACAAACTTTTTTCTAGAAGGGAACAGGGGAAAAAAGAAAGATCTCCTTTTTAACATGGGACAAGGTGTGTAGACCGAAAGATGAGGGGGGAATAAGGATTAAGGACATCAAACTCCAAGGGAAATCCCTAGGAGCCAAACTAGTTTGGAAAATTTTCATAAATTCCCATCTTAAATGGGCTAGAATATTAGCAAATAAATATCTCATTAATTCTGATTCTATTAACATTTTTAGGGAGAAATTGCCTCTAAGGGGGTCCCAAATTTGGAACTTTATGATAAATTATAGATCAATGATTCGGGAAAAATTGACGTGGAATCTTGGGAAAGGGGAAGAAGCTCTTTTTTGGCAAGACTCTTGGGGAGTTTATAAAACTATGGAGACTGGAGCTAGCTTGGTCCATTCAAGAAGTATTCTTGAATCTCGATGGGAGAAGAGAGTTATAGACTATGTGGCCTTCAAGGAATATGGTAATATGGGATGGAAGTGGAAATATTTTAAAGACATAAACCTTCCCTTCTCAGAAAAAAAAAAAGCTTTGAACAAAATTTTGGCAGAAAGGAAAATGACTTTCAATTTAGGAAAGGACAAGTTGATGTGGGATGGAAGTAAAAGTGGGGAATGCAACTCAAAGGAAGGATACAAACTTATGAGATCCAAACATATCAACATGATAGAGGCTCTTCCTACTACCTTATGTTGGAACAAGGCCTCCTTTCCCAAAACAAGACTTTTTACTTGGTTGGTTTTGAAGAGAAAGGTCTTAACAATTGAAAGATTTAGGAAAATGGGTTACCAGGGTCCAAAAAGATGTCCTTTATGTGAAAATGAGGAAGAAAGCATTGATCGTTTATTCCTAGAGTACTCCCTCTCTAGACAAGGTTGGACATGGTTATGGTCAAAATTAGGTTGGACATCAGCCTTCCCGAGAAGAGTCACAGAAATGCTTCAAGCATGGCCTCTCCTCAAAAAAGATAGCATATATGGCTCACTGTAGATTTCTACCCCCTTGATTGTCTTGTGGGAACTTTGGAAGGAGCACAACAGGAGGGTATTTCAAGATCAGAAGATGGATGTAAAGAAACTCCTTAACAAGATTGAATTCTCAATCATAGAACTCACCAATAATTAGGTTATGAACAAGCAGAAAAAGGAATTAGGGATGTCACACTGAGATGAAAAAATGAGTGGAAAATGGGTAGGTCTAAAACTTCCTCATGTGGGACTGGGGGGAGACATTACATCCAAGAAGCAGGAAAATTGTAAGTGGATACCCCCCAAAAATGGGTGGTTTAAACTCAATTTTGATGGAGCATCTTGAGGAAATCCTGGTAGAGAAGGTATAGTGTCCACAACTTAGATGGTGATGAGATAGAAAAGATGGAAAAATTCATAGGAATAGAAACCAATAACTAGGCAGAATTAACGGCTCTAGTGGAAGGTCTAGCATTATGTAAAAATGTTGGTTGCAAAATGTTGGAAATTGAAGGGGACTCAACAATTATCATAAATGCCTTAAGAAAAGGATCCCTCCTGAATTGGAGGTTAGATTCAATCTTATCAAAAGCAATCAAGTTATGTCAATCCTTTGATAAGATCATAATTAACCATATATATTGAGAAGGCAACCAAAGGGCGGATGAATTAGCAAACCTAGGAATAGAAGAAGGCCTGAAAAAAAGGAAAACTTTAATTCGGGGATATAGTATCCACATAATGAGTAAGGTCTTTGGTGACTATCAAGAAATAAGATATATTTAGAAATGTTGAGCCCCATTTTTCATAGGCAGAATAAAATTGCAATGAACATCCCAAAATTAATAGGCTTATAAAGGAAGTTGGAAAATATGGAAATTATGTCAAAGTATAGATTAGAGGCATTATGAATCATAAACATCAGCTGACCAGGACTAGAATTAAAAATCTTAGGATAGGAATTTATCTTTGTGATCTCCTCAACTTGTTATGTCTACAATTTAGAGTTCATTCTTATTTCCAATAGGTGTTACAGTTAAAAAACTTAGTTTCAAAACCCTCAAAAATTGTGAATCAGAAAGGGCACAATTTGTATACTCATGATAGAAGTTTATAAATCATTATTAATTATGATTTGCGTCGTCTTTCTAAAGACTGACAAATGATGTGTCACACATGACATGTGTCACTTTTTTGGAACGTTCTTGAAAACATTTTAATCCTTTACAACTACTACCCAAAATAGAGCTTTCAGTGTAATAGCTTATTACACTTAATAAAATGTTTATTATGATTAATTAGATGTTTCTCCAAATTTAGATTTTAACTATACTTAAAGTCTTAATTAAATGTTTATCATTTATTGTTCATCACATGTATCTCTATTCCAGAATGTTTTTAAGAATTTAATTATTTGCAACCTCTCTCCAAAATAGACTTAATTATAATTAATTAAATGTTTATAAACGACATGTGTTTCATTTCCAAACGAAGTTTGGAAAACATGTGTATCATGCCCACATTTCACCTGGAATACAACATATGTCGTCGATCTGTTATAATCCAACAGTCGACTTGACAATAATAGGTATCTGTTGGCAGTTGTTGTAGGTCCCTCAACATTGACATATAGATGTTCATATGACATGTGTCATTTTTTCAGATGATGGTTGCCAAATTTTGTAACCCTCATTTTTATGCACAATACAATGTAATTAGTAACTATCTTTTTAAAAACATAGTCTACTTTGACACTTAATTAGAACATAAGTCGAGAGATGCCATGTGTCTTCATTCCACTGCACATTCTCAAAGGAGGTGTTTTCCAAAATTCGGCCTGAAATGCATTGTGGGTTGTAGATCTCATGTTTCATCTTGTGGTGGTCGTTAGTTGGTGACAAATGCTAAGGGCCCCATTCTGAACACGCGTCCTCTTTCCGGAGATCCTTTCCAAAAGGTGGAGGTTCTTTTTCAAATCGGCCCAAAAAACCCTGTGGGCCCTTGATTTGAAGCTCATCCAACGGTTGTTAATAGTTGATGATGGGTGTCATGGACCCCACTACTTTTGTCGTATTATACATATTTATACATATTTAAACATATTCAAACATATTTATACACATTTATAGATATTTATAGATATTTATACACATTTATACACATTTATATATATGTATACACATGTATACATATTTATACACATTTATACATATATTTATACACATTTATAGACATTTAGACATTTATATGTAATTATAAATATAGATGCACTTTTATAAAAAAAAATTATAAATAATATATTTATACAAATTTATTCATATTGATAAATATGTATACACATTTATATATATTTATAAATATTTACATACATTTATTTATTTATAAATATTTATACACATTTAAACATATTTAAGATATTTAAACACATTTATATAGTTTTATAAACATTTATTAATATGTATAAACATTTAAACATATTTATACATATTTATACACATTTATACATATTTATAAATATTTATACATTTATATATTTATATATTTATACATTTATACACATTTATAATTTTAATTTCCCTTGCACCTGAAATTGAATTCCCAAACATGATTTTGATGGAGCTTGAAAATGAAAAATTTTCATGGGAAATTTCTCTTCTTGGTAATTTAGGGTCTTGTTTTCACTGCAAAAAGAATGGACATACTAAGAAAGAATGTCCGACCTTTAATAAATTAGAAAACCCTAAATTTGACATTTCAATTAATTCAAAAGGAGATGCTACGTCAGGACAGACAAAAAAAAGTGAAGATAATATAGATGATTATGTTAAGGATGGTGAAATAGAAAATGCTAATAATTCTAAGGAACCGGATTCATCCATGGTTAAAAGTGATGCTTTACAAGAAACATAAAGAGAAACTATTGATAAGGATAAATTTGTAAGCCTGAATAACCCCCTATTTGAAGATGAATTTGTGATAATGCCAGCTTCAAGTAGCAATAATAAAGCTAGTACCCTAATACAGGGGCAGACAGATAATTCATGTAAAGTGATTAATGCTGAGACTTATAATGATGCTCCACTCCCCACCAAACTTAATGCTCAACAACTTGCTCTTAATACCATTAATGAAAGAGCTGAAATTAGTAGGAGGGTTTCTAGTGGACCCCTGAACAGAGATAAGGGGTTTAATGAGCCCATACCTTTTGACATTGGTATTAAAAACACCGGTAATGCAGTTGGCATAGTGACTGATGAGCCCTTTACTGAAGTTGTTAGTAAAACATCAAAGAAGAAGAGAAAATTTGTTGCAAGGTAGTCTCTCTCCAATGATAATAAAAAATTAGGTAAAGATATGCCATATTGTTTTAATAGATTGTATAACAACTCCAAAAATAATTAATCTAAATGATGCACATACATAGTTGGAATGTGAGAGGCCTGGAAATGTCTGATAGAAAATATATGGTCAGAAATTGGTGTAATAAACTTAAGTTAAAAGATAGTATATGTCTTCAGAAGATCAAGATTGTTGGCTTTCAGGCTTATACCATATTAAAATTTCTTTGGGACCAATCTACTGGCTTCTACTCTAGTCATCCTAGGGGAAAGGGAGGCACTGCCATCCTTATTGGCCCAAAATGGTCTGAGAAAATTATCTCCAATGGTTCTCCCTGTAATAGAGCTCTATGGGTTATTTTTCAGGATAAGATATCACAATTCGGGTATGTAATATATATGCTCCTAATGATTTTAGGGGTCGTGCCTCCCTATGGGAATGGTTTTCTACTGGTCTTCCTAAAGCCCAATGGGTATTTATCGAGGATTTTAACATGGTGGAGTATAAAGAAGATAAAATTGGGGGTAATATGCAGTGTTCGAAGGGGAATGAGCTATTTTTTGGTGTAATTTTATGAGGAAATATAGGATTGTTGACCCTTTAGCTCTTAAGAAAGGATCATTTCAAACATTTGGTTCACATGGTGTAATAATCAAGTTGGACAACACAGGGTTTATTGTCATTTTGACAGGATATGTGTGGAAGAAGCCTTATTTTATGTTGAAAGTCAGGATGGGCATGCCCTTGTATGTGTTTCTCCATATTCCATATCAAATCACTGCTTCATTTATGCTAGTCTCCTTGGAACCCTGTTTAGATAATGTTAGCAGAAGGACTCAAAAGGGGAGTTTCGAACTTAATACTTCCTTGCTTAATAATGGAGATAATGATGATGCCATCAGAATGGTAACTAGTCTTTGCAAATTTTGTAACCAAGGGTTGATCCCTAAGGAATTGTGGAGCTCATTGGTGGATTCATGGAGGAAAATATATTAGATTATTAGTAAGAAGAAATCTCTTGTAGATCAAAGGAGGAACAAGTGTTGCAGAGTTCATTAAATAAAATTGAGAAGGATCTTCAAATTGAATGTTCTGATCCTCTTCTGGAGGAGAAGCTTGTTTGGGTTAAAGGGAACATTAGGAGAATAGTGCAGTATAAGATTGAGGGCTAGAAAACCAAAGCCAAGATGAACTGGATGAAAGATGGTGACAAGGGTACAAAATATTTCTTTAATATTATTAGATCTAAGCAGAAAAGAGAATTGATCGAGGGCATTCAGATTAATGAAGATATTTCTAAGGACCCAAGCGATATTAAAGAAGCCTTCTTTAATTTCTATAAAGAATTATTCACATCTGAATACAATGAGACAAACAAGAGCAATCTAGAGAAGTGTCTTAAGCTTATCCCGAAAAAGATATCAGATAGTGAGTCTATGGAACTCAACAAGCCCATTTCTCTTGTGGAAATAGATGTTGCAATTCTCTCCCCTGCCAATGATTAATCTCCTGGCCCTGATGGCCTACCGAATGAGTTCTATAAGCATAATAGAGAATGGATTAGCTCCGAGCTCATGGAGCTCTATGATGATGCTTTCCAACAAGGATCTTTGGGTACTGACATTAATAGAGGTATTATTAAGCTCCTCCCCAAGGGTGTGATAAGTCTCAAGTCAAAAATTGGAGGCCTATAATACTATTGAATCTATCTTACAAGATTATGGCTAAATTTCTAGCCCGAAGGATTGGAGGACTTCTTAATGGGTTCATATCATCCACCCAAACAGGTTTCATAAAAGGGAGATTTATTTTGGAGAATCTGATCACGAGTTGGGAAGCAATGCACTGGGCTAAGCATGATGGGCAGAATACAATGATGGTTCTGTTAGATTTTGAAAAGGCTTATGACAGGATAGAGTGGCCCTTTGTTTTGGGTATTCTGCAAGCTTTTGGTTTTCCCTCATATTTTTGCAAATGGATCAATATTCTTCTTATAGACTCTTCTACTTCTATTGATGTTAATGGTGAGCTATATGAGAGTATCACTCTTCAGAGGTCCATAAGATAGGGGTGCCCAATTGCCCTGACCTTTATTATTATTGCAGCAGATGCTTTATTCTATATTCTTAGGGCTCCTCAGTTAGGACCTCTGGTCAGGGGTATAACACTTCCTAATCATGATGAGCTACTTAATGCTCAGTTTGCAGATGACGCAACTTTGTTTATTGAGATGGATGAGGACAACTTTGATAATATGTACAACAGGCTTCAATTTTTTTGCTTGGTTTCTGGTTCTAAAGTATCTCCTCACAAATCTTCAATCCTTGGTTGGCTCTCCTCCCCACCGGATTGGATTGTGAATAAAGGTTGGCAGTGGTTGGGCCCTAAAGCAATTTTCAGTTATCTGTGTATCCCTTTCTCTATTGACCCATCCCTTAAAGACATGTGGCATTAGCTCCTTTCTAAAATTGAAAAGAATATTTAAAATGGCAAACCCACATGCTCTCACTGGCAGGGCGAATGCAAGTGGTCCAAAAAGTTCTCTCTGCTCACCATATTTATTTCTCTTTTGCTTGGTTGTTTTCTAATTATCAAAATGATTCTTTGGAAATGATTATGAGGGACTTTCTCTGGTCTGATGGATTAGGTAACAAGAAGCATCATTGTGTTAAATGGAAGTGGTGTTGCCTTCCAAAAAATCAGGGAGGCTTGGGCATTAAAGACTTGAAAGCTCAAGGAATGGATTTGGCCTCTAAATGGATTATTCAAGCACTTTCAGGTGATGAACCATGGAAAGTTCTTGTCAGGAACAATATAAACAGATCGAGCATTAAAAAAGGTAAGAGTTGGAATAATGTTCCTCTATGTGATAAATTTTTTGGGGATTTCCATTTATCCATCTTTGGCTCCAACGTGTTCCAGTCCATTTGGAAGGCATGGTCTCGGGTCAGAAATCTTATCCTGTTTAGGGGTACTAGTGGTGGGTCTCCTCTCTATTCGGTGTTGGATAGATCAATTTGGTGGGGGCGGAACATAATGGTAAACCTCTAGCATTAACACAAAGTTGCTCAGCTAAGAACTGGTCCAAATATAGTATCTCACTGGTTAGTGACATAATGGTTGACAATTGTTTGGGTCTTTGGAATGAACTCTCAGATAAGCATCATATCCCTAATTCTCAAAAGAAAACATATTCTATTATTTCTAAGGTTGTGGGCAACTTGTTTCTTGGGCAGATTATGAGCACCAATGATTCATCCAGAAAAACAAATGGAAAGATGGAACTAAATTTTATAAGGTCTCTGTTAAACAGATTTACTCTATGCTTAAGGAGGATTGTTCCCCTATTGACAGGGTGAACCATGGCTGGGGGTTGGGGTGGTCAATTTCTAGATGGCAATTTATTTTTAATTTTTTCTGGCACTCTCCTTGTGAACCTAAGAAATCATGTTTTAGGTGGCTTTTGTTGTTGAGGAAACTTGTTGTAGGCAATACCTTGCCTCATGGTCTAGGTAACCCCATTATGTGTGTTGTTTGTTTGGTCCCTGAATCTTTTGAACATTTTTTTTTTGAATGTCCTTATGCTCGTGGTGTCTGGGCAAATTTTTTTGGCTCCCCCATTGTGTGGGATAGTAAGCTTGGTCTTTCTTGGAGTGAAATTATTGTTGGCTTTGTTGAGTCCTTTGATGTTAAAGCTAACACTTGTTGGTATGTTCTTACCTATGAGATTATTTGGCTCCTCTAGGACAGAAATGGAGAGATTTTTCAACAAAGAAGGAGACAACTTACTGAGTTTAATTGTAAACTCATACATTTTCAAATCATGTCACAGGTTGTTGCTGCCCTCGAGATTTTCGGAGACAGATTTATGATGCTGATGAGGGAAGGACAAATTTTGATTCATAAGGAGGATTTAGTTTCTTGCCAATATTTTTCTATTCACAAAGACATGCTCAGTGAAAGGGAACTTGATAATTTGAACCAGTTCATCAAGAACCTAAGCATTGAAGATAGAACAGTGCATGAATTCAAGACCAAGGATGGAGGACTAGCTTTTAGCAGTTGATTGTTAGATTCCTTTTTTGTTAGCAAGATCAAGTATCTTTTTGTATTAACTGATTATACATGTATATAGGCTATATCATGACGTTTTAAATGTATACATTAGGTAGCTGAACTAAATGCTACCTAACAGATATGTAATCCAGGACCCTTTGAATACTCTTTTGAAGTGATGTAACCGACTCAGTTGAACTATGTTAATACAAAAAATAAATTATAAATAATATATTTATACAAATTTATTCATATTGATAAATATGTATACACATTTATATATATTTATAAATATTTACATACATTTATTTATTTATAAATATTTATACACATTTGAACATATTTAAGATATTTAAACACATTTATATAGTTTTATACACATTTATTAATATGTATAAACATTTAAACAAATTTATAAATATTTATACATATTTATAAATATTTATACATTTCTATATTTATACATTTATACACATTTATAAATATTTATACATTAATACACATTTATACATATGTATACATATTTATACATATTTATAAATGAGTATAAATGTTATATCCAACAGTCGACTTGACCATAATAGGTATCCACTAGCAGTTGTTGTAGGTCCCTCAACATTGACACGTAGATGTTCATGTGACACATGTATCCACAATACAATGTATTTAGCAAGTATTTAAAAAAAAAATAGTCTTCTTTGACACTTAATTAAAACATAAGTCGAGAGATGCCATGTGTCTTCATTCCGCTACACATTCTCAAAGGAGGAGTTTTCCAAAATTCGGCCCGAAATGCATCGTGGGTCGTACATCTCATGTTTCATCTTGCGGTGGGCATTAGTAGGTGACGAACGCTGAGGGCCCCATTCTAGACATGCATCCTCTTTCCGGAGATCTTTTCCAAAAGGAGGTCATTTCTCAAATCGGTTGGAAAAGCTTTGTGGGCCCTTGATTTGAGGTTCATCCAACGGCTTAACAGCTGATGATGGGTGTCGTGGACCCCACTACTTTTGTTGTATTGACGAAAAGGAAAAGTAAGCAGATCCCTCGGCACCGACAATGATTACTAATGGATGAACATCAAATTAATGGCCCACGGTGTATTTTGGGTCGATTAGAGGAATGACCACCTCTTTTTGGAAATGCTCTCTGGAAGGAAGACACGTGTCATGATAACTCTCAACTAAGTTCCATTAGATAGATTTATCTTTTAAACTTTTAATCATCCCATCTTTTTTTGTGACCTGACCCTTGTGCATTTGATATTAAATGCAAAGCGTGTGATTGTGAAATTGGAAATAGCATCACAGTGTGACAATACAAAATTGGAAATAGCATCATAGTGTGACAATACCTAATTGGAAATTTGGAAGTCGTACGAGTCGAGTGGATCGCAGTTAGAGAATGGTGGTGATAAGACATTCACTCTACAAAATTATCTACCGTCCACATAAACAACTAACCAGTTGTAATTGATGATCATGGTTATGGTGCAGGTTACGCTTTGATACGTGTTAGCATTCCAATGGCTTCCTGGAGAAGTCTATTTCCTTCAAGAAATTGGGGCCGAAATTAAACTTCAGCCTTTGATCTAGGATCATCAAACAGTTTCAAATAATACATTTAACATTTTAAAATGATGGATGTTAGGTTATGTGTCTACAAACAAGTTGGCAACAAATAAAGATGATATTTGTTGGTCATTATATTGCATTAATTAGATCTCTGATAAATTTGGCATTGACTTTGGCCCACATGATGAGTCCCTACTCTTGAAAATCGCCAATAAAATATTTATTTTTCCCATAATTAATGAAAGATTAACCAAAAATAAATAAATTTTCATACGGTAGATAAAATTCGCCAATACAATTATTTTTTTCCCTTCAAAAGAAAATCATAAGGTAAATGAAAATGTTAGAATGTTGGAGTATTGGTAAGAATTAGTTTTAAGGATATTTCAAGTAATATATATGTGATCTCTAACCATTAACAAAAGATATATTTGGCAAATGGTTTTGGTGTTGGTTTTTACTTTGTGCACAGGCTAGGGTGTTCTTTTGGCTAAAGGATTATGGGGCAAGAGGGAGAGTCTCGGGAATAGTTGGTTGTTTCGACATGGATGCGGATTTATCTCATTACTTGGTTTATAAAAGATGTAAAAAGACTAATCGGGTGGTGGTTTGTATCTAGTTAAATTAGGACAATTGTGAAGATGTACTCTAAGTTATTATTTGTTCTAGAAAGAACATTTGTCCTAACAACATTTTCTCTGGACCATATGGTCTCGAGCCAAACCAAAGGTTTTCTTCTCCGCCCTTTCTTACCAATGTTTGCACGAAACAAAGTTTATGTACTTGTTATTTCTATTTTATTAATAAAATCATTTGACTACAACCGTTTACCTATCCCAAAAAGAAGAAAAAAAAAACTAATTTTTTTCTAGATTTTAATGCACACCTTTCTAAAAATCCTATTGAAACATTAATTTGCTTTATTTTTCATTATCATTCTTAAACCTTTGTATTTGTTTGTGTAATTATTAAAAAGACTCCTTGTATTCCCTCAACTTATAGACATTTAGTACTATATAAATATTCAATATTTTTTCTTTGTTCATTTTTCAAATGTAATTTTTTAAATCTTAAATTTAATTTTAAATCAAATATTCTAATATTTTTTATATATTTAAATTATTTATCTAAAAGACTCCATACCAAAGCTTGTATCCTTACTTTAAATATTCAATTATTTTCTTGCTCATTTTTCAAACATACTTTTCTTTTATCTTAAAAATAGTTTTAAAATCAAACATTTAGTACTTTTTATTTTTTATAAATTATATTTTTATTTTTTATAAATTATAGTTGTTTTTGCCCTATAAATGTATATCATAGTGTTTCATGTTCAATGAGAATGAATAAAAAGGTGTCAAATATATATATAACTTGCTTCCGCTAAAATTTTATTTATTTATTTATTTTTCTAGACAAAGCTACTATTTTACCTTCAATAAAAAAATTTGTAATTTTTAAAAATATTTTAGAATTAAGCTGAATGCCGAGGTCACTACAGGGCAATTGCCATTTCAATTACGATCCTCTGCGGCATGCAGGCAATCAATTTAACAACCATAACTCACAAAAATGGAGGCACCAATACCGCAGACACAATAAATATATAATACTCACATATTATATATTAAATATCGATATATAATAACTGAGTATAAATGTATAGGGTGATGAAGTCATGTCTTTTGGTAACAATGAACAATCACCAATCATATTTGATTGGGTATATAAACATTGGATAAACTTGTCTGGCACAATTTCTACTTCTCATTTCAGAGCCGTAAAGTAGATCTGGTGCAACTTACTTTTACAAGTTTTATGCATGAAGTTTTGTCTACAACCGTCTATATGCTGCACCTTTCTAATACCGATCAGAAAATGCAAGTTTGAATAGTAGAGAGTATGCCTTTCAAAAATCTAAAACCGAGTTATAATTAGTTTTGCTTTCTTCATGAATCTCGATTATAGCACAAATCAGTTTATGTTTTGTTAAGAAGTTTGTACAATATTTTTCTTATCTAATGTTGTTTATTTATAATGTTCTGCCCTATGAACACTAATAAACTTTTACCTTTTTAACAGGCAATTATTAGTTGGAAAACATTTACACTTTTCTAAGGAGATTGGGTGAATTACATTTTAATGGCCGTTTCTAATTATTTGATTAGAATTAGTATTAGTTAATTTATGTTTATTTCAAAATCCTTTGTGTCTGTGAGATGTCATTTTCTAGTCTTCCTTTGGTGTCATCCCATTCCACGATTTTTACTTCATGAATAGTAAGGCAATTCATATATGATATAATAGAATGCACTATTCAATCAAAAAATAAACAACTGCATTTTACGCTTCAACAGTTGTACACATCGCAATAAAAACACTTATACCTTACAGATTGCTCCCCCTTTTAAGGATGAAGTTACAGCAAAACCCACTTTGTATCACTTACAGATAAAAATGTACATCTAGAGAATAAATACAATTCAACCGCTGCAAAACTATCTTAGGTTTTGTTATCCAGGTACTCTCTAAAGATCCGGTCACATTGGCTTGCATGGATTATCAATCCTCATTGTCTCTATCTTCTAAGCCACTCGTATCAAGAATTGATGCATCAACAAGGGACTGATAACAAGAAATTATAAGTGTTACTGAATGAAGAACGGAGAGAGAAAACCAAAACTCTACGCTATGAAAACATCAACATATGAAAAAGATTTCTTGATAAAAAATTATAATTGATATTACACACTACCTGTAATTCTTCTTCGCTGCTTTTGAGTTTTTCTGTATAGTCTCTGATCTGCAAGAAGCAACTTTGCATCTGCCCATCAAAATAGACACCAAGAAATATTACGTTCATATGGTACAAGCTCATTGCATAATCTCATAATAACAATCTAGGCAAGTTACTGCAGCCAATATGTCAATATCATATGTTGCTAAGCTTGCAAATACAAGCAGACCTTCCTAAATTGTGTTTCACGTTGCAAAGTTGTTTTCCTGACAAGAGCAATGGATTCCTCCAGCTTCTGATCACAAAGAATAAATCAGACTGCATGTTTCAGGGAAAAATATATCTTTAATTTAGATTTTATCATTGCCAACTGATGTCACCTGTGATTTCTTCTGCATCTCAGATATGAGAAGTGATTTCTTATCAGATTCCTGCTCCATTCTGGCAATCTATAACAAGAACATTTTTTTTCAATTAAACTAGAAAAACATCCATGCTGTACAAATTTTAGAGAACGAAACTTGCATAAGATAACTTCCTATTCCAACTCAATCCTGATTTTTACAAACCCCTTAAAAAAACAAGACATCTTTAGAAATGAGGGCCTGAGCCTAAGGAGTGGTTTGAAAATTTCTCAACAAAGAAAATTACGAATAGAAGACAAAAAGAACTCGTATTTGGAACCCATTTGTTAGAGTAATATTCTTAAACACAGTTTCAATCATGGTTTAACTCCTGTTCGTAATAAAAATTTCAAAAGAAAAATGTTCTCGTCTAACTAGATAGCAAGCAAAGGAGTCAATTACTGCAAAAAATGTATCCAATTATAAAATTGAATATAGTGCAAAAAACCTTCTGTAAATCAGTTCAGTTCACTCAGCCCTTCCAATGCATTGCCTGATTTGTTAGCTATGCGAAATAGCAAATACTAATTCATTGTGCATGCTCAGCATTAGCTTACAAAGCTATTGGATCCCCAAACCCTGAAGGCAAGCCAGAGCTAAACCCTAAGGAAAGTCGGCATAAGCAATTAAACTTGCAACTTGAGATCAGGCAAGGTCAACTTTGAACCAATTCATGAGAAAATATTTCTCCTTCTTTGGGCCCTGCCAGGTGGAGAGAGGTAACCCCTAAAAGACCAATTTACAGGATAAGTAAAGAGAAATAGTTGTAACACAACAAACCTTGGATATAAACCATACCCTTTGCACTGTAGAGCTCCAAATCTTGTCACCAAGCTTCAGTGTAGTGATTTATATCTATCAAGACAACTAATCTCTTTTAAGCAAAATCTAACTCATCCATAAGGCTCAAGATACACCACTTTTTATTCACAAAATATGTGTTCAATTTCAAATTGCAGTTCATGCATTGATTGTAAAATAAACCACTAGCCTTAAAGGATAATATTTGAAATAGCCTTTAAAGACATGATACTGCTACAGCTATGGGATATGCAAGGTAGGAAAAACAAATAAAACTAAATGTATAGAAAAGACTTTTGCTTGGTCTTTTGTATATAAGATTGTGTAATGAATAGGGTAACATACTGCAGATTGGTGCCTTCATCCTATTGGATTGCTAGTGTAGAATCCAATAGTACTGGCAACACACACATTGCTCTACCACACCAAGACACGAGAACTACTCTAGAAGTTACCAATTTTGCCATCGTTATTGTGAACAGGGAGAAAACCTCTAAAACACAAACTTCCATTTACAAAGCTCAACTTCCACCACAGAGACCACCCAATGCCTTGGGGGGACCCCATAGGATACAAACATGTATAAAATACTAACAACTAACCATGTTTACACCCTTTGGAACAATCATCCTTGTTGCAGAATCGAAACATTAAAAACTCAACTGCATTGCATTGAAGACTGTCAAGCACTAAGTATATGTTAAACATTTTGAGGCTTTCGTGACATTAACACCAAGCAGAGGAACAGGTTGTAAATCAAGGCCAATGCACAATGGCCAAAAGAAAACTACCCATAAGATATTTGCCCATTACAAGCACTTTGGTTGTTGTCCAATGATGATATTACACACAATCATCCTTCATTCAATGCATAAGCCTTTCAGGTTGAAAAGTCTTCGACTCTTTGACATTGAGCTAGAAAGGTAGACCTACCATTGGTCATGCAACTAGAAAAAAAATTGCCCATATCATTCAAGGAAGCAAGTTGTGCATAAAGCACCAGATGGCACTCATTGATACCTCATTGCAAAGGAGAGTATGCCACGTAAATAAAACTTGAACCCCCCACTGCCAAAGGTGACAAATCATTCTTAAGTCACACTAGTTCACATTAAAGAACAAGGTGCCCATGAGGAAGTAGCATTTAGGTCTACAAGTTGTCATCATCACAAATTCACAATCATGTGGCACCACAAAATTGTCCATGCATATCACCACAATAAAGATATCCATACACATTCCTATGGACCAATGAGAATACATCACCCAAGAGGTGAATGCAACCTATGCCATGAGTTGGAATAGTCACTAATTTAAGGATAAACAATGAGCAAGTGAAAGCTAATTGTTCGTGCATCTGTGGAGATGGGACGATCCAACAGCTTGCACACAATCAATTAAGTGGAGTTGTGCACTTCCGTGGGCAATGGAAAAGTCTACTAACATTTCACTCCTAGTTCTATTACCTTTTTTAATACATATTTTCTCCTTCTAATTTTTCATTTATCCTTCCAATTTGGTATTTCTCATCTTCTTTCTTTTTTTTGCATGAATTTAACTTTATTTCTACTTTCACCTCCATTTTATGTCAACTCATACAACACACATTGTAATGTCCCCAATTTATGAGTAACCAAATTTTTGCCCTAGGTTACAATTTTTTTATTAAAGCAAGTAGGGTTTAGAGACACCTTTTCACTTTGATTGAGTCCCTACAAACAAGTTAGGAATCATTTGTAATCATAATTCATAATTAGACCTCTTAATTTATAAAGCATATACTGGAAATGTAGATCAATTCAATAGATTATTTGAATCAATTTTAAAATTTGTCAATCATAGAAGTGATAAGGTGCTCTAGTGACCCCCTACCCTAGGCACAAGAGCGGATATACCATCCATCTTGGCCTCGTGTCTCATGCCATCCATATGAGGTGGAGTACCTAACATGGTGTCCTGTCACTATTTTTCTCAATCCTGTCACTTTTATCTTGCTTCCAATGATTGGACATCCTTATGCATTTGTTTACCATGATAGAGATCATGAGGAACATTCACAATAGGGTGCCCAGATAGTCCATCCTTCCTAAGCCCAAAGGCAGTCCCCTTTCTCCCCCTTTGGCCCCATGGGACTCCATAGTCATATACCATAAGTTGGTGCGCTTAGGTGACCTCATCACTGTTTTCCCACTTGTGATCTCTCATTTCCCCTATCATGGCTGGTTACAGCAGTCAGAAAGCACACATAATATTTCACACAATAAATTATATTAAAATATTCTTGAGTCGGCAATGAAATGCATATTAAATCGAAGGTATGCATATGTCTGTACATATATCTATATAATTACATACTAGTATCATAATCCTGAACTGCATATATAATTCAATAAAGAACAGTCATCAAAGGATTCCTTATGCAATGTATGTGTCACACGATATTCATACCCAAGATTACAGATCTAAATATCATTACTATCATTTTCTCTTTCTTCTTGATATCTTTTCTTCTCCTTCGATGATCTTGGACGATGCCCTCTTTCCTCATAAATATCCTTCAATATTTTGCTGGAGGGTTGTGAATCTTAGGTGGTTCCCCTTCTCTTCAAACAATGGTGTCTCCTCCACATGCCCTTAACTCATTTAATTGTTGTTCTTAATTAATTCTTCACCCTTCAAGATCACTCCCTTAAGTCAATTGTTATTCTTGATTAATTCTTATCACAATCACTACTTTATGATTATTTTGCTTGCTTTTCACTTAATGGCTTTCATTCTGCATCTATTACTTCAATCGATATCAGATTGTTGACATGGGTGTGAAGGCATGTTTCATTATGGCAGAAATTGTGAAGTCTCGCTATCTTGAGACAACTTCTGATAAGAATTTGGTCCGGGTCGTGACATTTAATATATGAGAGATTATATAGTAATATCATATTTCAATTTGATGATTGATTTATTGAATGAATGAACTCTTTGATTTGATGATTTGGGGTATAGGTGAGTGACGATTTGGTGATTGTTGATTTAATAGATTGATGCTTGACTGCTGAATTGTTTGCTTCCTTGATCCCAAAGTGAAGTGATGATTGATATGGATTTGATGATTGCTGGATGAGCGAAAGATTTGTCTTGATGGATTCACAAGTGATGATTGATGGGTGATCCTTTAATGATTGGAATGAGTTCTCCTTTATACTTTCTTGGTGAAAGGGTCACCACCTTTCATAAGATTTGAGTCACTGCTTTTCATTGTTACTTTTGAGAATAATAAATAATTCTTCAAATTCATCTCCCTTTTTATGTTTTCCTCAAATAAATCCTTCTCCCTTTTTATATCTTCTAATGAGAGGGAGTGTCACACCTCTTCACCACAGCTGCCCTTTGCAATGGTCACACCCTTTCATAATCATCACCTTTTGAAAGAGTCGCAACCCTTCATCTTTTAAAAGAGTCACTTCTTTATTTTCTTGCCTCTCCTTCCTTCTTCCCTTAATTCTTATGCTCCCTATTCTTCTTCCCTTCTCCTTGTCTTCTTTCAAATGAACTCTCCTTCCTTATTACATTTTATGTTGAGGGAGTCGCAACTCTTCATTATGTATCCCTTCATATTTCATTAACTTAATTAACTTGTAATTATATTACATTATATTTTATTATTATTTATCTATTTATTTGTTTTTATATTTCAATTTTATTATTATCATTTATTAAATCGTATTTCAGAAAGGGGGCTGTTGTGAGGTTTTCACATCATTGCCCCATTGCACATGGGGACCCCCTCTTTTCACTTTAGCAGTCGGCCATTATCAGTAGTTGTTTTGCTTTAGTTGTAGCTTGGCAGCATTTCAAGGTCTTGAAATTTCTAGAGGTCCAAGTCTTAGGAAGGATTGAGGTGAAAAGTTGTCTTGGATGTGAATCAAAGCCATATAAGAGATGGAGGAGTTTCAATTGCAGGTCAAGCTCCCAGCCTTTAGTCAAATTCCTCACCAACTTGGTAGAAGAGCCTAGGTACATCATCATTTCCACTCAACTTGCAAAGCTCTCAAACTCAAGTAATGGAGATGCTCAAGACTTACGAGAAATTCAAAATGGCCTTCAAAGCTGATCTGATTGCCATGGTGAATATCAACTTCAACCAGCCCCATACAAATTGCAATCAAGAAGGAGATGATGTTGATCAAGATGAGCAAGTGTAAGGCATAGGATTCAGGAAGTTTGGGCAAAGAGCAAATGTGATTCAAGTCATTCAACAATTAGTCAAATTGTGAACATGAAAATGAAAGGGAGCCTACGAAGACCCTCAAACCTGACCTTTTATTAGGGCTCCAAACTCATGTGAAAGTCAATTTATGCCCAGCAATTATGTGAAATTTTCAAATTTGTGATGCCAAGCCCAAATTGGGTAAGTCTCGAGTGGAATCCAACTAATGAAACGAAATCTGATTTTGGAAGAGAAATGAAGACTCATAGAGGAATTGCTCAAACACTTACAGAAGTTTTGATGGTCTCTTTTGGGTGAGCCCAAAGAAGGTCGGAATTCCAACCTTCTTGGGGCTCCAAAGCCCAAAACTCATGGAAATTCCGACCATTCTTGAAGGAAAATCAAAACTATTTTTAGGTTGCATTTGAGTTCTCTATGGTGGAGGCAAGGTGGGAATTTATTTGAAGGCAAGTAAACTAAGATTTCTAAGTGATATGCGAAAGTTGGATGAGGAGAGTACGGTTGCCCAAGAGATGGTCATTTTCTGCTCCAGCACTTGAATCCTGCCCAAGAGCATGACATTTTCCGCCATGATGCTTTGCCCAATTCCTTGTTCATTTCCGCTCAACCCTTAAAGTCAGCCCAGGACAATGTCAATTTCCGCCCAAGATTTTCAAGTTGCACAAGGCAAGCTTCAATTTCCACTTCTGCCTATGTTTGCCCAAACATATGACATTTTTCACAAAACTTGAATGGCGCCCAAGTGAAGGTCTAAACCCACTTTTGATCAAGCCCAAGACACCTTCAATTTATGCCATGCTTGGAGCCCAACTAGGAGGTGATTTCTGCAAAACATTGCATTGAGCCCCAACAGTCCCTAAATTCCGCTCAGGTTGATGATAGCACCTAAAAACTAGTGAATTTTCGCCAGCATCTTGAACATAAGCCCAAGACATGCTCAACCTCCGACAACCATGCTCAACTCATGTGCAAATTCCGTCGAAGAAGGCTGCAATTTCTGCCCCGTGCTCAATGCAAGCCCAGCAAGACTGATTTCCGTTACTTAAAATTGCAAGTAAAGTTCATTGAAAACCATCAATGAGATCGGCCCTAATGCCCATATAGATGTCTTTTGCATTCAACACCTATATAAGTAAGGTGGAGGTTCCATTTTAAACTCAATCCAATTCGAACATCCATCAATGAAACCCAAAGTGCTAATTCAAAAGACAAGGCAGATCAGTGAAAGTGTGAAAATCAGAGATGGATAAAAAAATCAAATCATAGGGGCTTGTGTGAAATTTGGAATGCCTTATATATTTTAATTCGAGCTTGGCTGACAATTAAGCTTGAACGGTATAATCATAAGGGGCTGAGTAGTTTGTTGGGTGTTTGCAAGAGAAAATGAATCATAAAACTTGGAAAATTGAAAGAATGGGAATTCAAAATCAGAAATTAGAATTCATATCATAACAAGCCATGGATGGGGTTAAAATTGAGCTAAGGAGCAGTTTTTTTATCCCGATGTAACCTCAATATCAAGATGCAATCATGCAGTTAGAAAGGACAGTTTTCTTAAAGATATTCTAATTTTACTTACATTATCATTTCATAGACTTAAAACAATTATCTTCTTGTTGTGCAAGGTGAAATGCATAAGGAGTTCAAGCTAAGGGAGGTTTAATCACTTCAGGATTTCAAACAAGACGAAGACAAGGAGGATCTACAATGCCAAGGAAAGCATGGAAACTTCAAGCATCACCAACTCACAAGTCATTCATCAAGTTAGCAAGATAGAATTCAAAGAACGAGTTGAACAAGGAAAATAAACAAGTCTACAAATGGAGAAAATTATCACAATCTTGAATTTCTTCAAGAAATCCTAGATCAATTAAGAACAATCCCACTGCATGAAGTACCTCATCACTTCTACAAGATCAAGTCAAGAATCATAACTAGTACAAGCAATTGCAATGAGAAGATTTCCAAGAAGATGGAGAAAATTCATGAAGATGAAGCAATTTGGGAATACGAGTCATCGCAATTAATTGAAAGCTCAAAAATGTTGAGTATCAAAAGATATTGCTAGAGATGTAGAGACTTATTTATGATGATGGAGAAGTGGAATTGATGAAGTTTACAAGATAAGCATGCTAAGGTGGTGCCCACTCATCTTCAACCAATCAAAGGATTCCAATTTCATGTGTCCAAGTACATCCAATCAAATTGTTCCAAGTGTGCATGTGTAATACATCTAATGTCTTCACCTAATGAATTTTCTCATTGGTCCATAAAGGCAATGTAATTTTCTCATTGGCCCATAGAGTGGTACCTCATTGTAATTGCATAGCATTTAATGCTTGTAGCTAGTAGTTACATTAGGGCTATGTTGGAACAATCTTGGCCATTGATCTCAAATTAATTTTGGTCATTCATTGTACTTGGAACAACTATAAAAGGCAAGGCCTTCTCATTTGTAATTCATTAGTTAGAGTAGAGTACAGAGATTTGGACAAACTGTTCCTATAATGCTGCCAAAGTAATTGCAAATTCATTGTTGTTATCATGATGGATTACTTGTGTTGTTTTGGAGTATTGCATGGTTTCTACATTTCCTCACTAAGAGTAGGATTTTGTTTATGTTCAATAGAAGTTGTTAAGTAGATGAATAGAAGATATTGTTGTTGGTGAATTATGATGAAACTTATGTTCATACCTTTTGGTACTTGTTGATTGCAAGTAGCAGTGTAAGGTTGGTCGGAACTAATTGTAAGCACTTAACTTCAATTGGAAATGTTCATTTAGATTGCGTCATCATTGGGTATTTGAATAAGTATTGACAATATGAAAATCATCTACGCATCCATATAAGATTGCACCCTCCTTTGCTTAGTTGATTTGGCGAAGCAAGGACTGGTTTAGTCTCACTTCACCATCAATATTGGTCTTGCATTGTTAGAGTTAGCTTAGACTTCCTAAACCCCCTGTATCTTTTGCAATTTGTTTGGTTAGAAGTAGTTGAATAGCTTACACTGCCAAATCATTCGCATTAGAGAGTTGATATTCCATTGAATGAATAGCATAAGTCCACGCATGCTTACCAACAAACCACATCATAAAACTGAGATGTGTCCAACAAGAATGGGAACCTTGGAGTCACCTCTATGATTTTCTTGCAATCTTACATAATTGGAGTCTTTGTTCAAGAGAGGATTAGATATTTGGTGTTTTCTCTTAGAATACTAAGTGTTGTATCTTGCATGTTGGAGTGGTCACAAAACACCCATCAACAAGGGCATTACAGCTTGTGCTTCCCAAAGTTGCTTGTCCTCAAGCACTACCAAATTTTATATAAATCTTTCAATGTGAGTAGCTTGAGTAGCCAAATTTTATATAAACCCATGCATTGAGAATTTGCAAGGTTTGCAATTTTAAGACAAGTTTTCTCTCATCTTCTAGAGAAAAGGATCAAGGCCACCTTTGTAATGGCATCAAAACTAATTTGGATTGACCAACATTTTCCAATAAACTCATAGCTTTTGGGTTCACTCTAGTTATTCTCTTATTCTAGATTAACCAAAAATAGAACCACACATGGAACATACACTTGAAAATACCAAGTATACACATGAATGTCTAAAGACACGAAGTATATACATGAATGTATGAAGAGACGAAGCATACACACAACATACACATTGTTAGATTTCTTATTATTGACTAAAATGATTCCTTGTTTCATCTTTTACCCTAAAGGATTGCAAGATGATGCTTTGATACCACTTGTAATGTCCCCAATTTTTGAGTAACCAATTTTTTTGCCCTAGGTCACAATATTTTTATAAAAGCAAGTAGGGTTTAGAGATACCTTTTCATGTTGATTGAGATCCTGTAAATAAGTTATGAATCATTTATAATCATAATTCATAATTAGACCACTTCAGTTAGAAATAAGCATATATTGGAAATTTAGATCAATTCAATAGATTACTTGAATCAATTTTAAGATGTCTTAGTCATAGAAGTGATAAGATAGGGTGACTTGATAAGGTACCCTAGTGACCCACTACCCTAGGCCCAAGAGCGGATATTCCATCTATTTTGGCCTCATGTGGCTCGTGACATCTATATGAGGTGGAGTACCTAGTGTGGGGTCCTATAACTGTTTTCCTCAATCTTGCCACTTTTATCTCACTTCCAATGATTGGACATCCTTATGCATTTGTTTACCATGATAGAGATCATGAGGAACATTCACAATAGGGTGCCCAAATAGTCCATTCTTCCTTAAGCCCAAAGGCAGCCCTTTCTCCCCCTTTGTCCTCATGGGTCTGTAATGTCCCCCTTTCCAGTTGTGTCCAAAGATAGGGACAATTTCCTTATAATCCAAATCACTAGAGGCTTCTTTCTTTTAACTTATACTCACAACAAATTTGAAGAGTGGCAAATGCAAGTCAATTATATGCAAGGATTAGATTATTCAACAATACTTGTATGAAGATGATGATTTCAATGATCAACCAATGGCAATTATATAATCCTTAACTAGTGGAAAATGGTGGAATGCAATTTCAATAGTGAATGTGCTGCTATGTATCGAATATAATATAATCACAATGGAATGTTGATTGCACAATATGGGTAGCATGGGGATAGTATGACTTTATCCTTGTATTATGCAAGACCATGAATCATGTCGAAACAAACATATAATTGTTGCCTTTGGTATCTTCTTGGACATTTATGCAAATGATCTCCAATTGATCTGCCTGAATGAATCCAAGTATCAATTCTATTCGATGATCATAAGTCTTATGTTGATCTGAATATGTTAAGTCATAAAGGTTTCAATGATGTCCAAAGGAATGGATTTGATTGTCCTTATATACCTCACAATGCTAAAAGGTTGCACCCTTTAAATGTTTAAGGGATATGTCTCTTTTGAAAGCATCTATTCATAATAGAACGGTTTATTACATCTATTCCTTAATTAGTGATTAGACGTATCGTTCATACTTCAAGATTTTTTAATTACTTTTAACTAAACGCTACCCCTTGTTGTTTCATTGACAATATGCTCCTTTATCTGCAGATTACTATTGCTATGTACTTTAATGGCTTCGTCCATTGAATCATTGTTGTCCATTTTTATGGCTTGCTGCAATTGTTTCATTAAAGATCTTCTCTTAACAAGACAAGATCCATATTGCTGAGCAACTCCAAAGTTAGGTGCTGATTATTCCATCTGCAGAAATGACAAACCCGCAAAAAACCGAACTCTTTTGCATGAACCTACACTTCTTCAAAGTTGCATAGAGTTTCTTGTTAATGTTATAGCTATTTCGGAATCTAAACATTTAAATTATATCTTTAATTTAATTTAAATAAAATTGCATTTGTATTGGTAAATTAAAATTAAGTGTATTGCCTCTCGGGCCCTCCCATTGGCGCCTTATCTATTCCTAGGTGGATCGACCAACATGGAAATTATTTCCTAAAGTCGGCCTTCTTGGCGCCAATTATTTATTTCTTCATGAGTTGGCCTGCATGGTTTAAGTTCCGGGCAGTATATATATAAGGGACTGCCGCAAGCATCATCATACCTCTCCTCACATCAAAATATATGCAATCTGATCATTATAAGACATCTTCGAAGTGCTGCTCTGCTCCTTGATTGACTGTGATCAACTCCAGATGTCTGGTCTGGTCTAAAGCGCACCTCTGCTCCTCTTGAATTCAACATTCAGCGACTGCTATAGAGGCTGGGGTTAACTGTGCCCATTTGATCATCATCGATACACATATTGCTGTCAATATATCAGAGATATATGCGATCTGCAGCTCTGCTCCTTGAAGAACACTAATGCAACTGCTCCATTGCTGCATCAATTGTTGTTGATCTGCCTTGAGGAACATACAGTTACATCTGCAACCTACTACAGCAATTGTTCTTGCTGAGGCTGAAGCTTCCTCCTTCTAGATCAAATCGATTACTGAGAAATTGTATTCAGAAGCTGATCTTTGTAAGGTGCATCTGAACTTAATTAAATCATCTAACTATTTGCTGGGTTTTCACCTCCACAAGGGAGGTTTCCCAGGGTAATCTTGTGTTGTGTTTGTGTTACTCTTGTGTTGTGTTTCATTGCATTTATCTCCTTCTTATCAGTAAATTATTAGATCTGAATCTGAAATTAACATTTCTCTGTCCTCAACACCCCTGATATGATCCTCAAGTGTTGCAAATGTTCTTTTCCTTTACTTAAAACCAATATCATATCATCAAATAAACTACTACAAACTTACCAATGTAGGGCCACAACAGAGTATTCATTAGCCTCATAAAAACCCAATATATCATCAAAATAAATTACTACAAACTTACCAATGTAGGGCCACAACATAGTATTCATTAGCCTCATAAAGGTACTAGGAGCATATGATAAACCAAATGGCATAACCATCCACTCATACAAGCCATCTCTAGTTTTGAAATTTGTTTCCCATTCATCCCCTTCACAAATCAGGATCTGGTGATAACCACTTCGTGGATCTATCTTGGTAAACTATGTTGCTCCTACAAGCACATCCACCATGTCATCTAGACAAGGTATAGGAAAGCGATACCTAATGATGATCCTATTGATTTCTCTATTGTCTGTGCACATCCTCTGTGTGACATCCTTCTTTGGGATCAATAATGTTGGTACAACACATGGGCTCATGCTTTCTCACACCACAACTTTGCTTATAAGTTTTGTCACTTGTTTATTCAATTTTGTATGTTGTGTTGGACTCATTCTATAAGCGTCTTGATTGGGAAGACTTGCACCTGGGATAAGATCAATATGATGTTGAATATCTCTCTTTGGTGGAAGACCATCAAGTAGTTCTTCTAGGAGAACAACAACAAACTCTTCCAATATCCCAGCTTCTTCCGGTGGTATTGACAAGTCTTCCTCTTCTCCTTTTTGCACTACCAATGCATAACAACACCCTATTACCTTTGGTTCTTTGACAAGTTCCTTTTCAAACAGCAAATTCTCACCCTTTCAATCATTCTTAATAGGCAACAGAATTACTTTAGATCCATCCTTCCAAAAGGTGTATGTGTTTTCTCTCCATCATGAATAACTTTCCTATTATACTACCATGGCCTCCCTAGTAAGACATAGCATGCATCTATTGGAATGACATCACACCATACTTCATCTGTGTAGACCTTTCCTATGGAAAATTTAATAAGACACCTCTGATCTACTATAACTTAATTCCCCTTTTTGAACCATGCGATATAGTAGGGGCGAGGATGCTTTTCACACTGCAAATTTAGTTTATCTACCATTTATCTAGAAACCATATTCTCACAACTACCTCCATCAACAATTACTTGACATGCCTTTCCACCTGAAGTACATCTTGTGCGGAATATGTTGGTTCTTAGCCATGAATCATCAAGACCTTTTCCTGTGCTTTCTCCTTTGCTAGAATTACCATTGTCCTCATCATGAGATCTCCTACGTTTGGTGATACCTCTTGTTCCGCTCCTTCATTCTCAACTTGAGCTAAGTTCGACTTGCATGGTCCTTCTTGATTCCTATCTTGCATGTTATAATTTAAACACTCAAATGCTTTGTGGCCTTCACCACACCTAAAACAAGTGAAAGGTCTTCTTTGGCCTTCCCATTATCTTTCATTGCCAAAGCCTCTACCTCATTGAAATTTGTTTCCTATTTGTTGATTCGACTGAATCTGGCAGATATCTTCTTGTTTCTCTGTTTCCTGGGATGATTCTCCCCGAGTCTAATTAGAACCACCACATGATGGGGATGATGGACCCCTTTGAGCTCCTCTTATTTCTTTGAAAATAATGAAGACTTTGCTTTTCTTTTGCCTTTAAGGCAAGCTGGTATGCCTCTTCCATGCTACTAACCCTATGCATACTCAACTCATCTTGGATAGAAAACGTTGGGCCATTAACATGCCTTGCAGCCATCTATTCACCATTTTCTTGGGGGTCCACACAAATGGATAGTTTATAGAACTCACTTGTATAATATTCTACAATAGATAGATTTTGCTTTAGATTTTGAAATCTTTGAAAAAGGGCTTGTGTATAATCTACAAGTAGAAGCTTATCTTCCAGTTTCTTCTCCATCTTGTCCCTAGTTCTTATCTTCTCCTTTCCCTTTCGGGTTCTTTCTTTTGCAAGTGATCCCACCAAATTATTGCATGTCCCTTTAACTTTGTGCATGCAAATTTTACTTTCTTTTCTTATGCCATATGCTTCCTTTCAAAGAATTTCCCCATGTTGTTTAGCCAATCTATCAGCTCCTTTGGTTTAAGACTACCTGCATAATCTGATACTTCAACTTTGATGCCATCATTTCTTCCTTCTAATGCCCTGAGCATCCTTTCCTCAAATGGTAGTTCATTTAATTGCTATTTCTCTTCTTCGGCCTCTACATCTTTAGCTCCTCTTATAAGGCTTACTTCGACATCTGAATCATCTCCTCTTTGTCTTATTCCTCGATTTGCCAGCATTACTATAAGATTTGTTATTCGCCTCTAGAGTATCTACATATCTCTATGCATCTGTGTAATACCTCTTCCTTGTCCTCTCCCGACCATCTTCTTTCGCTAATACTAGATGTGCAACCAGATTTTTCCTTATTCTCTACCTAGTTTGATGCTACAATGAGAGAAAATCACTAATTTAACTACAATCTGAATTACCATTTTTGGTAGATTTTCACAGAATCCATTTTTTGCCATTTCTAGTAATTTCTAAATCTATCTGAAAGACTGAAAATTTTCAATTATTTAGAATTAATTCAAGTTACACCACCCATCAACTCGCTAAGAAACTACACAAGAAAAAAATCCTTGAAAAACAAAATCTAGAATATCCCAAAAAAGAAGTAAAAGTTGATTTTGAGTACTTATATGATGGAATTTGGCCCCAAAAATGTGTTGAGATTTGGTCCAATTGAATACATTCCATTGGCATCTTTGAGAACTCTTCAAAACGCATTTGCCTGTAAAATTTCAGCCAAAACGGACAACCAAGTCAAAAGTTATGACCGTCGGAAGTCCCTGCATTAGTGGACATTTGCACTTGGTGTATCCTATCTTAGATCTTCTTGCAAGGTATGCTTCCTCTTCTTTGCTTGAACTTTGACTTGAACCTTTGTTCTTTGTTCTTCTAGATGCTTTGAAGGTTGCTTCTCGTTTTGATACTCTTTCTTCAATCTTCATTTCAAATTGAGTGTTAGGATCCCATGTAGCCCGTCCTTTGTCATTTTGTATAAATCACTCATCTCTTTAATCACTTACACTTTGGAATCAAATCTATAGGTTAAAGTTCATAGTATCTCTTGACAGATCACAGATTCCTCAATTGTTTCACCAGGAGCCCTTATTGTGTTAACAATCTCATCAACGCAAAGTAAATATGCAACTATGTTCTCATTTTCTTTCATTTTGAGGCTTCCACATTGTTGTCGATGGGTCTGCAACTTTTCTTTCTTTACTTTATCATATCCTTCATAAATATTCTTCAACTTATCCCACATATCCTTTGCCAATTTGCAATGCATAACCTTTACAATTTCAAATTCGGCTAGGCCACATAATATTGCATTCTTGGCTTTGGCATGATTCTCACTTTTTCTTTTTCCAGCTTGATCCATTGGGGCAGTAGCAAGTGGTGTATAACCTCTTTCAATAGACTGCCAAATGTTGTACCCTAGGGCATTCAAATATGTTTGCATCCTTATGCTCCGGAAGGTGTAATTTGTCACATGAAATAGAGGTGGCTAGTTTGATGAGAACCCATATGATTCTTGACTGGCCATTGTGTTCTATACGATCTCACTTCGAGCAGTTAGGCTTTCTAGAAGGAATCTGCTCTGATACCAATTGAAGAAAACATACTTATACTAAGAGGGGGGATGAATCAATATACAACAATTTTCACTTAATTAAACTATAGCAATTATAAAGCAATAATCAAAAGTAAGAACTAGCAATGAAGAACATGAAATGCACACACAATTTTACATAGAAACCCTTGTTGGAGAAACCCGTGGCAAAATATTGCTTTATATGACACTTCTTAAAACCTTCGTAGGCACCAATCCACAGGAGATACCGATCCCCTCCACTAAGCACCAACTAAGCAAGAGACACCAATCTCTTTGAATGAGAGGCACCAACCTCGCGATTTCGTAGAATAGAAGGCACCAACCTTCAAAATACAATATGATAATAATGTTGTTGAATCTTCTCTAGTTCCCTTTCAGGACTTCAACAGAATCTGCCTCAAACTCTACTCAAATCTGCAAAATTACCACTCAAATCTGCATAAAGATCTTCAATAAATGCTTTCAAATCTGAAATTTATCTTCTCCAAAGTCTGCATTAGGTCTGTTCCAAATATGTCTGATTTCAGCTCTTATGTCTGATCTCTGCTCATAAATTTGCTCCTTTTTCTGCTTTATATATGCTCTTAAATTAGGAAAAATATGCACTGAATGATTGTCAAAATGATACACAAACATCTCTCTTTTATACACCTCCAAGATGCCTTCTTCACCAACAGTTGCATCTCCACACATAAGTCAGCCATGGAAGAGATAAAAACATTTATTTTTCAACAACACTGGGTCGGCCAGCAGATGTAAATTATTTTTATTTAAATCTTTTTGCCCAAGGCTGGGTGCCACTTCCCATAAGGTCAGCCAGCAATTTATTGGTTTTTATTTTAGTTTTTACTTGCCACTAAACTAGGCGCTAAAGGCATGATATTGGCCTTTATTTTATTTCCATTAGAAAAACATCAAAGAGCAGCGGTCGGATAGCAAAAAGACTTAATATTCTTCATCCAAACAACAGCAAGTTGACCAGCATAAATACATAACATCCAGTTGCTTTCTATATATATAACTGCTGCCATTTTAATTTATTTCTTCCACTAAGACATGGGCAAAGGATACTTAAACTTTTCTTGCATAAATGGCTTCTGACCTTTGATAATTTTTGTCACTATAAACACCTCTGATGCTACTCCAGATGAATTCTTCAATGCCATGCCTTCTTTCCCAGGAACTACAAGATCTTAGAGAGGAGATGGACATTGTGAAAACCATAATCATGCAGCTGCAAGGTAAAACAAACAGCTTTGGTCATACTATCAATGAAACCTCCAAATCCCTCTCCAAGGCTCCTATTTGTCTCAAACAGGTTCTGAATTTTGAGGAAATCAAAATTCAGATTGTTTACTCTGTTGGTCATATTTTCAGACCTTTTGGTGACATAAGCAACCTCTGGCCGCATGAATAAGAAATGCTCCACAATCTGTATCTACATCTCATCCCCAATCCCTTTGTGGAGACTTTGGTGCAGAAGTAGGATCCCTAGTTGGTGGAAGAAGAAGAAACTTGGTCATTGTGCAATATTCAAAATCAAGAAGGCAATCCAGGATTCAAAATGCTGACCTTTCTAATTTAAATTATGCCTATTATCTCCTACTTTTCTGTTTTGGTTATGTTAGTTTCTATTGGGAAAGACTATACCTTTATGACCTCTAGCATTTCCTAGTCAAAACTTGGTTTCTCAAACCTTACCGTTGATCACTATTTATCTGCAACACTTCTGATTATTAGATCTTCTAAAAACAATGATTTCATAATTTTGTGGGTTTGAAGGTCTAGCTTGGAGAAGTAGATTACAACTACAGGATATTTGTTGTATCCAAGGTATCCATTGGTTAGTTTCTAAGCACACTTGGAAGTTTGACAGAAAATGAACTAGTGACAGCTGTTAAAATAATTTAATATTCTCTGATATAAAATCTGATTCTTTTTCGGTTTCTCAAAAGAAATTTGATATTCTACTCAATTATGTATACCTCCGTGAAAGTCTTTAGGATGAAAACCTCCCATTGTCTTAAATAATTCATATCTCAGGACATAAAATGTTTGATAGACTTTAGCAGTCTGCTAACTCATTAACATAAGTATTTAACATACCTCATGTTTTAGATCATCACGTGTTTGAATGGCTTTCTCCAATTCTTCTTTAACCTAAAAGGATAAACAGCATCATACACTAAGAAATATGCAAATGGATTTTTATATCACACAAGAAGAAAACATTTAAATAACAACTAAATTTTTAAATTAGAATCAAAATGCTGCCTTGTAGGAATAACCTTCTCTAAATCCTTATCTTTCGATGTTCTCACCCTTTGCCTGTTGGAATTTTCAGCAGCCTGCATACTGTTTAAAATCAAGAAAATATTTTCCAGTAAACTTATTTGCTAATAAATTGATTTAGTAGAAACCATACAATGCAATTAAAATTCAAAATACTTGACTGAATTTAGAAAGCAATTGTAAAGCAAACCGTTCAGCTCTCTTAGGCAGAGGAGACAGAGATCCATCCTGCTTTTTTTCTGAAGTACTTCCAGAGAGACTTCTCCCTGAAAAATCAGCAATGAATTTCAGGAAAACAGGAGTACTTTCCAATAAAAGCTAAGTTGATTTTAATATAAACTCCACGGCAACTAGTTTCAACTAGAAATTAACATTAAATTGCTCTTGAAACTCCATGGCAACAGACAAAATTATACACCTCTCGGTGAGCTGTCCCTTTCATTAAGAGTGCGTTTCCTTGTGGAATTAATATTTGCCGGTGATAATTTTCGTTTAATTGGTGAAGAAATGTACCGAGAAGCTCTGCACAAAATAAACCAGAGGAACTTAAATTCAGATGTTATCTATACAAGCATTCCAATTGGAATAGCCCGCTACACCAGTTGCAAGTATTATCAAAGAGAAAATAGTAGCTTTCATGCAACTTGGCTTCTTAAACTTAAAGACAAAAATATCAGATTATATCTGGTATTTCAAATTTGTAAGACACACAAGGCATTCATAATTTTGAATACAAAATTGGCTAGGAAAGAACATCTTGATCGCAAGATATAAGATGGAGAGAATTGTATAAGCTGGAGTGTCTAACAATAAAAAACATACAAATATAAAATATACTACCACACCAAAAACGGTGTGACATATGAACGCTCTGCAACTTGATGGCTCTGCATCTTGAGTAAGTTCCCACGCTTCCCTGTCCTCCCACGCGCTTCTAGTGGGGGTGCCATTGATGGCCTCCACCTCTCCCGGGTACAACGGCGGCCGTAAAAACCAGGCTATTCATTGCCCTATTAAAGATGGGGACAAAGGGTCTTTACGAAGCATTTTTTCTACTGATCCCAGAGCGGTTGCTAACGGTGGAGGCTCTGCAGCGATTGTCCACAGAGGTGAATGCTCAGAGGCTACCCTAGGAAGAGGGCTCGAAGGAACTAGAGAGGCTGGCACCTCAAGAAAGACGGAAGATGGAGAATGAGGAGCGCAACCCAAACCGAGATCCTTCAAGCAAGCAGTCCAAAATTAAAGGACCCTACCAAAAGGGGCCCTATTCCTCTCGTCCATTGCCCAAGGCTCGGAAGCAGTTGCTGGAGATGGAGGTAAGGTTTCATCGCCCCCCAAGCTCATTATTAAGCCTAATCCGCAAATGAATATCGCAATTGATCAGGAGAAGAATAGGCTTAGGGATAGTGCAATTTTCTTTGCTGCTGTTAATGCTTCTAAGGTTCCGTCTCGGAATTTCCTTAATGAGTGGTTTCATAAAGTTTGGAGTCAAAAACTAGGGTTTCATTTTTCATATTGTAGAATGTTACATAAGGATTTATTTTTAATGTTCTTCCTTGATCCCAAATCCCAAAAAGCCATTGTTGACAGACAATTCTGGAGGGTCGGTCCATATGAGTTTAGAGTCATCCCATGGTCTCTCGAAGCCTCGAATAGCAAAGTTTTGGCACTCTCAAGCCCTGGATGGGAGGTTATTGGCAATCTTACTCAGTTTTTATTAAACCTAATTCCCCAAGCTCTCGAACCAGTGGGTAAGGTGTTGAGAGTGGATCAATCGAATGTGTTAATCCCTCATACTGATGTTAAGGTCCTCATTTCCCTCAAACCAGGTATAGACTTCCCCGAATCGCTGCATTTTGACCTTGGTGGTTGCCCCATTGTTTGCCCTGTTACTTTTCTTAGAAGTTTAAATAGTTGTTATCTATGCAGGAAGGAAGGTCACAAAAAGAAGGATTGCCCAATCTTTAAAAAGCGTAATCTTGTGCCATTTATTAACCCCCCCATCTAATACTATTCCTCCCTCTCCAAATCTCGGTGCTTCCATTGGGAATCATCCTTCCTCGTCTCAACATCAAACCCCACCGGCCCCTCCCCCTCAGCCTATGCTAGCTCCCCCTCATAATCAAAGCGCCACATCCGTAGCCTGGATGCAAGACTCGGCTAAAATATCTGCTACCCTTGAAAAGATCAAAGGTCAATTTGATAATCAACTAGCTCCCCCAAACCAACCTGGTGTGGCCCCTAGAGAATTGCTGGAGATTCCTAATGCCAGTGGTCTAGACTTTGGATTGGACCCCAATTCCATAGCCCCCCATCCAAAGCATAGAACTCAGAATGCCCAACAAATTGCTTTAGAAAGGATTCGAAATAAGGCTGTCAAAATGCGGTCTATCCCTAGACCCAAGTGGAAAGTATACTCTATCCTCCCTCAAGGTCAAGATGCTTTTCCTAACCAACCTGCAACCCTTGATGCATCAATAGACAAGATTGGCAACCCTGTTGATTTTTCGCTCCCTTCAAACTCCCCCACAGCAATAGGGTCTGCTGATCAAGCCAGAGAGTTAGTGGATGTAGAATTAAACACTCATCTATCCCTTAATGATAAACTCAATGAATTCTCAGTTGTTGTTATCCCGGCACCTCCTCCCCTCCCGCCACCGCCTGATCAGTGGAAATATGAGTCTAGGAGGGAGAGTATCACAGAGGCTCCCACCTTGTCTAATGATTCAACAGTGTTGAGGGTTGAGCAGCAGCGGGACCTTGAGCTTGAGGAAGGAGAGATCAGCAAAGAACAGGTTGCTTCCTGCAGAGCACAAGGGAATATGTTCATCTTTTCCTCAGAATCTAGAAAGAAGCATAAGAAGGCTTGTAAGCCTGATAGTAAATCCTCAATGGATGTTGTTGATGGGGCAAACATTAAAAAGAAGAGAGGAAGGCCCCCTTTGTTGAATGGTAACCCTAAACCTCTCAAAAACCCAAGGAGTGAAATTCCTCAATGTTTTAAGAGCTTTCAAGCATCCATGGATTCTGATAAGTAGATGTGTCTCATGTTGTTCAATTGTGCATCCTGGAATGTCAAAGGCTTGGAATCCTTTGATAGGAAATATGTGGTCAAGAGATTCCTTCAAATGAATAGGGAAATTGACATCCTTATGCTGCAAGAAGTCAAGGCAGTTGGGTATACCCTAGACATTGCTTTGAAATACATTTGGAAAGATGCAATTGCATACTCTTCTAAACACCAAAAGGGTAAAGGAGGGACCTCTATCTTAATAGGTCCAAAGTGTAGGAACTCAATCCATGAATGGGGTTTCTCACCCTGCAACAAAGCAATCTGGGTTTCATTTAAGTTTGAGGAAGTTGTCTTTGGAGTGTGCTCAATTTATGCTCCCAATGACCACCATAGTAGAATTGACTTGTGGAAGTGGATCTCAGATCTGGATAACATTCCTTGGATTCTTGCAGGTGACTTCAACATGGTTGAGAGGGCACAGGACAAAGAGGGAGGTCTGAGATTTGAGTGGAAAGGAAATGAGCTTGTCTTTTGGAACAAAATGATCTCTAAGTTGAATCTCTTTGACAGATTGGCAGAAAAAAGAAAGGAGTCTAAGGGGATATGGTTTACTTGGTCCAATTTCCAAAGGGGAGAGAAAAGGATCTATTCTAGGTTGGACAGAATCTATATGAACAATCAATTCTTTAGCTGCCCTCCCCCCAGGAGACAACTGTGTTAAAGTTACCCCATTCACTCTCTCAGATCATCACCCTATTCTCTCTTGCATTCACATGATCTCGGATCAAGGAGACACACCTATTAAGAAATCTGGATTTTCACTTAACTCATCTCTCCTTCAGGATGGGGATGTATAGGCAACCATTAAAATCATTGCCTGGTACAATGAGGAGATAACTCAACATGAGTCTGAGATGGAAAAATGGAATCAAACCTCTAACTCTTAGCAGAAGATGCTTAAGAGTGTAAGGAGGAAGAAGGCCAAAGATGTTAGAGGGAAAGAATACAGGTTGATTGAGGAGCTTCAAGTAGCAGAGCTTCAGACTCAAAGCAATCCCAACTCCCCAGAGTTGTTGGACAAAGTTATTCATTGTAGAGACTCACTCAGGAATCTGCAATTAGTTAAGACCAAAGGTGCTAAAGTTAGAGCCAGAATGAACTAGCTCAACTTAGGGGACAAAGGATCTAAATTCTTCTTCCACACCTTAAAGAAGAAGGAAGCTAGGGATAAGATAACCTGTATAAGGGAGCAAGGAGTCTCTATCACATCCCAAGAAGGAATTGTAGATACCTTCTCAAAGTTCTACAAGTGCTTATTCACCTCTGAAGATGATGGTTCTAAGGATTCAGTTAGGCAGAGGATCAAAAGTATCATCCCTAAGAAAGTAACTGAGGAAGATGCAGTTATTTTAGAGAGAGAGATATCAGTACATGAAATCAGGGAATCCATATTGAGTATGGCCAATGATAAGGCCCCTGGACCAGATGGGCTGACAGTTGAATTCTATAAAACCAATATTGATTGGGTGTGTTGTAGTTTACACAAGGTTTACAAGGAGGCCATTACCTCTGGCACCCTAGGCCCTACATTCAATGCTGGCCTAATTAAGTTGATTCCCAAAGAAGGGGACAGGCTTCTTTTAAAGAATTGGAGACCTATCACCCTTCTTAATGTTGGGTATAAGATTCTTGCAAAAGCCCTAGCTTTAAGGATTGTTAATGTGCTTCCTAAAGTGGTTAATCATACACAAACAGGTTTTGTCAAAGGAAGATATATCCTTGAAAATCTGGTTACCTACTGGGAAGCTATGGACTGGGCCAAGAACTCAGGACAACAAAGTGTTATAATGCTCATTGATTATGAGAAGGCTTATGATCATATAGAATGGAAGTTTATATTGGTAATGTTGGATCGTCTAGGATTCCCCCCTTTCTTTTGCAAAATGGTCTCAACCATATTATATGGGGCTATGGCGGAAGATAATATGGAATACCTCATGGCCAAGATGGACCTATTTTGCTTGGCCTCGGGCTACAAGATTTCCATCTCCAAATCTATTATGCTAGGTTGGAATCAGGATCCCCCAAGTTGGTGGAGCAAATTTGGATTAGAATGGGGAGGCCCCAATCATATTGTTAGATACCTAGGAATTCCATTTGTTGTGGATCCTAATATCAATGATGTGGTGTTGGGTTAAGGATAGAATTATCAAGAAATTGAACAAGTGGGACAGCAATCTCCTCTCTTTCCCGGGAAGAATACAAGTTTGTCAGAGGATCCTCTCCTCCTACCCTATTTATTTTTCCTTGGCCTGGCTTTTTAACCAGAACCAATTTAGCCTTATTTAGAAGATTGTTAGAAACTTTCTCTGGGCCGATGGTAGAGTAAACAAGAAGTTGCATGCAGTTTCTTGGGAGTGGTAAAGCCTCCACAGGGGAGGAGCCTTGGAAAATCTTGATCAGGAACAATTTAGCTAGAGCTCATCCTTGTAAATCCAAATCTTGGACTAATCTGGGCTATTCTGACCTGCTTGTTATAGAGAATAATGTTCATGTCCAGGTCTTGAATGTCTTCAAGTCTATTTGGAAGAGCTGGAGATATGTAAGGAAGTTTCTCTGCAACACTAGGCCAATAGAAGGTAATGGAGTGGTTTGTAGTCTTAAGTCTCTGTGGTGGAATCTGAAACATAAGAGTAAGCCTCTGGCCTTACTCCAAGGCTGCTCTGCAAAGAAGTGGTCAGAGAAAGGTATCAATAAATTTCAAGATGTTTTGCAGAATGGTAAACTGATTCCTTGGGAGAAGATGGTATCAGATTTTGGTATCCCCAAGTCCCAACTAAGAACTTATGGTATACTCTCTGCTGCCCTTAACATCTTGGGGGTAGTGAAAGAATGTTGCTCCCCTGACAGGTGCTCCTCTCAGCTTGCATGGCCAAACAACTCCCCCCTCCATCTTGTCAAGACCAAGCTTATTTATCACCTTCTTACCCATAGCCCTTATATCTTTACCCACGCTAACTCTAAATGGCACCTAGACACTCCTGTTTCTGACTGGAACAAGTACTTTACCTCCATTTGGACCAGACCTGTTGAACCCAAGATCATCTTCTTTTTGCGGAGACTCCTCTTGCATTAACTTCCATTTAAAAAGTCGGGTGGAGACCCCAATCTCTATATTGTTTGTAGGCTTCATTCCTCCATGTCTTTTTGAATGTTTCTTTGCCTCCGAAGTTTGGAAGATGTTTGGTCTTACCTACAATACTTCGAATATCATTTCAGGGCACATTAACAACAGAAAATTTTGCAGTATTTTTTGGTCTATCCTTTCTTCTATTATATTGTGGACTATTTGGAAGGCTCGTAATAATGATCTGATGCCAGGGAAGGACAGGAATCTTACTAGGTCTCTTAGGAGACTCATATACTTTGATGTTTCCTTGCAGGTCACAGCTGTCATCAAGATGAAGGAGAGCAAATTCTTGCAGATCCTTAGAGATGGTAAGGCTACCATAGACAAAAAGGACATAGCTCATGGCTATAGTACTATGAAACCCGGACCTGAGTTTGATGGTGAGCTTGCTGAGTTCATTGAACAGATTAAGAAATCTAACCAGGATGTGCCAGCTGAAGGAGGAGCAATTGGACCAGAAGCATCTACCCTTAGATCATATGAGATCATAGGATACAATGTTGTATCCCCTGACTCCAATGAGTCAGATGCAGACCATGAAGTTTATTCTGATTGATCTAGTTATCCCTCATGTATAGTTTCTTTTTGATACCTTTTACGATGGATACAAAGTAAGTTTTGAGCTGTGTGGTTGAGCTATTCTTGAGCCTCTTTTTGCTCTGGCTGAAGATATCATTCCAGCCCTTTTTGTAATATTCCGTAAACTCTGATGTATCCTTCTTTATGACTTATGATATGCAATAGAAAAAAATACTACCACACCCAAGTTCGATCGCATTCCACAGAAAACTGTGTCGAATGGGAAAGGAAGCTGAGATCCCTGTTAAATCTGGAATAAGCCATTTGTTCTAAATGGAGCTCTTTGTACACCTCCTGTGTGATATTGACTTGATGCTATTGGATGAGGTGCATATTCTGTGGATACTTCCAAGGTACAAAACCCAAAGCTTTGTTACTCCAAATGATTCCAAGTTGCAACTAAGTTGCTAGCATTGTATCTGCATATTATCTTACAGTGACAGATGCGAGAAATATATCTTTACAGCCTGCTCCTATGCTTCTCATACATGTAATGACCCTTACTCATAATAAATACTCATATTCAAGGCATTAGATCTAAATAATCCACACCAAACAAAACAATTTGCAAACATTAAACTGGAAGTTCATCAATATACTGAAGCCAATTTGATTTTAATCACATATGATAGAATATAACACAAAACACTCAATCTTCAACCCAAATGCAATGTTTGAATAAATCACCTCAAAAGACAAAAAAGATTGTGTCCTCTGATCTTCAAATCCAACATGTGAACACAAGTGCTCAACTCTACAAATTAGAGTTTGCTGATATGATGACAGAAACATGATAACTCATGAAATTGTCTAAAATATATCGGAGTTGGAGGCCTAACAATGGTCCCAAACATGTTGAAAGGCATTTGAAATTTTCCTGCCATTTTATGGCATTCAAATTGAGGCCCATTAATGGTGTCCCTTGTAATGTACCTATCAAGGAATTTCAACAAACTTGGAATTGTTTTTGCACATGGATATTTTGTCAAGTATTTGGTGGAGCATTAGAATTTACCACTGTTACCAGGAGACCCGTCTCCCCCCCTCCAAACACGTCTGAAAGACGGAGACGCGTCTCCAGAGTCTTCAAAAATGGCTAGAGATTTCATATCAAAGTCTCCCGAAGAATCCGAGTCTCCGATTCCAAAAAATGAAGTCTCCCGCCCGTCTCCTGATTAAAAAACAAATTTAAAATACACATTAATTCATAGCACACTTCGTCTTCTCTCGTGTTGATCCTACGTATATGGAGGGTGCTTCAGCAAAATTAGACCAAATTGCACATGATGGAAATGCTGCAACCATGGTGGAAGAAGTGGTTGAACCAGATGGCCTTAATGAATTGCCCCTAGTTGTACTACCATCAGAGGTAATGAGTTTGAGAGTGATAATTTTCACGACAGCATCATAGCTGAAGACCTTGAGATGGATGGTCACAGCCTTGTGGAGTAGATGATACTAGATAGATTTCTGATTTTTGTTTACAGTTCTAAGTTTTTTGTTTGCATATCAGTGATTTAACATCAAACTATATATTTTTGCATTTCAAATTTCAATATGAAATGATAATCTCAGCGATTATTAATTTGATATGATGATGATCATATGCGATTCAGAAATCAGATATGACTATGAGATATGCAATGTGAGTTTTGAACTATTTGTCTCCATATTAATATGACATTACTATTTAGTATTAGTCTTTGACTCTTTAAACTTCTAATGTTCAATGTTCAAACTTATAACTTGTCATTGTTCTTGTTTTCAAAGCACTATGTTATGAATCTATGGTATTTCTTAGAAATTATTAAATTATATTATTTTTTTTTTCCCGTCTCCAAGTACCCCTGTCTCCTATTTTTGAAAAATAGTCGTACCGACACCAGAACCAGTACCCCTGTCTCCTATTTTTGAAAAATAGTCGTATCGATACCAGAACCAGTACCAAAGACCTCCAAGTTTCCCCGTCTCTAGGTAACCTTGGAATTTACAAATTTGATGATTATGAACAGTTGTAACTACCAATTAATCTCAATAGGTGTTACAACAAACAGTCGCCATGCATCCATTTCACACTTGAATTGAAATATCCCCCTATGGATATTTGCTCCAGATTTTTCCAAATGTACCATGGGAATTTAAACAAACAATTTGCATGCAAACTAATTTCTATTCATCCAACAGATTATATTGAAAATCATATAATATCAAACTAGATCCGAAATTAAATATGAAGATAAACCATTATAACCTTATTTTCCAAAATAGATGTGAAATACCTCTATTACTACAAGTTTGTTTTCAGATGAAGACTTCACAAATTTGCTCAGATGTGAACTCCGTCACAAGTCCACCAAAGAAATGACTTGGGTTTTTGTCCAATCCACCAAAATATTTGAAGGTTTTTGTCCTCAAGTTTCAAAACTGAAAGCTAAAAGCCCCCAAAATCTCCATGAGATAATAATAAACGAAGTATGCTAAGAATGAGCCTCTCAATGTTCTTTAATAGCACATCCCCATGACTCTTTGTTTTTCCTTTGCTTGTCTCTTGGTATTCCTTTTCTTTGTCTCTTTATTACCCCTCTTTAAATTAAAATGACTTTATTAAATCTCATCAAGCTCCATCAAACTCATTTGAATACTTTATTAAATAATAAAATTTAGTTGTCATTAAATTTGATATAACTTGGGAACTTATACTGAATTATTTAGTTGACTTCTAATGTCCCAAAAAGGAGACATTACAGTCCTCCCTTCCTGGAGATTGCTTGCCCTTAAGCAATCTGCACCTACATGTTGAAACCAAATAACTAGATTCCATATCAACTTCAAGAATGTTGCTCTGTCAATCCACTGTGCTACTCTGATGTAAACATTACCATTTGTGAAGCTACTCATCAAAATCCCACTGAAATAATGTACCAAACATACCACCGCCAGGATCCCAAATCATCACGTTGTCACAACTATCAATTATGAAGGGGTAGTAGTATCTCAAAGAGCTATCAACAAGGAACAACTCTCCAAGTCCAAATGATCTCCCATGGAAATGCAAAACACCCAACATAGGTACACGAAAAATCATATCAACCCATCCTAAGTTGTTGGCATAAACTAGAACTCACATAGGTCTAAAAACTCCAAGAGAGATGAAATCAATGCCATGTAATATATCTTACCAAGGTAACTCAAGAAAGACCACATCAGCAAACTCCCTACTCGTCACAATCTTGGGTAATAGAAAGAATAATGTTTTCAACCAAAAAGTAAAAATCTCAATATCTCCTCTCATGAAATCCTAGACAAGGATCTGATCCATCACTGTCAAGGGAGTGAAATAGAAGTCAGCATAACAAACCCCGACATCAACTAACCAAGTATTACCTCTATGGTCAACCACTAAAAACATGACATTGACAATTAACCTCCATATGCAAGTATCCCAACAATCCCAACTCACTGCAATCAACCCATCATCATCTAAAAGCACACATAATAATGCTATGAAGTTATCGTAGTAACTCAAATGACCCCAATGATCGATCAACTCACATACAATTCTTGTTGTACAACAATAATTGCATTCCCTGATACTGAGACAAAATACACACATCCCTCTTCCAATACCGTCTAAAGAATTGCCTAGCGACCATCAATCAACAACAGCTAACTGACCCAGACCAAGTCTAAATAGTCTTTTTCAATGGAACACAAAGAGATGCCCATTTCATTACCATGAACTGGCAGCAATAAAGAGGCCAATCAAATCCACGTGAGTCACAAACACGAGCCACATCAACCATGAAGAAATCACAATGTTAAGTCATCCCAATGCCCATTCGAAGACAATAACATAAGTAAACAATAATGAGAGAAAAACGGTTGTCAAGGAACGTTGAACACCGATAAAGTCTACAGCCCGATGATACACACACATTGTTACAACACAATAAGGCGGTGACGGTTCATAAAGGAAGATGAAACACTTCTGACGATGATGGTTGTCCAAAAGAACTTTAATCACATACAACTCAATACACGGAAAATATAAGGGTGAGCGGTGATAAATAATGAAAGATGTTAAATAGCCTTCAGTAGAAAACATAGTCTCGGGCACGAAGCATCTCCATAGAAAAAGAAGCAGCTCCCTATGAAACAAAATAGAGAATCAAGAATGAGATGAGAATCAAGTGAACAAACCAAAGGAATGATGATCAGAGTCTATCATGTAAATATACTCAAAAAATTGATGCTAATCAACACAGGTATGAATGAGTTCTCACGTAGCTACCATAACATTAACACTCCCTCTTAGCAAGAGACGGATCATCCATATGTCATGGTGTCTCTCAACATGACAAACACAATGGTTGCACCCAAAATGTGTCAATAACAAAACCTTATCACAAATTTTCTCAACATGATATTGTCATCTCAGCATAACGTTCACCATGGCTACTCCTAGAGTGTGAAAGAACACAAGAGCTAAGTCATGGAGTCTCTCACGGAGTCAAGACATCCACCACGGTTACTCTCAGAGGGTGGAGCAAGAGCTTTCACCTCAAACTTCTCTCGCAGAGAAGAATGCATTAAGGGGTTGCACCTCAAACTTCTCTCGCAGAGAAGAATGCATTAACAAGGGCTTGCACCTCAAACTTCTCTCACAGAGAAGAATCCATTAACAAGGGCTTTAACCTCAAATTTCTCCGTCTCAGAGAAAAATGCATTATAGCACATAATAGGAACAACTGAATGTTGAGACTCCCTCTCAAGAAGAACTCCCTCTGAACAGGGGCAACAATCTCACAACTTTGATTATCACAATAAGGTACAATTGACTCCAATGTTTCACCAAACAATGAGCTTTAGCAGTCACACTACTACACAAGCTTGTTGATCCTCTGCAAAGGATTTGGCACTTTCCATCTGTCGCTCAAACTCCCTCTGAATCTTCAATCACTTGCATCAACCTCCTGACCTCCTCATTCAAGGTTGCCTACAATGCTTGCATTAGAGGAACGGTTACAATGCACACCTCCAAAACTTCTGACATGCTAAAATCCAAGATTGTCCTCCTTGACCTCATCCTAGATCACCTTATACAGAAAGTTTGCAAAGCTACCAATGTCAATTCTAGATTTGCTATGCAGTTTTGTTCTCTGCAACACTACAACCCACTTAGCTGACATATACACTTCTTCATAAAACTCCCTCTTGATCCCTGCTGCCTCAAAGATTGCAAAGAAGTTCTCTGGAATAGAGCTCCCTCTAAGTGACATCTCCTCTTAAAAGAACTTGATCATACGACGGTCTAAGTCTTCATACTTCAGCCCACATAACTTCTTCATAGGTTGCATCAAGTTCTTCCTCCCTTGTATGCAATCTCTCATAATCTAAATAAGCTAAGTGCACCCTTGCTACAGACTCAATAATGAAGAATAACCTTTAGCAATGATATGTGTTCATATAATAGGAAGCAACCCTCCAACCATGATGGAAATAACAACACTTCTGAAGATGACATTTGAAATCACTCGGATCAAGATCTTCAGTCTCTGTAACTAAAAATCTGAAATATTATTAATATGTCTACAGTAGCGATCTGAGCAACCCAAACAGAGCAATCCGATTTCTAGGCTTCAACCAACACCTACAATACTCGCACAAAATAGTTTCAACAAAATCTGCAACCCTTTATGTGTCATCAATTCAATCCCATGGCTACAAGCAATGTCCTCATGTTTGTTTAATACTACATCCTACATGACTTTCTAACATGATGCATAAAGCTCTTACTTCCTTGAATTCCTTATGTAGTCTCTCATCATCCTATTGCCTCTTGATTTCTCCTGTAAACAAGAGGGATTAATAATAATTCATAGAATCAAACTATCCTTAAGAAAATAAACGGATCAATGCTAAAACATACATGATTCACTATTCTCAGTGTTATAACACAAATTAATATTAACTACATAAAATTTATGATCAATATTCAAAGGTACAATCATAAAATACTTATCTCTTTGTTGTTGATTAATTTAGCAATGCTCTTTCAAATTTCAGTCTTCACATATGCTCAGAATAGGAACGGCAAACGACTTGTGGTTCCACATCAACACCCGCTCAGGGAAATCAGGATGGTTCCAATGTTGTGACTGTAGAATCCCCTTGAATAGTCCTCCACATTCTAACAGCTACATAACCAGCAGCAATTTCTAGGACAAGCTTCCATCCAGAAAGCTCCTCTGTCATTTGTGCTTGCGCCATAAGAGAATTTAAGATAGAAAAACTAAGCACCCTAACATCATCCATCTTCAAATATGCATCCCATTTGTTGCATCTCTTGATCACACTGTACTTGAAGGAATTATATCTTATTCTTCGACAAGGCAGTTGAATCTCACTTTACACTACAAGGAACAACCTCAAACCCAGATTTCTTCTTATAATTATCCTGATCAAAAATCATTGACCCGTCATCACCAATATTAATGAAAAGATTGAGCTCCGCATCCTCGTACTCATCCACCAAAACAAAACTTGAATTAGAGATGATTAAAAATGTAATGATCCTTGACCTATTCTGATACAAAGCCAACAGGAAATCCAGCCCACTTTATAGAAATACGATACTGCTCACATAATAAACAACTACAAAAATCTCAGACTAATTGAATCAAATATATGATAATGATCAGAAGATACTATGATCATACACCCTACTAACAACCATAACATAAACAACGCTCCTACAGATGATGAATGGAAATCTCAGACTTCAAATGAATGATTGCCAAAACATTAGATTCCAGCCCCGTGACAGACTAGAATGCCCAATATGTAAGCATAGATGGGCATGACAGCATCCTCCCCGTTGATGTCAAAATGGAAGCTTTGGACAAGGTTGCATGAGAAGCCTCAATAGCTCAGATTGTAACATCCACAGCGAACACATAACTATAGATTGTAGCAGACAAATACCCTTCCAGGTAAGAAGCTTCTTTTGAGATTCTCCTCTCCAGATTCTTTTGCTACACGTACTCATATGAATCCCTCATTTCTTTCGTTGTTCCCATTACACAGCATAATCTCTTAAATTCATGTGGCTTAAATCATCAACATGTGATTAGCAAGAATTCCTAGCAATTAGTTATTTTGAAAGTATGACTCAAGAAATTTCAACAGCACCCATCAAGACTTATGCACATTAAACTAAGAATGACTTCTCAGCTAATCATTTGTCCTCAATCTCAACAGCAACATAGACCCGACAACACATGCCAACAATATTAGCACTCATTAGACATCATGATTCTTCTAGGATCCAATCGTTCTATTCTAGTTCTAGATGTTTACTTCGACCCGCTCTGATACCATGTTAAATTTAGAACCAGAATACAATAACATTAACACAATTAAGAGATGACACAAAAATTATCCTACGAAAACCCTCCACATGAGGTTGAAAAACCCAGCCCCACAAAAGATACATTCTTTATTGTATTCTCAAAACAAATACAATATTCTCGAGCTTATAACTGTTAACTCTTAACAGTTAAACATTCAGCCTTGTACACAGTTCGATCACTCCTGTCAATTACAGAATTTAAAAATGCTCCAAGTATCTCGCAAATACTTTCAACAATCAGAATGTCTTACACACACAAATGATCATGCATTTATCAACTACAGAAATAATACTGTAGCATAAATTGCCCTCAATACAGAAGATATCAAAGAATATTTTAGATGCATGGAAAACTCCCAAAAAGACTTCATACCCTGAAGTCTCCTTTTAATTCTCCAAAAAGACATCACACAATGATCGATCAACTCACATATGATTCTTGTTGTAAAACAATAATTGCATTCCCTAATATTGAGACAAAATACACACATTCCTCTTCCAATACCGTCTGAAGAATTACCCAGCAACCATCAAACAACAACAGCTAACTAAGCCCAGCCAAGTCTAAATAGACTTTTTCAATGGAACAAAAAGAGATGCCCATTTCATTACCATGAAACGACAGCAATAAAGAGGCCAGTTGAATCCGCGTGAGTCATAAACACGAGCCACATCAGCCATGAAGAAATCACGATGTTGAGTCATCCCAATGCCCATTCGAAGACATAATAGTAGAAGTAAACAATAATGAGAGAAAAACAGTTGTCAAGGAACGTTGAACACCGATAAAGGTTGTAGCCCGATGATATACACACACGTTACAGCACAGCTCAGCGATGATGGTTCAGAAAGGAAGACAAACACTTTTGACGATGACGGTAGTCCAAAAGAACTTTAATCACATACAACTGAATACACAGAAACCATAACGCTGAGAAACTTGAAATCACCTGTGAAAATCCACCTGCACCCTGAGAAACGAAGAAATGCTGAGAGGGGGAGGGGGTGAATCAGCGTTTCAAACTTTAAAACAAAACAATCAAAGCTAAAAGGCACACACAATCAGGAAAACATGACACAGAGAATTTATCACGTGGAAAACCCAACAAGGTTAAAAAACCACGGCTCCATTATCAACAGGGCTACAACCCTTTACACAAGAGCTACAACTCTTTCACTTACACTTCGGAACAGGCTCCAACCTGTCTTGTAAGGCTGCAACCTTACCCAATCAAAAGATATCTGGATTACAACAATTAGAGAACTATCTATGTCTTTACTGAAATGTAAAGACCCGTGACTATGAAATACTCAAAGCTCTTAGATGTATTCTGAGTCTCCTCTTGAGACTGCTCCCCATAAAACTCTACAGCCGACAAATCCCTTTCACTGTCTAAGTCCTCATACAAAATTGAATGTCTTTAATACACCACTGTCATTCTCAGATGATCAACAATTTCGGTATAGCGACTGCAGATTTGTAGAACACACACCACTGTTATTACTATTTTGCTTCAGGTGCCTGCCAGCATTTAATACAGTCACTATTACAGCTTCATCATACTAACTTCTGTCTTCCTCTCACACCAGCTGCACTTTTCTCAACTCAACAAAGCAGCACACCCACCTTACTGCTGACATCCTTTCATGTTAACATGCTCGTCTGTGCATTCCGCAAGACTTCAGCTCTTCAAATCCTTATTCCTGCTCTGTCTACACATCTCAACGCGTGAGTCACTGTTACACAGCACCCTGTCGTTAAAGCTATGCTCAGTCCCCCTATTTTTTACTACACCCCGGCTGTGTATCTATATATCTGAACACTATGCACTCTTTCGTTTTCAAGTCCCTGCAGCCAGGTATTCAAAAGCTTAACGATATACTTCTACACAGCGACAGTCACCTCTTTTTAATATATTTTCTGCACACGTTCAAGAGCTCTAACCCACCAGACAACTCAAAAAATCCTTATGTTTGAAGATGATACCAGACAGAAATTTCTGGCTTCCGTTACTGCTCTACCCGAGTGTGTTAAGACTTTCGTCTTTTGACACCTGCTCACCTTTTTGTTTTTACATTCCTTATCTGTGTAACCTCAAAACTGCAACGCTTCGTATTATGCTATTTTGGCTCTATCTACACACATCAACACGCGTGTCACGGTTACACATTCGTATCCATTCCTCGCATTTGCTGTATACAACTGTATGCTTCCACGCGGGCATATTTACTGGCACAGTCGGTTTTGTGTTTGGAAGTTTGCTCACAGCTGTTCCTCATGCGAATTCATTCCAGCTTCAGCTTGACTGCACAGTTGAACAACTCGCACTGCCATGTTTGCATTCGGTGTGTTAATACTCAAGATGCCAGATGTTTCTCACGCCATTTCACACAAGACGACAGTAATATTCTCAGCACCAACTGCCAGAAAAAAAACGTTTAAACAAAATGCCACCATGTGTTTTTCAATACACGTCCCTGCGTATCTCTTACTGCACATTTGAATGCGTGTCTGATGATTGATGTGTTTTACGCACCGACTGACTGTGCATATACTCATATTGAAGTTCTTCGATACTTTTGTTTGTCTCTAGGCCGGTAGTTTAGTAATGTTTCTTTTATGCTTTCTAATACTTGACACTTCATTTTGAAACCATTACATACATTCTCCTGTCGTATGCTGCAACACTCCTTCACAGTCCAACACCTCACGCCCAGGCCAAAAACAAAGACATTATGCAAAGCAGAATTTGTCAGGATATACACAGAGGACATTATGCTGCTGTAGCATACCGCATATGATATTTAAAACGGCTCTGCCATCCACTCAACAACTGGAAGGAAACATCCTTAACAGGTAACAGAGTTTATAGGATGCAGATCGAAACAGTCTTTGACAAAGCAGAGACACTTGGCAGGAGACAAAACAAGCCACCCACAGAAAAAGGCAAAAACCATGAGAACAGGACATGTGTCCTTCCATAAACACCTAGTGACATCAATGACATAAATGCAACACACCCATCCTGGGGACACAGAGGTGGGAATTTGCAATCCCCTAGACGTCCCGTTTTCATGAAATCAGGTACCGTCCCTGAAACTTCAATTTCAAGGCAATAGGAAAATTGGGGACAGCAATCCATATCGGGGACAACTTTGTTGTCCCTCTATCCCCAGGACAGATTGTCATCCCCGACGGCCCAGCCAAAAAAGGCAGCGTCCGAACTTTTTTAAAAAAAGGCTGTTTTATTTGTGATTGACCATACGAGCCCTGCGTGGGTTGAAAAAGACAATAAAAAATATGAAACCCTATTTGGGCCATTAAAAGACCAAAAAAGGTAAACATTTGCTCATTTCAACCATACTTGCCAAAAAGAAAAACATAGAACAGCAGTAACAGTGAAGAAAGATTTCATTTTTGAGTTGCAAGAGGAGGTTTCACCATCAAATCTTCTTCATTCTAGGTATGTTTTTCACTTTTCATTTATTTATTTCAAATTTGTGACCATTTTTTTTTCCCTTTTCATTTGTTTTGCAACACAAGGAGGGCATTTTGAATAAAATATTTTTTTAAACTTGCTGCACTATATTACATTGCATAATCATGAGCAGCAGTGAAAGTGAGGGAAGTAGTGATAGTCATAGCATGGATGTTACAATGCAAGAAACTCAAACATCACAAAGAAAACGACCTAGTACTAGGGCAGCCATAGGGGGGTCTTCAACTGACGTGGATGTTCATGTAGGAGAGGCAGCAACCTCTAACCCATTTGAGTGCCCTTCCCAAGCCCTCAAAAAGTTTGCAAAAGCCCTTTCAACCCCAAAAAACCTTTCCTACAATTTGCCACAAGAGTAGACAAGGATAAGAAAAAAATTCTGGGGGTAGTAGGGAATGGGATAGGTGATCAAGGGGTCAAAGGTTGCAAAAAAAATAACACAAGAACAAAAGCTTGAGGCAATTAGATTGCACATGGAGGGGGAGGTATTAAAATTAGGGACTTCAATAGAGAATGTGCAAGCTAGTATGCCTTTGAGTAGTGCACCCACACCCACTCCCACTCCCACTTCTAGTAAAGGAAAGGGAAAAAAGACTAAACGAGAAACAAATGTTGTTGATTTGTTTAATTTGCAAGCAAAAGAAGTGGTTGAATCATCTATTGGCAAATTACTTTTTCCTCATGCTATACCATTCCTTGTGTCACATTCCTCATATTTTAAACAAATGTGCAAAGATATCTATGTTGCTTGTCCCTCATTTGTACCACCTAGAGAAAAAAAACTGCCCACCACCATTCTTGATAGAGAATACTCAAAAGTGAGCATTTGAATGGAGGATATGAGACAGACATGGTTGAGGGATGGATGCTCCATCAACATGAATGGGTGGATCAATATCAAACATCAGCCACTCATCAATCTTATTGTCACTAGCACAACGGACTCTTATTTTCTAAGAGCTATAGATTGTTCAAGGAAAAGGAAGGATGCAACCTTCCAATTTTAGATTTTGAAAGGTGCTATAGAAGAGGTTGGACCTGCTAATATTGTGCAAGTAATCACTGATTCAGCCCTGTTAATGTTTTTCGAACCAAAATAATATAAATGCAATATATAGAAAACCAGAAAACATATGAACAGATGACACAATTATTTATGTTAATGATTGTAGCTTTAGTCGGATAACTGATTAATGAGCAAATTATTCTTAGATATATATATGTATATATAAGGCAAAAGAATAATTATATTAATAAGTGTCTTCATATAAATTTAAATAATTTAATTGTATTTTTGCTAAAGAAGTTAATATGCATTTATAATAAATGAGATTGTTTATATATAAACTAGTATTATTATAAAGCATATTAATAAAGCATATAAATTAAATCATTATCGACCAACTGATTGTAATACTATTGAACGGGTCGTTATTATGGCCAACGGGTTGCAATAGCCGTGGAGCCATGTCCACATGGAGACATGACTTCACGTGAAGTCAGGTCCACGAAGGACAGGACTTCACGGGGAGTCATGCCTCCTCTTGGGCATGATCCACATCATATATATCTCCCTTTCGCAGGTCGAGAAAGACACCACAAACACAGCAATATTTAAGTCTTCAAAGTGTATTCTCATCTGCAGGGAAAATCAAATATAAATTACAGTCTTCAATATAATATACAATACAGTCTGCAATAGACTTGTACATTAAATTCAACATTGATAAGGAGTATCAAGAATATATAAAGTGAAATAACATATATAAATTGTTAAATCTGATCATCAAAATTGAACATGGTATCAGAGCAGGCATAAAGACTTCACATATACATTTGAGAATACTACATTCAAAATGGTGAATGGAATGAGATTAGAAGATCGACTTGAAGGCGCATCAAACTATGTGGCATAGAAATTATGAATAATGCTCACACTAAAAGAGCATGAACTAACACTCGTAGTGGAAAAATCTGAGCCTGAACAAATTGGAAAAGATGATCAAATTAAATGGGATAAAGACAACACCAAGGCAATGAAATTGCTCATAGATGGAGTTAAAGATCATATAGTACCTATAATCATAAAATTAGAAACCGCATATGAGATGTTTAATGCACTAAAAGATATGTATGAAATTAACAATACAAGCAGAGTGCTTACCCTTAAGAGTCAACTACATCAAATAAAGATGAAACAAGGAGAGACCATCACCTCCTACTTCATGAGAATTACAGAATTAAGAAACCAACTCTCCACTATTGGTCACTCTTTTGATAGTAAGGACTTAATAATGATTGCACTTAATGGACTTCCCCTTTCATGGGAATCTTTCATTCAAGGAGTAAGTGCTTGAACTAAAATTCCTAAATTTGATCGATTAAAATCAGATTGCATTCAAGAAGAGTCGATTATCAATCAGAGAGATCAATACAGATACTTCAAAAGAAGTCTCTCAAGTACTTGATACAGAATCACACAAAAAGAAAAGGAAGACAAACTCCAAAAAGAAGAGAGGAAATCAATCAAATAAGAAACCAACATACAAGTATAGATACCTATCAAAAGTACAATGTTACAGATGTGACAAATTTGGTCACCTTGCTCAAAAGTGTCCTGAAAGAAATAAGGCACAAGCCTCATTTGCCCAAGTCAGTGATACAAAGGAGAACATGAATTCAGAGAAACTTGTTTTCTACTCCGCCTTATCAAGTTTCAAACAATCGAAGCACTTAGGTTGTTGATAGTGGGGCCTCTCGGCATATCACTGGATTCAAAGAGCATCTAGACTCTATAAAAGGATGTTCTAAACAAGAACTTACGATTGGAGATGATACTGATTATCCAGTAATGGGTATTGGGACCTGTACCATATATCTTGAATCTGGGATATCTCTACAACTTACTGGTGTTCTATTTGTACCTAGCATAAAAAGAAGCTTAGTTTCCATTTCAGTGCTAGAAGACAAAGGACATAGAATCACCTTCATGGATGGGAAGATCTTAGCTTGGCCTAAGAACTCAAATTTAAAGAATGCTCACACTATTGGAGTTAGAGATGGAACCCTCTACAAATTATGTACCCTTTCTCATCAAGCCCTAATCCATACATCAAAGGAAAGTGAATTATGGCATAGGAGACTAGGGCACTATCAATTTTGTGGTTTAACCTCTTTAGAGAAAATGGTTACAGGACTACCTAAACTAAGATCTGATCATATTGGAGCTTGTAAAGGATGTGCATTAGGAAAGAATACTAAAAATACTTTTCATCATAGTGAAAGTAAAACCAAGGATGTATTAGAACTTATTCACTCTGATTTATGTGGCCCTATGTTTGTTCCCTCTATTGGAGGATATTTGTATTACATTATTTTTGTAGATGATTACTCTAGAAAGACTTGGATATCTTTTCTAAAATGTAAAGAGTCAGAAAAAATTCTTATGAAATTCAAAGAATTCAAAGCTCTAGTAGAAAGCCTATCAGGTAAGAGTATTAAAATATTAAGAACAGACAATGGTAAAGAATATACTACAGAGATATTTCAAAGTTTTTGTAAACATGTTGGGATCAAGAGGGAGTTCACTGTTCCATACAACCCACAACAAAATGGGGTTGCAGAGAGAAAGAACAGGTCAATAGTAGAATCTGCTAAAGCAATGATGCATGATCAAAACTTAGAAACTCATCTTTGGGCTGAAGCCTCTAACACTGTTGTATATGTTTAAAACAGATGCCCTCACTCTTATCTTGAAAATATAACTCCTGAAGAAGCATTCACTGGTAATAAAACCTAATGTAAGTCACTTGAGAACTTTTGGGTGTTTTGTTTACATTCACATTCCTAAAGAGAAAAGAACTAAATTAGAACCTTCAGGAAAGAAAGGAATCTTTGTTGGATATGGTGAAAATTCCCAAGCCTACAAAATCTACATTCCTGGACAAAGAAATATTGAGTTAAGTAGAGATGTAATATTTGAAGAGGACACTACACTCAAAAGATCCAAGACAATAATGGTTCTCTAGAAGATCCTACTCCTGAGATTCAGAGGGAGAATCAAGAAGTTGAAGATAATGAACCTTTAGATGTTACTAATGAACATGAAGTAGGAAAGAAAAAACCTCTTTGGGCTAGAAAAGTTATTTAAGGTGAGAAATATGCTGCTCCAAACGGAGCTATCAGGGAAAACAAAAGACCTTATAAATTCTCTAGTTATGTTGCACTTATGAGTAAACTTCTAAATTCAGAACCCTCAAACCCAAAAGAAGCTCTTCAACATCAAACTTGGAAGGATACCATGACAGAAGAGTATAATTCTATCTTACAAAATGATGTATGGGATATTGTACCTAGACCCATAAACAAATCAATTGTTTCCTCCAAGTGGTTATTCAAAATTAAACATGCAACAGATGGAAGAATTGATAAAGCGAGAGGGTTCTCCCAAAAGGAAGGCATTGACTATGAAGAGACATTTGCTCCAGTTGCAAGATATACCTCTGTGAGAACAGTTATTGCCATTGCCGCTGCCAAAGGTTGGAAAATTCATCAGATGGATTTAAAGACTGCCTTTCTGAATGGTGTGATTGAGGAAGAAGTATATCTAGAGCAACCAGAAGGATTCATAATACACAATCAACAAAATCATGTCTACAAACTAAAGAAGGCATTGTACAGGCTTAAGCAAGCACCTCAAGCATGGTATGAAAGGATAGATCGTTATTTATCTAAACTTGGTTTCTCTAAAAATGATGCAAACCCAAACCTCTATTTTAAAGTGGTAAAAGGGGATATGTTGATTTTGATTCTTTATGTAGATGATTTACTAATAACAGGAGAAGATTATCTAATTATGAAGTGTAAAGATCTTGCAGCTGAATTTGAGATGAAAGACTTAGGGCTACTACATTACTTCCTAGGCTTAGAAGTTTGGCAACATGCTAATGAGATTCTTCTAAACCAAGGAAAATATACTTTAGACATTCTAAAAAGATTCGAAATGATAGACTGTAAGCCTGTGCCGACCCCCATGGAAACAAATCTACTTAAACTAAAAGAAGTTGCATCAAGTTCAAAACCTACAGATCCCAAGCTTTATAGACAAATTATTGGGTCTCTGATGTACTTAGTGAATACCAGACCAAACATTTGTTATGTTGTTAATGCACTCAATCAGTTCATGTGTGAACCAAAACAAATTCATATGGTAGCAACTAAGCACATATTAAGGTATCTTCAGGGCACAATAAATCTTGGACTAAGGTACAAAGATGTAGATTTACAACTACATGGTTTCACTGATTCAGATTGGGCCAGAAGCACTGTGGATAAAAAAAGTACCTCTGGGTGTTGTTTCAGTCTGGGTTCTGCAATGATATCCTGGTTTAGTAGGAAACAATCCTCAGTTGCTCAAAGTTCCACAAAAGCAGAGTACATTGCTGCATCTATGGGAGCACAGGAAGCAGTTTGGTTTAGGAAACTTATTTTTGGTTTGTTTGGAGAATCTCTAAAACCTACTATTATTCATTTCGATAATCAGAGTTGTATAAAGCTTTCCTTAAACCCAGTATTTCACAACAGGTCCAAGCATATTGAGATACCTTATCACTATATTCGAGATATGGTGGAAAAGAATGTTATTGAATTGAAGTATATCAGTACAGAGGAACAATCAGCTGACATTCTCACCAAACCTCTAGCAAAGACAAAGGTAGAGCACTTTAGAGGTAAACTTGGTATGATTGTAATTTCTGAGAACTTATCTCAGTAACTTTTGATTATTCTACTAATAAGGCATTCTTTGTTATGAATGTTATTTCATAACCATGTGTTCTTTGTGTATATCATAAGAAAGTGACGACTTTCAAATGATTTCCACTTATTGATGTAGAAGATGTTATAAGGTGACGATCTTATAATAACTTATTCATCTATTGTAATAAATATCATGAGAATGATATTTAAATTATGATAATTTATATCCTATAAATCAATATGGACTAGAAGGTATAGTTTAAATTACTTACAAGTTCTATTGTATGGATATATCATGTCTATATGGTAAGTATCACATGTGATACTAGTGCACGTATCATACAGGACATCTTGAGTACTTGGTGAATATCATGGGCTTGATATTTGAAGACCATTACTCTGAGTACTTGGTGAGTATCATGGATTTGATACTTGGAGACCATTACTCATGATAATCATTTTTGAGAACTTGGTGAATATCTTGTGAGTTGATATTTGGAGGCCATTACTCCGAGTACTTGGTGAGTATCATGGACTTGATACTTGTGGACCATTTCTCATGATATCAGTAAAATGATATAAATTTTAAAATCATTATCGATACTCACATATTACATTGAGGTGATATATTTATCCTCCCTAGCTAAGAGGGAGTGTTAATGATTGTAGCTTTAGTCGAATAACAGATTAATGAGCAAATTATTCTTAGATATATATGTATATATAAAGCAAAAGAATAATTATATTAATAAGTGTCTTCATATAAATTTAAATAATTTAATTGTATTTTTGCTAAAGAAGTTAATATGCATTTATAATAATGAGATTTTATATTTATATATATATATATAAACTAGTATTATAATAAAGCATATAAATCATTATCGACCGACTGATTGTAATACTATCGATACGGGGTTGTTATTATGGCCGACGGGTTGCAATAGCCGTGGAGCCATGTCCACGTGAAGTTAGGTCCATGAAGGACAGGACTTCACGGGGAGTCATGCCTCCTCGTGGGCATGATCCACATCATATATATCTCCCTTTCACAGGTTGAGAAAGACACCACGAACACAGCAATATTTAAGTCTTCAAAGTGTATTCTCGTCTATAGGGAAAATCAAATATAAATTGCATTCTTCAATATAATATACAATACAGTCTGCAATTAGATTTGTATATTAAATTCAACATTGATAAGGAGTATCAAGAATATATAAAATGAAATAACATATATAAATTGTTAAATCTGATCATCAAAATTGAACAATTTATCCTGGGAAAATCCTCCTTCCCAAGGGAAAAACCCAGCCACACCAAAAGATTTCCTTTATTGAGTTCTCAAACCAAATACAAAAGTTTCTCGCTTATGATTGATGATACTAAACAGTCAATCAAGAGACTTATTTCTCTCACAAGATAGATCACTTTGACTATATAAAATAGAACTCATTTTGGGAGCTATCCTGGAGTCTATTGCCATCTTTTGTGGATAGGTGGTCAAGGGGTCAAAGGTTGCAAAAAAATCAAAGGTTGCAAAAAAATAACACAAGAACAAAAGCTTGAGGCAATTAGATTGCACATGGAGGGGGAGGCATTAAAATTAGGGACTTCAATAGATAATGTGCAAGCTAGTATGCCTTTGAGTAGTGCACCCACACCCAGTCCCACTTCTAGTAAAGGAAAGGGAAAAAAGACTAAAAGAGAAACAAATGTTGTTGATTTGTTTAATTTGCAAGCAAAAGAGGTGGTTGAATCATCTATTGGCAAATTACTTTTTCCTCATGCTATACCATTCCTTGTGTCACGTTCCTCATATTTTAAACAAATGTGCAAAGATATCTATGTTGCTTGTCCCTCATTTGTACCACCTGGAGAAACAAAACTGTGCACCACCATTCTTGATAGAGAATACTCAAAAGTGAGCATTTTGATGGAGGATATGAAACAAACATGGTTGAGGGATGGATGCTCCATCATCATGGATGGGTGGACCGATATCAAACATCGGCCATTCATCAATCTTATTGTCACTAGCACAATGGACTCTTATTTTCTTAGAGCTATAGATTGTTCAAGAAAAAGGAAGGATGCAAACCTTCCAATTTCAGATTTTGAAAGATGCTATAGAAGAGGTTGGACCTGCTAATGTTGTGCAAGTAGTCACTGATTCAGCCTTGTTAATGTTTTTCAAACCAGAATAATATAAATGCAATATATAGAAAACCAGAAAACATATGAACAAATGACACAATTATTTACCTTGGGAAAACCCTCCTTACCAAGGGAAAAACCCAGCCACACCAAAAGATTTCCTTTATTGAGTTCTCAAACCAAATACAAAAGTCTCTCGCTTATGATTAATGACACTATACAGTCAATCAAAAGCCTTATTTCTCTCTCAAGATAGATCACTTTGACTATATAAAATAGAACTCCTAATGAACACTAAAGTCTCACAAATACAATAAACCCAAAACAGACTTTACTGAATGAGGATGTCGATCATACACAGATCGCACACACAACAAAAATCTCTACAGTCAATACACTCTACAGAAATACATAAGAATACTACTACCCTCTTAGAATGAAGGTACGTTCAAGTATATTGAAAGAGTCTAGAATGCCAGAACCACACAGTGACCAAAATCTCTAGCTCACGATTCTCCTACAGCAAGCTTAATAATCAACAACTACATCACTAGTACCCAAGAGTAATTGTTTCTCACTTTTCTCCATCCAAATGACACCACAATATGACCAAAGTGCTGCTTGCGGAAGTTCAAGAGACCACTATTACATACCAACAACGATAAATGCTGAATGGACAATAGCAATACAAAGAGACTACGATGCCATGTCATCATGCATATAGCAGTTACGAATGAATACAAATAGGTATGAAATAAATATGGGAGTTGTTGCCAGCCAAACGGAATCCCAACAGCCATGATGATGAGCCACATCATGATGCCCATAAAAGACATGCACGAAGCCATGATACTTTACAGAGCAGTGAAGAAGATAAGATAACATATGAGAGAAAACTGTTCACGAAGAACCATATGACCAAGTATGAGAAGATGCACAACGATACAATTGGGCGAGAATAAGAATAAAAAACAACTAAAGCATCTATAGAGTGAATCATAGACCATCCTGCTAAAAGATAGAAAATTGAAACACAAGAACTGGAGAATGATCGAACACTGAAGGAACAATCACAGGTAAGAATAATTTGTATCACAGCTACCAGAATTTCAACACTCACTCTTAGCAAGAGAGAGATTATTCATATGTCATGGCATCTGCATCATGACAAACATAAAGGCTGCAACAAAAAATGTCAATAGTAAAATCTCATCACAAATTTTCTCATCATAATATTGTCATCTCAGCATGACATTCACCATGGCTACTCCCAGAGGGTGAAAGAATAGAAAAACTAGTCATGGAATCTCATACATGACTACCACAATGGCTACCACCAAAGGGTGGATCCACCATAGCTACTCCCAAAGGGTGGAACAAGGGCTCTCACCTCAAACTTTTTTCGCAAAGAAGAATGCATTAACAAGGGATTACACCTTGAACTTCTCCCTCACGGAGAACTCATTAAGAAGGGATTGCACCTCAAACTTCTCCCTCACTGAGAAGAACTCATTAATAAGTCTTCATGATGATGTGGCTCTCTCTGAGGCAGATATCAACCTTCTGACCTCGTCCAAGTTAGACTCCCTCTGAATGAAGACTCCCTCTCAGCAGGGGCAGCATTCTCACTGCTTTGATTATCATAACAAAATAGAGTTGATTCCAATGTTGACCAAACAAGGAGCTTTTGCAATCACACTGCTACACGAGCTTGTTGATCCTCTACAAAGGACTTGGCACTCTCCCTCTGCCTTACAAGCTCCATCTGAATCTGATTTATGCAGATGAATAGTCTCCCTCTAAATGTCATTTCTTCCTCTTCGAAGAAACTAATCACAACTATCATTTCTACAATTTGCATGACTTTGCATGTAATCTCTCATCATCTCATTGATTCTCAATTTGCCATGGAAGCATTTTAGAGTGATTAATAGAAGTTCATAGAATCGGATTGTTTATCAAGAGAAATATATAGATCAATGCTAAAAGCATACACGCACTATTCTCAAAAATATAGCATGAATTAACTACATAAAATTCATGATCAATATTCAAACACTTATTCTTTATTGCCTAAATTTCCTCACAATCCACCAATGGATCTTTCGACATCACACAGTTATATGCAAGCAGAGAATTAAAAAAAAATCAAACACCAGCACATCTACGATCCTCATAGACATGAATGCCAAACATGTAAGCATAGGCAAGCATGACAGCATCCTCCTCATCCAAGTAAGAAGCTTCATTAGAGATTCTTGCTCTCCAAGGCTCTTTAGCTACACGTTTTCATATGAATCCCTCATTTCGAATCAGCATATTCGACACCCATTAGACATCACAGATCTTCTAAAATCTAAATGTTCTATTCTGGTTTGGATCGTTTCCTTAGACCCACCCTGATACCATGTTAATGTTTTTCAAGCTAGAATAATATAAATGCAATATATAGAAAACCAGAAAACATATGAACAGATGACACAATTATTTATCCTGGGAAAACCCTCCTTCCCAAGGGAAAAACCCAGCCACACCAAAAGATTTCCTTTATTGAGTTCTCAAACCAAACTCAAAAGTTTCTCGCTTATGATTGATGACACTAAACAGTGAATCAAGAGCCTTATTTATATCTCAAGATAGATCATTTTGACTATATAAAATAGAACTCGCAATTAACACTAAAGTCTCACAAATACAATAAATCCAAAACAAACTTTGTTGAATAAGGATGTCGATCATACACAGATCGCACACACAACAATAATCTTTACAGTCAATACAATCTGCAAAAATACATAATAATACTATTACCCTCTTAGAATGAAGGTCTATTCAAGTATATTGAAAGAGACTAGAATGCCAAAACCACACAGCGACCAAAATCTCTAGCTCACGATTCTCCTACAACAAACTTAATAATCAACAACTACATCGCCAGTACCCAAGAGTAAATGTTTCTCACTTTTCTCCATCCAAACGACACCACAATATTGACCAAAGTGCTGCTTGCGGAAGTTCAAGAGACCACTGTTACATAACAACGGTAAATGTTGAACGGATGATAGCAATACAAAGAGACTGCGATGCCATATCATAGTGTATATAGCAGTTACGAATGAATACAAATAGGTATGAAATAAATATGGGAATTGTTGCTAGCCGGACGGAATCCCAACAACCATGACGATGAGTCACATCATGATGCCAATACAAGACACGCACAAAGCTATAATACTTTACACAGCAGTGAAGAAGATAAGATAACATATGAGAGAAAACTGTTCACGAAGGACCATGCGACCAAGTATGAGAACATGCATGGCGATATAGCTGGGCGAGAATAAGAAGAAAAAACAACTGAAGTATCTACAGAGTGAATCATAGACAATCTTGCTAAAAGATAGAAATTTGAAACACAAGAACTGAAGAATGATCGAACACTGAAGGAACAATCACAGGTAAGAATAATCTGTCTCGCAGCTACCAGAATTTCAACAAGCCCAAGTGTGTAAGTCAACTAGATTGATGGTGGAGGGTGCTTATAAGAACATTTTTTGGACCCCATGTTGTGTATATGCATTGAACAACACCTTGAAGGACATTGGGAAAATTGATTGGATAAAGACAATGGTGTATGAGGCTAGAGATGTGCAAATGTTTATTTGCATCCATCACATATCTCTTGCATTGTTTAGGACATTTTCCAGGAAGGAATTCCTCAAGCTCCTGGAGATTAGATATGCTAGCTACTTTATTTTGTTGGAGAGGATGCTTGAGGTTCAGGAGAGCCTACAATCCATGGTGGTCAATGAAGAGTGGAGTAGATGGCATGAGTCCAGCACACCGGAGGGAAGAAGTGTGAAGCAAAGAGTCCTTGATGATGACTGGTGGTCCACAATGAGGTAAGAAAATTGTTATTGCTGATTTAATAAAATTATTTCTGATTTTGGTATTTGTTGATTTTATTATTTAAGAATTCAGAATTTTAAACTTTAAGATGTTTCTAACTTGTAACTTGCTTGCATTTGCAATTACATTTGCTCCTTCATTGAGCCTATTGTGTGGGTCGTTAGATATGTTGATACTAACTCTCCTAACCTTGGAGAGATTTGCAAGACCTTTGATAGCGTGCTTGGGAAGATCAAGTAAACTATTCATAGCAGGGACCCTACTTTGGCATTTTATGAGGAGCATCTTAGGCCCATTATGACGCGAGGTGGAACATTATGAACACCCCACTTCACATGGCAGCCTATGTTGTCAATCCAAATGGTATGCACTGAGACCTGGGAGAGTGCCTCCATCTGATGATGAGGGGGTGAGTCTCAAATCTGAAATCTCAAGTTTTCAATTTAAATTTCAAATAGAAAAGTAGATCTCTTATGATTATCTCTTCATTTTGATTTAATATAATTTAATATGTTATTTGTTTTGTGTTCAACTAAGGTGTTAAGGTCCTTGCTAAAATGGACAATGGAGATGATGTTGCTAAACTTCAAGGTCAATTGCTTGCATTCGCCAATCTTTGTGGTCCAGCGTTTGGTAGACCAAATATGAGGACGGATAGAGCTACATTAGCTCAAACTGACCCTATTGGATGGTGGACATGGCATGGTAGGGATGCACCTAAGCTGAGAATACTTGCCATTCAACTTCTTTCACAAGTTGCCAATTCCTTTGTTGCAAAGAGGAATTGGTCCACATATAGCTTCATCCAATCAGTCAAGAGAAACAATCTTACCTCTAGACGATCGAAGTAGTGGTTGTTCACAATGCATTGTAGCTACAAGATCGGAAGAGTATTGAGTATTGTCAAACTCCAACCTTACGTTGGGATGTCAATCCTGAGGATGTTATGCAGGTGGAGGAGGATGACACACCTCCAGGATTGTTTGGGGTTCCATTGGATGAGGAAGACCCTCATTCTACCACTGACTCAGAGGGTGACTCTGATGATGATTTGGATTTAGATTCCTAGACCTGCCATGTGTTGTTATGGACAGCCATATATTTGCAGATACACTATTGATTTTTTATTATTATGGACAACTGATTATGGAGTTGGACTTCTATGTTATTGTTTACTGTTTAGTATTTTAGTAATATACTTATAATAGTATGTCTATTGTTTACATTTCAATATTTTGTCATTTCATGCATGAAACTTGGAGCCTTTGGGCATTTTTGCTATATGTACGCCATATTTTTACAGTGATAGTATTTGAATTTTGTTAATTTTCTATGCATTGAGCTTCCAAAATGTCTATGGTGGATGGTTTATCAATGTTATGATATGCATATTTGAAATCTCTTTCTATATATAAAAATTCCCCTATTTTTTTAAAGTCATCCTCTGTCGTCCCCTAAAAATTGACCCTAAACCATACTCGTCCAGGAAACACATCCCTGTCCCCTAAAATGTCCCCATCCACTAAAACGTCCCCATCCCCGAAACTCCATGGAGTATAGCCAACAAGTGTGAAGAGCTTATCAAAACTACATCCAAAAAGTACCATTGGACTCATCCTGATTATTTGAGGTCACTACCATTGTTGAAATTCCTTTCCAATAAAGTTGGCAATCTCCAAGAATCTTGGAATTTTCGAAGAATGTTGGAATGGGCCAAAAAGGAGACATTAAATCCTTGTTGACCATGATGATAAGTGAAACCAATGTTATAAGGCTCAAACTCCCCTTGGGCTTGGCATGCTGATTTTTTACCTAGACTCAAACGCAACACCCAAACTAGGCCAAGGTTCAACAAACTGAAATATTCATGAAATGTAAAGATTTTTAAGGATTTAAAAAAATGTTTCATGCAACCATTAATAAATAAATTTTAAAGACACAATAAACTAATTAAATACAAGCTACATTGGTTAAAAACAACATTATTAGATATATAATTATTTTCCATGTTTAAGATGCATAAAACTCACATATTATGATATCCATGGCATTAAAAGAAAATATCGCAATATGGAATCAATAGTATTGTGATGTCCCCATCCTTAAACCAATAATATAAAAGTAATTAAGTACTTTTGCGGTCAACGAGTAGCAGTTCTTCAACACCTATAGCCAGTAAAAGTTAGCAAAAGTAGGTACATAGAAAATTGGTTGTTAAAAGGAGATGTAAATAAATTATGGTAGAAGAATAAGATTTTGGAAAAACCATGAAATCTTATGAATGAGATGGTTTTTCTAGTTGCATTAGGAGGAATAGGGATAAGTCCAAGATGATGATCACCTTTCCAAGAAAGATAGTGAGCAACACGCCAATCATACCAAGTATGCATCTTCATTGATAAGACAAACCATATTATATGGAAGAGCTACAAGGGATTTACACTATCATCAGCACATTCAAAGAGATCACCATTGTGTAGATCAATTGGTCAAACTTATGCAAGAAGAGTGATAAGCAAGATTAGAAGCATTGATTAATGAATAGATTAACTAAGTATGAGCATGATCTATATCAAGGAAAGAAGACTAATCAAAGACAAGTATAGCCAACAAGCATCAAAGGGAATATAGCACTAAAGATGTTACCTTGATCAATAATAATACCAATTTAAGATATTGATCATCATGTATAGGTGGGATATCCAATCAAAACATATACGGCAAGGTGGTGAGCAATGACTAGAACACTAATTGGTCAATCAACTAAGGCAAATATTGAAACGTCGTATTAAGGAGGTTCAAGGTATTGATGGTTGATACAGCACAGCGATCCTATCAAGGATGTATAAATACGACATTAGTGGAAAGCACAGAACAACTAAGTATGATAAGTATATATCGATCTGCATCGTCACAAGATAAGGACTAAGTGATCGACCAATGAAGAAAAACATCGACATCATGAAGAACATTACTAATGATGATAAAGATTATTATGAAGAGAATGACTAATGTTGTTAATCAAATCCAAGTAGTCGACAAGAAGAAGTTGAAGATAATGGAAACATCAATATCAATTTGCTAAAAAAATATTACCATACATAATCAAGCATCTTGATCAAAAAGATTAACATTAAGTTGTTAACAACAAACATGAACTAATTTCATTGTGAAGAGACACAATGATAATCCTATTATCAGCAATTAATAGTTTTGAATAGGTGCGTTGATAATGTATAAACCGATCTAGGTTAAGCAGCGGTTATTAATTATAATAAAAAGATGTGATCGCCATTAGACAAGATCGATTAAGAATATAAGTTTCATCGATAACCCAAGTTAGTCAAAAAAGGGGACATTACACTGTACCTTGTGGTGGTGCAGATGTTTCCTCCGAAAAATAAACAGAAAGCATTGTCTGAGGGGGAGATTTGATTGCACAATTAAGAACCCCTTGATGGTTTGGATGTTGGATAGCTTTCACCATGGCATACATTATGAAGGCATTTATGGAGCATTTCAAGTTTCTATGAAGACTTGCAGAGGTTTTTGTGCTCACTAGCAATATAGAGTAGCAATCTTCTAAGTGGAGCTTTACTGGTCATGAAAAATTAATGCACAACCCTAAGTGTCTAAAGGAAAGGGATAAATTGGTGGTTTTGAATTAATTTGATCACTTGCAATCTTGCAAATTCGAGAGCTTTTGTGCGCGAAAGGAGTTTTCAATGCTTTGTTTTCTGCTAACACTCCCGAGAGTTGCATTCAATGGTGTTCTTTGTTTCAGTGTTATCTATTCCACTTGTTGATCAATACGGACACACCAATTGTTGTTGACCCTACATTGAAGCCACGATTGAACTACAAGCCATATCCTTTGGTAGTGATGGAGACAGATAAGGACGGTGAATTTACAAATGTGTGGTCAAATGTTGTATATACAAAGGATATTAGTGCATACATCCATGCTCCCTTGACAAAGCTTAGTCATGTCAAATTCAATGATCTCTAGATGCAACTTACAAAAGAAGATGACCTAACGACATTCAAACAGAAGTATCAACGAGCTAAGACTTAATTATCTAGGAGTTTCCAAATTTCAGCTATGAGCTTGCTTGGATTCGGACCATGTTGAGATGGATTCACAAAGATGTGATGTATCTTGATTAGCTGCACAAAATCACGAAGAATGCAATTAGAGCATTGACGGGATTGCGATCCTCCGACACTCTTCAAGTACTGAAGTCAGTCAAGAATAAAATGGTTACACTTTACCAGTGCTTAGCCGAATGGAAGGGCAATGATTGTAGAAGAAAATGTTGATCCAGGATTTAAGTTTGCAACCAAGGGTTTGGCATGCAAGATCTACTACCAGAACCAAGACGGTTCTGCCAGGTTCTACCACCACCACTGCTATATACACTGCACATCAAATGGAGAGCCTGCGTCCAAATTTCAGGAGTCCAAGTCTGGGATTCGAAGAGTCCTAGGGCAAGACCCAGACAAGTACTCCCTAAGACTCATTTGGACTCACCTCACAAATTCATGGCAAGCTAACTCATCCAAGGATACTACTCGCAAGTTTCGCAAGTTATGGAGAGTACTCACAAAATCAAACTATACATATGAGTGTTCACCAGATTGCAATCTTCCATCCAAAATGTCTTCAACATTTCCTTAACATATTTGGTTTGTAAAATAAATGTCCCTTATCTAAATGGGAAACTTACAACTCAAGAGAGAAAGATAATTCACCAAGCATTGACATTCCAAATTTCTTCATGTTTAAGACAAACTCTTGGCACATGTCACTACTGCTTCCAAAAATGATATCATCCACATAGACCACAATATAGTCTTGAGTACCAAGCCCTCAAGGCTTCTTTAAGCCCATAAAATGCCTTCTTTAGCATGCAAACATAGTCCACATCCTCTGATAGGATAAATTCTTCAAGTTGTTCAATATACATCTCTTCCTCCAAGTTCCCATTTTGAAAAGTTGATTTTTAAATCCACTTGATGGACCTTGAAGTTCTTACAAACGGCCTGGGCTAAAAACATCATTACAGCATCTGTAAGAGGAACAATAGAGAATGTTTCTTCAAAATCAATTCCTTCAACTTGAGTGCATCCATTGCATATTAATCTTGTGTTGCTTCTCACAACTTGGTCATCCTCATTTAATTTGTTCTTGAATACCCACTTAGTGCCAATCATATTCTTATCCTTAGGTCTAGGGACAAGTTCCTAGGTGTCATTCTCATTTTGATCCATTCTCTTCCACAGTCTTTATCCAATTCTTTCTTCACTTGCTTCTATAAAGTTCTTCGGTTCTATTTTGGAGAGAATGGACTTATCTAATGTACTATCAAAACTCTTTCTTATCTGAATTTATGTATCTTTGTCCCTAATAATCAAATCTTTTGGATCATTCTTTTGAACAAATATAGATAATGTCTTTTAGTGCTCTTGATATTGCCTTCGGATTTTGTTGCTCAACTTCTCCAATTTCAATTTCTTCCTCTATTTCCTCTTCTTTGCAAATTTCTTCTTTTTGATAATCAACTTCTTGCACTATCTCCTTTTGATGTCTTTCTTTGTCAACTTTCACATTAGCACTTTCAACAACTTTGTGCAATATTTTATTATAGCACTTGTAATCTTTACTCCTTGTGGAATATCCAAGAAAGATACCTTCATCACACCTAGAATCAAACTTGTTCCCAAATACATTGAGATACTTCACTGATACATGCCTTTCCTTCCAAAGTTCGTATGGGGGTTTGTTGTTATTCGCCTTGATTTGTGCTCAAATCAAAATATAGATTATGTGTGAGCCACTTCTCTCAAAAAGTATCAGATAGCTTGGACTCATTTAACGTGGCTATTGACATCCCGTAAATTATACTATTTTTCCTCTCAACAACTCCATTTTGTAGTGGAGTTCTTAAGATTGAATATTGTCTTCTTATTCAATGTTGTTCACAAGATTCTTCAAATTCATTTCAAGTGAACTCTCCTCGATCATAAGCATTTGAATCTTAACTAGTTTCATTCTCTACTAAGGCTTTGAATGCATTAAACTTCTCAAAAGCTTTAGATTTTTCTTTTAAAAATGTAACCCAAGTCATCCTAGAATAACCATCAATTAATAGCATAAAATAGCTCTCACCTTGTAAAAATTTTGTCCTTGTCGGCCCAAATAAACCACTATGTATAAGTTCCAAGGTCTTTGATGTAGAGAAATACTTTGATTTGAAACTTGTCGTTGTTTGCTTTCCATGTTTGCATTCTTTGCAAATATTATGAGTCTTTGCTATCTTTGGCATATCTCTTATGGCTTGCTAATTACTGACCTTCACAATGTTATCGAAGTTCAAGTGCCACATCCTCTTTGCCACAACCAACTCTCATCCTTTGCCCCAAATAACACTTTTCACTTCTTTCATTGAGGATATAGAGATTATTGGTTGTTCTATGTGAATCCACTACTAGTTTCCCATCCTACTTGATTTTACCTCCTTCAAATTGAAATGTTAATATGCCCTTGGTCACACATTTGACTCACACTTAGGAGGTTATGCTTCAACCCTTCACCATATTAAACATTCTCAATTTTCGTTTTCCCATTATCCAAACCAAGTGTAAATTTTCCCTTTATATTTGTCATAGCATTGTCCCCAAATTTCACTCTCCCTCCATTCTCTTTCTTTAGGGTGAGGAATTTTCTCTTGTCATCAATCATGTGGGTTGGGCAACCACTATTAACATACTATTTCTCATTTTGAGCATGTAGGGCAACTTGAACAAGCATGGATCTTTGTTTCATTTCCTTTTCCTACTTCTCCCAAACATTTGTAGATTCCTTCTTTTGCTTGTCACAAACATCCTCTTTCTTGTTGTCTCCAAGGTTCCGCAAAATCACTTCTACAAAGACACATTGTACGTCCAAAGTTATTGCACTTGTAACGCATGATGTTGTTATACTCCATTAGAAGGGCAAATGAATTATAGTTCCTCTTGGAGAAACAAAAGTTATTCCTTGTATGAATTCTACAATCCACTGCTTCATGGCCAAATTTATTGCAATGAAGCAATAACCACAAAAGGAATGATGGATCTTGGAAATATGAGATTGCCTTAGTGAGAATGATCTACTCAATCTCTCATTGTTGTCTTTGTGAAGGATGTTATTGTTTTGTGAGATATTACTTCCTTCCTTCTTGGTGCTACTATTGATAGATTTTTTGAGTGCATTAGCACAGTCCTTAGGATTCTCTTCATTCATTTTCTTCCATAGCTCAGTTTACTTAGAACTTGTGTCACCTTTGGTCATATTATGATTTTCCTCAAAGCCAAGACTGGTCTTGATGAAAAGTGATCTTTGGGAGTTGATAATGGCCTCCAAAATTTTGGTACTCTTTTCAGCCTTAATGCTTGGATTCAATTGATCATTAGATTTTCCGACTCCTTCCTCAAGGGACCAATCTCAAGCTTTGATTTCTCACAATCCATTCATTTGCCGTTAGTTAATCTCTTACAACTTCAATTCATTTTGCCTCCTCACTTTGAATCTTTAGATCCACGATTATTCTTTCCGATTCTTCAAGATTTTTGGATAGCTTTGCCTTATATCTAACGTCCTCTTGTATTTGTAGTTGTAGCTTCAAATTCTTCTTCTTAACCTTCTTGATTTTGTCTAGGGCACAAATGCGTTCCTCCATGTCTACTATGCTATCCTCTTGTCCTAACTCCTCTTCTTTGTCTTCACATTATGGGGCATCATCTCTTACTTCCATTTCCATGAAAAGGATCTCTTCTCTTCCATTGTCAGAAAAGCTTTCATTGCTTTCTTTAGATGAGTTATTAGGTTCTTGGATATAAAGACTCTTCTTATGCCTTTGGAAGTTCTTTTTCTTTTCATTGTTCACTCGTGTGTATTTTTTCTTGTTATGTTGATGTTTCCTTCCTTTTCTTTTGCTATAGTCACCATCCTCTTCACTACTCTCACTCTCGGCCTGCAGACACTTAACAGCAAAATGACCTATATTACCACAATCAAAACATTTAAGAGTATACTTACCTTTGTGCTTGTTGGATTCTTTCTTGAGCTTCCACACAAAGTGAGCTTCTCAATCAGTTGAGCTTTCAATTGATTTGGGTCCATTGCTCTTCATCTCCTTGGATGCTTTGAAAGCTACTTCTTGCTTTGATGTCTTCTCCTTCTCAATCCTCATTTTGTACGTCATGAGGATCCCATGCAACTCATCCGTCTTTAAAGTATCTAGATCCTTCATTTCTTCAATGGCAATTTTTTTTGAATCAAATATCATAGGGAAAGATCTTAATATCTTTTGCACAACTATTTCATCCTCACTCTTCTCTCCAAGACCATGAATAGTATTGACGACCTCATCCACATGAATAAATAGGCGGCCATATTTTCTTCCTCCTCCATCTTCAAACTCTCATATTGTCTATTGTGGCATTGGAGCTTAGCCTTTTTCACTTTGTCATCACCTTCATAGATCTTTTAAAGATTACCCACATTTGTTTTGTCGATGTGCATGGCATAACTTTGCCAATTCTGATTTGAATAGACCGCATAGAATTGCATTCATGTCTTTGGCATTATTTTTACTAGCCCTCTTTTTGGCTTGACCAGTCAATGGAAGAGATGGTGCCACATAGCCATCTACAACTAATTGCCATATATCAATCCAAGAGCCACTAAATAAGTAAACATCCTTGTGCTCCAAAAGGCATAGTTAGTTCTTTCGAACAAAAGAGCTCAATTTGAACAAAAACCTTTTTGGCAGGCCATGTGTTCTAGAGATCTTCCTTTAAGAAGTGATTATTTCCAAAGGAACTCAATCTGGCATCAATTGAAGAAACACACACTTATACTGAGAGGGGGGCTGAGTCAATATAAGACAAACTTTTACTTATTTAAACATTAGCAATCACAATGAGACAATCAAAAACATCCACACAAATAAAGGACACAAGATTTTACATGGAAACCCTTTCTAGGAAAAATCACAGTGAAAAGTTGCTTGGACCTACAATCATATTTACAAAGCTTTGTAGGAACCAACCCATTGTAGACACCAATCCCCTACAACTGGACACCAATCCAGCAAGAGACACCATTCCCTTTCAATGAGAGGCACCAACCTCCCAAACTCTTAAGATAGAAGGCACCAACCTTTGAAATACAATATAAAAAATATTTGGGAACTTCTTGATTCTACTCTAAAATGTCTTCACAAGTCTACTCATAACCTCATCCAAATCTGTTTAAATCTCTCTTTCAAAAAACTGCCATAAACTCCCTTCAATATCTCTCACAAAAAAGCTTAAATATCTCTCTTATATCTGCTCAAAAACTTCTTGCAAATATGCTTGAAAACATTCTTATTTGTGCTCTTCATACAAATAATTATTCCTTGAGTTGCTTGTTTGCAACCCTCAAAACATCTTCTATATATTTATCTTGCAAGAACACCCCTTCACCAAATGAGGTGACTCCTCCAAGGTCAGCCAAGGCAGAAAGTAGTAGTTTTTAATAATTTTTATTTGCTTCCCCAGGATGGGCACTCAGACCAAGGGGGTCATTCCTCTTTCCTGGGAAGCCCAAAATAAATCATTTTATTTATTTTAATTTACATAAATGGGGTGACCAAGAAAGGTGTGGGGTCAGTTCCATAGAAGAATTAATTAATTGTATTTTTTAATCTTCTCCAATTGGGTGCTAGACATGGGTCGGCCCATTTAGAAAATAATTATCCAGCCACTTTGAAAGGACATTATTGGACATGGAATATACTTAAGCTGTTCATCCTTTTGGAGTGCTTGAGAAGCTAAACAGGTTGTTAGATTGTTGAGCATGGAAGACATAACTTTAATGCGAGCTTTTGGGAGCATTAGCTGCTGCCATTTTATTGTTTTGCTGGGTGACTCAGTTCTCTATTGACGGTGTGGGTTCTCTACAGAAGGACATAACTAAAGTGTGAGCTTTATACATTTCTGCACACGGCTCAATTCTGATTTAATAATACATTTGTAAATTCTGAGCAAAATTAATGGTGGAATTAATTGTATTTACCAAACAGATCTGAACTTTGTATTTCTGTTAATGGAGATAGTATTGTCTTTGGTAATATTATTCTAAGTAGCATGGCATCACTTGCAAATCAGGAAACTCTATGAACAGAATGCACACAAACTGTTTGTTGAAATGTCTCTTTATATTGTGATTAATCCATGGTGGGTTTATGATCAAAACTTCTATACAAGCTGTCCTGTGACATAAAACTCAGAAAATTCAGTATGGTATGCAAAGTGTTTGATGAAATACCTGTGTTGAGAGATTGGGAATTCGCAAAAAAATTGGTTCAGACCAGGGTAGAACTTTACACAAAAGCAATGAAAATAACATCAATCTCCAGAATATACTGATCTTACCCAGTCCGATTTCTCAATCTCAGGTCTCTATCTCGATCTTGATCCCAATCCTCATCCCCATCCCAATCCCTATCTGTATCTCTGGCTCGATCTCTGTATCTTTCTCTGTCCCCATCTTTGTTCCTCTCTCTTTCTCTGCTGTCTCTTTCTCTATCTCTGTCTAGGTCCCTAAAACGGTTATCTCGAGTGAAAGATGCCCTCGATGACTTACTCTTCACTTCATTCACTCTCACAATCCTCCCACCAATTGCCTGATTAAAGGCCAATAACCATCCATTAACATAACATCAAAGAAATGGAAACAGAGAGAAATTTGATTTTCAAAATAAGATACTAGAGAGATTATTTTCAAGCAGACACAACATAATATTGAAAAGATTCCTCTTATGATAAACAAACATAAAAATAAAACTATCAAATACAAAGATATGTATCTCCATCCGCACCCTTCCATCCATATCTTTGATTGCATTGACTGCTGCTCTGGGATTAGTAAAAGTGACAAACCCATAGCATTTACCCCCAAAATCTCGGTCATTCACAATCTGCATGGCAATTAAGCAAACCAATGAGAAAATTTAAGAAAACTTTACACAGTAGATAAACACAACAATAAGCATGAGAGCTCTATAATAACACCACAGAAAAAATGAATAACAAAAGAAAGAATGAAAGATAATTCCAGACATTCATGACTTACCTAAGTAGGTCAATGTACTTAAAGAATAGCAAATTAGGATAGTAAGGTATAAGGCAAAAAGAATCCCAGCCCAAAACAAAATAGTTGCAACTGACAAAGTAAATGTAAACACAATACAAGGGAATAAACTTTATTTTTGAAACAACTTAAATATCCTAACAAAAAATGAATCCATTGATTAATGAGAGCTCTTTAATTGGGGATTGTTTGATTAAACTCCATTTCTAAATGCCTTCACAACACTTTTTCAAAATAATTAATAAAGATGAATCATTATGTACCAGATATGAAATAGCATGTGAATAACAGACGCCTATCCAAGCACTGGACAGCCAAAAAGAAGTATATATACAGGAATTAAATTCTTTGAAAGGAAATACTTGAAGAATTGTGAATTCCAACAATTCATGTTTTTCAAATATGCATACATAACAAAGCAGACAAATAATATTATGCTGACAAATATGTGTTCCATATGAAAAGTCAAATGTAAATCAAATTTTGTTTAGGATTCATATCATTTCTTTCAATGTTTTCATTCATCCATCCATTGTTTTTCTATTTTGTTTCTTTTTGCAAATAGATTTGTGGCGCAGCCAATGAAAGGCCAGATTTGTGTATGATTTGCACAAGATCCATTCCCATGTCAGGGATTGTTTAGGAAACTGGTTCAGAATTAATCCTCAAATTCCTAGGCTAAAAGTCGGACAAATCAGCCCAATGGTCAATCATGGCTGTGGATATCTTAATACCACAGCTTATAGGGACTTAAAAGTCTTTTAATGGATGCTAGGATAGTAGATAATACAGTTATCTGCCAACCTCAATAAATAAGATGCAAGATAACTTTTCACGAGGACAATGCCCCTCTCAACTTAGGAGGATTTTGAAAAGGATTTAAGTTTTTAACTATGCATGTCAATGCAAAATCTTGTGTTTAGGTACAGATGTACACTGTCTTTCTGGGAAAATGCTTAGATTATTTGTGTATGATGGAAACGCATTCCCAAGTCAATTATTGCATCTTGTATGTCCAAAATGTCTTCGGAGACAAGGAAAAAAATTTCTGTTTCCAGTCTCCCCAACCTGCCAAAAGTGAGAACATCCACAGGATGCCCCCAAGCTTTAGGATACATCCCATCTTCCAGACTAGACAGCATGACTGATTATTTAATTTGGAAAAAAAACAAACCGAAATGCTCTCCCTAAAATCCTCTTCTGTAATTAAAAAATTTTCCAAAGAATCCAAACTACTTTCAACCCTTGCAGACATAAGACACAACTGCAAGCTTATGGTTTTCTGCAGCCCATCCAAGAGTTTTACAACTCCTTTCAGCACTCACTCAACCCCTCACTGCTGTTTTACAGCTCATATGAGCATAGAAATAAACTAAAAGTAGAAATTGTGTGGGCTATCACCAAGCCTTTCAACATCACACATATTCCAGCCTGGACAGCAAAACTGTTCTTTTAGTTGACAACGAAAGAAAGTTGAAAGCACTACCTAAAATCCTCAGAATAATTTAAAAATAACCCCAAACTGGCATTCAACCCTTGTAGGTGTAAGACATAACTGTGCAAACCTAAGGTTTTGTACAGCCTGTGCAGGAATTTTGTGACTCTTCTCAGCTCTCACCTAAACCCTCCCTACAATCTTACAGTTCACATGAAAACCCTCCTACTCGAGGGAAAAACCCAGCCACACCCAAAAATAATGTCTTTATTGAGTTCTTCAACCAACTACAATGAACATGCTTATGATTGAAGCCTTTTACAATCATCAATCAATAAGCTAATGTAACTTTCTCAGAATTTTGTAATCTCTGATATAATAATCAGACAACTCAAAATGTATCTCACAAAGATACTACATGATTATACACAAATCGCTGAGAATACACCAAACAAAACATATCACAAAATTCCTTTCTTACGATAACACACAGTCCCACCACACGTCTCTATCACATGTAAAGACTGAAAAACAATACAATCAACAGTGAGATCACTGCTCCAAGGGAAAAGTCATGCTGAAGACAAAGCACCAGCAGTTACATAAGACATGGCGATAAAGAAAGAATGAAACGACGACAGCAAAAGATAGTTGTCGACCATATTAGTAGAACAGATGTCAGCAAGGAGAACCCAATAACCTTGACGATACTATCACATTAACTTCCGCTCAGGGCAGCAACATGCACCTCACCCACGATACAAGATATAGCCTGGAAATCCAAGAAAAAACGAACGGTAGACAAAGAGTTATGGCAGCAATTACAACCCACGATGTTCTATCTTCCATGCAGTGCCAAATACATTCTGTCTTAATACAACCCATGTCGTTGAGTCGTTCTGTCTTAATACATGATGATGCTATTACACCATAACAGTTGGTGACAGTTACCAATAATTGTCGTTTCAGCTTCTAGACATCCAAGTCACCAAGAGTGAGTACCTCTGAAAGAGTTAATGACACGATGGCAAATATGCTGGCAGAAATAATACAGTTGTTCCATCAACAAAAGAAATAGGATACCCATTACAGGTAAGAATAAACTCTCTCGCAGCTACAAAAACTTCAACAATAAGGAGGTCATGATTCAAATAATATCTGCGATTTCTAAAGATTGAGCTTGGTTCCAACGCAAGGGGAATATAAGGATATAAATTGCAGCTTATAGAGATTGTGGAATTTGTTGGAAATATTTATTGGCATAAAACCTATTTGAAGGTTTCATATTAACAGCACTATGCAGAACACTGTCGTGTGATTTCATCCGAACAATAAAGTCAAACATTATAGAGAGTCTACGGGAAATAAAGGTAGACAAATTAATAAAATATTGTTATGTTTGGTGCTGGAGCTGAAATCTTCATCGCAAATATTCTGAGATTGGCTCTTCCCTTAATCATTGTCATGAGTTTTGCCTCATATTACTCTCTGTCACGAGTATTCTCTGCATCATATATGTTGTTGTAAGTTTCCAGACAGAGTTGGACCTGAGATTATCGTGAACCAATCCTTATTCAGATGAAACTAATGCTTTCATTCCTATCTGCGGGAGTTATATGCACAGGGGCTGTCTTCCTGAGTTCAAGTGCTGGTTGGACAAGGCATGGACTCTTACTGGCACGAGCTTTCTAATTCTGAGCATCAAAGAACTGGATAAACCTTCTACCCATAATGCATTCACATGGATGGGAAGTCTGCAATTCCAAGTCAGAATTAATTGATTTTTATATGTATTACCTGCAACTATATATACAGCCATCAGGTGACTTATAATATTGTTATATACCATGAATATGATATTATGCTAAGGAGGTCTTGTATGTAGACTACAATTTCTAGTTTCTGAAACTTTCATTGTCATGATAAATACTTCCTCATGCAAATCTAAAATATCCAACTTGCAAACTTCAAAATGTAAGCAAATTGTTTGTAGTTATGACTAAAAGTTGAGTTCAAGTAAACTGTTTGACAAAATATCTTTTTGACAAAGTGCAAGTTTGGGGTTGAATTCCAGGCGGGTACCTTACAGTGGTATCCAAGCATCGAACCTACCAGCCTTTGGATTTACATCAGATTGTTAATGCACCCAAGTGACAAAGAAATAAGATATTATCAAAGGGATCTACGCAAGATTTGGCAACCACCACAAGTACCCGAGGGTAAAACTGTATTTGGTTTGACTGGTTCATCTTCTAGTAATGTTGAACAAATGCAGAAATGGATGATAGGAGGAATAATAGTCCACCATGGTATGAGGCCAGGGAAGTAAGAGATACTCTAAGAGGAATTCAAACAGGACAGGAACAGGTAGCCAAAGTTCTTCAGTAGCTTACAGTAGCTATAAAGCAATTAAGTGCAACAATATCTCAGCGTAGTCATAGTGTTGGTGGTAGCATAGTTAGTTCCCCACGAGGTAGAAGAGTTCCCACACGTTCTTCTGATAGGCCTTTGATGCCTACTTTTGTTGACAGTAATCATGAATCTGCATACAAAACCAGGATCCCAAATAAATCTGCAAATAGCCTAGAGTTATTTCAGCATACAAGATGGAGGCTAAGTTCCCAGGTACATCTTTATGTTAGGATGAATACATTGCTAGCCACTTGATTGAGAAATCAGAAAATGAAAGTATAAATCAGCATGAGGCAATTCCAGTTTGTTGATAATCCGGTATTTGAAGTAGACAAGGATGTGATATATGATAATCCACTCTTTGAGTTGGATGATGGAGTGCCTCTTAATTTAGATGACACAAGTGAGATGTGGGATTTAGACTGTAGTTTTGACAGAATGGAGCAGCGAAAGCATGATGGGTATGAGTCCAATAGTTGTGAACATCAGTCTTAACAAAAAGGTGGAACATATCAACTTGATTGCATTGTGAGGAGTGCATATCATTTCTCTTTTAGCCCACAAGTTGATGAATTAAATATGTATATGATGACAAATAAGAAGAGCTTGATTGATTGGTATAAAGAGGATTATACTTCATCATGGTATGAGATATTCTCACTGTCAGAAAGAGGATTCACAGCTTGCTGGATTTTTAGTTTGCATTCTCCGGATGTTTGTTATGCTGGTTTTCAAAGAAGTTTTGATTATGAGTTCAGTTGTTCCAGATTGTGTAATGGAGCTATTTGCAGATTTATTTGGGATCATGGTTTCGTATGCAGATTCATGATTGCTTGAGGACAAGCAATCTCTAAGGAGGGAGGACTATTATGTCCCCTTTATGGGACATATGAAATTAATTAAATAATTAATAATTTTAGTTGTCAATATAATGATAACTTTATTAATTATTTAATAAAGCAATTGAAGTGACTTTTTATGCGAGTCAAAATTATAAAATAAAAGTCACTTTAAAAGACAAGGAAATGGAATGCCAAGAGTTTCCAGGAGAATGTTATAAAATTTATGGAGAGGATTATTGAAGGCATGTTCAAATATTTTATTTGATTTGATAAAATTGTTGATGTTTTGACATTAACAAAAACTTTCTAGAGACGAAAACCTTCAAGGATTTAATAGGAGAGTTGGACGGAAACCTGGTTCTTCTTCAAAGAGGTAGATTTGCAACAGAGTCTACATATGTGCCAAATATTGTGAAGTCTTCATTCGAAGACAAAATTTGTAAGGATTACTTCAGAATTTATTATTTGCCTCTATTTCTTATTTGAGGTTTTGGCTTATCTTAGAAACAAAGAAACCTGTGCGGAAACTCAGATTACAATATACTCAATATATTTCGTGTGGCTTATTCCAGTGCTTAAATCATTGGGCCCTATGTATAATGCTTATGCTAGAGTTTGTTTGCTTTTAAATTTTGATTCATAATATAATATTAGTGTTGCCGGGTAGGAATAAGTAGTGTGAATATATGAACTTGTGGCCTAGGTTAATATTGGTGGCAATAAAATACTAACCAGCTTAAATAATATATTGGCCTCGAAGATTTAATATTTCATTAGCACTTAGGAGAATATAGCCGCGCCATCTGAAGATTGTATTTCATGTACCGTGAAGGGAAATAAAGTCAATAAAATCGATACTTTGTGAGAAGACTTCGGGACGGGAAATAATATTTCCAAGCAAATATTTCATTTGTTCTGGTGTTGCCGTGAGCCTTCATAATTATTAAATATTAAATTTCTTTCCGTGAATAATAAGGTCATGATTCAAATAATATCCGCAATTTCTGAAGATTGAGCTTGGTTCCAACGCAAGGGGAATGAATATAAGAATATAAATTGCAGCTTTTAGAGATTGTGGAATTCATTTGAAATATTTATTGGCATGAAATGTATTAGAAGGTTTCATATTAATGGCACTATGGAGAACATTGCCGTGTGATTTCATCCAAACACTAGAGCCAAACATTATAGAGAGTTTATGGGAGATGAAGGCAGACAAATTAATATAAAATTGTTATGTTTGTTGCTGGAGCTGAAATCTTCATCGCAAATACTCTGAGATTGGTTCTTCCCTTAATCATTGTCATGAGTCTTGCCTCATATTACTCTCTGCCGCAAGTATTCTCTGCATCATATATGCTGCTGTGAGTTTCAAGACAGAGTTGGACCTGGAGACTTTCGTGAACCAATCCTTATTGAGATGAAACTAATGCTTTCATTCCTATCTGCGGGAGTTATATGTACAGGGCTGTCTTCCTGAGTTCGAGTGCTGTTTGGACAAGGCATGGCCTCTTGCTGGCATGAGCTTTCTGATTCTGAGCATCAAAGAACTCAGTAACCAAGCCTTCTACCCATACTGTGTTCACATTGATGGGAAATCTGCAATTCCAGGTCAGAAATGAATTGATTGTTATATGTATTACCTGCAACTATATCTACAGCCATCAGGTGACTGGTAATATTGTTATATACCATGAATATGATATTGCTAAGGTGGTCTTGAATGTAGAGTGTAATTTCTAGATTCTGAAACTTTCATTGTCATGATAAAAACTTCCTCATGCAAATCTAAAATATCCAACTTGCAAACTTCAGAATGTAAGCAAACTGTTTGTAGTTATGACTAAATGCTGAGTTCAAGTAAACTGTTTGACAAAATTTCTTTTGAGCAAAGTGCAAGTTTGGGGTTGAATTCCAGGCGGGGACCTTACAGCCACCTCCTATCTCTATAATGGGTTGAAAGATAGAGGAGAGAAACTCACATCTTTTCTGCTACTCAGAGAATAGGGTGATTAAGGACCTTTAGACAAAATCAATTTGGTGAACAAGGTGGCAACAATCACTTTGACCATGGAAAGCTAAAAGAACATTGTCCACCTTGTAGCTAAACATAAACTCCACATCTGGAAAACAAAAACATTAGAATTTGCTATGAAATAGTAAATCTAGAGAATTTCACCCGATTAAACATATTAAGGTATAAGTAAGGGTTTGGGATAACAATTTAAACATAATCATATGATCAAAACATGCAATATATTAAAAATTAAATATACAGAAGCCTCCATTTCCTTACAAAGGAATGGAATAAAAAAGCAACTACAAACATCTCAAAGAACAAAAGACTATATTTATATCCACAAGTGAATTAAGTAGGGCAATGGGCGTGTAACAAAATTGAAATACACTAAAAATAAGGGTAAACAAGAACTATATGAGGTGATACTGAAAAAGAATTAAAACAATGGAAGCATATGTAGTAGAACTAGAGATAAACACAACGCAGATAAACCATTAGAAATACAAATATATGTATTCATGAAGTGTACAATACTTCAAACACAAACAAGGAGCAAATGAAGATCAGGTTTCCATACAAAGATCTGAAAATAATGTCGTTGTGGATTTGTAATACAATTGATAGAATAATATATTCAACCGCCATCACAACAAGACTACTGGATTGGATAAAGTCCATAAGAATGTCTTGGGCCAAGTGGATTAGGAAGACAATTCATAAAGAAAGCAGCATATTTTCCGTAAAATCCTATCCACTCTGACTAATCCCTACAAATGAAGAGAAAAGAAGTGTTATACACATATCCTTGCACCCTGGGTTGTGCGCAAGGAGAACAGGAAAGCATGAAAAAATGAGTAAAAGTACATCCATGACGGCGCATAATATAAGACTAGGATATCCTAGTAGCATATAGAAAGGTAGAAATCTCATAGGTCTATTGCAATCTGTGTGTGGACCAATGGAATCCAAGGGATGCTCAATCCCTCTAATGTCCAAAATAGCATTAAGGAGGTAATTACTTTTTGTACCTCTAGACATCCTAGAATGAAAATGGCCAAATGCCTATGATTAGGATAATGAAAAAGTTTAGAAAATAGAAAGGCCAAATCCTATCACCACAAGGCACGTTTTGTTCAAAACAAACCCTTAGATGACCAAGAGGAATCCCCAAGCCCTACAGCCATTAACACCAAACATAGTTGTCATGGACAATATTATCTGTAATTATTAGTAAGAAAAGCTCAATGTATAAAGTCATCTTAGAACCAAGAGAGTATAGGTGAGACATGACCTTGACTGTTTTCCAAGTGAATGTACTTCCTAAAGAGACTGTTAATTACATCCTTCAAGGGAAGGAGACAAAGGCAAGCAAAAACTAATTGTATGGAGGAAGCTAATTAATAGAGATAAAAAGATATAGAAGCAGCAAGCCCAATTCAAAATAACAACATTGTTAAAGCTAGTGAAACCTAAGGAAGAAAAGCTCTCTAAAGAACAATGTGTCAATCATAGGTATCTGTCACAACCTACAACTGAGTGAACCAAAAACATAAGGTCAGAAAAAAGAGAAGATAAACTTGAAGATATTTGCTAACTGTAGGGGTGAAATCAATTGTTTGTAAGGGATCACATACTAAGTGATAATAGTCTGAGCCCTCTCAGTATGTAGCCAAGCCACAATCCCGATATTGTTGACCCAAATCTTTGATCCATATAAAATGATAGGTATAATAAAGAGGCACATCTTCAAAAGGAGATTCTACCAAATGAAGCAACCAAAACATGATGTATGTACAATCATTTCAAAATGGGTATGATTTTCAAAAGAATCCATGAAGCTCATCAATACAAAGTACCAAGAGGATAGTCGTCTCTATTAGATGCCAGAATTTTCAATGAGCTGGCTAACGGGGTTGATGTAGTTATCAAGAAGATAGAGAATGATCTAGTGGAGCTTTTGAATAGTGATAACGATCAAACAAGGGGCTCAATTTACTTCTTGGAATAGGGACGTGTAATAAGTGGCCAGAGCTGAAGGGCCCTACAAGGCTTGGCACAGGAAGCAAGAAATCTACACGTGCCCAAACCAAATGGATGGCCCCTACAAACCACAGATCAGAATTAAATTTCAATGGGGCTGCAAAAGGCAATCCAGGAATGGCAGGCTATGGATGCATTTTGAGAAACGATGCAGGGGATTTGATTAGGACTATTTTGGGCTATTTGGGAGTTGCCACTAACAATGAAGCGGAAATGGAAACATTGTTCTGAGGATTGGAAGAATGTTGATCAAGGGTAATCAGTGTTGTTGAGTGTTGACATTGAAGGTGATTCAATATTATGCGTAAACGCGATTATAAAGCGGTCTACACTGGATTGGAGATTGCTCAAAGGAATTCAGAGGGCATGGGAGATACTGGAAAGAATGGATTTCACTATCCGGCATATTTACTGTGAGGCAAATAGGGTGGCAGATAGAATAGCTAATGAGGATGTTTCGTGCAGTACAATAGAGATTGTTGACTGTCACCCAAAAGATGGGATGGATTACAGGTGATTATTACAGAAAAGGAGTTGTGTTGACAGTTATAGCTTTTCAATGATTGGGACGTGTTGGACATGTTGTCTTTGATTTCAAAGGCATATTAATGAGATTGATATCGTTAATATTGAAGGAATTTGTTGATTAAAATGCTGTCCTTGATATTGAGGAAGATTGTTGGATTAGTTATCATTGATGTCAAAGTCATTGTCTGAGATTGTCATTAATGTTAAAGGTGAATGAGAAACATGGGCCTACTTCCTATCTTTCAGGGCCTACATAGGTAGATAGTTTTTGACATAGAAGCTTGTTCATAAAGAACAATATGGGTGCTGTGGACAAGAATGACAAGTGTCAAGATGCAACATTGATGGCATCATTATTATTGTCAGGGTTGATTATTCGTTGAGAAGGAAATAAGACGGCAATGATGGTTGATGGAGCAAGTTCAATAAACATAGAATCTAATGAAGGATATAGGTGCAATTACACAAAAGTTTAAATTATAAGATTTAAAATCTGGGTAACATGCAGCTATGACAGTGATCAGGATAAAGATAGCGACTTTATCAAGGAGTTTATGCTAGACAGCAATGGAAGTCAACAGAAAGATTGAAATACATTTCATATGCGGCGATCCATAAATGTCAAGGAGCATTTGTATGCAGTTGATAAGCATTTATATGCAATGATGTATTCCATAATGCAGAGAAGTAAGAAGGCATGCAACAGCAAATGGCATACAACAGGTAACAATACAACTTGTAATCTTGGATGGTGCCATTAACTTCTTCCCAGAAGGGTAAAATTTTGAAAAAGGGGAAGTGCATTATTACCTCACTCTTCAATCTCTCAGCACAAAAAGGTGGAAGAGGTTGCAGAAAGTTAAATATTATGCGGATGCCTAAGTGAGAAACATAAGGCCAATACAAACTATATTATAGTAAACATAATGAGAGATGGGAGAACCAAGACGAATAAGTGATCTTGAAAGGCTACAAGCTACACATAAAACTAGAATGAAGGATAAAATGCTCAATTGTTGGCTTGGAGAATCGTTTACAATAAAAGTACTAGGGACTTAAATGTATTAGAGACGGAAGATGCACTATTTTACCATACTGAATTCTATCCAATGTGCAATTCAGAACTGCCAACGTGTTACAGAAATTTGGAAGAGCCTGCACAATTGCATTTCAGCACTAATATTTTATAGCTTATGGTTGCCCTGAACCATGTCTGAAAATATAGTGAAAATGACACAGCAGGAAATCATTTGTCAATGACATTTTGAAGAAGATTACAAAATGAAACTCAACAATTATATATATAGATATCAACGTAAACAAGTATATAACAGATGGATTAACTAGTTGATTTTCATACATAAACAGTGTAAATTTAGGCACTCCGAAATTTCTAAATTCTTCGCTCATAGTTCCTTCTATAGAATCTATACTAAAGTTATCAATGGGAAACTTTAATCTTCCTTACGAAAATGTTTTCTTAATAGAGTTTCCTATTTCATGCATTCTGCCTTCTATTCACTATCTTTTCAGTGTTTCAAAATACTCTCTGGTGACTTTTCAAGTCTTTTACAAATTTCAGTAACTATATTATTACTCACAACAGACATCCACAGCTCTTCACTACATGTATTCTTGTTCACAGGCTCAGATCTCTCAATGGCTCTGATAGCACATGTTTGCAATTATGGCACAAAAACATAAACAAATAAAACAAACAAGACATAGATAATAGATATAAGACAGATTAGCATTGAAGAGCTCCAATTTTCCATTAGCAAAACATTTCAACTCACTGTTACCAATTCTTGTCGAATCCAGATTTTTGGGACTGGCTGGATTTGTCTGTCTTGGTCCAGATGTTTAAATTCCTAATGAAATTTACCCTTTGCTTTAAATTCCAAGTTTCTGAACTTTTCAGGCCTATTGAATGAATTAAAATTTTCAAACCTAGCAAGTGGTAACTATGTGTTAAATAGTATTTACACAATATCTTTGACCAATGCCTTTTCTTTTACAGAAAGTAATTAAAATGCTAATTACAGACAAAAAATAGCTACTCTAAAAAACAATAAAAAAGTTGTAAATGGAAAGAGCAAAATGAAAGAACCCAGTAATTCCAAGAGCCAACTCCCGTTGATAAGCATTTAGAATGAAAATTTGCACATGGTCAACTTCTACTGTGCAAATATTAAAGAGCTGTTCCAAGTTATACATTTCCTTTGAATAATCATACTTGAAGGCAATTTAATCTAGAAATAAATTCTTCAAAACTTACCATCAAGCTCTGTCGCCACATTGTTTAACACAAGCTAGACAATAATGATCATAAACAATAAAGGTTGGAAAACTTGGTCTGCAGCCCAAGATTCCTTGAAATATTGAAACCTTCATAATTTCTCGTGATGCGGTGTATAATAACTTTGAGATTAATCCCAGCATGAGGGGCCACCAACAGACCTGACCAACCTAAGATCTGATCAAAGTTTCTCCAACAGTAACACAACCGCATTGCAAAGTTGAAAGAAGAGTCCAAATTATGAACAATTGCAACAGTAATGGAGTAATATATATCCAAGAGGCCCAGGAGTTCCACCGATCAATCAAGATAAGCGATATGTTGCCGCATTAAAAAGCAATATCGAAGTAAACATGTTCCTGGTGATAATGAATAATTCATGTGGCAGAGGTCTATTCATGTCAAGTTCATGTGTAGATGCCCGGATATCTTGGATAATATGTATGATGAAGCATATCTGGAATATATAAATATCTGGACAGATCCTCAAAATAACCAAAAAAAATATTTTAAACAAAATGACAAGATCAATTTTTTACCAAAGGCAAAGAGCATTTTAGTCATATTTTTCAACAACCTGAAACAGGCAAACCATAATGATACCCAAGTCAAAATGGAAATCAATTACAGAAAGAACACAATGTTTCAACCCAACCTTTACAGCAATAACGGTGCCATAAATCTCAAAAGCCCTCCGAACAGAATCTTCAGTAGAATCGTATGGAAGGCCACCAACGTATACTGAGTTTTCATCATCGACCGTCATCTTCTTGAAACTTCGAATGCTTTACAAATAGAAGGTGTTCACTTCAAATTTCAAGGACATGAATACCATATAGTGATATAATCAGCGTACATCATTAAGAAGTTTGTGTTGAAATTAAGCCCTTCAAAAATGCCAGATGTATTCCTAGAAAACAGGAATTAAAAGATTTTGTCAGGACATTTTAGTATTGAATCAGTTGTGATCGGCAAATATAACTAGTAGCTTGCACATATTGGTTTTGTTGAAAAGATAGCTGAAATCAACTGCATCTAAAACCAGGCAACAATAACACAATAATATCCTTTCTGGATGCTGCTCTCATATTGATCTAGAGTTTCATCACCCAAATTTCCTGCTATATCTGCAAACAAAAACATCAGTTAGATGCAATAAAAAATTTAAAGGCATAACAAGATCATATTTAACTCATAAAGAGGCCCAAATTACATTTTATAACTGCATCTTTCGTTCAAGTCAATTACTCATCATTTAAAAAGGTGATCCATAGTGTGTGCATTTCCAGCACTAAGAACATGCTCATGTTTATGTATAAACGGCATAGCAAGTTTACATAGGACAAGAATACCAATCATTATACTAATCAAGAATTTCAATAGAGAAGAACTTAGCAATCATTCGAGTCCATATTTACAGGAAAAAGAAGCTCAATCTAAATTTCAACATCAAAATAACCTCCACACAAAATTGGCTAGACAAAATCTGTTAGCATGAATGCTGATGGTATTCCTGTGGGGGAGTATCCTAGTAGTGTTGGAGACATGTTACAGTGATTTTGTGTTGCATTCATGACAGAGTTTGTCATTGATGTCAACATACTGGTTATTCTGTGAAGACTAGCAGTGTAGCAGACAGAGTTTGGCTTCGCGCGGTTCGAGGATTGAAGATCAGCCTATGCGCACTTGGTATTATGATCCAGAGTATGTCTTGATATTACAGTTAGGAGCACGTACGGAATTATGCATTCTGGACAGATATATGAAGGTTTTACTAAAGACTGTTTAGGCAACATTTGCAGAGAGCGGCTTCTGATGTTTGGATTTTATCTCCTAACAGAGATGGAATTTGATTGAGCGGACTTGGACAGAGGATGAAGACAAGTCAGAGATGACGTGGTTAAGAGCGCTAAGTCAGATGAGCAGCATGTGTAAAGTTATAAAGAGTGTGAGCTGACAGTTTGATTGTAATTGCGAAAAAGATAAAATATTGTAATGTAACGTGTAAAGTAATATCTTTAAATGGTCCTATATTATAATTGTAAATTGGGAAAGCCTCAAAGCCGACTCAATAACTTATTCTAGGACTTGGTATAAAGGAAAGATTATCCCTTGGATGGAAAGTGTGACATGCAATCATATCTTTGCATTGTGGAAGATGCGAACTAGTGTATGAGATCTAGTGAACCTAAAAACGAGTATCTTTGGATCAGAGCAGAGATTGATGCGAGTAAGGCACGGCGAGCTTAGAAAGGACTATATTTGGCAAAGATGTTGTTGTTGACAGTTGTTTTGGTTAATTGTATTATTCAGTGAGGATAATACTAAGACTGTTTGGACAGTGGGTCCTTCTGACTTCTTCACAACTCCTAACAGGGTTGGAATCTCCTAACAGGGATTCAAAGTCTCCTAACAGGGACTCATATGTACTAAATGTATTTCATTGACTCCTACCATGGTCCATCCTCTCACAAGGAACATTTATATTAGTACATCATCTTGTGGGCATCATTCCCACCGGGGTTTTCCCTCTGATCAAGGGTTTCCCTAGTCAACAAAATCTGGTGTTATTGTGTATGTTTATCTTTCTCTGGTTGGTGATCTTCTTGCTTACATGTTTCAGATCTAACAAAGATAATGATAATGGTTTTAATTGCATAACTGATACACCCCCCCCCCCCTCTTAGTTATCTTGGTGGACTTTACTTTCTAACAAAATCTTAGTAAGTCATAATCTTCTTTATGATAATATTCAAGTACTGGACAAATGTCTGAGTTACAATAGGAAGAAATTGATTATTGTCTAAAACGCCATTTTACAAAAGCTCCAAACATCAGTTATGAAATGGCCAAATAAAAAAAATTCATTGCAATAATCAATAACAGTGGGTAGGTATTCAACCAACTTTCCTCTGTTTAAAAACTGAAGTAAATTAGTTGGGTTTTTAGAGTAACTACTTGCACAATGCATTAAATGCAGCTAGGTTAAATAAGACTAAAGGACATTTGGCACTGCCAAAAATATTATTTATGAATTAATTTGGATATCTTTAATCATTTAAAACTCTCTTTGGCCATTTATTCCATGTAAATTCTTTACTGCTTAAGAATAAAGCATAATAAACTCAAATTCATGAGAATTCTGAATTACAAATAATATTCATTAATAGGTTCCACTAATATAGGTCACAATGAAACAGCCCAAAAGTTTTCTAGAGCTACTTTAGCATATGTTCAAGCTGCATGAACATCCATACTGAAGAGAAATATATGATAGAATCTGACAATTGATAATATTAGTGCAACATCAATTTATACAAGCAAACGGGCTGCATAGCAAAACCCCCTAGTCGTGACCATCCAAAGGATTAAAACCATATTAAGTTTACGATTAAACATATCCAGGGCCATATAGAAGTTGTAATTGTGATTAGAACAATCTTCAAGTTAAATCCCAAAAAACTTTCTACACCTACTGTACACACACCTAGAAAAAAGGTAACATTACAGGCTGGGGTAAAAAAACTACTGATTAGAATAGACAATGTATTGCACTGAATCTCTAGATTATTATAGCTTCTGTCAAAATAAAACAGTTGTCCTGATTAACATATTGCTGCCAATACTCAGCTGCCCTAGCTATCACTGCTACAACTTCTTGTTACCAGCTTAATGTTGTTCTGCATCCCTACCAAATGAGGGCAAGTATAAATATCTGCTGCATTTGTATATGGCTTGAAACTCTTGGTATCTGCCCAGGACATACCTATCTGTCACCGTATCCTCTAGCTAATTAATTTGATGACAAATTTGTTATCCTCCCCTGCAAGGCTTAAAAAATATCTTGAGTACTCAATTGTATCCACAGTACTATTTACAAGGTGAAAATGTATGTTTAATTGTCTATCAGTTTAATCTTGTACCTTAATTTTTGTCAGGAATATCTCATCATTCCTATTCCCGTAGCTAGTCTTTAAGATACATATAATAATGTTTGCTTAGTTGTTATAGCTTGCTAAATATTATGTGTAGTATAATATATCAAGGTTGTACAAATATTTGTTTATATTAAATTATTATAACAACTCATAAATATAAAGGAGTGGTTATAGGGAGTGGAACAACCCTTCTATAATATAAGATGCAAAAATCCTGAACAAAAGAATAGATAAGAACTTTGTTATTCTGTACATAAATTATATTGTCTTCTACGAAATCTGCCCATTTAACTCTCATGGCATCAGAGAGAGGAAGTTGAAGCTTGGTGGGGATAATATATGTTAATGTTATATAGCTGCGAGAGAGATAAATTACCACTGGAAATGATTGACTCAGCTTCGTGGTTGATTTGGCACCTTACGTATGATATCTGACATCGTGGATGACATGTAATTGTTCGCATGATGACTTGGCATTGAGTTGAATGTCTTGGCACCGTTTCATCTTGTCGCCCGTTTCAGGAAGTTCGGTTGTGGAATATTATTGAAGAGACGTAAATGCCACCCTTTGGCATTCTGTGGGAACCTTCTTTGTAACGGCATCATATCCTTGTTTAGGCGATGGGAAATAACAAGTCTGTAGAGACTCACTAGCTAGTGTGGTGCTTTGCTTTGGTATTGTATCTTTGAAAATACATATGATTTGTATGTGATCATTGAGGTGTTGGGTGATTCATTTTTGTAATCAGTTTGTTTTTATCAGAGAACCTGAGACATTTGTCCAAGAAAAGGTCAAGCTTATTGATTGACAGTTTGTATACTTCAATCATAAGAGAGATCATTGTAATTGTTTTGGGATCTCAATTAAGGAATCTAGTTTTGGGTGTGGCTGGGTGTTTCCCTCGAGTAGGAAGGTTTTCCCAGGATAAAGTCGCTATGTCTCTTGAACCTGTTTTGATCTATTTTGTTCATTGTTGTTTATCATTATTTCTGGGCTAAACATCAACATGGTATCAGAGCCAGGTTAGATAAAAGCAATATAGGAATATTGAAGTTGATAGCTGCAATAAAGATCTTCATTCTCAAAATTTCATTGTGATAATGATGCTTGTTTTGTTCAGCATTGAAGTAATTTTTACTGGCTTTTATGGAGCTCTACCATTTACCTTATGGAGCTGTCGGTTCTTAAATTTTTTAGTTGCCATGTGTGTATAGTATCTCTCGATGCTTGCTTATTGATGAACGTCTTCAGTTTTGGAGGCAACGATTCCCTTTATTTTTATCGTGTTCAAAACTTTGGCTGGGGGTTGTCATTTGATCTGTGGTGTTATCCTCTTCAATTAGAGGCTGTTTTCCTTCTAATCTGTCAGTTCCCAGTTTGCAGTGATTTCTTCAGTCCTCGTAGCAGCCAGATCTTGGACAGGGCTTTCTGTGTACTTATACAGATAAGCACAGACCATGAAGTATAGAAGGTTGACTGCTTCCATGGCGAACAATAGCCAGTAGATATAGTGAAGGTAACCACGGTTGAGATTGTCGTCGAGCCAATCCGGTTTCCCATGGCCGCCCGTGGTGTTATGAACAACTGTAACGACAATGGTGCTCAGGTAACGCCCCACCGCAGAAGCGCAGGAAGACAGCGCAATGGCCGTGCTACGCATGTTGGGCAGAAACTGGTCATAGAATAACTCCAGATGACCTATTGTATGATAGGCCTCTCCCAGACCGGCTATGAAGAACTGCGGAACGAGCCTTAAGGCGGAAATGGGAACCATAGCCGAAGGATCATCCACCAGGCCGTGTTTTCGTGCCGTGTTTCTTCTCTTTATTTCCATGAAACCCATGACCAACATTGAAATTGAGGAAATGGCGAGTACGATGCCCATTCTCTGGAATGCTGTGATTCCGTGCCCGTTTTCCTATCATCCGGCGGGCGGCTGGGACAACGAGTCTGTCATACAATGGGAGCCATGCTATGGGGACTAGTAGAGAAAAGACTGAGAAGGAGCCTGCCAGAATTTCAAAACTACTAGACCCTAGCTTTCTGTTCATGGTTAGAGCTTGTAGTACTGAAAACGTATGCTCCTATGCCTTCATTATTGAGCTCGCGATTCCACAGGAGAAGATGGGCAGGGTTGCGATTATGGATTTTAGGGCCTCGATTTGGGCCATCGAAGAGAGTCTCCATCGGCTGCTCACTGATCCGTCGCTTTGGATGTCCTTCTCTATTATTATGGCTGCCTTGTCAAGAAACCTGGTGTTCAGAGACAAATGTTTTATAACTGCAAGAGATATCATTAACATGGTATTCTTCCTATTGTTCGCAGTTTTGTTATATGCTTGGTATGATCGTGTTCCTCCCATCTTGTACCACGTGGATGCTGACTTGGCATCGTGTATGGATGATTTGGCTCTTTTATGTCTTGTCGTCGATTCAAGGAAGCTCATATTGTAGCATTATTGAAAAAATCTTCATTATGTTTGAGCATTGAGTTCGAATATTTTATTATTGGTTCTTCTCATGTTCAAGTTGGCCCGTTATGATGACCCAGCTGTCTCATATCATATCCCAGTCTTGGAGTGTGTTGAGGTGGAGTGTTATTATGTCCTGTTACCATGCATGTGATGGCGGACATCTTGAGGCAGTTTATGACATTCAACAATTCATTTTTGGAGGATGCCGTTTGAGTTTGTAACTGTTGACTCTTGGCCTTCCGTGGTGGTAGACACGTCAGCTTCAGTCAGTGACGTTTTGATTCATGAAATGAAGATTCAATAATACTTTGTCTTAAGAAACTGTTCTGGCAGGGTGTTTTTTGTATTAACGGGTTTTTCTGAGCAGCGTTTTTTCAGTGTCTAGTATAGAAGGAAATGTGTTGTGACTGTATATTCAATCTGTAAGAGATTGTGATGCTCATTGCTGTAGAGACCTCTGCGTTTGTTCAGGGCTTACTGTTTAGGGAGTTCGATATGTTCATGATCGATATATATACTTTTGCAAGTCTTTCATGATTTAGATAGCCAGGTTAGCCTTGACTCTCTCACGAGAGGGGCTAGTGATCAATCCTTAATCTATAGATGTTCATTGAGCTGGTTCGATATTCCTGAAGATGGAAAAGAGGAAGATCATATACATATTGTTATTATATTCAAAGGAAGATTATTCAACTTCAGAGGGAGTTTGCATGACAATGGGAGAACACCTAATTCTTTGCAAGCTCGTGTGGCAGTGTGACTGCTAAAAGCTCCCTGTTTGGTCAACTCGGAATCAGCTCTCTTATTGTGATAATCAAAGCAGTGAAAATGGTGCTCTTGCTAAGAGGGAGTCTCTATTGAGAGAGAATCTCAGTCATTGTTATACATGTTGCTAATGCATTCTTCTCTGGGATAAGTTTGAGGTGAAAGCCCTTGTTCCACCCTTTGCGAGTAGGCAAGGTGGTAATGCATTCTTCTCTAGGAGAAGTTTGAGGTGAAAGCCCTTGATCCACCCTCTGCAAGTAGGCAAGGTGGTAATGCATTCTTCTCTAGGAGAAGTTTGAGGTGAAAGCCCTTGTTCCACTTTCTGCGAGTAGGCAAGGTGGTAATGCATTCTTCTCTGGGAGAAGTTTGAGGTGAAAGCCCTTGATCCACCCTCTGCGAGTAGGCAAGGTGGTAATGCATTCTTCTCTAGGAGAAGTTTGAGGTGAAAGCCCTTGTTCCACCCTCTGGGAGTAGTCATGATGGAAGTCATGTGTGTGACTTCATTACTTATTTTTGTGATTTTGATTCACTCTAGGAGTAGCTATGGTGAATATTGTTATATGTTTTGCTTCACCCTATAGAAGTAGCTATGGTGAATGTTGTCATGCTGAGATAACAATTTTTAAGAAAATCTATGATGAGATTTTGTTATTAACATGTTTTGTTGCAGCTTCATTGTGCTTGTCAGGTTGAGACACACTATGACATATGAATGATCTCTCTCTTGCTAAGAGGGCGTGTTAATGTTATATAGCTGTGAGAGAGATAAATTACCACTGGAAATGGTTGCCTCAGCTTCGTGGTTGATTTGGCACCTTACGTGTGATATCTGACATCGTGGATGACATGTAATTGTTTGCATGATGACTTGGCATCGAGTCGAATGTCTTGGCACCGTTTCATCTTGTCGCCCATTTCAAGAAGTTCAGTTGTGGAATATTATTGAAGAGACGTAAATGCCACCCTTTGGCATTCCGTGGGAACCTTCTTTGTAACGACATCATATCCTTGTTTAGGCGATGGGAAATAACAAGTCTGTAGAGACTCACTAGCTAGTGCAGTGCTTTGCTTTGGTATTGTATCTTTGAAAATACATATGATTTGTATGTGATCATTGAGGTGTTGGGTGATTCATTTTTGTAATCAATTTGTTTTTATCAGAGACCCTGAGACATTTGTCAAAGAAAAGGTCAAGCTTATTGATTGACAGTTTGTATACTTCAATCATAAGAGAGATCATTGTAATTGTTTTGGGATCTCAATAAAGGAATCTAGTTTTGGGTGTGGCTGGGGTTTTCCCTCGAGTAGGAGGGTTTTCCCAGGATAAAGTCATTGTGTCTCTTGTACCTGTTTTGATCTATTTTGTTCATTGCTGTTTATCATTATTTCTAGGCTAAACATCAACAATATACAGTCTGGGCATGCATGCTACATGATTTTTAGGAGTGGATCTAAAGAAATTTGTCAAACCAGTAAATATAAAGCTCACCCAATGTGTGCTTTCATCCAGTTGTTCACAGAATTGTATGTGATTTATCTTGTGTGGCCTTTGGATTCTTCATTTTTGAAGCATTTTTCTCCCAAAATTGATGTCTGGTGCTTGGGCAGCAGTGGCGACTGGGTGGCGGTGGGGCGGTGGCCCCAAACCCCCAACCCCACTTTCAAATTTAAAAACAAAAGAAGAAATTGATGGGGAAATCACGTCGAATCAAGTTGATGTTTTTATACCCACTTTACTGAGTTCCAATGATGAGTAGTTTGCCTTGAGGGATGATTAGAGGCCTCCCTTCACTACATTTTGACAATTCGTACTTGTTTTGATATCATGCTACTCATTGTAATCATCTTTATGATATTTTTGATATAATAGAAATCTTCCATTCATAGATTCAACAATTTCATTTGTCAAATTGAAATTCTATTTAGTATTCTAATATTCTATTGATATAATGTTCAAGTATTTGTATTTAGTATTTGCAATTTTGCTATTTTACTTCTTATACATCTTTTCAAAAATAGCATTTCAAGTACTATATGTATAGTATATAGTATTTAGTAGCTACTACAAATTACAATAGAATAACTTTCTTTCAAATACAAAGAAAGATTTGTAGAATGAAACCTTGCACAAAATATACAAATATACAATAAGAATTTTCAATGACAGAACCAAAAATTTGCTTAACTGGATCAACAAATTGACATCCCAATTGTTACAAACACCTTCAATAGTACAATGATAGCAAAAGTAAGAGTTTGAAATTCCAAATGAAAAATAACTGCTCAGTAACTAACTGTTGATTGGCACAATGCTTAAAAATATATTTAATAATAGTCATTAAGGGCTAAAAGGTCTATAAAATAAAAAAAGAACTACAGTTTAGAATCAACTCTCAAGTATAACATTTACATCTTAGGATCCCCCTCAATTAAAGAAAATTGCTATATTTAACGTACTATCAGAAGGGTTTACATTAGTTAAATCACAAACTAAGCTAAAAGCACTACCCAAGAGTTTTCCTCAACCAAACTTGAACACCAATTTTAAAGCATCACCCTTGGAAAAAGATAGTTTATAAACATTTTTAGTTTTAATATATGAAATTCAATTTGTAGCAATCGTTTCTCAAATCCATGCTTCTTAAATATTTTCTAGAATTTAATTTCTGGTAACAGTATTTAGGTATTTTGAATCCATTTAATATTTTAGTTGAAAGCAAAGTTTCGACAAGAAAACATTTTATTTTTCCATTTATTTAGGGTGTGTTGGCACCTTAATATTTTTGCAAAATATGAAATGCCTGTCATGAAAAAATTGACTATGGCACTCAAAAACACCTCTACAAAAACTTTTCTGAATGGCCTGGTTCGAGGATGAAAAAGTTGATGCCCTGAAATTGTTATGAGGAATCACTTTAAGATCATGTTTAACTACTACAAGTTAGTATGCTCATCCATTTGCAGCATCCCAAGGTCAGATTTGATGGGGTTTTGAAGTACCAAGTTTGCGGGTTCAGAAGAAGTTTGCAGTTTGCACATTGTCAGATTTGTCAGAGTACCACACTTCAGAGGTCAACATTTCAGAACTAGATGATTTTCAGGACGAACTGATTACTGCCCACAATTGTCCTCATACTAATCTACCTCTGTGTTCATTTGCAAAGCCCCAAAACTTCATTTGGTATTTATACCAAACCAAAACCAAATGCAGTTTTTAGAGTTTTGATATCTGCACCTTCATGACAGTTTCAGGAAGGTCATCTTCGATTGTCAATATGAGGAAGTGAAGTTATGATAAACCCTTTTGCACGTGTTTACGGGTACTTAATGAACTCACACAACAGGTGGCGGTTTCCAAGAGGGAGATTCAGTATTTTTACAGAGCATGAAGTTTGTGACTTCCAGATGAGTTCAGTGACTACCTTTGAGCATTAATATCTTGTAATCCTGAAGGCATCATGCGAATCTCATTTAAATCATCAATATCTGGATGAAAATGGCACGCATAGGAAGAAATCTAAAGGTAGAATGCAGAGAGAGGTAATAGAAGCAAAGCACCGTGCTACAGAGGCATAAAAAATAACTTACAAACACTTTGGTGAGTATGGCTATAAAAAAGTTAAGGAATCAGAAAGAGTGCATGGAGATGCTTCAAAAACTTGAAGATCAACAGCAGCGGCAGCAAGAGCAAAGAATATAATGACTAATTAAAATGAAGATTAAATGGGATGAATATTTTTGCAACCGAGGTTACAAAGCAGTTGAAGTTTTTTATTTTTCACTAGTGAATCTAATTTCACAAAGGAGTAAGCACCGGGGAATTGTAATTTCTTTTATCAGTCAAAAGCTTTTACTTGGAGGTAAAGATGTTTGCACAAAGGCTACCTTTGTGGGTAAAACTGCATATAAGGGTACAACTGAAATGTGAAAGTCATAAAACATCAAATTGCAGATTTATGCATATATGGAATAAAATAAAGGGGCAAGAATGCAGCTACAAAGTCTTATTTTCGCCAAGGTGAAAATGTCTGACATAAATGTTATAATGAAGAATGCTATCTTGGCAAAGTGTAACTACAAGGCGGATCTGTTTTTACCAGGGTCCATGTGTTTTCATAAAAAGGCCAAGGTAAATTGAATTTTCACCAAGTGAAGTATTTTCCCCAAAAGGTGAAAATTGTTTCACTGAAGATGCAAATGTGTGAATGTGAAATATTTCCACATGAGGCTGACATGTTTATTATAGGTGAGAGTGAAATGAGTGTATTGAACCATGAGATAAAGTGCAATGAGCATGTTTTTCATTATCTGCAAAGTATTTCCACGGGGATGAGAATGGCAAAAGGGGAAATAACGCGAGTATTTTAATTGCAATAAAATAGGAAATCAAATGATTTCAGTTGCAAGGAAGAAAAGAGAGAATAAAGAATATTTTCTGTTGCAACTTAAAAGATAACCAAATAGAGAGTGGGAAGGAAGAGGAGAATTGTTTTGCAGATCAGATTTTGAGGAGAAGACAGGTTTCAACAACAGATTTAATCAGGAGTTCAGCAACAGATCACTTTAGGGAATAATATATTATTCAGAATTCTCTAAGACAACAATGAAAAGTGGTGACTCAATTCTTACGAAAGGTGGTCACCCTTCCACCAACAAAGTATAAAGGAGAATTCATTCCAAACATTGAAGGGGACTTATCAATCATCCCTCACCCATACCTGAAGGCATCAATCAAGAAAGATCAAACCAAGGAGCAGAAGCCCTTATCCAAAAGAGCAGCAATCAGCATCCCATTAAAAAGCAGTATTAAATCAGATCTGTCTAAATCGCAACAGCAGTCTGAAAATATACATAACCTACAATGATTCTATATTCTACAAGTATAGTGGGCAAAATTTAGGGCAATCCCAAAAAGGTGACATTACAGAAGACTAGTTACGAAAATGGGATTTGTTAGAAGAAACAAACTTTCCCACAAAAATATTTAAAAAATCACAAACCGTTCAAACCAATGCACAATGTATATGAGGTGTTGTGTCTTCTTTGTTCAGATGGTTTCTTTACTGCCCTTGCTAGGACTGGAATTTTAGTTAAAGTCTTCGATAAAAAATATGAGTTAAAACGCAACCTGAATAATTCATAGCCAGAAATCATAAAATATGAAGGACTTACAGGTAATAAGTAGAAGGCAAAAGGAAATTGCAGGAAGGGTTGGAGTATTTGCTTACAGAGTAAGTGCACCTCCTATGTTGATACTGATCGATATAGTTCGCGTTGAATACAAGAGAATAGAATCGAAGTAAATATTGAACGACCCGCTAAATTAACGAAGTTCCTTTTATTGGATGTATAACTAGCAATTGGACCTGTACACCTTCGATCGGCACGCTGATTTAAAAAAAAATTACAGTAAAATATTGTTCGAGATACCTAGATAATTTTTCCATTTAAAATGTATGTATTTTAAAAGAAGTAGAAAATAATTAGAATTTAAAAAATAAAGTAAATTTAATCCATCAAATTTATTTAAATTAAATTATTTGATAGAGAAAGTATTATAATTGATTTCAATATGAATGTATTATGAATGGTGTGTTGGAATTTAAATACTTTTTAATAAAATTGAAAATTTTCTATTATGCAAAGGTAAGTAATTAAATGATGGAAAATCACACTAACCATAAATAAATTATAAATTTGAATGTCAATTTATCATTATTCTCCTTAATATTTGTATAATTTCATTTTTAAAATAAAATATTAAAATTAAAATTTATATAAAAATGCATGAAATGGGTGAACTAACTCTTGCTCTTGGTATGTACAAACACTTTGGAATGAATTTTAGACTTCCATTACTTTCAGCTTCTTTAGGAAAGAAATAACTTTAGGAAAGAAATATTTAGTGAATGCTAGTTCATTAAATATTTAGGAAAGAAATAACTTTTCTTAATTACCATATTTTGGTATGAATTGGTTGTTTAGAAGAATAATATTTAACAAGTGTCAAGTAGTATTTGTCTTTAGTTAAAGTTGGTGTTAGGTATTACAATACAATATTAATAGTCTATGGAATATTACAGCTATGACCAATTTTAATATTTGGTAAAAATAAGTGGCCAAAAGTACGTAATATGATTTAAAAAGTGGAGAATTTTTTTTTCATATTTTGTTTTATTCCTAAAAATCGGTGTATAACACCTCAAATCTATTAACCAATCATAATGAGGAAAAATATTTTTCAGAATTTAAAAACTTAAATAACATACAAGTAGACTTTAAAATAGTAAAATAAATTTAAAAAATAAAAAATAACTTATTTATAATTGGTTCAAATAATTATTTTTAATAACTAGTTAACTAGTAGAATCCAAATTTCATTACAATAGTACTATGCCTTATTGGCAAGTACTAACAAGTGCCACGTAGTGGCTAAGTACTTGCCTTTAGTTATAGTTTTAATTATATTAGCATAGAATTTTTAAAAATTTAAACTAAATAATTATTTAACTTTATTTAATATATTATTAGGTTAGGTTAAATATTTAGTTTATAGTTATGTACTTCAATTAGAAATATAATTAATTCAAACTTTAATTTAATTTATATGTAAAATAGTTTTTTCACCTTTCTAGTTTTGGCATAATAAATCTCCAAATGAAAGGCGGTGGAACTAATACCCACAAAAATCCCCTGCGCTCTCCCCAGAGCCATGGAAGAACACTCAACTTTTTCTGTCACAGAATCATCTACAACCATTATTGTCCCCAATCCAAAAGTTGAAGAAGACCCATTCACTCCTACAACTGTGACGAACGTAGCATTTGGTCCTCCAGTAGTTTCTTGCACGTAAAACACCAATTGCTTTTCCTCATCGGCTGAAGAAGAAGATATCAGGAGAAAGATGGGTATTAGAAATAAGAGCAAAATTGATGGTTTTGAAGCCATTGAGGAAATAAAAGGGAATGGTTTATGATTATGAATTATGAGCTTCAATTTTTTTTAAAAGACATCTTAGTATTACAATGGGCTAAAGTTGAATAGAATTACAAACAACTTTTAGAGGGTTGAATTTGATATAGTTTTGATCATAGAGGAGGGAAAAAAAGCAAGCCTAATGTATCATATGCCAAGTCTTCTGCAACATCGAGGAGTGCACACAAAGTAAGTAATACATTTCTTCATAGCTCTTTATATTGGAAGGGATCATCATTCTTTGCACATATTCTCTTCCCTTGTATTTCCTCTGCTTGTTCTCTTCAATGGCTTCAAAAGCATCAATTTTGCTCTTCTTTCAAATACCCATCTTTCTCATAATATCTTCTTCCTCTGTTGATGAGGAAAAACAATTGGTGTTTTACGTGCAAGAGACCAATGCTGCGCTGGTTACAGTTGTAGGTATTAATGTTGAATCGAATAATTCTATGAAATACAACTACCATATTGAATCGAATAAATATTGTAATTTTGTTAATTATGGTACAAATTTTATTATAATTTATCTGTCAAAATAAAATAGAAAATAATTCTTGTTTTGTAATTTTTTTTAAATCAAAAGGTTTAGGGTTTAGATCTATAATTCAAGTTTTAGAATATTTTTGTACTTCTTTTTTTTTTTTTACATGATTACATAATTGTACTTTTATTATTTTATTTAAATACATAAAATGGTAAATTATTCAATGATACAAATATATCAAACATATATTATTTAATATATAATTATGAATTAACTAAACTAATAATCTAATAGAACTATAATCAATTCTTAGGTTGTGTTGTAAATCTAGTAGGATTAAAATAATTGTAAATGTATATTAATATTTACTAATATATGTTGAATTTTAAATTGTAAAAAGTAAAAAACTTAAAAAATACAATGAAAATAAATAAGCTATCACTATGCTGTCATGATCAATTCTAAGAATGTTAATGCACTAGGGAGTGTAAATATCTAATCCATTGTTAGAAATATTTCATCTATTATCCATTATGTTATAAGATTTGGCTTCCAATCTCAATCCTTAAATATTTATTTTTAATAACAATACAATTATATGTTAATGGTCTCTTACTCTACTGGTGAAATTGGTATATTCTTAATGATATATGTACATACATGGCATGACAAGAAAATGGGGAAGATGAAGGAGGGATGAAACCCAGTGTTAATAGTTCTTCAATTTCTCTTTTGCATAATTCATTCTCCCGGGGACTCGTCAAAAAATAATCTTCAAATCCTTTGTCATCACTATGTCAGCAAATTGTTTTTTGATTTCTTCTAACTCATGTTCAATATCCTTTGCTTGCTTCATAATCTATTTCATATTTTTTGTTTTTTGTTTTTTGATGACTTGGATTTCATTTCGTATATTTTGCGGTAAAATTTTGGCATAAAGGTTAAGTGGTCCTGGTTAGAGGTAATACTAGGGTGATCCCTTGTTTGTAATGGCATTCCAAGATGCCTAAATCAGTTAACATAGTATTTTGCAGGTGGTTTTTTGGTCAATATCTGTATGTTTAGTGGCAAATTGGTCAATACTGCATTTCTCCAATGGTTTGGTATAAGATCTTAAAATATTCTTATGTTGATATGTATCCAGGAGATACCTTCAATCATCTATTTTTTATTTATTTTTGGGTTTAGTGATGACATTTTGTAATTATATGTAAATTATGTAAGGAAAACATAAAATATAAAATATATATTTTAATTATATATCTTAGTTTTACATGTTTTTATTTGAGTAGACTTACTTAAACAAGATAAAATAAATTATTTTTTGAAAAAAATAGATTATAACATAACTCTCTACTACTTTATTTAATCAACAATTTAAATCTTATGATAAAAAAAACTTATATTTCTATACTTCTTTTAACAAATGTTTTATTAACATTTATTTCAATCAATATACTAATTTCAATTTATACAAATATATATTAATATTTGATCTTGTCCAGCATGCTAATTGAATGCTTGTTACCTAAATGTCAAGAATTAGAATCTTGCAAGTCAAAAATCTTTTTCATTGTAACCAAGTTCTACCATTCAAAATAAAATTTTAATCTCTAGTTTTAATAAATTTTATAAATTATTTCACTTTAATATCTTATTTAAAATTATTGATAAAATATTTTATACTTAATTTTAACTAGATTTTATTTTTTTAAGAAATAATTTATTATTATAGAATAAAATATTTATTTACTATGTTTAATTTAAATTATAATATTTTGTAAGGGAAAATATATCACACATTTGTTTACCTAAATATTTATTAATGCATAATTAACACATAATAAATGGGAGGTGGTCTGAGAAGAGAGGAGTCGGCTGACTGTGACAAATGGAGGCAAGATAGGAAAATTTGGAAGAAGCTAAAAAAGGGTGGGATCTCTCAGTATATCGAGAAGCTTCACTGCTATGAAAAATACGTGACTTCCTTATTCGTTGAGGGCTGGGTTAGAGGGAAAGTAAATTTATGGGGTAAACCTTTCACCCTTATTCTTAATCTTATGGCTAAGATAATGGGCTTACCCCTGGAGGGAACCCATTTCCATAGAGGCAACCATAGGCTTGGTTCTGAAGCTTTTAACTTGTTCCCTAAAACTGTTGATGAAAAGGCCCTCATGACTAAAGGGAAGGGGGATTATGTTGATATCACCAAGATTAAGGATTTCTGGGCCAAAATGTTGAAAGTAATGATAGAGTATTTCATGCTTGATGGGCGTTATTCCAAAATCTACAACCTGCATTTCATCTTGGTTAACCACTTCAGGCATAACAAGAGGATCTCCTTCTCGTATTTTCTTTTGAGGTCCCTGAGTAGTAGCATCACCGAGCATAGGAAAAAGTTGAATAACCCTGTGTTACATGAGGGGTTGATCCTCCTTATTTCTGACTATGTCAGAGATATTATCCTGGACCCTATTCCTAAAAGGGTCAAAGGTAAAACTTCAGAGACTGTTGAGGGGGATGGAAAGGCCTAATCCAACAAAAAGAGAAAGAAAAACAAGGAAAAAGTTTTTGATTGCAGTAAAGAAGACAGTAAACAGAGGAAGAAAAAGAAAGTAAAAAGTTCTGATAGCAGCGAAGATGAATTTAAGGAAAAAAGCCCTAATTCTCTGCAAATGGGAAATGACGAGGAAGAAAATGTGGAGATGGATCCTGGTACCACTGAGCAGGAAGAGGATAGGATTGTCATAACTGAGGATGAGAAGGAGGAAGAGGATGATGGGAAAGATGGGGACTACCATGATGATGAAAAAGATAAGGAAGGGGCTGAAGAGGAGAAAGAAGAAGAGGTGGATGAAAAAGAAGAGGAAAGGGCTAAGGAGGAGGAAGATGAAGCCCAGGTTTTCCCTACTGAGGATGATAAGAATGAAGCCCTGGACCTCCCTGCTGAAGGGGAAAAAATGATGCCCACTTGGATAATGAGGAAGGGTTAGACCTGGCTAGTAAAGATGATGGGGAACCCCTTAAGGTGGACTCTTTGGGCTCTCTAGAGGGGTAGGATGAAGAGGAAATTGAGACTGGTCAGAACTCCCCTGTCATTGATGAAAAAGAGGAGGAACAAAAAGATTCGGGTGCAAGTACTAATTAGAATGCCACTGAGGAGGAAAAAAGTCAAAAAGATGATTTCACTGGTCCCCTTGAGGATGCTACGATCATGGAAAAAGTTGACAAAGATGAAGGTCAAAGTATTCCTCAGGATTGGATCAATCAGGAGATCCAGGAGATTAAGCTCCACCTTCATTCTCTTGAGAAAACTATGAAAACCCTGAATATGAAGCTGGAAAAGCTGGAGAACAAGATTCTAGATAAGGTAAACAATAAAAGCTGGAAGGAGGAGATAACTGTCAAGATCAACAAAATTGTTGACAACAAGGTGAAGGAAATTAAGGTCAAAGTTAGCAACAATGGGAAATGATTAGTGAAGTCCTGAGCCACAGCAATGAAGGACTCAATGCGGTTGTCATCAACCTAAATATTCTTCACAACTACCTGGAGAAAAACCAGCTGGAAAATATGACCATTACTATTGATGACAGTGTTGGGAGTGCAGGCCTAGGTACTAGAACCAGAGGGCGTATTCAGAGGAAGATCCCTGAGAAGCCTAAGGAGTTGAAGGACCTGAAAAATGTTATCTAGAAGATGGAGGAGCTGAAGATGAAGGTGCACAAAATGATAAGCAATTAGTTTTGTCCTGTTCATTGCTGGGTACTACTGGTAGTGTTGCTAGATCTATTTTCTTTGCTTTTGTTGTCGTATCTAGTGTTTTTTTGGGTCTTGCTCTGTTCTTTCCAGCAGGCATATCATTTTGAAAAACGTTAATGCTTTATCTTTTTGCTATGATGTAAATGGTTTCGGGTTCCATTCAAAACCTATTTTTACCTTATTCAAAAACACATAATAAATTTTCAAATATTTTTAAAAAATAAATAAATGAGAATAAATATATACTATATTATATCATATATTTACAATATTTTTATTTACATTAGAAAAAGTGAGTTATATACTAAAATAAACTCATGTAATATAATTTAAAATTTTTAATATAAAAAAGAAAAATATTAATGAAAATCCTAATTAAAGATAAAAACAAAAATTGTTTCCAAGCCCCTAAAATTATGCAATATGGAAGGACAATAAATAACAAACGGGGTAAATTGTAATTGGTTCACTCGTGTAATAAGACTTCAAATGCGTTCATCCAATGAGATGATCAAAAATTAATTTCTAGATATTATAAAGTTAAATAATTTGCATCTATATTTTACAAATGAAAAAACTTATAATGAAATATAAAAAAGAATTTATTTTCATTGGTGTAGAACAGTTCATTTAATCACTAGTTAACATCAAAAACTCAAAAACTGATACAATAGTACTTAGCCTACCGACAAGTACTAATAAGAGTGTAGAGAGATTGAACGCTTCATGTACAAAACATTTTTATATAATCTACTATGTATGTATTGTGACTAGAATAGTAATATGAAATGGAAAAATAAAAGAAATATCTCAGAAAACCAAAATCTTGAGGTCATAAATTCATAATAAAAAATAAAATTAATATTAATATGACATCCATCTTAAATATTACAGAAAACTATTACTACATTGGTTAGGGAGTTATGAATTGGACGTGATAGAGAACTCATACCATTAAGGTATGTGGAATGGGGGTAGTATGAATAAATAATAATAAAGAGGTCTACATGAAGAGGACTAGTATGAATGAATAATAAATAATAAATAAGAATATAGCTAGTCTAAATGATGAGGGCTACATAGTTTTTCAATATTCCATGAAGAATTTATACTTGCTCTTCCTTTTTCTCTTTTGTTCACTCTTCCTAACTCTCACACATAATTGATGAGGAAACATCTACCACTCTCACTCTTGTCATTTATCTTACTTTTCCTATCCTTATACTCTTATTATTGTAGCCTTTCTCACTTTTTATGATTTATTAGGGTGTGTGTGGGGCTCATAAATGATTAAGGTTGGAGTGACTTATACAAACATTATTTTAAAAATGCATGTTGTTGTAAGGAAATTTAGCAACAAAAAAATTCCTACACTAACCTTGAAGGGAGAGTAAATATAAAAACTTTCTCTTGCTTTACAACAATTACATAAACTTAACATAAATAACATGAATACCTCAACACAATGATTTGCATGGGGAAAATCCATTCAAAATAAAAACCCCACACCTCAAAATTAATGCAATACATTATTTAAAATTTAATAAAATAGTACAATATACTTGCAAAGTAAGCTTATCTTAGGATAACACCAACTAGACATCTGAAAGTAACTAAATAGATTTGCAACTCTTACACACACATCCACCATCTCACACACCTAATATATAGAAGATACAATGAATGAAATAGTTAAATGTTACTACAAAACCATGGGCTAAAAACCACTTATAAGGTGGTACCCCTCTTATCTCTAATCAAAGATGCCCTGTGATGTGTCAAAACACAAACCAACACATGTAACTCCTTTTTACAACTCATTTATGTATTCAACAGTGAAAACTTACTAAAAATAGTAATTGTAAAGGTTGAGACACAATTTCCTAACAATCTCCCACTTGTTGAACACCTTGCAATTGCAAAGGGAGTATCTACACCATAATTCAATTGCTAGGGGCCATGAGGCCCATAGACTCTGAACACCATCTAAGCTTCTTTGCGATCAAAATTTTAGCCTTAATCAACTTCACCCTTCTATCCTTGAACATATCTCTAACAAAATAATATTGAAAGTTAATGTACTTTGTCTTGGCATGAAAAGTCGTGTTCTATGCTAGGAAAATTACACTTTAATTGTCATAATAAACTTTACTATGAACAACAATATTTAAGTGAGAGTTATCACCCAAGTACACCTTACCTCCATCAAATTCTTCATTTTTAGAAAACCAATCTTTATTAGAATTAATATGAAAAGATGTACCTGGGTCAATTCATCACATACATCAGGGGATAAAGTTGCAATGAACACATTGCCATCTTCCTTCTTAGACTTAAACTCATAATCAAATTTCTTATTTTTCTTCTTCTTTTCTTATTTGCAATGCTTACTGATGTGTACATGCTTGCCACAATTCCAACAAATAACTTTGGAATTTCTAGTAGATTTAGATCTCCCCCTAAATTTTGATTTATTATGCTTTTCATTCTTCTTTCCTTTTTCTGTAGGTCTTCCATTAACAACTAGGGATTCCTTGGTATTGATGTATACCTTCATTCACATCTCTTAAAAAAGAAAATAATCCACCACATCTTCACCCTTAAAACAAAAAAATTATTATCGATGACCATAACAAGATAATCTCATGAATCAGATAAAGAACAAAACAAGACCTGACATTTATCCTTCTCATCCATGTTGACATTAACTGATTTCAATTGAGCGACCAACATATTGAATATTTCCACATGGTCTATAATTTGTCCACCCTCCTCCATTATCAAGCAATATAGTTTCTTCTTCAAGAAAATATTATTTACTAAAGATTTGGCTTGATACATCTCACCGAGCTTTTTCCATCGACTCTTTGCAGAGGACTCTTCATGGACATTGATTAAAACAGAGTTTGCAAGGCACTATCTAAATAGACCCTTGTATTTATAGTCCATAACAACATATTTAACAACCTTATTTGGATTTGTAGGTCTCATGACATTCTTCAACAACACCCCACCGATCTTGATCCACTAAAAATCCTCCATCTTCAAGTTTCACAATTCAAAATTATTTTTAAAAAAATCTCCACGTCTATTCTCCAAATAAATTAGCCATCTAATAATTCTCTCAACAAGATCGTGCAAAGTATCTTCTACACAATCTCTCACTCAAATTTGAATTAGTTCAACAACCCACAATTGAAACAAAAGGTGATCATGCACTGATACCACTTGTAAGGAAGTTAAGTATTCAAACAACTTCTTGCATTAACCTTGAGGGGAGACTAATGTAAAAACTTTTTCAAATCTTTACAATAATTACACAAACTTAACATTATTAATAACATAAATAATACACATACCACAACACAGTGATTTACTTGGGGAAAATCCTTTTGGGAGAAAAACCCCACACTCCAAAAGCCACACAATATGTTATTCAAAAATTAATAATAGATTACAATATACTTGTAGAGAAATCTTCTTTCTAGAGTATTGCCAACCAGAGATCTAGAGGTAACTAAATATCTATAAGACTCCTACACACACCCTTTATCTCATGCACCTAATATATAGGAGATACAATACATGAAATTGTTAAATGGTATTACAAAGTCATGGGCTAAAAACCACATATAAAGAAGTACTTGTATTGTCATAAATTGTAAGAACTTAATTAGTGTATAATTTATTGATTTATTTAGCACCCACCTTAGTATATTTTTATAGTGGGACCTCATATGGTACTTAATGAACACTTAAATTCAAATATGGGCCCTCTATCAATTCAAACTTGCTTAAAATCAAGGTAGGCCCTTATTTGTTTGTGTGGTCATGTTTCTTTTCTCCAATCAAATAATTTATTTCATCACCTAGGCCCTATGTTACTATTTGTGGCCTTCATGTTCAACCCCAATCTTAGAAATTGCAGTATTTTATAATCTGATAGCCCTTGATTGGCTGAGGACATGTGGTTCTAATTTGAGCTCTGATTGGCTAGAACATCATTTAGAGGGCGTTGTGTTCCTAGGAACATAATGACTAGGACGATGTGTTCCATGAAACATAACGCCCAAGGTGTTGTGTTCTTGGGAACATAATGCCCAGGGTGTTTTGTTCCCCGAGGATCGGGCCCAAATTGGATCCAAAGTCATGTCTTGGAGGTTTAGACAGATATTTAGATCTACAATTAGAATTCTTATGTTTTAACCCCTTAGACATTGTGAGATGTATATAAACACCCTATATCTCCTCATTTTGGTAACCATGATCAAGATTATCAAGCATCCACAATCATTGTCAAGCATTCAAACATTCAAGACCTTTACTTCTTCTCAAGTTTTCAAGGTGTTCTTCTCAACATGGATCAAGATTTTTTCCCTCATTGAAGGCCAAGAAAAGGATTTATCTATTAAGGAAGGAGATACATCCACAACCCCATTTTATTCTCTTCTTCCCAATCAAGCATTGTGATAAATTACAATATCCATTACATGAGGTTTTGTCTTTCATGATTTTCTTTTGGGATTTTGTGTTAAGTCAAAGCTATTGCATCAACATATTTTATCTCATTCAAAGAAGTATATGAATTATCAAGGTATGATACATTCTATTTTTCAGATCTAGTCTCTATTATATAACAACACACTTTCATTTATTTCATTTCTTTTCAAGGTTGATTTGAGACAAGGATTTAGCTAAGGAAAACCCCTCTATCCAACCTTCTTCCTTATTTTCCTCGGTGTAGGTATAGGTAGCACGACTGTTGGAAATTGATGTAGTAAGTACATATTTTATCCCCAAGCTTCTTTTTCCTAACAAATCACTCTCAAATTTGGTTTACAAGTTAGAATAGTTTCTAGCTTTCCATTTTATGTCATTACAATTATCTATTTATTTTTGTTAGTCTATATTTTCCTGAAACTTCTTAATTTAGCTTATTTTAATCATTTATCTCATATCAATAGATCATTTCCCTAAATCCATTTCATTCTTAATCATAACATCGAAGGATCATTTCACTCACTTAACACTTAAGTCATACTTGAGCCTATTGGGTCATCTTCCTTCTGATTGTGCATTAAGAGAGGGGTGGACAAATCTCTTACATACCAAGTAGAATCCCTCTCCCCCTTTTCCTTATTGTACTTTTGGTGAACCCAAGTCACAAGATTTCCATTCTAATTTGGATGTTAACTTTCATCTAATTTGGGTAATTTTTCGTCATGAAATTTACTAAGTTAGATTGGTGGGTGATAACTCATGTTGTTGCAATTCTCCTTACTTATCTTCATCAATCACATGGAGTAAATTAAATGTTTTTAATTCCTTCATGGTGTTCTTTCATATGGTATTAAGAGGCTTTCAAATATATTTCTTCCTTTTTTTTTTGGCAAAAGTGGTCAAGCCATTGAATATATTATTTTATAAAATCTTATTCAAAAAAGCTCAACCGGGAAAGAATCAGTAAGAAAACCCGAAATCATCACTAAATACAAAAAATATGATCATCGATATTTACAATGTTACGACATAGTTTGAGCAATCAAAAAACAAAATTTCAAAAATATGGGACTATCTTTAGTTTTACTCCTCCATTTCTGCATAGTTAGCCACATGAGGGGATACCTAATCTCTTGAGAGTCATGCAACACTCTCCCAGCCAGTGGTCAGATGGGGTTGTGGTGAAGACTCCCACCCTGACCTGCATTTCATCTCCAAAGCTGCAACAGACACATCAGCTGCTACTGAATCCCAGCTGCAAGCGTGTTCACCAAGATGAGGCATTGACCAACTAGCCCCTACAACATTTGATGAATTACCACCTGACTCAACCAAGACTCCATGAGTTTGACCCCAAGGAGGTGAAAAGTCCAAACCCTACGAACCAAACAGCACACCTTGCGCACCAGGAAAGGAGAGAAGTGGAACCCCAAATGAAAGCCCTTGAGAAATCTATAGTGTATAATCTTTGTTTGGTAAACTTAGCATATCCAATAATGCATACCCTATATGCTTCACCCTTTCTTCCAACTAAAAACCCAGAGTCCTCACTGTGACTTGCAGGGCAGATTTCATGAAGTGAGGGCTTTGCTTTTCAAACATTTTTTACAATGCTTCATACATTACCATAAACTCATGTTTCTAGAGCAATTGAGACTACAGGAACAAACCACCAACTAAAGCGTTTCCTACCCATAAATCATAATGTTGCATTGCCCTTTTAAGCTTGTTATCGTTCCAAAACTATTGATGAACGACTTTAATCACCAAGATTTCCAATAGTGGAACTGATTGTAGCAAGTCCATTGTGTTTGAAAGAAAGATGGACACCAAATTTGATAGAAATAAGAAGTGCCTACAAGAAGGGAATAGAATGTCATCCCCTATTACATGCCTAACAGCCCTCTGAATAGACGGTGAATGTACATAGAACATTTCATCCATGGTGGTGTCATCAATTTGCAGAGGAAGGGCATTTTCCTCCACCCTCAGATTAAGCCATATCCGATAATTTTTAGGAAGTACGACCTTATGGAATTGATAGCAAGATTCACATTTGACACAAACCTCCATAAAAGTCGACATCTTCAGGTGAACAATATGGAAGGGCACTATATCTTCTGTTTTGAATGAAGAAAATAATCTATCTTGCCTAATATAAGTAAACCTGAAGGATGACACTTAAATGCCAAGACATGTGTGAGTAACTTACAATCTAATGCGAGCTCATGTTGGAAATTTGAAGGACTAAGAGCCATGTGATTATAGAATTTGATCAGACACCAAATTGATCTCGCATCATGTGATGTACACCATGCGGCTGTTGTGAACAGTTGATGTACCAAAATGGCGTCGTCATAATAGAAGACTTGGTGGCTCTAGTTAAATAGGCATAAAGAATATTAATTACAAACTTTATCATTGCAATGATGCCCGATATGTCCAAATAAAAATGATTAAGACTGACATTCCACTAAATCTGAATTAATCAACACTTGCAACTCCTCATGCTGCTTAATGAATGTCATCAGTTGAAAGGTAGAATTCATGATTCCATCACATCCTAAGTTTGAAAGGTAGTTTGCTACTTTATTTCCCTCCCTAAGAGTGTGAGATATAGTTACCTCATGAAATGTATCGATCAAATTCCATATCTGATGAAGAATATACTTAAGCTGCCAGGAATATGTCTGTCTCTTGATGCAAGCATTAACAATTACCTGAGAATCACCTTCAATCTGCACTCGTTGATAGTCCCCTTTCTTTGCAAGGATTAATCATGAAAACAAAGCTTGAGCTTCTGTTGTATTATTAGTTCCTTCTGGTAAAGGTACAGTTGTAATTGCTAGCACTTTCCCTTTACAATCTCTTACACATGCCCCTAATCCTGATTTACTTGGATTTCCTCTAGAGGCTCCATCAAAATTGAGCTTCACAAATCCTGAATGAGGAGGCTTCCAATGCACAAATGACCTATCTAGTTTGGTTTGTGTTTTACTGGTTATTCCATTTCCCGATGGAATAAATAGTGATTTCCATTCTCAAATAATGCTTCCATCCCATGAAGTAATAACAGGATTGATCTTACATCTACTAAGGCTTGCATTAGTAACTTCCGCTATCGACTTTTCAATGCCCTCTAACACCTTATCTATAGAGGAAAATTCTTTTCTAAAGATCCTCTTATTTCTTTCCCACCAAATAATGTTTCAAGTCCTTTATCAATATATTTTGTGGCGTTCTCATGCAAATGCTAATGAAATGCATGGAGTATATAGATGACATAAGGGTATTTGTTGGTGAACCTCAAGATGGAATTAGTATAAACCATCCTAATCCCCCTCTTATGGTGCATATTAATAATTATGATAGATACCTACCTCCTTGTGATCCTATCCTAGTGAGACCTAGATCCTCTCCTTATCAACGCACCTTGATGGATAGTCTAAGGGAAGCTAGTCTAAGAAATTATTTAGATGAAATTAAACAACCTTCCTTTTATCAAATCATTATTTATAATCCTAATGTTAAGCATTTTATTGATTATTTATCTCTAAGAATATAATTAAGTAGACATGAAGATCTTGATAAACCTTCCTCTTTTTCTCCACTTAAAGAAGATAGGAATAGTGATAGGAATCCCAATATCCCTAAAGAAAATTGTTATCCTCCTATCCCTATTTATACCACACACTTTCATAAAGATCAAGATGAATATCCTTCACCTTCTACATTAAAATCCATAGATGATAAAATGGGGCTAAAAAATGAGCACCTGATAAGGGTGCTTACTTTTAGGATGGTAAATTTAGCCCCCACTTTAGCGAGAGTATGATTCTATATCACAATCATGGTAAAGTAGAAGAAAGAGAGAGAAAGATGAAGATCATGGGAGAACTAGAAGGAGATAAGACATTGCTAAGTATAAGGACATAAGCCCCCAAACTAAAGATCTTAACTCACACATCCATATGCAAGGATACAAAAAAAACAAAAATTGCCCAGAGCATATTGAGATTCCAAGTCAACTAGTTGAAGAGACCTTGCTAGAGAAAATGTTTCAACCACTAATATCATACTTAGAAAGCTATTGCAAAAGCACAAGTGGTCACCTAAAAAGAACAAGAGAATACATCAAGAATAGGATAAGACCCCATGATCCGATCCAATAGAAAAGTGTGTTATGCTATAGAACTATGGAGGAGAGATCAAGATGGACATGGATAACATAGGCTAGGAAAATTATGTTGCATTAGATGATCCATAAGAGGTAGAGAGAGAGAAGGAAGAAGGAGAATTGATATTCTAGAAAATTGTGTTATGCTAGTCAACTCTACCTTGAAAAGTTTGCACCTACTGGTGGCTTTGTGTGTGAGAGGATAGGTCAAATGGTCTAGCAAATTGTGTTATTCTAGTTAACCATCCTAAATATATGAAAAGGGAGAGTAACTGGCCCTAGAAAATTTTGTTATGCTAGTGTACTCTACCTACCATGATTAAAGTGAACATAATGTATGCAATACGGAGGCTATGAATGCCCCCCTTAATATGGAAAACTAAGTATTATTTTGTCATCTTAAAGAAAAAAAGAATAAGGATGAAGAACTTTTAACACTAAGATAGTATCCATAAGAAATATCTAGTCTAAACCAAAGAGGTCACAACTCTTATAAAGTCATGGAAGGGATGAATGCAAAAAAATACCATGCAAGAATTGTAAAAGGGATCCTTGTGAAGGATGACACATTGTTTAATCTCTAAGGTAAGGGATTTTTTAACCATGGAAATCCAATAGTGAACAATAAAGGGGTTATGATAAAGAATGTATATCCTTAATACAAACCAACAATTCTATGTAAGATCAGATGTTGCATATTAAATAGATATCTCTTAACCAAGGGAAAAGTAGATCCTTGAATTGGATGAGGGAGATTGATAGAATACCCTTGGCCCCCAAGTGTGTAAATAAGGATAAGGAGATAGAGGACCTATTATGATACTTGAAAAGTATGTTTCACCATACACGATAATGAGCCCTAAAGAAATAGGCTAACAATGTTACATAGTGTGGAGAAACATAATAGGGACTTAGATGTTATTTACAAAAATAGGGATTGAAATATAACTCCTTGTGCATGATATGTGAATAACATCATTATCAATGAGTTGTTTAATTATTTAATGAAAAGCTTGGCATTCATTAGTAGAGTGATCATGATATCGATGATACATGTAGAAAGAAAGATTCATAAGATTTTGAGTACATTTCTTTTTGTGTTTAGGTGTAGTAATCACCTTAGCTCAAAGAAGTTTAGGCAAAATCATTTCTAGATTAAAGGTAGATGTAGATGAAATGTTAGATGCTTAAGGAGAGGATGTGTACAAAGAAGGAGACTCAAAACCAAATTCTTCAATAGTTTCTCACTATTCTCAATACTTTGTTACTCACATCTTGAACTATGTTGGGATTTTTTATTCATGACGGTGTTAACAGTAATTATTTGTGGTTGCTTGTAAGGATTAAATCCCAATCCATAAGAATGTCCATGCCCATCATTTCCTAAGGGGACTTGAATTACTTGTGCATGCTTTCCACAACCAGACCCATTGAATCCATGTTTCGCTAATAAATGATAACCAAGGCCATAAAAAGAAGCAATATTATAAAGAGTCAATGGAGTCTCTCGGGTCACTATGTCATCATAATCAGTTTTGATAGTTTCTAAAGATTCATTAGGAGTGGAGGCAATGAAAAAGTTGTTACTAATCTCATCAGTAAGAGGAGTTGTTGTTTTGGATTATTTAAGTTCAAATTTTGGGACTTTGTACTCTCTAATATAAGTTGGTGTAAAATATAAGGATCCCCAATCATCATCTAAAAGGACACTTGTAGAAGGAGGATCATCCTTAGGTTCTTGATCTTTTTTTTCTTCAATAGACACATATTTATTTATTAATTAGGTATTTAAACAACTATTCGGTCTATCATCTTCCATAAGTGTACATAACATCATTGTAGATAAACTTGAATTTTCAATGAAGAGTAGAAGTAACAACATGCATAGCATGTAACCAAGGTCTACCCAAAAGAAGGTTGTAATTAAGAGGTCCAAGAATCACATGAATGGGGGTGTCTAGAATAATTGTACCTACCTTAATAGGTAATGTGATAATGCCTAATATTTTCTTAGCAATATTGTCAAAGCCACAAATAGGAATGTAATCAGGTTTAATAGTTAAAATATCAACTTTGATTTCTTTCAACATGTACATATAATAAACATTAAGTTCAGATCCATTATCCACTAAGGTTCAATGAATAAGATTACCATTGATAAGGACTGCTACCATAAGGGCATCATCTCGATCTTGGACTTCTTTAGAAGGTAAATCATCATGAATAAACAAAATTTGAGGCGGGACAAGGGTAGCATGCATGCATTGTGAAAAGGAATTGATTTTGTCTTGATTAGGTGGTGGAGTTGGAAGAGTAGTTAAATATTTTTTCAAGGCTTCATGATATGTAGGAGAAGTTTGAAAGATCTCCCAAAGAGATATCTTGGCAGGGGTAGTATGTAATTTCTCTACCAAATCATACTCCTTTCCAAGACGTTGAGGAAGACGGGGTGGCATGGGTTGAGAAGGTGGGAGAGAAGTAGGAATAACCAGATTAGTAGGTTGAGGATTGTTTCCCATATGATAGGTGTGAGCCACCACATGATAATCATTAATAAACTCCAAAGGACTTCTAGGTTTTCCTTTAACAATTATAATAAGCTTATTTGGAGTTTGAAATTTTTTTTTTTGATTATATCCTTTAATTGTAATAAAAAATGTAGTGAAAGTTTGAGAAGATTCTTGAGGATAACCCTTAACAGTGATGATAGTTTTATTGGGAGTTTGAGAAGAAGTCGATTGAGTGCATCCTTCAACAGTTATCACAGGCTTGTTGACTACCATAGGTTGAGCATGATTAATAACATTAACTTGATCAAGCTCTTGATTGTTGATTGGTTCATCACTAGAAGGGAGATCAATAAGGGAATTAGTAATGATATAATCCTCATCTTCCAAGATATCCTTATAAGAGGGATTAGGGACTTTCTTTAATGTTTCATCTCTAGAAGGAATGTCAAATGAAGGTAAGGTGGTATTAAGGAAAGTTTTTATTGTATATTCCTCTTGCTCTAAAATATCCTCATAGAGGGGATATGTCTTAGGATAAGGAGAAACATCAAATGTGAATGCATCATCTTTAGATGAAATAGAAGAAATTTCAATCATTATATCATCTTATTTTATCAAAGGTGCTTCAAGATGAGGAGATTAATCCATGCCATTATCAAAGTGTTCATCCCAAATAGGAGAATCATCAAGGGTAGGAACATCTCCATGAATAAAGCACACGATAGAAGAGGAATAGTCATGGCTCATTGAATATTGATCCTAAGAAGGGGAGGAATTAAAATGAATATAGGTTGAAGTACCATCATCCTTAACCAAAGTACCTTGATAAATAAGGCTTATATTAGGAGAAGAGTTAACATCAATTCTCAACTCTCTTCCCCAAAGAGGAAGATCATTAAGAGAAAGGTTAAAATCATCTTATTTCTCCAATATATCCTTAGAAGGTGATAGAAGAGAGGAAAAATAAACATCACATACATTAAATTGGTTATGTTTAGTGGTAACATATTGTAAAGGCAAGTTAATATGAGGATTTTGTTTTATCTCATAAGTGACATAATAGTTTTGGGATAATGCTCTAAATAACTTGTGCAACATGACAAGAAAGAAAGAAACACATATAAGTCAATGAAAGGTAGCAACTAAGAATGAAATGTAAATGTAAGATGTAGCAAAAATGTGATAGAAAAATGCATCTAACTACCCAAAATATCCAAATGCATAGATTGTAGCAATATGATGTAGATGCATACAAAATAGATCTAGATATGTAATTGCATAGAAAGAGGATCTAACACCAAAATTAGAATGGGAACTTTTATAAGTCGGGTTCACCAAAATGTGATATAGAAAATGGTGATCAATGATAGATCTCCACTTCCTATATACATTGGAATACAAAAGTGGCCCTCAGACCAAATATGATTCGCAAAACCCAAAAGGATAAAGGGGTACTAATGCATGATCTAGAAAAAAGGGGGATTTGGGCATTCCATATAAGGATAGAAATGTATGATGTGAGAGAGGATTGCAAGAGACTTATGCTATGACTAAAGAAATTATTATTAGAAAGATGTGATATTAGATCTAATGCATGAAAGTAAGTAAAAAATGAAAACAAGGAAAATGAACTCACCTTGAGGACTAATAGAGGAAAATGAGCTTCAGATCTAGATTTGACTGCCAAAAACCTATCAAAATAAAAAATGGTTTTGGATATGGAACCCTAAGACCTATAATTCTTTATTGTGAAATTTTCAGACCCCTAGGATGAGGCCGACTTGGGACTCATTTTGGCCCAGTCCTAGAAGCATAAAAAATAATGAATTCTATAGAGGATCAACTCCTGGTTCTGAAACCCTAAAAAATCAAATCTACAACTACGCCACTTGTTCCTGCACATAAGAAAGAAGAGGAATTTTTCATGGGGAGGGGATTTACTTGGTCAAGCCCCTATAAAGGAATCAACCTTGAAATGTTATTGAAATTGCATGAGGAAATGTGATCTAGATCTAAAACATAAATTACCTTATACCTCAATTATGCAATGCTACTTTGGAGATGATCACAATTTTTGATGCAATAGATTGGAATCCATAAAAACCCAATAGGAAATAATGAAACCAAACCCTTGAATGATGCATGTTGTAGTTTTCCACAATGTTTGATTGAGGAAGAAACAAGAGAAAAAGACTTGAAACACTTGATGGCTTCCTTGCACTTAAATGCTTGAATCTCTTGAATGCCCAATGGATGAAAGATAGATTCCATGTCCGGATGTCTCTTGATCATGAATTTCAGGTGTGAAAATGAGAGGAAGATGCCTCCTTTTATATACATTTTGGGGCTTATATTCGTGGGGTGAACCTAGGAAAATAATTATGAGAAAATACCTTCACATCAAGACTGAAGCCCACTTAAAAATTAACCTCATGAGGACAAGGGAGAATTTGAACTAGTCCCTAGGATAAGGATGACTTTGGCCTAGTACCAAAGATGTTAATTTTAAAAAATGGTCTTGGGGTTTAGGAAACTATGAGAAGTTTTAGGGAAAGAGCATGCAAGGTGTGTAAAATAAAGCTTGAATACCTTCAGATCTAGGACCCATTAAAATGGGGTCTAATAGGTCCCAGATGGGAGATGAATTATGTGATTGGATGAAAAATGGGAAATCATGCATGCATAGAAGTTAGATCCATTATCAATTTTTGAACAAATAATGTTGGTTTTAAAGATGCAAAAGGGCTAGAAAGATGTGAAATCAATGTGGAAACTCATAGATTCGAAAATGTGGATAAAAATGAGCACCTAATAAGGTTTCTTACTTTTTAGGATGGTAAATTACTTATCTATGAAGTTTTTATCATCCTAAACAAATAACCTTAATTGGGGGCTTAAAGTGTGTCATCCTTCATCAAGAATCCATTATCACCTAGCAATAGGAGGGTTAAAAAGGGTGCATTATTTTTATCCTTCCCTCTTTGTCTTGAAGATGTTATCTTTATTCAATAACTCCTCTTGAAGATAGAAATATTGTAACCAAGGTCTTTTTCTTTCAAGGCTATCTTCCCACTTGCAGACATCCTTTCACAATATTCCAGTCCTTAGTCGACAAGAGTCTTCCCTCTTTGGTAAGGTTAAAAGCATACATTTTTTTTTAAGGATATCTCCTTGTTGTTTGAAGTATGTATCATTGTTATCTTTTCCTTATGATGTTTTTATTATCCTATGTCACCATCATAAGGAGGGGGGAATACATACGACCTCATTTGTACATTATCTAGCTTTTATTGGTCCTTTGACTAATTGATTCTTTTATGGATCCATATAAAGAATATACTTTATGTAAGACTAAACTCATAAGTCACCCTATTCATAAAGTTTTGTAAGGTTCCCCATGCACAAAGATCTATAAGCCACCCCATGCACAAAGTTTTATAAGTTGTCTTGTGTGCAAAGTTTTGTAAGTTTCCTTGCGCACAACATTTTAAAGTCACCTTGTGTGCACATTTTTTTAGGTATAATTGAATAGCATCTCATAGCTTTCTAGACCATCATTTATCATTATCTCTCTCTTTGGGATGAGTGAAACTAGTATAATATATCTTGCTAACCTTTCTACTCTTTCCTTCTTTTCTTCTCCCGTGGGTCACCTAGCATAACACAACTTGATAGACTATTGGATTCATGGTTTCTCTCTCTTCTTTCCATGCTCTCATATCTTTACTCGTAGGTTAGATCATGGATTAGTTTTTATCCTTGGAGTATGCTCTTTCTCTTTCCATGTGATCACTTATACTCCTATAATAGATTTCTAAATATGATATTAGTGGATGGGGTATTTCCAATTAAGATCTCTTCAACTAGTTGATTTAGAGTTTTATTTTGGATACTAACTACTTTTGTTTGTGTCTTTTGTCTTATGTTGTCATTATATTTTGTCTTTTTTGTGTGTGTACTTGTGCATGGTTTTCTAAGTTGAGATCTTTTGTTTGGGGACTTGCATCCTTAAACTTAGTCATACCCTCTATGTGTGTGTGTGTGTGTGTGTGTGTGTGTGTGTGAGAGAGAGAGAGAGAGAGAGAGAGAGAGAGAGAGAGAGAGAGAGAGAGAGAGAGAGAGAGAGAGAGAGAGAGCATGAGGTTGTCTCACACTCCTACTAAAGTGGGGGATAAATGTACTATCCTAAATTGTAAGAACTCAGTTAGTGTACAACTTTTGGATTTATTTAGCACTCAACTTAGTGTATTTTCATAGTAGGACCTCGTATGACACTTAATGAGCATCTGAATTCAAATACGGGTCCATTATCACTTCAAAATTACTTAAAATCAATGTAGGCCCTTATTTATAAGTGTGGCCATCTTTCTTTTATCTAATTGAATAATTTATTTCATCACCTAGACCTCATATGTTACTATTTGTGGCCTTCATGTTCTACCCAATATCAAAACTAGTTGAAGTATGTAATCTGACATCCCCTGATTGTGTAGGAATTATGGTCTCAATCTGATCTCTAATTGGTTGGAACATAATGCCTAGGGCATTGTGTTTCTCGAGGATCAAGCCCAAATTGGATTCGGGGTCCCATTTCAAAGGTTTAGTGAGATATTTGGATCTATAGTCAACCTAGTTGTGTTTTAACCCTCAAGATGTTGTAAGAGGTATATAAACACCCTATGTCTCCTCAATTTGGTAACCATGATCAAAATTATCAAGAATCAACAATTATTGTCAAGCATTCAAGATCTTGACTTCTTCTTAGGTATTCAAGGTTTTCTTCTCTATAGCTCAAGCTTCTTTCCCTCATTGAAGGCCAAGCAAAGGATTTACATATTAGGGAAGGAGATACAACCACATCTCCATCTTCTTCTCCTTTTCCAAATCAATCATTGTGGAAAATTAAAACATCTATTACATGAGGTTTTATCTTTCATGATTTCCTTTTAGTTTTTTGTGTTAAGTCAAAGTTATTGCATCAACATATTTGATCGTATTCGAAGAAGTATTTGCATTATCAAGGTATGATACATTCTATTTTTCATATCTAGCCTTTTCTACATGACAATACACTTTCATTTATTTTCATGGTCGATTCTAGATAGGGGTTTGCCAAGGAAAATTCCTCTATCCAACCTTCTTCCTTATTTTTTATGTGTGTAGGTATAGGTAGCAAGAATGTTGGGACCTAGTTTGGCAAGTACAAATTCTGTCAAAAGGTTTGCAATTGAAAACAAAAAAACCCTAGGAACAAAACACCTGGGGCTTCTTGTTCCCAATATATCACTTTTAAATTTAGTTTATAGGTTAGTACAATTTTTTACTTTCTATTTCATGTGACTACAATAGTCTGTCTATTTTTGTCAGTCTATATTTTCCCAAAATTGCTTATTTTAGCTTATTTTAATAATTTATCTAGCATCATTAGATCATGTCCCTAATTCCATTTTGTTCTTAATCTTAACAACAAAGGATCATTGTACTCACTTAGTGCTTAAGTCATACTTGAGCCTATTAGGTCATCTTTCTTTTGATTGTGCATTAAGAAAGGGGTGGACAAATCTCTTGCATACCAAGTAGAATCCCTATCCCCCTTTCCTTATTATACAATACTCATCTTATCTACAATCAAAGATGTTGTGTGATGTGTCAAAACAAACACAAACACAAACACATGTAACTCCCTTTTACAACTCATTTACGTGTTCAATACATTTTTGTACATTTCCTATTTTAGGAGACCCAACTTTTGGAGGTCATAACTTTCGAATCGATCATCTGATTGATGAACCATTTGAAGAGCCAAGAAGTTCACGACATGGTCTATTATCATGAAAACTGCTATGATGGTTGCACATATTTATAGGCCATTTCAAAGCTCCCAAATCATTCAAAATTAAACTCATAAAATTTCTTTAGCAACTTCAAAAATGGAAACATTAATATCTTCAAAACTAGACATGGCCTTGCAACAAAAAATTATCAGCATGCTTATCTAGCCCATCCAAACCTTTGGGGAAAGAATAGGGAAAATTTGTGCTCAAATAAAAATTTACTGAAAATAATAATTTTATGTAAATGCAAGTTTGAAACATATTTTTCCAACGGCTATGCGCTAAATAATGTGGGGGCACTTGAATATTTGTAGTATGTTTAGGATATGTGAGGAACTCCCCTAATGATCTTGGGGATATCCTTGCATCTCCTTATAATTTCTTAATTAAGGGACACCTTAGAAACATCCCATATTTAAGGGATATGTCCTAGGGATGTCTCTTGATAGGTTATGGTAGTGGTGGGATCATGAGGGAGATGTTTATATTTGAGGTACTCAAGTCTTGGTGTCATTTTATGGTAAAAAAAACTAGTTTATGGGTGTGATGCTATCTTGAGAACACTTGATAAAAACTTTTATACAACCCCCATGGTCTTTCTATGTGTTTAGATAAAGAAGTTTGAGTGATCCCACATTATATTTTTTTGATAAAATCTATGTACTCCCCATCCAGTACTTGATATGTAATATTAACATATTGTTTTTATAAAAATTGGGGCCTTTTCAAAAACCTTGACTTAAAATAAAAATTAGTGGAAGGCACTCAAAATTTGTGACAAATCTAGATAATTTAGGTCCAAGTTGGGAACAACATGACTCAATTATTTATGCTTCCATTAATGATAGGCATGTGAATCTCAAGTAAATTAGTCATTCATGTTCATACATCTTCATTGGGAGTTCGAAGGGAGTTATCATAAACAACCATGTACAATAGAGTAATAATGCCTCTAAAAAGGAAACAACATAACTGTTTTAATTACATGAGTTATAAATAAGGTTTAGGACATATTTGGCCTATTAATGGTCCTTTGAGGGTTCATCCTCCTTCTGCCACTATTAAGACAAAATCTTGGAAGCCTCCCAAGAAAGGATGGATTAAGGTTAATTTGGGCCTCAAAAGGCAACCTGAGACCTTCAAGAGTAGGTTATGTAGTAAGGGATGATACATGCAATATTTAAATAATGGGAGCCAAGAGATCACCAGTGGTAACAAATAATGAAGTTGAATATTTGGTAGAATTGCTAGCCATAAGGATGGAAATAAGAATGGAGGTTAGGAAATTACACCTGGAAGGGCATTCGTAGATTATAGTAAATGGAATTATCAAAGGGAAAGCAGGAGTATGGTATCTAAATAAACACATTCACAAAATGAAGACACTGCTTGGAGCATTTGGGGAATTCGAGGTTTCTCATGTATTGCATGAGGCAAATGAAGTTGCAAATAGGCTATCAAACTTGGGGGTATCTCTATTAGAGTAGCAAGAGGAAGATTTTTTGGAAGATTTAAGGGGTGTTCAGGTTGATTCCTTAGATCATGTGATGAGACTCTTACATTAGGGGTGGAGAAAGGCATATTTGTAAGCAATCAATGTTAAAATATGTAATGAGTTGATTCAAGCCTCTAACTCCAAGTATAATCGATTGTTACGTTAGACCAAAAATATTAGGGAGCAAGAAATACATGTCAGATTATGGTTGGCAAGGACTTTCAACCATTCCTTCTATGGAGCTCTTCAAAGACAAAAGAGAAATAAATCAAGGATTCTTGAAAAGGATGGGAGGAGTTATTGGTGTATATGCAGAATGTGGAGGAGGAAATGGAGCATCTAGAGACAGAGAGGAAAAGGAAGATGAAAACTAATAAGTAAAAATTAGTAGCCAAACTGAAGCCCGAAGGAGCTATGGAGGCTGGAGTGATGGAGGTAAGGAAGAAAAAAAAGCATAAAGTGGATACCCACGGTGGAATCTTCATCATGAATGAGTCAAGAGAGGAGATGATAAAAAAGTAGCAGTAGTGAGCGACTTCCAAGTGGATTAACATTTTTTTTTGTCATTAGTAGTTTATGGCTTATTTGGCCTAATTTTGATAGTCATGGCCTTGTTAATGTATACAAAATTATAAATACTATGAATGTAGTGTCAAATGGTAGATAGTTTTGGGTGTAGATGGAATCAGTGTGTTCTAAAAGGTATAGATATTGTATTAGCTTGAGAGGCTTCATGTAAAGTAGAATATATATGAAGTTGAAGGTAGGTTTGTAGGAGAGTTGGAAGGATTAATCAACCAATGGAAGTGGCTTATTTTGTATCTTATTATTTTGAAAATTAATAAAATATATCAAATCACCGATAAAAAATTTAGGACATATTTGAGAGTATTAAGAAGATGTAGTTTCAATTTCACAGAAAGAGAGGATTGAATCTATAAAATTTAGCTTCAAAATGATGAATTTGATGCTCTTAAAGATTCTTTTAATGTAAGAGAGACATAGAATAACAAAAATAGAGCTCACACAAATAAACACCATATATACAACTGACAAACCATATGTCAACACGTGTGCAATAATGAGTAGCTCCCACAAGTGTTAAATAAGAGCTCTATATCAAGATTCAATATACATCAAGAATCATAAATGAGAAGAACACTTTAGTAAGCTTTAGTATGAACACTTTAGTAAACTTTGACACAAACACTTAAGTCAGCTTCAACAACTTTATGTGAGCATAAAAATGGACTAAAACTTTTAAATTGTATAATATCGAGGAGCTTATAGGAGAAAACATGCTCTATACCAAATAGTCATAATATGCATCAAGAAAAATAATATTAAATATAAGCTTATGTGAACATAAAATTGAGGGATTCCTTAATAAGCTTTAGCATGAACACTTTAGTGAGATTCAACGAACTTTACTAAAACATAAAATGGAAGGAAATTTTAGTAAGATTTGACATATGAATACTTTATTAAGTTTGAACATGAACAATTTAGTGAAATTTGACAAACTTTATGTGAACATAAAAACAAAACAAACCTTCTAAACTGATTAGAATATTTTCTTTTATTCACAACGACATTTTTATAAGCTTTTGTAGGAAAATAAATTGAAAAAATTAATCTTTTGCAAATATTTAGATAACGTTAACTCAAGTCTCACTAGTTACCCAGAAAAAAATCCTATATAGTAACATACTATTTATCTTCAAGAAAATTTTGAAGAATATAAAACATAAAATAATTAAAAGTATTTATTAATTTAAAGAAAAATAATAATGTATTAATAAATAAATAAAATATCATATAAAACATCCACAACAATAAACTTATATTTGTAATTGAAATAAGATCAAACTTTTATCTCATAGATGTACTTCTTAATAAGGATGATTAATATGCTTCCTAATCCAACATTTACTTGATAAATATGTTTTTTCTCTTGTTTTATTCTTGAATACCAAAAATTATCAAAACCAAATAAAATATAAGAAATCAATAGTCAATATGACAAAAATCAACTTCCTTATCTAACATATGGCTATTAGATACTTTTTCAACAAATTTAGTCAATGTGATTTTTAACTACACTTAACCATTCTCACACAAAAAATAGAAACTTCGTAGTTAAGGGTGCTCGAGCTGGAGTAGTACTGGGATAGGTGACCTCCCGGAAAGTCTCGATGCTTCATCTCTGTGAGCATCACCTAGATCCAATGAGTGCTAAGCGTTCCATTCATTCTCATAAGAGATGGGTTCGTGTGAACCACTACTCATGAACCACTAAAAAAACTACACAAATTTTGATAGCAATATCATAACTCGTATCTATTCATCATAAATCTTTGAATACCAAAACCATCAACATCAAATGAAATATAAGAAACCAATAATCAATGTTGTAGAAAGCAACTACCTTGTATATCTAACACATGCCTGTTTAAACATTACTCAATGTGTAAGTCAATGTGACTAATAAGTATAACTAATATGCTTCCTAATCCAAGATTTATATCTTGATAAAATCCCTTTATTCACTACCAAATTATAAGTACGTGGATGCCAATGAACCAATAGTCTATACAACCACTCCAAAAAAAAATCACCATAACTTAGGAACCAACTTCATTTCATAATTTCTAATAGGTAGTCAACGTGACTCACAGGTACACTTAAAACGACTCTCATCCCAATAATGTCTATTTCATCATATAAAATTCAAACCAACTCTATTAAAAATTTATTCTCCTCCCTCTAATGGAGGAGCTAGTACCAGCAGATGCACTTGACTGTTAGATACAGTTAAACAAAGAAAATAATATATATTTCTTCATCATCAATCCCAAACCAACTGTTACAATTTTCATCTGTCCCAGCAAGTATGATTTGTTCGGAGGCAGAGCTCCCAATAATTGACGTTTCTGCTCTTCAATCAGATCTGGAAGAAGGCGATCCAGATCTTCAAAGGCTGTGCAGTGAAGTGAAAGAAGCGTGCCAAGAGTGGGGAGCTTTCCGTATTGTCAATCATGGAGTGGAAGAGGAGCTTCTAAACACTGTGGACTCAGTTTCTAGAGATCTCTTCACTCTTCCATCCCAAGTAAAAGAAAGAGCAGTTTCTCAAATATTTTATGGGTATTCAAAGACCGATGGGATTTTAACTGGCGAGGCCATGAGTTTCCCAGCAGTACTCGCTTCTGATACGCTTCAAAAATATGCACAAAAACTATGGCCCCAAGGAAACCCTGAGTTCTGGTATGTCCTTGATTTGTCTTTATTATTTATTAATGGAGTTGAAAATTTTCATTTCTTTCATTTAGTTGATCATTTAATTTGAATTTAAATAGTTTATGTAATTGAAAATGAATAAGATTATATATATATATATATATATATATATATATATATATATATATATATATATATATATTAGCATTGAAGGAGTATTCATTTTAATTTTGTTGTTGGCAAATTGATTTGTTGCATAACTTTCTAGTGAAGGTCTTTCATTTGAAAGGATTTAATGACTTTTGTCACTTTGGACTCATTTCTCCCAATCACATAATTAGGATACACTATTGTGGACTCAACTATTAAAGTGATATAAATCAGACATAGAAACATAAGATAGCGTGGAATTGAAACCAATATGACCCTAGTATACACATCACAACATTTAAAAACTAGTGTCTTAATATATGTAATGTCGAGTTGGAATTGGTTTGGCCCCTACAATACATGTGCATGATAATATCATATATTTTGTAATGGTTGTATTGTGTTTCATATTGAGTGTATGATGGAATCATATATCTAATATAGGGAGAGAAATCGGGTGTAAATATTATGCTTTTGGAATCATATTGTATACAACTTTTTTGCATTAATGTTTCGGATCATACTCCATGATCCATCATCAGAATGAGAAGATATGTATTATAGTATTACAATGATTGAATACAACAATATTGTTTTCCTCGACATGTCTCATATAATTTTTTAATATGTATTGAATACAATGATAAATAAACACGATTACCCATAAAATAATAAAATAAAAATTATCATGCATGTAAAGAATGTGCTTATATGTCAAGTATTAACATGTAAGAGCAATTTCATAATGTCTTAGAAGATGTGATGATGTATAGTAATGGTAGGACAATGTCATATTTGGTAACATGATTTAATTGTGCAATCCCAAGGGAGGGGAAATACTTGGCTTGTATATAAGTATGATACCTTCAAAAATTATAGTCAAGAAAGATTGAAAATTGAATTAGGAAGGGGGAAAATGCCATGACACGTAAGAAAAATGATATAATTAACAATAGAAAGTCATACCAATACGAAAGGTCCATGCAATTTTAAAGTTGTTAAAAGTAGTTGAGGAAAACATTTAGGCAAAGAAGGCTAGTTGTGAACATATAGTGGTGAAAATGGTAAACAAGTTATGAACTAAAAAGTAAGTGACCCCTTTTTGTGTCAACATGAATGATCATCATAAATGGACGAAATGCATGGGGAGAACACAATGGTAAGTTGAGGGCCTAGAATTTGACGGTCACTCCTACTCGTCATATGATTTTTTTTATAACGATTTGGTTATTTTAGTGTCTTTTATTTTACGTTATAAGAAAAATATCGATTGTCAATTTTTTAATTTATGAATAATTTAATAAATTATTTTAAATTTAAATATTTTATCAATATAATTTGTAATATATATATATATATAAATATATATATATATATATATATATATATATATATATATATATATATATATATATATATATATATATTATATATAATAAATATTTTATTCTTAAAAAAATAGTGCAAATACTCTAATTACTATTTAAAAATATGTATTATTATATATAATTGAAACTAACTAATTTTTAAATAGAATTTTTTTTAAAAAAAAAAAGTCACTCAAAAGTATAACATATAATAATCTAATCTAGAAGAAAAAATTATTTTATTTTATCCTTTTGAAATTGGGATACAAAACATAAAATAATAAAAATAAATAATATCAAAGGTGGAGAACTCTTCTTGACTTTGTGTTCTTACATATTGATATACTTCATTACAATTTACATCATTTGTTTCCGATCAATTTAAATATACTCTCATTAATGCATCTAGTGTATCCAAACCGAGCTTTGACTTTCTGACATCTCTAATGATATTTTGTTTTGAAAATCCCCTTTCACAATCAACAGTACTATAAATATAATGAAAAACTCTCCACAACCTACTATAAATATAATGAAAAACTCTCCACGCATCTTTTATTTTGAAACCCTCACAACTCAAATGCAATAAATCAACAAAAGAGCTTATCTCCCTTTTGCAACTATTAACATCAAATGGGGATTCAAATTCATTAACATTGTTTGAGGTAGTATGTTGCAAATGTTTGAGAAGCTTATGAAGCCAACACAATGAGATACTATGATTCACTATGAGCAAGAAAGAGATTCAAGCAACAGTAAAATTTAGATGCAATTGTCAGTTGATAAGAAATGAAAGTTCTTGGTGATATGAATTTTTTATATAGATACAAAGAATGTAAAATAGAAAATAAGTATAAATCAGTAACACATGCACAAGTTTTTAAATTCATATATTTTATTTAAAAAATAATTTTAAATGTAATAATAAAAAATAATTATAAATTAGTCACATATTAAAAATGTCAAATTAAGTAGCATGTTTCTAAAATAGAAGTTTATATTTATGATAAAAAAAATTTAAAATCAAAAAATAATTATATACACAAATGTCAATTAACTAGACAAGTTTCTAAGCTCATATATTTTATTTCAAAATAATTGTAAATTAATATAACTAACAGTTGCACGTTTATGTACGTGCAACAATGAGCCGATATGAGTGATTTGTGTTGCACTTAGAGCATAATTTGTCACAATTAATGAAGATAAATATATGTATTAATGAGTAAAGTGTTGAAAGATTTTTGTCATAGCAAGTATAGACAAACACCATCATTGGCATAGACGCAGTTTACAAAGCAATTATAAGGACATTTTTATTTTGTAAGGATGAGTGTTGCAACAGTTAAGTAGTTAGATAATAAGTTGAATGTTTGTTTTTTTGTAGATATAGAAGCTCAATGCAAAATAGCCAAAGAATCCATGGGATTTTTTGTAAGAATAATGAAATGTTTAACAAGTAGTTTGATTTCCTTATAGCTTGAAGGAAATACCAAAAATATAAGCAATTTGTGGCATAGTAGCTTTTTTTTTTCAAAGAGTAATCATCATGTTAAAATCTAAATAGGTTCTAGTAATATTGAAATCCTCATTTTCTATTCAAGCAACATTCTGGTATTCTGGTTTGTTTCTGTAACTGTAGAGATCAGTTGTTTCGAAGATATATTCTAGTACCTACAAATGGAGAATGAAATTATTCCACACATTGACCATTGATGCACCCACAAGATTAACATATTCTTGGATCAAAGCCCAGACAAAATCTTCAACACTATGAAGACCACCTCTTAATTTAGAGATAAACTTAGACAAAATACTAGCTAAGGAGCTCACAAAAGCCTCTACTGTGCTCTGAATCAAACTGCCAATAAAACTGATACCCAGAACCAAAATCTCTGCAATAAACTCCACCAAGTACTCCAAATCTGAAAGGATTGCTGTCATGAAATGTGACAAGACTGTTCTTAATGCTTCACTTGGAATACTTACAACTGTCTTGATTATCACCAGCAGAACAATTGAGCAAATATGAGTCACTGCAAAAGACAGAAAATTTACAATGCAAAGAAGTATATCAAAAATGATTAGCATGGTTTCAGAAATGGATCATTGAGTGTGATCTGAAATGTTGATAAAAAAATTATATATTATCGAAATTAGAAATAATTACAATTGAATTAGAGAGGGTAGAAATCTGATATCATTAAATGGTTTGAGCGCCTGAGATAACATGAAAAAAAGGGTATTTGCAGACGACATCATGAAGGCTATATGAAATCTTTGGTTAGATTGTAGATGAAAACTTGCAGGCTATATGAAATCTTTGGCTAGAAAAAAAGTATAATAGTTTTAAATTATTGTATAGCAAATTATTATAGTTTTAATTTATTGTATAGCAATAAATTATTATAGTTTTAAATTATTCCAGTACCTACAAATTTTGTAATAAATTATGAGAGTTACTTACAATTATCATTATAGTTTTAAATGCAGAGAAATCAACACAAAAAATAGTTGAAGGAAGCGCATCCAATATAAATTATAGGTGATCTAATAGCAAGTGTATGATAATATAATAGATCTTATTTTCAAGGAAGCTTCGTTAATTTTGTGCTTTTGTAGCGAAGAAAGCCCTAAAACTTGTAAATCAAATTTAATCAAATATTTGAATAAGGCTTACACCAAATTGGGCTCTTTTATGTATTCACATGACCTTCCACCATAGTGGGTCTCATTATGTTCTTCTCCGCGTTTCTATATTTCACATCTCATTCAACGAATGTTCCTTGAAAACAACATTTATGGTATCTTATTGTTCCCCACCATTCATTTTTTCTATATATATGAGGTTGCAGCTGTTATAACTTGCCTATGAGATTATTTCTTTCGCATTCCCTAGAGATATAAGTTATCATTCCACATAGATTCTCTAAAGAAAATTGTTCTACAATGGTTGATGAGCAAAGATGTCCAAGCTGTACGGAGGTTCATGGAATGAATGAAGTAAAATCTTCAAAAGACAATTCTGCAGTGGTTGATAAGTATAGAAATCTATGTTCTAATTTGGAAGGTGGAATGATGTATGAGGTACAAGATGAATGGATATATATAACGGCTGAAGCAAGATTTCTAAAAGATGGTCTTATAACGATGGATAAATATAGAAATTCAAGCTGTGATTTGGAGGATGAATGATGTACAAGGAGGAAGATGGATGGATATGTATAGTGGCCTATGGGTTGGATGAAGCAAATTTTTCAAAGGACAATTCTATTTTGGTTGATAATAATAGAAAGCCAAATTGTGATCTACAAAATAGATGTATGTCAAGAATAGTGGAATGAATAAACTGCCTAGAATGGTAGAATAACCAAAATTAGCAAGACAAATTTTAATGTTTATAAGCCAAAAAATCTAATTAGTATCTAACCAAAAGTAGCAAGACAAATTTGAATGTTGCATCCAACAACAACAACACAAATGATGATGGATTTGCAGGGCATGAAGAAGATCTCTATTCTACTATTCTTATTGTTCTGTTTCCTGCTAAAGATCCATACTAGTGCCTCACAACATTCACAAATTGCTTCAAGTCTTCAATCAAAGATGGGTGGTGCAACAACAACAAGGAAATGTAATTTGTTCAAGGGATCATGGGTCAAAGATAACTCCTATGATCTGCCTAGGTAAAACACACTAGTTTTCTCTCTATGAGGTAGATTAAATTGAAGCAAACAAAATTCCCATCTGGAAAATATCAGACCCCAAATAACAAATTCTGGTCTGATCATTGATTCTGATGCAATTTGTTTGGTTGGAGCAATGTCAGCATGGAGCCATTAAATCACGGAAAAGGCTCTCTGCAGCTGAAGAAACAGAGTATGTTTTCTTAAACTGCAAGATCTCTAGAGGTGGATCAACGTTTCTGGACAGAGCTGCAAGATCTATGGAGGTGGATTAATGTTTCTGGGCAGAGCATATTAATAGCCTGTTTAAGTGTACTACCTAAACATAACAGGATTTCTACCAAGATTAAACTAAAAATTATGTCCTTATGTTGACATTGCAGAAAAAGATTGTGCGCACATTAACATTCGACGTCTAAAGTTAGCAGCGGAACATAATACATTATCAAATTAGGGCAAGAAAACATTAAAAAAACCTCATGCAATGCCAAATATTTAACAGTTAGAATTAGATGCGTGCAGAAAACCCAAATACTCAATATTTCAAGGCAAAATTTTGAGAAAACCTTAGAATGACAAATGAAGCCTTGCAATAAGATAACTTTCAGGTTGTGGCTCTTGAGGTCGGTCTTGACCACTGAAGCACTCGTACTAATCCAAAGTGAGCAACCGATATAATGAAAAAATGTCAGTTTTTTCTACCGTTCAAACTATCACAGATGAAAAGAAAACTTTAACGGAAGTTTCCATCCGAATTTAGGTTTTAACCATTACGCTTTCACAGTGCCAAGAAAAATAGGAATAAAAATGGTAAATACATTTTTTCTACTGTTCAAACTATCATGGATGGAAAAAAGAAATGGGAAGAAAGTTTTGGAAGGAGGGTTATCAACATACTTATAGAAATGAGGTCCGTTGGTACTTCACAGGCCAAACCCTAAGCACCTCAAGATCAAACAACGAGCTATCCCTTCCATTTTCAATGAATTTTTTTTATATTATAAACACAGCCCAAAGAAAATCCATCAAATGGGAGGTAAAAATGGAAATTCCAGGCTGAATTAGAAATACACAAAAATTAGAAACTAAACAGTGAAAGGTAAGATTGATTAAAATCTAAAAATAGGGTGCCAGATCATTACCGAAAAATATAAAGACACGATAAGGGCTAACAATTTGTCGGCAAGAAAATGTAATTTCAGGGAGCTTTGCTCCCACATAAAGCCTATCGGCTTAAAATTAAGAAATTTTTTAAAATCATATGTTTTATTTGAAAAAGATTCTAAAATAATAATAATATACAATCAATTATACTATTTTTATTTATGATAAAAATAATAAAAATAAAAATATATAATAAATAATATAAAATATGTATATTTCATAATAATATTGTTTAAAATAAGTTTCTAAAATTCATATATTTTGTCTTAAATTTTTTTAAAATTAATATTAATATATAAAAATAAAATAGAAACATAATATTTTGTTTCAAAAAGATTCTAAATTAATATTAGTATATAATAATAAATTAGAAATATATATATATATTATAATATATCTTATACATATTATAAAACAATATATTTATATTATTAAATAAAATACTATATTACCCACAACAAATTTTGACAATTTATTAAAAAATTTAAGTGTCGAATTTACGATTTTATAAAAAATTAGCATGTCAATGTGTAGGGTCCAATATTCCACACCAGAGTGGAAAAGTAATAAAATGACCAAAAAGATGTGTTTTAAACATCCGTATAAATAAATTTAATTAGTATAGGTTAGAATGTATTAAGGTGTACAAGTGATAGAGGGTAAACTAGAATAATGAGTAAAAATCAAATCAACTAGGAGATCCTCCTCCCAATCTCATCATAAAGATGCATTCATATTAGCCATAATAATTATGATTTTGCATGGTCCCAAATCTTTATTAATAGTTGGGCATTTTTAATTTTTTTTTTTTTTAGGAATTATTTCCACTTTTGGATTAGGAATTTATATTTTTTAAAATTATTTTTATCTTTCTCCACAATATCATTTGTTGGAATAAATTTTACGCTAAATTTTGTGTTAAGCTCTTAGAAGCCAATAATTAATAGTTGAGTTTATACTTTTTGTATAGTGATAGTGCTCATTTTAACTTTAGAAACATATACTTGACTCTTTCTCATGTTAGAGAGTGAAAAATAAAGGAATATTTATATCAAGTTGAGGTTTTTCCAAAGCCTTTGATAAGTTAACAACTAAATTCTTGCACTCTTAGGTTTTTTATGCTATGATGATTTGTATAGGGTACATGTCTAATTTCATCATTTTCTTAGATACTTCTTTTAGTATTTTGATAAATATGTTAGTTTTAGTTTTCCTAAAGAGGATTCTAATTATCTCTTGGATTAATGTCTTATTTTTCTTATGAGTGAATTTAATGTATTAATGTAATATAGAGGAAATTTCTTAGTACCATTCCATCCAAGGATGTATATGTTTCTTGTTGAATCTATGCAATGTTAGCATCTAATGTAATTGATGTAGGCTAATCTCTTGTATTAATTTGAAAGTTAAAATTATACATTTTATTGTATCTTTTATTTGATCATTAGAAGTTTTTAAAGTCATGTTGTGTGAGCATAAATATCTCTACGAAAATAGAATTTTAATAGCCCAATTCTTGAATGTAAACATCAATAGAAAATCAAAGATCTGTCATGATTCCATCAATGTGATTGTATTAAATAAATACATTGATACATTAGGGAGTCATTATGGCTTTTATAAGGAACCACCAATCTAGTTTATCATATGCTTTTTTAACATCCATTTTGACTACCATACATTATTTTCTAGTTGATTGAATGGAATGTAATACCTCTTGAGAAATGATGATTCCATCCATGAAAGATCTGCTAGGCACAAAGGCTATTTGTTCATCTAAAATAATATTAGGAAGGATTTGTTTCAATTTGTTTTCCATGACCTTTTTAATAACCTTGTAAACTTCAGTACACAAGGACATAGATCAGAAATCATCTAGAGATTCAAATGCATTCTTCTTGGGGATTAGGGTAATAAAAGTATTGTTTATCTTTTGCAACAAGTGACCTGATTTTGATGAGGTATACATAGCCTCAACTAAGTGTTGACATATAATAATTCAACATTTCTAAAAGAAACTATCTAGAATCCCATCAAGTTCAAGAGCCTTCCTTGCATGTAATTGAAAAAGTGCCTCCTTTACTTATGATAAGGAAAACTCTATATTTAAGAAGTTGTTTTGAGCCTTTGTTATCAGAGAGGGGATATTTTAGAGTAATCCATACTATACTATAAGGTTTGAGCCCTCCTAATTGGTAATATGGTTGTTAAAAAATGAAATAACTTCTTGATCTATGATCTCAAGGTCCTCTATTCTTGAATCATCAAACAACTTGAGAGCTAGAATGTGGTTTACATTTCTTTTTTGTTTGGTGATGTTATGGAAGTATTTGGTGTGTTAATCACCCTCATTAATCCATGTCTCTATTGACTTCTATTTCCAAAAGAATTCCTCTTTGGCCAAGATATCTTGATAGGCTAACGTGAACCCCTTCTCTTTGAAAAAAAGTGTCTTGGCTCATACCATTCTGTATAACCACCTCCCCGAGGGTTTGCAAATCTACTTTGATCATTTTTTGGTTTTGAAGATGTCTTTGAAATATTGCTTGTTTCACTGTTTTAGCTCTTGTTTTAGACGTTTTAGTCTTGTTGTCAAAATAAACATTTTGAGTCCTTAAATATTCTCTCTCTCCCACCATTCCTTCATAAGATTGAAAAAATATGTCTTTCATCCACATGTTCTTAAATTGAAAAGAGTTCTTATGCAGTTTCTTATCTCCCAAAATTTCCAACGATGTGAAATTGTCTAAAGCAATGTAGAACCAAGCATTCAAATCAAAATGGAAAAGATGCTAGATCTCCACAAAAGAATAAATGGTCCATCTTTTCTACAATGTGACTAAAACGTAGATGCCTATTGGTCTAGGTATAATTTCCATTGGAGGAATTAATTTCCATCAAATTGCTCCTTCCAACCCAATCACTAAAATCTTTTTGAGATCAATTTTTTTGCCAACTCTCCCCAACTTGTCATTGTTGTGGAGGACGGTATTAAAATCACCACCAATAATGAAATTTTGACCAAGAAGAGAGTTTATAAACATTTCTAACTCCCTCCACAATTCTCTTTTTTGATGCAGGCACTCAGACCATAAAAAATGATCAAAACAAAAGATAGATTCAATACAACACTCTTGAACTTACAACTCAACCAATTTGCATCCTCAACTAATTTATCCATGCAAACAATATGTGGGTTCCATAGTATATCTAACTAACTGGAGGCACACTAGGCCTAAATTGAAAGGCCTTTCCATACCTTGAACTTCCTCTTAAACACATCAATATCGACATTAATTATTTTTGTTTCTTTTAAGAGAACAATAGCTCCCTTTTATAATTGTAACTTGCACTTGACCAAACACTATTTTTTAGGGGCACTTAAGCCCCTAACATTCCATGTTATAATCTACATGGTTCTTTGGGAAGGGTGCCTTTCTGCCTTGATCTTAGAAACCATGAAATATTAACTTGACCTTTGGCTTCTCCACACAAGGCACATTGTTCCTAATGAGATTTACTTCCTTGTGGTTTCTTTTTTCCACAATCTAGATCCACTTTTATAGCTGAAGTCTAACATGTGCCTAGATTTTCATCATTTCCCCCAAGGGACCTTCAAGCATTAAGTTCGCTAAATCTCCAAAAAGTAAATTATACTAATTCTCTAACATTTCTTCATCTTCTAGATTTTCCTATTAAGGATCTTCCTATTGTAGTGGATTCATGTCTAGGGAAGATATATCACCTTTGAAGGCATCCTGATTCATAACGACATTATCCATCAAATTACAAGTTTCCTCCAATATTTGTTCCTCTAAAATTAGAGAGGATACTCATACTCCCCTTGTTATGTACTACGTGGATTATCCAAATGGTGTAGATCATGATTAGGGAGGACCTTGCATTTTTCTCCATCTCCATCATATTATGTGTTCCTCTTGTGAACCAATGCCAAGGGTTCCTTTGGGTTCACAAAGATTTTTCACATGAGAATGCCTCTATATTTCTCATATCCTTTTGGACAGGACTAATTTTATTGACTATCACCTCCTTTAGCTACTCCTCTTCCATTAAGATTGGTTTTTTCCTTTCAAATGCTTAGTCTCTAGACTCCTTCAAGGGTCCTCCATAGCTAAAGCAACCTCTATTTTTTGCATTTTTAGGGACCTTATCCCTTTATCCTCTAGCGTAAGGGCTTTGTATTTATCCTTTCCCTTATTCGATGATTTCATTCCCTCTAGTTGTGTTATTATTGATGGAGGTGGTGAATGCCATTGATCCACCATGTTCCTAAATAAATTCAAGTTTATATTTTCCTCATTAATGGGATCCTTCTTAATCTTCTGCTCTCATATGCTTGCTTCCAGGTGTTTTTGAAAAAGACATCAACCCATTGTCTACTTCTTCTTCACACCAATCTTTTGAAACCACTTCTCATTCTTAGTGATAATCTCCAACTCCTCCAAAAGTCGTCTTTTGAAATCAATTTCCATGTAAGTAGGTCATGGATCCTCCTTTCCTATTTATAAAATCTTCATCTATACCTAGTAGGGATGTTGGAGCATCCTTGATTTTGACTAAGGCTTCACTCTAATATTATATTGGAAGCCCTACATGAGAATTCAAAAGGCCATCTTCTTGAAATTTTTATTTTCTTGGATCAAAGTTGGGGGTCCAATCTAATCAAAGAAAACTAAAACCCTCTAAAAAAGAGGTTCTCCAAATAAAATTTCATTATTTAATTGATGCATTCGATTTAAAAAAACCATTCAATAGAGATCTAACATTTACCCTACCTTTGAATAATTGTAGCCACCAATTCTTCTCTTCTAGTCTATATCCCCTCACTACACCACTTGAAAAAGAGAGCACAATCCTTTAAGAATTCTACTACCAGAGTGGAAATCTTTGAGGATATAAAAAACACTTTTCTTTTGTTTAATTTTGACTGGGAATAATCCTTATTTCTTCCTCTCTTAAGGTTTTCCTTGTACCAAAACTCCACATTCCAATTGTACTTCGGTATGAAGTTTGTTTATTGCTTCCATTGAAAAGGGGTCTCAATTTTCGGTCTTCAATTGTCAAGTGGAATCACATTAGCACTTGTGACCAAAGAATAGGTGTCAGTAGAGACCTTTCCCCACCTGTTAGTGTTCACCTTCCTTCATAAGTATTATCACTACCTCACTCTCACCTATGCATCACTGCTTTGGTGGCTACCCCTCACCATTTTCTTATAGGTTCTATTATTATTATTATTATTTATGCCAATTTTTACACCATTTATTCTTCATAAAATTTCATTCCACTTCCATGTTCAAATTTACATAAGCTTGTTAAGAAATATAATCTTTTAGAAAATTTCAAAAGCAAATTTAAATATGAATGAATTTCAAGCACATCCAAACTTATGTTAAATGATTCTCTGGGAAACTTGGTCAAGGATTGTGATTAATAAGAAATGAAAAATAGTATTGCTTGTTGGATTAATAATGGAAAGTTAAGTACCGAGAGGGGAGGGGTGAATCAGTACTCCAAAAACTTTTATGAACTATTCTGATCATTTACCAAATTGAAAACTTTGCATATATCACCATAAAACATAGAAATTAAAACATGAAAAAATAACTCATAACACATTGATTTTTGGTATTGCAAAAACCCTTGGTTAGAGGGAAAAACTGTGTTGGGGATGGTATCCACAATCCTTCACTACTACAGTAAAAAGGTTGCTTGGTTAGTGCTAAAATGTTTAGCTACTTTTGATAGCTTACCCTATTAGGAGTACAAAAGACTTATATAGTCTACCTTGCTAAAGGATTTTACAATCTCTAATCTAAGAGATGTACCCTGTTAAGACCTATTAGGGCCTACCCGGTAAAGAGATTTTACAATTCTAATTACAATACAAATCATTACTAAAATTTGTCTGTAGTAATGCATCAACAAATTCTATTCAAACTCAATATGATCAATAACATTTTACCTCATTTTGTAATTCAGTACGTTTCAATCACAATTCAATTTTTTTACTTGATAGCCTCAAATCTGATTCACTTTAACTTTTCTGCTCTAACTGTTTTGTTACTTGGTAGCTTATCTGGACTTCAATACCATCACATCAACTTTGCTCTCTCTCTCTCTCTCTTCATACACTATTCTTTATATACTTGATCTAGAAGTGGTGGAAATGTTCTAGATTCTTCTCCTTAAACGATGGTAGCATTGATTTCATTTCCAATGTATATATTCCATTTAATTTCCATTGGTGGATCTTACCTTGTAATCACGTTCAATCATATTTGTTTATATTTTCAATGTTTTACCAAACGATCTTCTTGAAATCAGTAGAACAATTTATGCTTAGTGTCCAGATTCAATGTATCTATCATAATCTATTAAGTCGGCTTGTGATACTTGGTAACACTTTTTGTTCTAGCTCGATAACATGTTCTCTCGGCTTGGTAACTAATATGCATTGCTCGGTGTTTGTCTTGCTCTTCTTGGTTCCTATCACTCATTTGCCTTAACCGAAATTGTCTCTTCCTTTACCAACTGACTTGTTTGCTTTATCGACTGAGTCCTATGACTCCTTCTTTCACCAACTAAATTTAACTCTCCAATATGACTTTGCAAAACTAATGACAACAAAATAACTCTTTAGGAGTATCAATCTCCCCATTTGGCATTAGTTTGACATCTTTGTTAAAAACTTCAAAGTCATCAAAATTTTGTCCTTAACCAAAATCTCTTCAAAATTGTGACCTAATAACTCCATAACTTATAACTCCACAACTCTTATAACTCCCCCTGTGACAATACTTCCTATATATATATATCCTCCTTATATATATCTATCTCCCTTTTTGACAAATATGCCAAAAACAAAATTACTTACTTTGATCAGGTGGTTGGATCTTATCAAAAATATGTTTATACCTCTTCTTGGCATCTTCCAGGGATGTCTCCCATGATTCCTTCAATGTCTCTAACACAACAATTTGTTCACCAATATATGTCACTAGTCCAATCATGCTATCCATAGCACTGATGTCAGATGTATTGACCAATTCCTTGCCCTTGTGTATATGTTTCTGTAGTGATTCAACTTGGGGAATCAAAATTGCTTGCAACTCAAGAAGTTCCATCCCTATCTTGTTTTCTTCTCTTTGCAGTTCATGTTGCATTCCCATCAAATGTTTCAGCCTTGGGTAATAAACTTGAAGTGTTCCAGGCTCGGTTGTGACATTCATCAACTTCTTAGTCAACTCTTTCTCAACAGACTCATCTTTCTTTCTGATCTCTTTAGTGAAATTTGATATTAAACATATCTTATGAAATAATGAAAGAATATCATGTAATTTATTTTCCAAATTTGTAATTAACTCTAAAAGTGATACCTTGTTCAATGCAACATTTTGCAATATATCCTCAAGTATTTTATGCTCCATTTTCTTCTCGTGTACTTGCATGAGGTACTCGGTGGTCTTTGTACTAGGTTATTTTATTTGCTTTACCAACTCCTCTAGTTGACTCAGTATGCTTCCTTTCTCATTGACATTTGCATTAGGAACAATCTCATGTAGTATATCCTTGACACTTTTTAGCACATCTGTCTTTTGCTTCTTTGCTAGAATTTTGTCCTGGGTTGCTTTCATCTTTAGTAGATCTCTGAATTCAGATAATTATTTAGGACTAAGTGAGGAGATGTCTACCTTAGGTATTACTATTGGTTTGGCTCAAGTCCACTTTGGTTTTCTCATGCTTCCTTTTCTTTGTCTTCTTCTTCTCAACTTGAATACTCTCACTAGTAGAAAATTTTGGGGAATGTGATGCCTTCTTTGCATTAGATGTAGTAGCAGTTGTAGTGTCTTTAGTTCTTTCTAATCTTTCCTCTTCTTTCTTATCTTCTTTCTTTTCTTCCCGTTTATCCTCTTCCTTTTATTCATGAATTTCCTCTTTCTTCTCTTCTTCTTGCTCCTTTTGCTTCTCCTTCTCTTGCTTGTCTTCATGTTTTTGTTGTCCCATGGTCTTAGTAGAAGTAACTTGCTTGGTATTCATTTCTGTATTTGTCTCAATTGCTTTAGGTTCCTCGACTTCCTTTTGTTCTATCTCCTTTCCCTATTCAGTAGTCTTCTCTTCTGCACCATTTGGGATATCTTTAAAAATTTCTGAAAGAACTTCATGAATCTTAGGAAAATCAGATACTTGTTGTAAAACTAGATCTACAACCATCAAATTAGCAGTAGCAACAACATTAGTTTTCATATGTTTGGTGTCCTTGTCCTCGGTGTCCATGACATCTTCATCATGTCTGATTTCTTCAGCTGGGTCCTTGTTAGTGATATCTTCAATGATCACTTCATCTTTTTCTTGTGTCAAGTCAATAGGATCTAACTTACCTTGTTGTACCTCAGTCTTGGTGGACTGGTCAAGAAAGAAGATTTTTCTCCACATATCATCAGTTTCTTTTGTACTGCTTCCAATTCTCTAACCATGATCCTTCATGATCTTCCTTTGACAAGAAATCTGTTAGATTTCTTTTTTAGTGCTTCCTTGATCTCGAGTATCGATAAATTGGGTACAATTATTGCTAGGGATATTTCCCTCATTTTCTTTTCAGGTGTCATTGCATATTTCCATCTTGCATCAATCTTTTTATAGAGTTCATTAGGAAGTCGATTGCCAATTTCAACCGGTATACTCCTAAATTTATGCAATGTAAAAACAACTTCCTCCTCTATCTTTTCTTTGTTTTCATCACCCCTTGTATCATACTTAACATAGTTAATTCGTGCAAAACCTCCATAATTCTTAAGGTTCTCAAGAAATTCATCTAAGTTTTTTGGTTTTGGGGGCTGGTTCTACACAACTTCAAATTTACTAAAATCTTTAGACTCCGTGTCACTATCTTCTTGCAATTTTAGCTTTCTTCTTGGTCTGTTAGATGTTCTCTTTTCCCTCACATAAGTTTTAGGTTTTGGTTTCTCTAGCTCAAGTTTCCTCTTCTCCCTCGGTGTAGATGTAGACCTTGTCAATGGTCTTGTTCCCTTGGGGCTCGATGATTCCTTTTTCACTTTTGTTTTCTTTCCCTTGACTTCAGATGGATGTGCCTCATCTTCTTCAATACTGACTCCAAGATTTTTTGACAAATCACTGATCATTCTGCTTGTTTTCCTTTGAGCCTTAGGTATTAATATACCTACTTTTATCTTTTCCTTTACTTCCTCATAAGTTCCATATTTATTTTCTCTCTTATCGATAGGTTTAGCTAATAGGGCTTCAATTTGTTGTGATGCAGTGTCAATATCAATTTCATAGCCCATCAGTTGTAGCCAAATAGTCCTTGGCTCAACAACTTTCACAATACATGTATCAGTATCAACTTTAAAATATATTGTATCTTGGTGATCTTCCACTAACTGAGGTGGAATTTTGAATTTCTTTTGCATTCTTGTTTGAAACTTAGTGAAATAATCATTCATCACAATATCAAATTTATCTCCTAAACTCCAGATGTATTCATTAATCTGATAAATAATCGGTTTCTTCACATTCTAGATTACATTATCGATAGATGGAAATAAGTTTTGGAAGTAGAAGAATATACATACCAACAAAGAACCAAACTTCAATGTGTTGGTCTTTGCTTTCCGAATAGTGTTCATGTTGTCATCAAATTGCTTCAACAAAATTTCACATAGATAAATCTTCATATCCTTCTTGACAATTTTATATGCTAAATCTATAGCTCCACATGGTACACTATCCACTTGGGAAGATTGGAAGATTCGGTATGAAATGACATTACATGCAAATCTTAGTTCAGGATCTTCCACAGTTGATAATTTGAGACCTCTTCCATCCCATTTAGCTTGTGTCATCTCACATAACGTATTCTTGTTGGTCTGCTTATTCGCCTTTGGCCTGTCACTGATTGGGTATCCAGTCATGATGTATAAAACATCCTTAGTGATCTTGACTAGTTGATCTAGCCACATAAACTGATCGTGGACTCGGCTTAGCACAATTCTTATCCACTTAGTCTTGAATACACTTAGAATATGCAAGGCATGCATTAAGCCCTTAGTCTCCAAGTGGATGTGTTCATCCTTTAGTTTCCCATTCTCACATAGACTCTGGAAAGATGTATCAATACCAGCTTGACAAATTTCCTCAATTTTGTAGTGGATGAAAGCATAGATGTCTTCGATCAAGATAACTCTTGGTGGAATAGATGACAAAGCTCCCATCTTGTTTGGTTCAACGACCTTGACGGGAGGAAGCTTGTATTTAGGGTTGACAAGATCAACCTTCTCAACAACAACAAGATTATGTACTTTAGGTGCCATCGATTCAAATATATCACTGCTTGATTGAAGTAGGGTTTCATGTGAAACAACTTGGTCACACTTTCACAACTCAAGCATACAACATAAATCACTCAAATACTTTTAAATGTGCTTGGATCTTCTTAGAATAGCCTTAACAATCACTCAAATGCTCTTAGATGACTCAACTCTATAATACATGCTCAAATGCTCTTTGAAATGTTAGGTAACAATGAATAGTAAAGGGGTCTATTTATACCTTTTCATCGATTAGTGTTTCCAACGGCTAGAATTTTAGCATTTAATGTTGTCACCTACTTATTTTTCACCAATAACCAAACTATGCTTCCTTTTACCGAATGAAACAAAATAACACAGTCTTTCACTGATCAAACATGAAATGTTAACTTCACAATATATATCCTAATGCATCTAAATATGCGTATATGGATCTTTGCACAAATGTTAGGAACTGATTTAAGATTGAAATTTTTCTCATAGTTCCTACGCATTCCTTTAACTGATTAGGTGAATATAGGTGCACCCGATCTAGAGGATAAGGTGCCATCGATGGTTATAAATGATGTTCAATCATCTAGAAACTTCCTTCTCCATGTTTTATTCATCTGGTCTCTTATTTCTTCAACATTCACTTGTACTATTTCATTTGTATTTTCCTCGGTTGGAGCTTTATCTCGGTACCTGCAATGTTTGGCTAGGTGACCTACCTTGTGACAATGGAAACATGCCATTACATGCATTCTCCATGATCTTCTGTTATTTATACCATGCATCAATATGCAATTTTCTGCTATGTGTCCAAATCTCCCACATGTCGTACATGAAATCCTAGTATTATAGTCCCATCGTATTGTTGAGCCTTGTCGGTTGTTTGTAGTATTGCGTCGATTAGGTACCCATTTGACATTCTTTTTTTGTGACATGCAATCTTCAGGTTTATGACCATATCTATTGCCAGTATTGCAATAACCATTGAATTTTGGCTTCCTTGTATAGTTATCAATCCTTGATCTACACTCAAATGCTTGATGTCCATACTTATTGCAATTATAACAATAACCATTAAATTTAGAATGATCGGTGGATTACCTCTTTTTCTCCTGTAGACATTAGCTATATGACCATGTTTTCCACAATGATAGAAAATTAGCTTCTTTGTCTTCAGTGGGGTAGCAATATCTCGATTGGCAGCTTGATTTGAGGACTCTCCTTTCTCGGTAGTGCTATTTTGAGTGAACCCAAGTCTAGTTGTATCTCTCGGTTGTATCTGACTTGTAAGTTGTTTATCCAACATCCTTAATGTTTCTTCATTCCCTTTCAGTACTTCATTAGCTTCCTTTTCTGATTTCAGTTCTCTTGTCAATATTTCAACCTCATACCTTAATGCTTCATTCTTAGATTCCTTCCTAGATGCCTCCTGATTTGCATTCACCAGTTGGTCGATCATAACATAATGTGTTTTGTGTCATTCTTATGATCTCATTATCCTTTTCAGCTAGTCTTTCCTCAACTTTCCTCTTGTCTTCTTCTGCCATTCTTTTTGCATCTCAGTTAATCTCTTTGATTCAATTATTTCACCCATTCTAACACATTGTGCCTCTTGGTCTTTCTTTATCAGGTTCATCTGCTTGGTGAGTGCTTTATTCTTTTCCATTAGTTCTGTAATAGTTGTTTCAGATTCATCATTTAAACTCCCTCCAGATGATGTCTCAAGTATCTCAACATGTTCTTGTGTAGATTTCAATTCATCAGATAAACGATTTCTTACCCTTAATGACTTTTCCAATTTCCTTTTCAGGTCATCAATCATCTCATGTGCATTTTCCAATTCAAACTCAAGATTATCAATCTGCTTAGCTTGCTTATAACTTTCCATGGCTAAGATCTTTTCACTCTCAGGTGGTTAAACCTTTATCTCAAGACTCCAAGCTCTGAAACCTTTATCAGTACTCCAAAATTTTTTATCAACTATTATGATCATTTACCAAATTGAAAACTTTGCATATATCATCATAAAACATATAAATTAAAACATAAAAACACAACTCATAACACAATGATTTTTGGTCTCGCAGAAACCCTTGGTCAGAGGGAAAAATTTACGGTGGGGATGGTACCCACAATCCTTCACTTCTATAGTAAAAATTTTGCTCGGTTAGAGCTACAATGTTTAGCTACTTCTAATAGCTTACCCTGTTAGGAGTACAAAAAGGCTTATATAGTCTACCTTGCTAAAAGATTTTACAATCTCTAATCTAAGAGATGTACGTTGTTAAAGGATTTACAAAATAAGACCTATTAGGGCCTACTCGGTAAAGGGATTTTACAATTCTGATTACAATACAAATCAATACTAAAATATGTCTGTAGTAATGCATCAATAAATGTTGTTCAGACTCAATATGCTCAATAACATTTTACTCATTTTGTAATTCAATACATTTCAATCACAATTCAATTTCTGTACTCGGTAGCCTGAAATATGATTCACTTTCACTATTCTTCTCTAACTGTTCTGTTACTTGGTAGCTTATCTGCACTTCATCACCATCACATCAGCTTTGCATTCTTCTTTGACTTCTCATTATCCACTCTCTCTCTCTCATACTCTGATCTTCATACACTGCTCTTTTTATAGTTGATCTTGAAGCTAGCATTGGTTTCATTTCCAATGTGTATATTCCATTTAATTTCCATTGGTGGATCTTACCTCGTAATCATGTGCAATCATATTTGTTTATATTTCCAATGTTTTACCAAACAATCTTCTTGAAATCAGTAAAACATTTTATGCTCAGTTTCCAGATTCAATGTATCGATCATAATATGTTAAGTCGACTTGTGATACTCGGTAACACATTTTATTCTAGCTCACTAACATGTGTTCTCGGCTTGGTGACTACTATGCACTGCTCGGTGTTTGTCTTGCTCTGCTCGGTGCCTATCACTCATTTGCCTTAACCAAAATTGTCTCTTCCTTGACCGATTGACTTTTTTTCTTTACCGACTGAGTCCTATGACTCCTTTCACCGACTGACTTTAACTCTCCAATATGACTTTGAAAAACTAATGACAACAAAATAACTCTTTAGGAGTATCATTTCTATGTTTTTAATTTTAATAAAAAGAAAAAATATAAAATTAAAAAATATAATACACAATATTTTTTGTAAATCAATAATAAGGGTTACATAATTGTAAAATTATATATTCAAACTACTTCATTTAATCTTTCAAAACTTGAAGCAATTTCATTTATAGGTGCAGAGGAATTTAAATAATTTGAGTTTGATTTAAGCATGTGAGGGTTCTATCTGAAGGGTTTTGATATAACCCCCTTTTAGTAAATCCTCATAGATGGAATCTATCTAATATTAAATTGTTAAAGAAAATGATTTTAGGAAAAAATTATGATGTCACACAAATGAGACACATTAGTGTGTTATTACAAAGTCATGACTATTATATTTAAAGACACTCTTTCATCTAATTTGAAATTAATTGTAATGCTAGAATATGAGAAAATATCTAGATCTAAGAGATTAAATGAGTTTATTTGTATTTGTTTTCTTGTGACACCATCCTAGGTATACTTCCTTCTGTTTTCATTATTAATGAGATCCTTCTTATTTCATTGCTCTCAACTACTTGCTTCCAAGTGTTTTTGTAGAAGACATCAACCCATTATCTACTTCTTCACACCAATTGTTTCAAACCACTTATCAGTCTTAGTGATCATCTCCAAATCCTCCAAAACTCTTCTTTCTGAAAAATTTACACAAGCAATTTGGTCGTGGATCCTAGTTTCCCATTGAAAATCCTCATCTATACCCAGTAGGAATCCTAGAGCATCATTGACTTTAACCAGGGCATTTTCTTGAAGTTTGTCTATTGCTTTCATTGAAAAGATGTCTTAGGTTCCAATTTTTTGCCCGATCTTGCATGGTTGAGTGGAATTGCGTGCTTGTGACCAAAGCAAGGGTGTTAATAGAGACCTTTTTCCACCTATCAATGTTCACCTTCCTTCCTAAGTAGCGTCCTTGCCTCACTAACACCTACACACCATTGCTTCAATGGATACTCGTCACCATTTTTTTAATAGGTTTTAAAAAAAAAAATTATTTTGATGCCAACTTTTACACCATTTATTCTTCATACAATTTTATTCCACTTTCATGTTAGAATCCACATTTAAGCTTTTTAAGCAAATATCATTTGTTAAAAAGTTTCAAAAGAAAACTTAAATATGAATGAATTTCAAGCACATCCAAACTTATTTTTAATGATTCTCTGGGAAGCTTGATCAAGTCTTGTGATTAATAAGAAATAAAATATATTATTTCTATATTTTTTATTTCAATAGAAAAATATAAAATTAAAAAATATTTAATACATAATATAATTTTCGTAAATCAATAATAAGAGTTATATAATTACAAAATTACATATTCAAGCTACTTCATTTAATCTTTCAAAACTTGCAATTTTGTTTATAGGTGTGGAGGACATCAAACAACTTGAGCTTCATTTAAGCCTTTGAGGGTACTATATGAAGGGGTTTGATCTAACCCCCTTTTGTAATCAACATAGATGAAAACTATCTAAGATTAAATCGTTAATTAAAAAAATTTGATTTTAGGCAAAAATCAGGATGTCACACAAGTGGGGAACATAAGTGTGCTATTAGAATATACAAATCAATGAGATCAAATTTGTGAATTACAAGATTAGTTATACACTTACTTAGGTGACCTTTAACATTGCATAGATAAATTTATCAACCAACAATTTAGTCTTCTTTAAAATGAAAACTAAGTACAAATTCATTTAATTTATTTCAATTCCTTGTTTATTTGAACATATGATTCTATAATTTTGACTAATTAACCTAAACTTTATTAAATGAAAATTAAATTTACATAAAAATATAAACAAGATTGAAATGGTAATATATATATATATATATATATATATAGCAGTTAATTGTAGAGAAATGATATTGTGATCTCCCACCTTCACTATAAAGATGTCAAATGCTCTACCATGTATGATTAGTAGATAATTTTATTTTATTGGTGTGTATTGCAGCAAGAGCTTAAGAACATATAGTTCCAAGTTAGCGAATTTGACAAATTCCTTGGTAAAATTGAGTCTTCGAGGTCTTGGCCTCGACAAACATTTCCAGATTGATTTTGTAGATTGTGAACCTGTTCTTCGTCTCAATTATTTCTCAGAGTGTGATAAAGAAAGTGATGGAAATGTTATTCGTTTCAAGGAGCACAAGGATTTGGGTGTGATGACAATTTTATACAATGACCAAGTAGGTGGTCTTGAAATGCGCTCCAAACAAGGTGATTGGTTTAGCGTAAAACCTCTAGCAGGATCATTCATTGTGATCTTGGGTGATGCTCTAAAGGTAGACAAATTCCAAAGTTTTTTAAAGCTAGTTTAGTTTGATCATTTTCTGTAGATGAATGGTGATATTCTTTTGGTTGTAGATATGGAGCAATGATAGATTTTGGAGTGTAGAGCATCGTGTAGTGTATAAAGGGAGGGACCCCCGACTTTCTATTGTTCTCTTCTGGAATTTTCCACAGGAAAAGGAGGTACGTGTGCCAGAGGAGCTCATAGATGATCACCATCCTCTTCGTTACAAATCTTTTCTTTTTAAAGACTACAAAAATGCAAAAGGTCGAGGAACTCCTCTCAATATTTTTCTCTAGACTTAACTATTTATACCTATTGTTTTTATACAATAAACTAATTGGCACACAACCCAATTTTATTGTTAATTTTAAGTTTTTTAATCTATTTTCTTAATGCCCAAAATAACTAGCTCACAGAAATTATATATATATGGGTTATGAGCTAGTTAATTATATATGGGCACTAAAATATATAATGAATTTTATTAATATTTAATATTTAATATTTATGTTTTTGTTATAGTTTGTATATGATATTCTTATTGCTGGAATTTTTAGGATTTATTCTTTTTTAAAAATAATAGTTTTTCATTGAAATGTTATGATATTTTATTTAAAATTAAAAATTATTACGAGCACAATATATTTAATATAATGTTTAAGAATGTTTGATCTCCCCTTTTCTTTGACATAAACAAGAATATGCATAATTATAATCACACACCCATCAAATTTAAATCTTAATTGAAACAATTTATTTTGAATCGTTTAAAATTATTTATATTTAAGAATTATTATTTTTTATTTGTTTATTATTTGCAATGTTTGAAAATGTTACCTTGTATGAAGAAATTAAATGTTCCTTTCTTGGAATTAAAAACATGTTTAAAATAATATTAGATTGTCTTAAAATTTAGAATTATTTTATAAATAAAATATATTTTCTTAGAAAATACCATAGATATACTATACAAAAATCTATATTTGAAAATATTTAAGAAAACTAAAACTAAAAAGAGTTGTTGTAATTAAAGTTGAGTTTTTTGTTATATCATTTAGAAGGGAAAATATAGAATTTAAGAGTTTTTTATACATTATACCCAAGAAAAAATATTTAAATGAAAATTAATAATTTTGAATAGTTGTCTATGGTCTAGCTAATTTATATTTGTCATATCAAGTGCAATGCAAGTGTTAATGAAGCAATCTAAACAAGGGTTGCAGGGTAGCTAAATTCCTACAGGAAATCAAAAGGACAACTTTAATTTTGTTTGTACCAAATCTCATCTGATAAATGTGCCATCTAAAATACAACTTTGAATACATTAAAATTCATAATAAAGATGTTAGTTGTTGTCCTTTCCAATAAAGACTTGAATTATAGGGAAATTCACTATAATGCTTGTTGTTTATGCTCTTTGAATAAATTTCTTAAATAAATTTGACTTATCAAAGTTTGTAGGGTTTGACTCTAAGTTCCAATTGAGGTTAGGATGGAGCAGAATTTTGATTTAGCATCTTTTGTTTGTGAATTTAGGATTGAAAACAAACTTGCAATCATGGATAAGATGTCCAATGTGTTTCATGAGATGGTTGGCTTCTGTAGTGCTTCATTGAAGATGGGCTTAACTTCTAATTCACTATTATCACCTATTAAGCTTAGAAATGTGTAGCATCATGCTTTGCACCATGTTTTTGTTGTGACTGCCCAAATTGTTCCTTTAAAAGATATGGATTTTCCAACCCATATTTTTATCAATAAAAAATTGCTTTGCTAGCAATGCTAATTTTTGGTATGAATGACACAATACTTGGTGATTTTATCTAGCCTTTTGAGAGAATTTTGACCCATGCTAGAATAATGAGAAGATTGGCAGAGGGAGGGAGGACCCTACAGATTTCTTCCAACCTCAAAGAGTTTATAATACTTATTGATTCTATTCAGTCTAATATTAGATTACTGATTCAATGTTTGAGCTCATCCTAATTTGTATGTAAATTTTAGTTTTAGAAAGAATAAAGCTTGAAAGCTTTCTTCCATTTAAGGAATTCAGAGCCTTATTTGTTTATAGTATTATGTTTTGTATTCTTGTATTAGAAAGTAAGTTCCAACAAGAAATGAACAATTTTTAAATTGTTCAATATTAGCACCAATAATATAATTTGGCCTTGTTATAATTTTTCTATACTTGTAACTGTTATTCTCTATATTTTGTTATTGCTTAGTACTTTTTTTATTTGAATATGAAAAAATTTGTGATAGATTTTGATAGGAACTATGATTATTAGAAATTATAATATAGTGGGGCAGAATGTAAAACACACCTTTGATGTAAAAATTTGGAAACAAGAAAATATAGAAGAAAAGTAGAGATAGCATAGAAAATGACATTAAAGGATAGACAACATTGACTCTAGGACTATTCAAAGAATATCTCAGATGCCAATTGCTTATTGAAGGATATATGACATTGGCACTAGGACTATTATAAAGAATATTTACATTTGCATATAAGTCATTTAGTAGTAACAAAATAGCATAAATAATGATTAAACATGAAAAAATTGCCTCTAAGAATATAATAAAGCATTCTCTAATCAATCAGTATGACAATTTAGCACAAGAATGTGTAAAATTGAGAAAGTTTTAAGCATAAGATGTTCTTTTCTATCATCTATACATTAGAAACAACTGAATTATAGAGATTTATGAAGGAAATGATAAAGGTAAAAATGTAATTAAATACATTTTATAAAATATTGATAGATTGCCTATACCTCATTCATTGACCTTGTGCAAATGTATAAAATATTGAGTTGAAACTATTGCAAAATCCTGAGATCTCTCATCACAACTATCTGACCTTTCTAGATCTCTATCCAAAAACTCTTATAAGAAGGATTGTGATGTTTCACATGAATGATACAAGACCCTCTAACAATAATGTCTCTACATCTTTAATGGCCCTTAATGTAATTTCTATCAAATTAAAAGTGACAAAAAATATACAACATATGATCCCCTGGATGAACTATCACAACATTTATTAGTCAACTTTTTATGCTTACCATGAAATATATAAACTAATATGAAATATTTGTATGTTCAAGATAAAATACAAGATTTTATAGACAATAATATCACACACATGTAGAAGATATTATGACTTTACGAAGGACTCAACAAGGATCCTTAGTTATGGAACACGAAGGTGTTTAATTAATCCTTAAAAATTTGTAAGGGTAATACTAGAGATACCTATCCCTATCTCTTATCTTTGGTGCCTTATTGAGATGGGTTATTGTATATCTTTTCCTTCGGGCCTTTTACCTATCAAAAAAAACAAAAAAAATCACACATATAGAAAGCCTTCAATCACTTTATGATTCCTCCTAATTTAGAAATCTACACAAATGTTTTCCTCATCATAGCGGATTACATTATTGAGCAGATGTATATTAAATGATAATACATCTCCAAAGTTTGCCAACTTTGAAGGAATATAAATAGAATATAGATAGTTTCCATATTGTAAAATTTCCCTAATGAAAAATATAATAAAATCCAGTTGATCTGGAACTCTATTTTAAATTCAAATTTATTCCTTCTATATCATTCAAGATGATAAAATAATAGAAAAGTTGGAGGAAATTGTTCAAGTGGAAAAAAATTATGCTAGTCCTAAAATTAAAATTGAGCATCTTCCTAAAAGCATAGTCAAAATATGGACTATGACAAACAGGATGAAATTTTCATTCCAACAAAGGAATGATGGAAAGTAGAAGATAAAAAGTACCGAGAGAGGTAAATGTATATATAATGGCTATTATAGAACCAATTATAGCACCAAAAAAAAAATGATCCATCTTGTTAGTTTGGTGATGGTGAGAGAGAGGGACAGTAAGAGAGAGCACCAACAAGACAGATGGACTGCAAGTCTTTCATTTAGGAATACAGTGTCTATCCCATGCATCTGAAGCTGTTGTAAAAAACAAAAACATTTTCCCTTAAGTTATCTCTATTAGGAGCTTCAATCTGTATTCCTTATCTATAAATTATCTATAAATTGTTCATGATCATCTATAAAGAGTGACCCCAAACCTCATATATGATTCTTTTAACAATTCAAATTTTCCCAATTAACCATGAGAAGGGGAAAAAAACCAAACCTATCTTGAACTTTGATCACAATCATATTAGAATCCAAGAAATTTTTAGCATTATACTTGTACAACATTCTCATCAAAAAACTTCTAGAATTTATAGCAACTATGAACTCCAAAATGCATGCATTCTATGCTAGTGCTATTTGTTAAGGAATACAAGACTGAAAAATTTGGAGATAAAATGACTGATCTCATTTGACACATGAATAGAACAATGCTTGAGAGGGGAAAATGAGAACAAATTAAGGATCATGTTTATGTGTGTAGTTATGGTGATATAGTATCCAACATATATCCACGCAAAATGTCTCCCATTCAATATATATTAGTGGTTGGACATGTGCCTCTTTTCAGGGAATACATTTCTGAATTAATAAGTCAAACTACCATTGCAACTATAAAAGCATTTTTTTTTGGTGAATATCTACTGCTTTATTTCAAAGATAGACGACAGGTCCTAACCAACCTACTCAGTTTTAAGGGAAATTGATTTGAGAATCAAGTAGCTTGGATCAGATATCACTCTTCTAATTTAAAATAAAAAAGTTGAGTTAGCTTTACAAATAAATAGTGCTTCTTCCCATGATGATTACATCGTCTCTAGAAATTGATAAGAGCTAGTGAACATCAAACTTGGGCTTACAATGGTGAACAAATTTTCATTTGGATGTATATAAAGCCTAAGGATGGGTCAAATTATTTCTCATACAAGGGAGAAATTCTATAGATAAATTTGGAAATACACCCTTACTTGAGGCTATCAAGGGTGGGCATGATTAGATTGCTTTTTTGCTTGCCAAGAATGAAGCATCTTTGATTTTAGAAGATGTTGGTAATTAATAATAAAATGGCTCATAGCAAGATACAAATTTGAGTGGACTCCTAAAAAATCTGTTGGAGCCTCTAGAACAAAGCAGTGTGGAAGGGCCTTTAAATCCAATCTCCAAAAACTATTTTCATTTCCACAACATTTCTTGACATGTATGTAAGGTTGTGAAAATGTAGAGAATGCATTTATATATTTTCTTGGCTAGTTGTGAATACTTTTAACAACTAGAGGATGAAAATTAATTAGCTTGTGAAACAATAATCTTTATAGATAATATCATTAAATAGGTACTAACATCGGTACACAATGAGTGTAATCTGATTTTGAGTTTGTGAGAGTCAGGCTCAAGTTATAATCATCCTTATTAGTATGGCTCAAATAAAAGTTAAAGAATGTCTTCTGTGATAGGTAATTAGATGCCAAACAATATGAATGACTTGTAGATTACATATAATTGTAGATCTAATTGCAAAAGGAATCATTTATTCCTTGCAATAGTCTTATCCTAGTACTTGGAAAGCTAAATTTTCCTACCTAATTGTGCATCATCTCAAAATAGAAAGTAGTTGTACTACTGACAATGGATAATGGGATCTAGGAACCAAAACCCTATTTCAAGATTTATTTCCAAAAGTTAAAAAATATAAAGAAAAAAAATAAACCTCTGCAAAAGTACTCACCAATAAATTGTATAAGAGTTGGCATAAATTCAAGCCAAATATCTCAAGCGCAGAAGACAATCCACAACCCTGAAGAACACACCAATAATATATTACATGTAGAGCCTTATAGGGAAGAAACTAAGTATGACATACAAGTATGGAAAGCAAGGCATGAAACAGGAGGAGGATGTTTATAAATTTGCCATGATGAACAAGAGGCTCCAGTGGCACAACTTGTGCAGGCTATTTGTTTGCTTGATTAAATCCTCGTATAAATGATTGTTCTTCCAAATGGTGAAAATCAAAATGGCCCAAAATCACATGTTCCTAAATGTGATTGCCAACTGTATAAACCATACAATATTTTTATCTTTGTTCTACACCAACCCTGCAATTGACACCTCATGATATGCACCTTGTTTGGTATCGCAAATCTAAAAACCTTTTCTATCATTCTACCACCAAGACATAGGCCAATAATAGGATGCCAAAAAAGTTTGAATTAATATTTTCCTTAACAAACATGCATCTTTTGTGATATAAAAAGTAATAGAAAATAAATCATGAGAAAGGTTGAATCTTTATTGGCTGTGAAACTCAGTTTAATCACTAATTAAGCACTACCCCCTTCGGTATAGTCACTACCATATGCATGGCATGAACTAAAAATGGATGTTGTTGTGCTTCTAGAGAGAAAGATGAACGTGACAAACAAATGATGTGTAAATAATTTTATACATTAAAAGATGAATAAAGGTAATCTATAGCATCCTAAACTTCACATATGAATGCATTTGGAAAACTATCTAGATTGGGGTGGTATTTTTGGCTTTCTAATTCGGTTAAGAATTTCGCAATCCCTTTCCTTATGTGTTTTTTACAACTTCTCTTAACTTGGTACCAAGAACATCACTTTACTATTTTTCAAACCCTTAATTTATCATAACCATTAAGATTTTAGACTTTCCCATGGAAGCATTTATTTTATTTTATTTATATCAAGTTAGGCATATTGGACATTTGAAATTTTCTTTGCTATAATTCCACTTCTTTATCTCTTGTAGCCTCATTCCCTCTTGTCCCATACTTTTTAAGATTATTGTTTCTCGCTCTTCATTTTATTTAAAGGAACTAGTCACCCTAACCCTTGATCCATGAGAAAGTAGATATTTTTAAGGTCACAAATTTTGTTATATCATTGATCTTGACATTTTAGGTACCAACATGCCTAAAGAGTATCTCTTGTATTGGAACCTTGAATCCAAGTCCCTACTTCTTTTCCAAGATTACATGTAAAATTTTCAAGTTTTATTAGTCCTTTTCTTTTGTCTTGAATAATTTGATAACCTTGACTCTTGACCTATACTATATCATACAGGTTCTCAGAGTTTGTATTGTTGGCATACCTAAAAGGTATTAGTATCCTAAAATATTAACACAAGGCAGGGGTGGAAGAGGGGCCAAAGGCACACCCTAATCCAAATCTACCTTGCAGAGATCACACACAGAAGCAATAACACAACAAGTGAGAGAGAGAATGTAGATCATATCCTTTTATTCATCAATTTGATTCATACATGCCGGGCTGTAAGGCCTTCCCGGTTAGGGTTAGATACAACAATTCAATTACAACAATCCTCCAACATGCGATGATTCATAAACTATCTTCCAACTCCTAATCTGATACCATTAATCTTCTAGCTCTAAGATGATGTCCTAAAACTACAACCAACGACTACATTATATACAAGAGGCTACTAAAACAAGTCGGCCTTCAGATCCACCATTAATGGAAGGAATGACCAGATCTAGGTCCACACGCTTCCCAATGATCGATACCAACATTAAATCTGTGACCACAATTAAATGCACAATTCGGCCTCAACATAAAACTAAAACAAATAACTTGGTAAGCAAGGTTAACCGAGTGCCAAGGAATTAACCAACCAACTCAGTTAAAGAAGGAACCTGAGCAACTACCGAGCCAACTCGGTCAAAGAAGGAACTGAGAAACACAAAAAACTCAAACTTGTTTTTGGTGACACAAGATTGCCAAGGACCCAAGATGCTCCTACATCAGACACCTAGGGTTGTTTGAAATGATTCTTCGAATCATTTAGTAGGTACAACCCAAGCTGAATCCAACTCAGATTGTGAAATCCATAATCTGTCTTCAATTAGTCTGTTCTTCTAATTTACTAGATACTCCATATACTATCTTCCTCTTGTGCTTTTGCCAACTCTTTGTTCCAATATCTTCTCAACTTCTTCTATTTGTCTCTTAGGATAATCATTCGGTACTGTCAGTTCTTCATCTGATTCATGGTACTCATACAAATATGCAATGTTGAATATAGGTGATATATCCATGTCATTAGGTAATTCAATCTCATAAGCATTTCCACTGTCAAATCTCCTCAATATCCTACAAGGACCAAATTTCTTCATTTTCAGCTTCCCATATGGTCCAATAGGAAATCTGCCTTTCTTCAAGTGTACCGTTACTTCATCTCCAATTGCAAAAGTCTTATGTCTTCTTGATCTATTAGCTCTGTCTTTGTATTTCTGATTACTTTTCTCCAACTTATGCTTCACTTCTTCATGCAATGTCTTCATGAAATTAGCAAACTTTACTCCTTCAACACTTCTCTTTTCTTCACCAGCAATATCCTTCAAGTTTGATATACCTCTCGGTTGTATGCCATTTACAATCTCAAAAGGTGTTTTTCCAGTACTCCTATTCACTACATTATTGTATGCAAACTCTGCTTGTGCCAACATAGAATCCCAATTACTCGGTGTATCTCCAACTAAACATCTCAAAATATTACCCAAACTTCTATTCACAACCTTTGTTTGTCCATCAGTCCATGGGTGAAATGTAGAACTATACCTCAACTCGGTACCCAACTTTCTCCAAAGAGTCTTCCAAAAATATCCAATAAATTTGTTGTCTCGGTCAGAGATGATACTTCTCGGTAATCCATGCAATCTGAAAATTTCCTTAAAGAAAAGATTTGCTATATGCACTGCATCTAATGTCTTTCTACAAGGTATAAAATGTGTCATCATAGAAAATCTATCCACAACAACAAATATGGAATCATTAAATCTTACTGTCTTCAGTAAGCCAAGAACAAAATCCATACTGATATCAATCCAAGGTTTCTTGGGAACAAAAATCGGTATATACAATCTAGTATTCTGACTTACTCCCTTTGCAACTTGACAAATTGCACAACTTTTCACAAATTTCTGAACATCCTTATACAACTGCGGCCAAAAGTATTTCTCCTTAAAAAAATTCAATGTTTTGTCAATGCTAAAATGTTCAGCCAAACCACTACTATATTTTTCCTTTATCAAATTAGTTCTCATTGATCCTCTCATTATACACAACTGAATACCTTTAAACAACATACCTTCTTGAATGAAATAGTCTTCCCATTTAGTACTCAATTGATCTTGAATAGGTGCTCTACACTTTCTCCACGACTCAAAAAAATCAGGATCAATTTCATACAATACTTTCATATCATCAAAAAATAGGACTTTAATTCTCATCTCGGTCATCAAAGATCTTCTTCTACTCAATGCATCAACAACTTAGTTAGTGACTCCACTCTTATGTTTTATCACAAATGTATAAAACTACAAATATTCAACCCATTTCATATGTCTTTGATTCAACTTATTCTGACTACCCAAATATTGTAAAGCCTTATGATCAATATACAACACAAATTCACTCGGTATCAAATAATGTCTCCATTTATTTAGGGCTTGAACAATAGCATAGAATTCTTGATCATACACATAATATTTCTTTTTTGCATCATTCAAATTTTTACTAAAGCAAGCAAATGGTTTACCTTCTTGACTCAACACAACTCCTATTGCACTACCACTTGCATCACATTCAACTTGAAATACTTTATTGAAATTAGGCAATGCTAACATAGGTAATTCAACAACCTTCTGCTTCAGAGTCTCAAAACTTTTATCAGCTCCATGTGTCCACTTGAATTCTCTTTTATCTCCTCTCATAGTCTCAGTCATAGCATTAGAAATTGAACTGAAATTCCTAATGAACTTTCAGTAAAAACTTGCTAAACCATGAAATGATCTTACCTCACTAGCATTCTCAGGTGTAGGCCAATTCAAAATAGCTTCAACCTTTTTAGGATCCATTTTCAAACCATAAGATGAAATCACAAATCCCAAATACACAATCTCCTCTTTCATGAAAGAACACTTTTTCAGGTTTATCAACAACTTTTCTTCTTTCAATCTCTGCAATACTTGTTTAACATGCAACAAATGCTCTTATCTAGTCTTATTGAATATCAGAATATCATCTAGGTATACAATCACAAATTTACCCAAAAAATTCTTCAAAACTTCATTCATCAATCTCATAAAAGTACTCAGTGCATTAGTTAGACCAAAAGGCATAACCAACCACTCATACAAACCTTCTCTTGTCTTAAAAGAAGTCTTCCACTCATCACCTTATCTGATCCTGATATGATGATATCAACTTTTCAAATCAATTTTGGTAAAATACTTTGCTCCAATCAAACTATCCATTATGTCATCCATTCTCGGTATAGGAAACCTATATTTCATTATTATCTTGTTTTTTGCTCTAGAATCAGTACACATTCGCCATTATCCATTCTTCTTAGGTGCCAATACAAATGGTACTGCACAAGGACTCAAATTTTTTTGGATCAAACCTTTCTGCAGCAATTCTTGAATTTGTCGGTTTAGTTCTTGATTCTAAGTAGGTGTCAACCAATGTGGTGCCTTATTCGGTAAACTAGCTCCAAGGATTAGATCCATGCAATGATCAATGCTTCTCTTCGGTGGAAAACCATCAAGTACATTATAAAAAATGATCTCCTTATACTCGGTGAGTATCTTATCAATCTCTTCAGGGATGCTATCCACTATTTTCTTACTCGATTTGTTAGGAATCACAACAAAACATACATCATTCTTCTTCAAATCCTTAACAAACTTTCTTCCTTCCATCAAGAAAAATTTCATAGATGTACAAACACTACTAACAGGTTCTTCAATCAAAGGTAACAAGATTTGTCTTCTCCCATCAACCCAAATAGTATATTTGTGCAATCTCCCATCATATATAGCATGTCTATCATATTGCCAAGGTCTACCCAACAAAATATGACAACAATCCATAGGCATGATATCACATAACACCTTATCATTGTACTTTCCAATTTTTAAATTCACATAACATTGTTCACTTACCAAGAGTGTGTGCTCATCCTTGATCCATGAAATTTGATAGGGCTTTGGGTGTTCCAACCTTTCCAACTACAACTTTGCAACCATTTCCTCAGATGCCAAGTTCTCCAAGCTTCCACTATTAATGATTACCTTCCAGAAACACTTCATCAACAACTCTACATCTAGTTTTGAACAAAATTTTCCTTACCGGATCTTCCTTATTACTTTCACTCCAAAGTGCTCTCTTGACCATCAAGTTCTTTTCCTTCTTAGGTTCATTCGGTGAATCTTCTTGCACCAAATCATTTCTATTGCTACCGACCTTCTTACTTGCATGTGTACATTCAAATGACCTATGTCATTCTTCTCCATAATTGTAACAAGTTCCTCAGAATCCACCTCTACTATAACCACTTCAGTAATTATTGCCTCTTCCTTCAGCTAAACTTTCACCTTTCCACTCAATCTTGCCTTTGTTTAGATTTGTCTTTTCTAGATCAAATCTATTGTTTTCACCATAAGATCTATCTCTTCCTCTAGGAAATCTACCACCTCTTCCTCTTTGTCTTTGGTCATTTCTTTTGTTCATTTTGTCCTCATCTTACAAGGCAAACTGATAAGCTTCCTCAATGTTTTCCAATTTAACCAAACTGATTTCTTCTTGGATGGAAACTCTCAATCCATTTAGGTACCTAGTAATTCTTTCCACTTCATCTTCATCATGTCTAGATCTGATATCTAATCTATAGAATTCCTTAGTATAATCTTTAACCGAGCTATCTTTCTACCTCAAACTTTGCATTCGCCTAACTAGGTTATTTGGATAATCGCAAGGTAAAAACTTTCCTTTCAACTTATTTACCATCTTATTCCATACCTTGATTTTATCCGTGCCTTTCATTTTTCTGTCTAATTGTAGATGCTCCCACCACAAGGATGCATGACTCTTCAACTCTGTGCTTGCAATTTTCACCTTATTTTCCTCAGGGACATTTTAATACTCAAAATACTTATCCATCTTGGTGATCCAATCCACCAATTCATCCAAATCTAGCTTTCCACTATACTCAGGAGGATTGAAATGTGGTGTAGACTTTAGATTTGTCAAAGCCTCAAACAATCTTTCATCACCCTGATCTATCACTGGTGCAAGTTCTACATCATCATGTTCTTCCTCAATTTCTTCATCACTAACATCTTCAAGATGTCTTCCTCTATGCTAGGTTGTCTCAACAACTTCTAATCTAGCAATAAGTTGTCTCAACATGTCTGCAAATCCTGGATCCGCATCTCGCCTCCCATGAACCATCTTGAAAACCCTCTGCAATTGCAGGCTAGATCGCAATCTGCTACCCCACAACCAATATCAACTTGGGTTTGACAAGAAGGAACCCTCAAACCTAGATTCACAAATATAGATCTAGATCTCAACCTTCTCTAATACCACCTAACGCAAGGCAGGGGTGGAAGAGGGGCCAAAGCACACCCTAATCTAAATCTACCTTGCAAAGATCACACACAGAAGCAATAACACAAGTGAGAGAGAGAATGGAGATCAGATCCTTTTATTCATCAATTTGATTCATACATGCCGGGCTGTAAGGCCTTCCCAGTTAGGGCCAGATACAACAATTCAATTACAACAGTCCTCTAACATGTGAGGATTCAGAAACTATCTTCCAACTCCTAATTTGATACCATTAATCTTCTAGCTCTAAGATGATGTCCTAAAACTACAACCAATGACTACATTATATACAAGAGGCTACTGAAACAAGTTGGCCTTCAGATCCACCATTAACGGAAGGAACAACCAGATCTAGGTCCACATGCTTCCCAATGATCGATACCAACATTAAATATGTGACCACAATTAAATGCACAAGTCGGCCTCAACTGATCAAAACTAAAACAAACAACTCGATAAGCAAGGTTAACTAAGCGCTAGGGAATTAACCAACCAACTTGATCAAAGAAGGAACCCGAGTAACTATCGAGCCAACTTGGTCAAAGAAGGAACCGAGCAACATAGAAAACTCAAACTTGTTTTTGGTGACACAGGATTGCCAAGGACTCGAGATGCTCCTGCATCAAATATTGAACTCTAACTCCCACTCCTTCATTACTCTTGGATATGGTACATGGACTTCTCAGTTTCCTTCTCCTACATCACATTGGTATAATATATGTTGTATCCCCAATCCTTAATCCTTAATACCTATAATTTTGGTTATATTAAAAATATGATCCTTAATCCCTCGAACATTAGGTCTTGAAATCCTAATTCTACTTTTTTTCCAAGTTGGGTGTCCTTGAAGCATGATCCCCACTCCTTTCTACATTAGGTATCTTCAAGATCTATGCCCTCTCTCCCCAAGGTTATCTTTAAATACCAATACCTACTGTCCCACCACTATACCTTATTAGGCCCATATGTATTTTTATCCTCATACACGTTAGCATCCTTGCATTCCATTCCCTAAATTAGTAATTATGGACCCAAGTTAAAAAGTTTAATTCCTATGTATCAAATGAGTATCAATTTTAATAGAATAAATTGATCCTCACATCCCTAAGTTACTCTTGTAAATGCACTCTTAGGCATGCTAATCCTTGAACCCATATATTATTGTATCCTTTAAGCACATTAATCCTCAATCTTATAGCATCATTTTTTTTGGATTATTATCTACTTGTCCTTTAAGTATGCATTTCCTTGGACACTCATTATTATGCATGTTATTTTATGGAATTCATTATGTGAAAAAGAACACTTCACTTGCAACCATGTCCAAAAAAAGATATCATTAATGACACTAAATGGACATGATAAGATAGGAGATGACCCTTAAATGCCTATTTGTAAGTTTAGCACCTCTAGGGACATGGTTTGTGTATAAGGTAAAATTGTTTCTAATGTTTAGGACATGGTTGTAGGTATATGTTAGGTCCAAAAGTTTATTTTCACAATCCTAGAACATTTCTTTCCTTAGTAGATAGGGTGCAAGTCTTTAATAAGGAAAAAAAGAGGATACATCAATCAATTATGAATGGTTAAAGGCAGACTATAAGAGTGGGTAGTCTTTCTTTCACTATGGGCTTAGGTTAAAACTAGGAGGATATGTTTGTAAGTAAAATAAACTATGAAATTACTATAATAAGTAGTAGCTATACCAAACTATACACTTAACCCAATTTTGTTTCACTAGATCATGTATGAATGAATGCATTATGGCCTTTATATAGTTGATAATATATTGCATATGAATCTATAGATATTAGCTTCATTATAATCCCTTAAGATGTTTTTATTTGTCATAGCATACATAATGTCAAGGTGTATACATGTTAGACATTAAATTATGAAGGTTTACAATATGAGTCATCCCACATTACTCAATGCCAAAATTAGGATATCAAACTTTTGAAAGTGAGCGGGATTTTTTTTCAACTATTTTTATTCAAATATATTTTCTCAAATGAAGGAGCCTTTGTTTGAAGATTGTGGCATAATTATCTTTGAATGAAGGTCCTCTTTAGTCTTTTTTGCTTAAAGGTCTTGACATATCAAAAAAAAAAAAAAAACCTCTGAGTGAAGATGACCTTTTCTCAAAGGTACTATTTTATTATTTTTAAAAAAGGTATATTAACTAAAAATTATCATTTTGATTATTTTTTGGTCCACCTACAACAAAAGGGGCATGAATAATAAATAAAATGGTGAATATGTGATTTCTGCACCTACAATGAATGAATAGATGACAAAGACCCCTAGTTGGACATGTGGCTTCAAACAAAGGTATCCATAGTGTATAATCAAATGCCTGACCAAGTATTTTCTAATATTTTTAATAAGTATACCTCTTTTTGGCATGTAGTCAAAGCCTCAATTTATGCATATTGTGAATGCCTAAAATATGAATTTAAAAACCCTAATTCTTGTTCTTGTAAACAAAGTCCTAATGAATATTATTTTTAAACTCTAGAATTTGAATATTGAAACTCTAATTTTTATTCTTGTAATTGAAACCTTAAAGTTAAATTGTATTTAAAACCCTAGAATATGAATATTTAAACTCTAGTTTTTGTTCTTGTAATTGAAACCCTAATTTATGTTGTTTCCCTCTTAGTTTTTTCCTTTGATGACAAAGGCACAAAACTCTTGCCTAAGAAGATAATGTTGCTGACATTGTATCCGTTTGTAGTCGGTATGGATAGTTGGTTTTGTTCACATTGATCATGAATTCAACTTTTTTTTGGGATGGTATGCTACTTGATAGTGGACATTGACTTGGTGGTATGATAGTAATCATTTTAATTGATAAGGGGATTTGGAATTATTTATTTCAGTAGACATAACACATTGACACACATTGATCAGTAATTGGCATATTCTTTTCAATGGATAGGTATACGGGATGGATGGTCATATTTACATTAAATGTTCATTATATTTCATTTTTCATATCCTTGGTATCATTCAGTAGATAGTGATCATTCTTGTTGATAAGTCTTTGCATCATTATCTTTAATAGGGAATTTATATGTTATCAATATTATTGATAAGGTATTGGTATCAATGAACAAGGGTATATTTTTCTTTGATTCCTTGACCTTGATAATTACAAGGTTCACATCATCTTATGTGATTAGACTTCATATGGCAAACATTATTATTTTTCTACTATTATGATTTGTGAAGGCATCAGGTCAAACCAAGTTTATTATTATACTCTCAATAGGCATGAAAAGGCATCATTGTTGTTAGTGAATGCAAACCCTAGTTTTCTTGGTATTTTAGAGGAGGGCATTTTGTATATTGGTTATTGTCAGTTGTAAAGCCCTAGCTGTCAAAATTAAGAATGGAGGCAATTTTTAGTTTGATAGTTGATTTAGGACTTTAGAGATGGATGAGGAAGTGGTTGAGTGGAAACTAGAAGATGATAGTGTGGTGGTTATATAAACAATTTTAATGGTAACTGGTAATATTATTTTATTTCGAGCTTGGAAGGTATTCAACACTATTGATATATTTGTTTATTGGTTAATTTGTTGGTTAACAATTGGTTAGAGGTTTAATACACTATATTTGTTATCAGTCATTCATTACAAACCTTTAGTGGGGAATGATGACAATTTCTATAAGGTAGTTGCATACACAGTTGGTTGATAAGTCACAATTGGTTTTTGAATGTGATTTATTGGTAATTGAATAAATAGTTGAAAAAATAGATTTTGATGAAGGACATTCAAGGTTTTGATCAATATTGTATTTAAGTGTCATTGTCACGATGAAGTGTGTTCAATGAAAATGTGTGTTTTATACTCTGCAAAGAGTTATCATTATGTTAATGTTGAATGCATTGATGTATAATCTATTGTGAAAAATTGTGAAAGAACTCTAAGTGTTGGTTGTATATTGATACGTAGACTTATATATTCTTGAATCTCAAATTAAAATGAGATATTTAAGAAATGCTTTGTAGTGAAACAAAGATTATATTTTGTTCTTTTATTTTCATAACTATACTAATATGAAGGTTTTTACCTGTGAGGAATATTTAGCTAGTGAGGCATTTTATGTATCCAATGAGTCCTTTTTTATTAAGCAAGTGAGGTATTTTACCATGTGGTTTTTCATCCCTATGAGGGTTTTCCACTCAAAATCATTGTGTTATGCTTTTTCATTATATGTAATTTGCTTGGTATGCATGTCCAAACATTTAGTCTTATTCATCTTAAAACATTTAAGTTTCTATGGTATCTTCAACTTTAATGACTTGTCTATATTCTTTATGTTCAATTAAGCTTGATAGCTTTACATGCATGATATAACACATGATAGTAGAACTGTTCTGAAACTTTCATTTTACATGTTAAAGTTGTGAAAGATTAGTTTCAAGGTCTTTTTGGATTGATATACCACCACTTCACCCCCCCTCCCCCCATCTTCTTAGTGGTATTGTACTCCAACAAGTGATATCAAATCCACAACCTGTAGAAGAAAATATGTCTAAAGTATAACTTGATGAGTGGTAGACATGAATGAATTAGATATGGAAGGTGTAATAGACCTTGAAGGTGAACTTATTTCTACTATAGATGAAATTAAAAAACTTAGAAAGAAGAACCCAAGATTAGAGTTAAAACTTCAAGAAGAAGATGAGTCAAAGGATAAAAATCTATCAGTTCTTAAACATTCATAAAAGTTAATTATAGTTTGTAAGGCTTGGATTGAATACGTTAAGAGACAAGATGAAAAGATGAAAAATTAGTTAAAAGCCAAGGAATCAAAGATAACATCCTTGAAAAGAGAGCTTGAGAAGGAATTATCTGAGTTGAATAATAATCTACATTTGAGAAATGACACTGGTTATTGTGAAGTTGCAGCTTGTAGAAAAATTGAAGTTGCGGCTTGTAGAATCACAAAAAATGGAAGAAGATGCTAGCCTGATGTTGAAGAGCACAATAGAATTATGTCAAAATATGAAGGTAGAAGTTGAAGAAAATAAGAGACAAAATGAAGTGATAATATTAGACTTACAAGTTAATTGAATGGAATATCATAAACTTGAAGAAGAGGTAGTCACATTAAGAAAAGAACTTGAAAATATCAAGGTTAAATTTGGAGAAAGATAGAAATTTGAAAAAGACACCATTGCATTGGATAATATGTTAAGTCAAATAAGTCATAAGAATAGTCTTGGTATAGGATATGAAAAAGGAAAGAGTTTTGGAGTTCAAGATGAGTCTAAACATGAAATAGTGTTTGCAACAAAAGATGGAAAGAGTTTCAAGGTTAGACAAACTCCAAGAAAGAAGATAGACTTGAACTATCATTCTATTACTCCTAAAACAAAAAAAGTAAGGTTGATGATGAAAAAGAACACAAGGTCTTCAACAAAGTTGGAAGAAGAAAAAACCATTCCACATGGTCTCCATCTTCCAAGAAATATCAATCAATGAGGTATAACAATTTTCAGTTTCATGGTTATTCCTATGTTTGTCATAGGTATGGTCATAGAGCTAGAAATTGTAGTACTTATAGGTTATCAAACCAAAACTACTATGGTGTTTGCTATAACTACAATGAGGTTTGACATAAAGTACAAAAATGTAGGTATAATAAACGATAAGTACTCTAAACAAGCAAGAGAAAGAGATTGTGAAAGTTTGGAGAAGGAAATTTGAACAAAAACATAAAGAGCCTAATATTGTGCATGCTACACAAGATAATTCTATAAATGCATAAAAGTAGCATTTGAGTTAGGGGGAGATATTTTTTATTTTTAACATTCAAACCCCATAGTTATTAATCTAGTTGGTGGTGGTAGTTCTTTCATTTTTGTTCTTTTGGCTCCATAGTGTTACAAGCTTGGTGCTGAATATCCTTGAGGCAAGATAATAGCTTTATGGATAGTGTAATGTGATTTTTCATGTTCAATAAGCAGTGGTTGAGTGCTAGATTTTGACAATATTTACCGAGTCAACATTTATACCATACTATATTGATTCTTCACTTCTTAATTACATGCTTCTCATGACAGTTTAGTGTGTTGAACAAGTCAAATAATTGAGAGGGAGGGGGGGGGGGGTGGTGAATCAATTGTTACCACATTAAACATTCAGAGAAAATGTAAACATGAAAGCATAGAAATAACAAAACAGAGAGACCCAAGATTTACATGGAAACCCAAACTGGGAAAAACCACAGAGAAGTTAATTCTCGTGAAATGAAACACCTGTTAGGGTGACATCGGTTAAGGTGATTTTTATAAAGGCTCATTGTCGGTTGTGCTCACTGCATGTTGGCTCATTATCGATTGGGATAAATACCCTTATACAATTGAGATATCAAAATAAATACAAGAAACATGAACTGATAGAATTGCATTTGAATATGAATGAATAGTTCAACAATTAAGCTTTGTTACCACAACCACTAGTAGATTAGAATAAGATATTTTTTGTATGCAACTGTTTGATCCTTTGCTATCGGTATGTAAGCCTCCAAAGAATCTACTCACATACAATACTGTCACCAATTCACATTGTCCTTCTTCACATATACACTCACATACACAACTCACTCATTGGATGCAAAAGACCTCCTTTATTTATATAGGTATCCATTCATACATTTTTTAGCCTACAACAAACATGTGTGATGGCCCCAAAGAAAAATATATTACAATTACATTTAATGCATAACATCGATCCTAAATATAGGATCCTAAATCTAGGACACACTTAAGAATATTTTTCCACGTGCTACAACACAACCCACATATAGGTCATACATAAGATATTACAATGCATATTACAATTACCGAGAACATATGAACACCACAACCAAGTCCAAACAATGAACAATGATAATAGCCGAAACCATCAATAGACAATACATGTCCAAAATACGATGTAACTGATAAGCCAAAACCATCTGATGAACACATCACTATCTAAATAACAAAAATACTAAAAACCAATAGAATAATCCATGTAATATTGAACACCAAGAGTATATAAGTGCACCAACACCAATAGACCATGAGTAGAACAATGTACGCTTGCCAAGGAACACCCGAAACACCAAAATGCTCATATTGAACCTATTTAGTGCATAACCGAAACTGTTGTTGCATAACCGACAACCAACATGTACATAGACAAAACTACCAACAAACAACTGATATTGCTAAAGTGTTGTTATGGAGGTCTTGACATCAATGATAATCAATACTAGCAACAACTCAATAAGTCTAACAATATCTCTATTTGACATTGATGGAAAAACACTAAAGCATCAAAAAATCCAAAAACACCCCCTGAGTAAATGCACCATGTATCTTCTCCTTTTCTCTCCCCCTTTTTGCCACAATGGCAAAGGGCCAAAAAATAAGTAAAGAAAACTCATAGTTATAATGTAGTCTTAATTGAAAATACCTTCTTATAGCTCTCCTCCAGTGTAGGAAGCTCCTTCCACTCAGTAATTGCTACCTCCATTTAAACACACAAACTGTCACATTCCACCAGTTTGTCAAAAGATTTCATCCAGTCCAAAAATTGAAACCATTGCGCATAGTTCTCTGCATCAGCTAGAATTCTAGAAGAAAACTTCAACCAAACCTTAATCATGTCTTTTGCTAACCAAAAGGTTTTAATTAGATCTTCTCTCTCTCTCTACAACAAAAACCATTTTGTTTGAAGTTCACCAATATTGATTCTCTGTTTTCCATCTTGATCTTTGAAAAAATCATACCTCTTTCCAAGCTCATTCAACTCTTTCTCAATTACTTCACTCTAACCTCTGAAATTGTCTACAATAGTAGGCTATCAAAGACAATACTTGTATATATTAATAATCTCCTTCACACATTTCTTCATCTTGTTGATATCTCTAGAAAGTCTCTATTTTGCATTGTTACACTTCTTCATTATAGATTTCTCCACCACTAGGTAATCTGCTCCAAATTGCAATAACTTAATCTCAACATTCATTATTAACTCATGTGGTAGCATACCAAGCACACTAGACACTATAACCCTTCTACTGATCGGGTGACCAGTCAACAATTTTGTCACCAATTTCTTATCCTCTGATGAACAATCAGTCCACAAACTATCAATTTTTTCAAATTCATCATTTTCCAACAAAGTTTTCACCACATTGGAATCCATACACACAAATTTTTCCAGAGAGGGAAAAAATCTCTCTATATCTTCTTCTTCTTCTTCAACTTCCATCTCATCTGCAATATTCTTCTCTTCAACCTTTTCTTCTTCATCATCTTCTGATATTGTAGCTATTTCTTTTCCTTTCTCATCTATCTTCAACTTCTTTAGTTCAGAGGATGAATCACCAACAACTTCTTCTAGATACTTTTTGATTAGAGGAGGAACCCTCGTCACCAAGACATACATGCATAGCACCAAAAACAACTAAACCAAAACAAATATTCTTTTTTAATGTAGAAAAGTATGTCTTGAAAGCACTGATGCTATCTTCCAAGAAACCCATATATTTACAAATCTGTTTACCGAGAGGCGGTCCTCCATGAAAGGTTCTCATTATTCAGTAATGATTTCATAAAGTAGAATATGAAACACATTAACAAAGAACCAAATTTGAATGCATATCCATATTTACACATCATTTTTACATTCTCAAGAAGATTATCCTACAACATTTTATACAAATCCATTTGTACATTCTCCTTCACTATCTTGCATGAAATATACACAACTAAAGAAAAAGTCAAACCCTCATGGTTTCAAAATTGAATTTTGTAGGAAAAACGATAAGAAACATACCTTGTAATCAGATCTTCAATAATATATATAAGAAATGCACTTTGGTCCCGACCAATTTCTGTAAGATCTTCTACCTCTTGCTAACTAATAGACTTCTTCTTGGGCAGTTCACCAACATTGCATAATCTACTAACTGCCTCAATTACATCCTTCAATACCACATATAGATTATTCAACACTAAGGTTTCACCATGAACTTGGATCAACACAAATAAAATGAACTAAGTGTCATCACACCACATAAATTCTCCCCAGATATTGAGTCCAAGATTTCTGACTCTATGCATGCCTTCCATGGGAAATCCAAACTCCAACTATTTGATACATCTGTGATCAAACTCCTTTAACTCAACCTTCTTAATTTTCTTCATTGCAGACACACCGACACTACAAATAGTTGACTTGGGTGCCATAACCTCTGCAAAAATATTCTTCCACAAGCACTCTTCTAATTCTTAATTTTTCTTCGTGCTATAGTACCAAATGATTCAATAATTATGCCTTTAAAACCATGAAACATCATGATTAATCTTTCTCCCCAAAATGTAAATATCGATGACGCAACTCAACTAATCTGTGCACATCACATCAATAAATCAATAACCTCATTTATTATTTCTCCAATCATCATATTGAGGACACACTAGTTGCAACCAATATTTCCTTAGGGCAAGGGAGTGTATGATTTAGCATGTTGAGTACTCCCCCTAAGCCCAAGCATTTGGTTCAGTTATCTGCTGAGCTAGTACCATGATCTGGTACCACCAAACTTTTTACACCATCTGATTTCTTTCTCCATTCTATGTTCTACTTCTGAGATCCACCAGATCCTACAACATGATTATAATTTCCAGTATTCATTGAAACGTCGCTAGATTTTCATGATTTAGCAAAATTACCAAATTTTCCACATTTGAAACAATTGACATTCCCTTTGCTAGATCTCACCGATTGAACCTTAGATTTGCACTTAGCCTTGTGACCAAAATTGTGACACACATAACAATTCTCATTAATTTTTTTTTTATTGCATTCATCCCTTCCTAATTTGAAACTTGACTCTTGCACTGATTCACTTTATGACCAATTTTATGATAGTTAAAGCATTGAATCCTTTGTTCCTTTCTCATCTTACAATTAACTGCCTTATGACACATTTTTTTGCAAATATAACAACCATTATTGGGATAAGCACCTTTGAGCATGATGGAGCTCAAAATTGCCACAAAATTTTGGGATCTACGTAATGGGAAGACCCTAAAAAAGGATATCTTTACCCATAATTATCCACACAACAGAGTAGTGCTACACCAATGAAATAGAGCGACAAGAGTTACACCGATAAGGAAACAATATGGACAACAATGGAACAAAACATATCGACTACGGTAATACCGACGGAAGAAAGGAAGATCACAAAAGGAAGTTGAAACAATCAGAAATAATTATATCGATGAACATCATTGGGGATACCTATAGCGATCATCGACATAGTATACTATTATTGGGAGGAACAAAAAATGTATTGCCGATACCTGATGAGCATATCATAACATACACCGATATGGAATATGAAGTAAATACATTACGTAGGGTCACTCCGATCGAAGGATATCAGTATATCTATGCACTATCGAGAGCATGATTGAAATGTTGTGCTGATACCCAATAAGATCATAGGGGAAACATATGTTGACAGTGATGGAACAAGGGCATTAGGGAGAGTCATGCCTATGACTTCATTGGTATAGCTTTGTATTACAGAATAACAAAATGAAATTCACACCGATGACCGATGGGTGAAGTCGTATAGCCTATACCAATGATTAGAAATGTACATAGATTTATCGAGATAGTAAATGGTGATTTATACCAATGACATGTAAAAGAAAAATTGGCAGATTAGATGAATTAAAGGACTCACACGAGGCACTGTAATCATTGGATTTCTTAAGGATTTGGTAAAATCAATACACACAACATTCATACCAAAACCGTTGGGAACTAGCACAAGGGAATCTGCAGAAACATAGTTCATAGATGCCATTGCTTGTAAGATCATTTTGAAGATAAAATTGCTCAAATGGAGGCTTCTAGTGCATTAGGAAGGAAGAGGCCAGTTAAGAGAAGAGATTCAAAGGAGAAAAAAGCTAAAATAGAGGAGCAACTAGTATAAGTAATATATGTTATCCATGTGGAAGAATGTGAAACTAGAACATAAATACAATAATGAGCATGAAGAGTGGACTGTGAAGTACCAGAGAGGGTATTTACATCATTTTTGGACCATTTATCCATTATATACCCCTAAAATAATCTTAATATACCTCTAATATGCCTTAACAACTTGTAAAATGGTAATTTATTGTATAAACTAAGGCAATTTCGGGATTTGGAATTATTTTTATTCAAAAGGGTGGTGTCTTTTCACCCAAAGGGGTATGAAAACCATTCAACTGTATACATATGTGGTGTAAAATGCAAGTAAGGGAGGAAGAATCATCATCAAAAAATAATGTAAATATTTTATTTTTTACAACACTTCCTGTAAGTCATTTATTGTACAAAAGACTTTTGAAGCATTAATATAAATCAATATTTTCTCTAATTTGGAGTTGTGGATTTGATCATTTTGGATTGATGAGTCCTTTGTGATTTTATCTCCAGAAGATAAAGCTTCTTTAAAACTTCATGTTTGGAAATTATTCCTATTATTCTGCAATTTGATCATTAGGATTATTAAGCACTAGTAATTCTATCTTATTGGTCTCATTAAGCTTGGGTTAAGTTCAATAAGACTAATCACGGTGTAAAAGAATAATCAAAGACATTGAACAGGAGAAGTTAGTAGGAGAATTCAGGTGGTGTTCTCTGTCTCACTTAGTTGTACATAGAATTAAAGAAGGAACTATCTCTATTGTCCAATAGAAGAAATGCATTGGTCTATCATCCTTAATTGAAGTCTATGTCTAAAAGATTACAAGCAGGAAGCAATAATACATATTCAAAATAAACAAGATATCACTACATAAAAAAATTCAACATATTCTCAATACAATAATCAAAAGATGAGTTTAGTGATTTATAAATTGTAAAGGATACAATTCAATCTCCCTCAAGACCTAATTGCCATCTTGAGAGATCACCCTAAATTTAAGAACAATAATCAGATAATCTGGTATAAATATATTTAATCAACAGATTGTGCTAAGGTATAGGTACATCCTCTTTGGTCCCACAGAGCCTAAAGAGCAGGGGAAGAGGATCATAATCGATCATTACCATTCATTGGCCAAATCAATTAGAAAGTCCAAGCATTGAGTTAGGCATTCTCATAGGATTTCCAATCTATTGATTTGGGAACCAATAAATTGGAGACTCTTCTAGGGAGAGTTGTATATAAATAGATTTAGAATCTCTAGTGATAAAAGAAGTACACTCTGCTAGAAGTGAGAACCCAAAAGACCAACAAAAACATATTCCTCGAAGAGAGGTGGTGAATTTGATATCTAACAAAGTTTTTCAACCAGTAACTCCATTGAGGGGGAAGACCCAGAAGGAGATGAATATTTTTAGGTGGTCTTAGGTGGTTTTAGTTGGCAACATTTTCAAGTCTCCAAGTCTGAGAGTGAGTTTGAGCAATTTTGGCCTGCTGGGAAGTAATGTCTGTTTGGGGTGTGAGCAAGAGTTGAGCTAAGTCTGTCAGGCATATAGAATTGAAACCAAGGGATTTGTGATGGAATGAGTTGAAAACTTTATAAAATCCTTGATCTAGCTTCAATTTGACCTTAGAAAGCCATAATACGTTACATGGGAGGTTAGAATGTTGAAGGCATGCCGAATCATGAAATTGGCCGAGTCTGGAATTTTATGAAAAACCCCAAATCTAGAATTTGCATTTTAACTCTTATGAAGCTGAAACCTATCTCAAACATTCGGTCAATATTTATACAAATATAACTTAAAGTATTTATACTTAAATGTTATATTTGTATAAATCCTCCTGCCCCCGAGTGAAAATGACTAAGTATGGAAGTTATGTGCTGAAATCCTCTAGTAGAATCAGAATCCAAACCTTGCAAAGGATTTTGTCCTTTGCATGCCCAAATTTTTGACTTATAGATTCACACTTTTCTCTATCCTTTTCAAGACTTGATGAAAATTGAGCTGATCTGAAGTGAAGTTGGGTGTGAAAAGTTGAAGTTAGTGCAAAGTGGGGTGATGTTTAGTTGAACTCAAGTGTTAGAGTCCTCTGATAGGGTTGGATTTTGACCCTTACAAAGGATTAATCCTTTAGGTTTCCTTATTTGCAACCTTACTAGATCATGTGAATCATATCACCTTGGATACATAAGAGCAAGTTAGCGATAAATATGGATGGATATTGATGTTTGTGGAGTTGGTAGCCAAATTTGGCCAAGTAAGAATGAAATTGTCCTCTTACAAGGTCGACTTTCGACCAGGTTCCAGAGGATTTTATCCTCCAAAATGATCAAATTCCTCCCCCTACTTAGCATCAAAATCCTTTGTCTACTCCAATCTTTGCCTTAGTGAGGGTTGAATTTGATGTTTGGTAGAACGTATAAGAAAGCTAAGGAAGTGATTGGGAGCTGAAACAAAGAGAGTTTGAAGTTGTAAAGGGAAGCGATTTGGAAGTTTTGTAAAAGTTTTCCTCTAGGGAGGTTAGATTCCGACCCTCCTAGAGGATTTTATCCTCTAATCCCCCTTGTTTCTACCATGGAGCAATGACTACAAACTCAAAACAAAGCCTCCCAATTTGCATGATGAAGATAAAAAATGGAAAGGTGAAGAATATAAAAGGTAGAATTGAATTGATGAAGTGCTATGATTGGGAAGTTCATTGACGAATGAATTTGTCCTCTGACAGGGTCGGATTCTGACCCTCCGAGAGGATTTTATCCTCTCACATACTAAATTTATGCCTCACCTTTTGAATGCCATTTCTTTCCCTATCAAGGTAGGCCCTTGTGGCTAAGAGAATTGAATTAAAAAAGTAAATTTTTATTGGCTACAAAGAGCCAATATCGGCCTCCCTATACCAGTGTGCCCTTTCACCCTCCAAATTCATATATAAGGGAGGCCTTGTCATTTCATTTTGCATCAAACAAAACACAAAAGTACCTCTGCATGTAGCAACGAAATGCACCATTACTAGGCAATAAATTCCTTCACATAAGGCAATGAATCATCTACATAAGGGTGGTTAATTGGTATAGGGACTGGCAGATCATTGTAAGGAGGGAGTGAATTTTCTAAAGACATCAATTTTGCACACAAAAGAGTAGTTTTCCTTCAAAAATCAGAGATAAAGAAGGCAAGAAAAATAAAATATGGGCATGTTACAGATGGAAAAACTTGTTTATTTCCTAGATTTTGAGAGGAATTCACATCAAGTTGCAAGACTAAGATCATTTCGCCAATAAAATCAGAACTAGAGATATGCAAGAAGAAAGAAAATTTGGTCTCAAGAGCTTGAGAAAATCTATTTTATCCTCTCTTGCTTGATGATAATGTAATTTCATTTCATGAAATCTTTCAGGTCTATTTCATTTTGTTTATCTCCTATCATCTTGTAAACTTAATGCTTTTCTCCTTTGTTTTACAAGGTAAGTTCAAGAAGGAGAAGCTAGAGGGTAAGGAGATGTTCGAGGCTCCGAGATGTCGAGTGCAAGCTACAATAAGAAGGTGATTTCAAGTTCAATCTCAAGGATTCAAAGGCTTTCAGATGAGAAGGAGATTCAACATCAAGGCTATTCAAATCAAGATCAAGATGGAATTCGGGAAAGTTGGGGGAATCCAACTTGATGAAAGCATCATTGAGAGGCTCAAGATGAAGATCAAGTTTACAAGTTTGAGATGCAAATCCAAACTAAGCCATGAAGAAGATGAAGATGAAGAAACTTTGAAAGATGAAGTCACATGGGCCATCACTATCATCCTCAAGCGATTGATAGTTTCAGAAGAGTTAATCAAAGTTAGAAAGTTGGACAATGTTGAGTATCAAGAGATATTTTCTCTACATCAAAAGATTAAATAGATCTATAGGATAAGGTTGATGAGGTGGCACCTAGCTATCTTTTTCAATAAAAAAATTCCATATTCGAGCACAATCAATCAAATCATGCAAGTGTCCTATTTTCTCATTGGTTAGAAAAATCATTGTAATTTTCTTATTGGCCCACAATGTGGTGCCCTAATGTAATTGATTGTAAATTTGGAAACCCTAATTAGGGTTTATAGGGATGAATCTCAACCCTTGATCTTGGATCAATCTTGGCCCTTCATTGTATTTGAACATCTATAAAAGCCCAAGGCCTTCTCATTTGTGATTCATGGGCATTAGATTGGGAGATCAGATTAGAGGAGAAGCATTACTAGAGCTCACTAGTAGTAGAATTAGAGTAGGCTAGCTAAGGGAGAGACTTGATGAAACTGTTGCTATGATACTATCAAAGTAATGGATAATTTATTGTTGGTTTTTCATGGTGAATTACTTAATATTGCTTTGAAGTGTTGCATGGTTTCCTCAATCTTTCACTTGGAGTAGATTTATTTTTATGTTGAAGTAGTTTAGTTGAATGTAAGTAATTGTGGATGTTGCTTACTTGACTCGAACAAATCCACGCCACTAGCCTTTTGCTGATTGTAAGTGTGCCTTGTGTGGTAAGCCGATGATTGAAAGCACTTAACTTCAATTGATATTCAATCTTTAGATTGCATCCATTTGATGTGATTGAAGAGGAGATATTGATGTGAAAACCATTTGAGTATTCCTTAGAAGCTTGCACTAGGTGGGTGGAGTCGTTGATTAAGCTGCATCTAGTAAAATTCAAGTCATCCACGACTCCTTCCATTTATAGTTAGAGTTAAAAGTAGAAGTTAGCAAGTTTAAGTTTAAGTTGAAGTAGAGGATTGGAAAATCAAACTATATTTTCATTGCACATTGTGAAACCAAATCTTTAGAAGTGCAAATGGTTGATATCCATTGAATGAATAGCATAAGTCCCCTTAGTGATTACCAACAAATCACATTATTTGACTAAGCGAGTATCTATAGTTAATGGAACCATAAAGTCATTTCATGATCTTACTTTGTAAGCTTAGCATGAGAGATGACCTTATATGAAGAGAGGAATTGAGTGTTACCCCAAAACATTGAGTATTTGATTCTACATGTTGTAGTGGAACAAAACTCACATCAACACTACCCTTGAATTACATTATTACACACTATCCTTAGTCAACTCTAAACTCATTCACGATTACTATAGGAACTCAAATAACTAATTTGTAAAAGGTGTAGATTCATTCTCAACAACATGGAGTGTTATCGAGAGCTTGGAGTGCATGTACATCACCTTGCAATAGTTATTATTGAGAGCACAAGCCTTTGCTAATACCTCTTCAATCGAGAATCATGATATAAGAGGCATCCATTTTGTCAAAGTTGTCTAGCATATAATCTCATCCACATCCTTAGTTTTTGTATATCTAAGAATTTGATTCTTGGTAGATGGTCTAATGTACGAACATGACATCACTCTTACCAATTATACCTAACTAATTAACTACAACTCTTTGATAATATTTTGTTATTATTTAAATCAACTATACAAATATATATTTTTATTATTATATTAAATAAATTATAGTATAATATTTAAATCAAAAGTATCTTTAAATTAAATTTAATAAAATATAATCTGATTTTTAAAGTTGTAGTGATGTAATCTGGAATCTTGACGTGTGACGTTATCCCCCCTTTTTTTTTGAAGAGATTGCTAATCTACCTACTTTATTATATTGTTTTAATGACTTTTCCCCAAAAACATAAAAAATAAATAAAAGATTTATTTCGAGTACATGGCTCCCCCAAATAATTAGTGAACGGATAATAACAAGGGACGCAAGCGTCAAAGTTCCTGCCTATGAGGTTGTGTTTTTTAGGATAAGAAATGGTGAAATGCGAATATGGTTATGGAGCATTGATTTTATTAAGATTTGTTTTTGTAAAGTGAGAACATTTGACTAGAATGGGAAGGGTGAAAGCTATTATTGCATTGAGTGCTTTATAACAATTTTAGAAATAAATAGTACATATTACATGTATTAAGTTAATTTATAATTGAATTGAAAAGTAAAAGATACATATATAGTTAAATAATGGTTTATAATATCCAAATTTTAAAAATGAAGTTGAAAATAAAGTTTGGAATAAAAGTTTTTTATTTTAATTTATTGTGATATATAACACTTAGCGCAAATTATTTTATTTCAATAATGACAGGTTTCTCTTGTCATCTTTTATAGTAATACATTTAGTAATAATATTATAAGTACATTGTAATATATACACTTATATACTATAATATAATTTTAAAAATAAAAATATTTTATTTTTTAATGTAGTTAAATAATAAATTAATAGACTAAAAATAAATTAATAAAATTTAAATTTTAAATAGCATTTATGTGTTTTATTTTAATTATATTATTTAGTAATTTTGATAAATATATGGTATGAAAAATTTAGACAAAAATATTATGTCAATCATTGGTTAATTATATATTAATTTTAATATTGCTATTATTTAAAAGTATATATTTTAATAATAAATCATATCTTATTGATAAAAAATAATAATAAATCATACTTCTAATTTTTAAAAATAATTCTTATTAATATTAATATTTATTATATTATGTAATTAGTTGATTTTAAGATACATATTTTATGAAATTTTTTAAAATCTAGTAATTATTTATATAAATAAAAATATAAAATAAAATATATAATTGTAAAAAAATATTTATTATAAAAAATGCATATTATTTATTCATATATATTTAAAATTTAATAATAAATTATATATTTAAATGTTATAAATTTATAATTTCATTTATTTTAATAGTATTATAAGATATATTTTGATTATGTATTATTAAAAAATAATAGGCATAGTGAACAAATGTTGTGACATGTGAGTTGTGGAAGTGATATAATTATGTTGAATGAGACATATTGGTTTTATTGATCAAATATTAAATTCTACCATGTAACCATAAAGATGATGTTGATGAGAAAGACTAAAGCACTTTTGCCGTGCAATAATCATTTGATAAGAACCATACATAACATAGTGTGGTACCTACTAGTCCCAAATGAAGCTTCTACCCTATATCATGTTGGTAAAAAGACTAGGATACATTTGTCCTGCAATAATCATTTGAAATGGTAAAAACGATGCATAACATTTGACTCACATATCAAATCTTTATTAACTTGGGAATATAAACCATAAGTAGGTCATATATCACATTGAAAAACCATGTGAAGTTCTATTTATCCTCCAACATTTGAGAGCATCTTTAAATCATGTTGGATACATATAGTGAAGATATGTAAGCGATGAAGATTGCTTATTAAGCTGCAAACTGTTTGGCAAGTAGAAGTAGATTGAAGCCAATTGCATTTAGAGGTAAGGGTGCATTAATATAATTCTATATTTGTTGAAAACAGGATATGACATTTGATGAACTACAAGCTTGGATGTCTTCTATATAACACAAAATTGTTGTCAAATAATAAATAATATTACACTAAAATGTTATATATGCAATCAATATAATACAACATAGTTAAAAACTATCATTCAAATAAAAAATCCTTATATAACATTTACAGGAATTTAGAAGTCATTTTAATCCTTATGGGGACATATTCTAGGTACAAAAGAATCATCAAAACAGAATCATATGCTCCAATTTAACATTTGAGAGAGTACGACAAAGATGAGATTATATAGTATTCAAAAGAATAATATAATCTGACCTTGTGCTAAAATCCCATAGTTTAGTATGACAAACAAAATAAAAACCTAGAAAGAAGTTAAGGTCTATGGTCATAAAATATTGGGTAAAGTTCGAAGCAAGAAGCGGAAACCACATCCCCAGAAAGAGTGAACTTCTTCCACGTATAGCGTTGCATGTCTTCTGTGTACCAGGTGTAAGTTTTCAGTAAAGTTGCCTATGACTCATGGATTGAAACAACACATGACTTTACAGTTGCTAACTTGATATCACCACAAAAGAAAAACTAGTTACAGTGATCACTCTTCCAAAGGTTTTTTTATGAGGGATAAATTATAAAAAGAGTTGAAAAGGAATCTATAACATCGTTGTTAACTAAAAGGAATTGAGTAAAATTGTTTTTAAGCACCCAGTCTCTGTTGTCTCTTGTAACATGTTCAACCATGGCTGAGCCCATTCTGCATCTAAAATTCTTAAGGAGACAGATTCAACCGCAATTAAACTATTAAGAATGGTAAACATAATTATAATTCTTAAGTCCTCTCTGTCATTGTTAGCATACAATGAAGTCCTAACTTTTTCTAAGATATCAGTTTTAATCTGATGCAATGTATGCTTATGTTAATTAGAATCATATTTTTTCAAAGCTGCATTAGTTTTGTTCTGTCCAAATCTGAACATTTTCTTATAAATTTGCTTTTATTTTGTGCAAAATTGAGCATAAATGTCTTTGGAATTTTGAAACTGAGCTATGTTTTTTATTTTCCGGAGGGAAAGGAGACTTGAGTTCCTAGAAACTAAGCAGGTTTTCATATTTCTAACTGTGCTGACTGCAGAAATTGTGCTCTTGTTCTTGAAACTTGTCATTAATGGAAATGGAAGCCACCCCATAGACACAATTCATTAGCCGAATTTTTTTTAGCATTGGGAAGCTAAATATTAAAAGCCCTCTTATGTTCAGATGGCATTGAGGACAATGGGAAAGTATGCTCTCAAGGCTCTATAATGGAAGATATATTATTATAAGTCAGAGGTATGAGTCTGCCACACTTCAATAACAAATTCCGAGGGCAAATTTAAAGAAACAAGCATGTAATTATGTAGTATGTAAGCTGAAAGTATGCTTCCATCATAGTTTCAGAAACAAGTTGTCGAGGTGATTTTTCAAAATAAATACATGTTGATGATGGCATTTAGGCATAACAACTTAGTTGTAGGTAAGCTTCTCATGAGATTCAAAAAATAGATTACAACTGTGATTTCATAAAAATATATTCCCAGGCATTTGTCACATCTAGGCATGGCTTCTAATCTAAATGAATACTAGAGCCATAAATTAAAATTAAAAAAATTATGTGGGTAAACTTGACAAAATACATATCGTGTCATGGCATGTAAGATCCAGGTATGCTCTTATTCAAGTTAATAAAAATAAACTACTGGAGCAATTTTTCAGAATAAATACCAGTCAGTCATAACATGTAAGTCAACAGTATGCTTCCATTGTAGTTTAGAAAGCAAATTATTAGTGAAGATTTAGCAGGATAAATAGCAACATCGACATTAAAAGAGAACTTATGCTTCTGCTGAAGTTTTTATAAAAGGAAACATTTTCTGAAGTACCATTATTTGTTGGTGAAAAAGAACTTAAGCTGATAAAATATTTTAGCCATGGTTTGAAACATTAAATTTTGCAGATCAATTTAACAGGAAAAGAAACACAAGAGCTGTGGAATCTGACAAACAGACATGTCTCCACCAGATTTTGGAAAATAAATTCCACGCTAAATTTGATAGAATAAATCAAAATACTTATCAGTCGTGTCATCTACCCAAAGGGCATGCCCCACTATAGTTTAAAAAACAATTTAACAGGGTGAAGTGGATGGATAAATACCAGTTAGTCGTGACATCGAAACCAAAGGTATAGTTTAGCTCTACTTTGAAGAAAAATTACCAGATGAATTTAAGAGCATAAACTCCAATGAGTCCGAGCATCAAAGCCAAATGTATGTTTCTGCCATTATTAAATAAAAACTTGGCAGGGTGATGTAACCAGATTAATAACTGGTAGTCATAGCATCTACGTTGAAGGCATGTTACCCATTAATTATTAGAAAAAAAACAACTTAAACAAAGTAATTAAACAGAGAATTTAGGGCCTCAATGGAAATGTTTAACAATCTTCGGGAGTATGTTGCCAGATATGATTTTCAAGATCGGATGCCTCTCCACTTTTCTTTTGGGGTGTGTGAACAACGTTTTACTGATATTTTAGAAAGACGGGCGCTGCTTGTTCTAGGCAGGTTAGTCCAGAAAGGGGGAAAAATAAAATAGATAAGTCTTATTTCGAACAATAAAATCAAAAATATTTGTATGTCTTCAAAATTTGGAAGCAAGACATGAAAAATACCAGCATTGGCAAAAAGCAGAGTGGGATCATCCAGCGGAACGACGGGGCTCGATTCCCAAAATGTGTGACCTTTAGACTCGAAAAAACTTATAAATTCCTCTTGCACCCGATTTGCCGGCCATTGGATGCCATTGCTGATTTCTGTTTTAGAGCTCGGCATGGCTGCAAATGATTGTTGCAAATCCTAGCCCCCGCAAAATATTATTTAAAAACCTTAGCTCTGCAATTTATTATTCGGAATCCTGACTCTGCAAATTATCCTTTCGAACACCAGACTACTTTCCAAATCTCTAACACTGTAAATTTCTTCCTTAAACGTTGTCACGGTAAATTCTTTAGCACACTTTGATACTGCAGATTGTTTTCCTGGAACTCTAATCTTGCAAATTGTTTCGCAAACCCCTAGCATAATAGTAATCTGATTCAACCCCTTCGATATCTTAAAGTTTCTTACCACTAAAAATCTTAGATGCTGCTTAAAGCCAAAATTCTTAGATGCTCCACACTTAATAAAAAATCTTTAAATCTTGATCAATGCGGAAAACCAATTGTAAATGCCATGTGCGAACTCAGAGAAAAATCTGGAACTCTTGCTAAATTGTCCTTTGCGAACTCAGAGAAAAATCTGGAATTCTTGCTAAATGCCCTGTGCCAACTAGAGAAAAGGACAAACATTTAATGCAATCAACTTTACATTGAATTATATTCGTCTCGTCAATATTTTTTCTCTAATTTCCTGATCAAAATTTGATTTTTCTCATTGCCTTTTTCCATGACAACGAATAAGACATTAGATAAATAGTATTTTTAAACTTTCAAAAATATAAGGAAAACTACAAACCATATAAGAGACTTTATAGCTCAAAAATTCTAAAATTCTATTGGTCAAATTACTTGCATTATAAGACTAAACTATTCCATAAATTTTCCTGCCGTAGGCAGGAACTAATAATAATAATAATAATAAGTCGTATATGCTGGGGAATAAGCACTTAACGGGCTCCATCTTCAATTTGCACATGGGTCTACATTATTATTTTTTTATTAAAAAAACCTCGTTGGCATAGGTCATTGCTATCGTGATTCGTAAACATGGTCAGAAAGCGAGCCAGGTTCATCCCCCAGACACAACCTAAAATGAAGATTCTTCCCATGAAAATCCAAACCCAACTGAATTTAGCCCATTTATGCGTAAACATTCATTGCCCAGCTTCTCCAGTGATTACTATCTCTTGGCTGTTTTTGTAGCCCCCCTGTAGAAATATGCTCCATAATTACATTTCTGTTGCTAAAGCTTGAAGAATTTGATGCAGCAGCAACACCCTCGGGTAAGTTGGCTTCATTCAAATCTACTTTAATATAGTATGTTTGAGTTCCGTTGAAATTTTTCATGTATAGATAGTATTATCATCGGACAATTATTGGGAAATCTTTAGTTTGTACTGATTCAAGAAAAATACTTCTATACCCAAATGGAATTATCCTTGCATTTATACAGAAAATCCAGTGTTTTTAATTCAGCTTAAATTCTCTACAGCCTACGCCTGCTTATTAAAGTTCCCTGAGAAAATTTGGTTTCCTCTGCAATTGACCTTTACAGGCGGAGCAATGTTGAGAACAACGAATGTTCGGTCCCCGCTTTTTAAAACCCATCTTTTTCCGGTACATAGTCACCTCCGAATAAACCATGTTCATTTCAAATACAGGACCGGGTTTCTTGAATCCCCGGTGTGCCTGTCAATGAAAAATGGCGGTGACATTAGGTGTTCTCTAATTGAGCCTGATGGTGGGAAGCTGGTGGACCTGATTGTTCCAGAGAACCAAAGGGATTCTAGAAGGAAAGAAGCTCGTTCATTGCCACAAATAAGGCTTTCAAGGATTGATTTGGAATGGGCCCATGTTGTGAGCGAAGGATGGGCGAGCCCTCTCAAGGGCTTTATGAGACAGACCGAGTTCCTCCAAACTCTTCATTTCAATTGCCTCAGGCTGCAGGATGGTTCATTTGTAAACATGTCAGTGCCCATTGTTTTGGCCATTGATGACTTGCAGAAGGAAGCAATTGGTCAGCGTAAGGATGTTGCATTACTGGATCAGAGAGGGAAACTTGTTGCAATTATGAGAGAGTTAGTGTTCTTTCTTTTTCCCTCCTCCACTTTCATTTTTTCTTTTCACTCTTCTGTCATATTCAATTGCAAGGCATGAACAATTGATCTTATGGTCAGGAACTGGTTTTCCAGTTAGTATCTATTCTTGACTTGTGTTGATAGTGTCTTTATATTTGCTTTGTGCTCAGGCAAATGGGTCTTTAACGTTTAGGCTGTCTACACTTCCTCCCTCGAATATTAATACAGTATATCACAGCTAAAAAGTCAAGTCCACACAACAACTTATTAAAGGAGTGCAAGTCCAGTGTTAGAGGTGGACTTCAGGGGGGATAAGGGTCCCACCTGACAGCTAAACCACAGCAGTCAAGTCCACACAACAACTTATCAAAGGAGTACAAGTCCAGTGTTAGAGGTGGACTTCAGGGGGGATAAGGGTCCCACCTGACAGCTAAACCACAGCCCGAATAAGGACAAGTATCTAGAGTTTCCTTACCCTTACATGTATGAATATTTTAGCATCCTCCCTGATGAATGATCTTCAAAGATTTTTATTGGCAAACATATAATCTCTTTGATCAATGAGTTCAGAATTGGAAAAGATATTGAGAAATAGAAAAGGCACCTATGACATAACATGCATAAGAGATAAGAGACAAAAATAAATAAGAGATAAATGTACAGTGAGATCAGAAAAATCACAGTCCCAACCGAAACAACAATTATAAGGTACAATCAAGGAGTAGCTAATTTACAATTAGCTTTTGCTTTTATAGGACCTCGGCAGACAGCAAGGATTTTATTGACTCAAAGGTTAGGCTACATGTCAGTTTGGCTAAGCTGACTATGCCAAATATGACATATGTAGAACAGGACGAGATGACTAGATTTTATGTAGATTTGTTTATATACCGAACATGTTAATTTACTATTGTCCATATTTAACTTCTCCTGAATTTTGAAATTGTCATATGGATATTCCACTAGTCCCTTTGATGCCTAGAGTGGCTATATTTTAAACCTACTGTAATTACTAATTTTGATCCTACCTATGATATAGCCTTAAAGCTTTTTGGTGTCTCGGACTTAATTGGAACTCTGTACTCTGTATAGAAGCTGTTTTTTCCCAACTGGGTCATAGGATATTACTCCATAGTAAACTTATTGAATGCACACACCATAAAGTAGCCTCAACTATCGAATTGTAGGCATACATTCAGTAAACTTATGTGTGACTAAACTCTCTAAATCACAGAAACTAGTTGAAGTCTACGTCCAGGCCATTGAAACTGGAACTATCTGCCTATTGTTTTGTCCATTGATGACTTGCAGAAGGAAGCAATTGGCCAGCATAAGGATGTTGCACTGCTGAATTAAAATGGGCAACTTGTTGCAAATAGGAGAAATTTAGCATTCCTTCTCTTTACCCTCCCTGCTGTTTTTGTTTTTCTCTTCTGGCATGTACATGGCTAGGTTTGAACAAAAGTGGATTCCCTTTATGGTCAGGAGTAGGTTTTCCAATTAGGATCTATTCCTGACTAATATGTGCAGTGTCTTTATCGTTACTTTTTGGTCAGGCGCATGGCCCTTTGACTTATAGGGTATCTGCACTCCCTTCCCCAATATGGTATTCCATAGAGAAAAGGTTTGCATAACTCCTAGGGACTGCAAGCCTAGTTTTAGAAGTGGATCATAGAGGGGATAAATACCCTACCTTACAGCTAGATCCCAGCCAGAATGAGGACAAGTACCAAGAGTTTCTTAACCCTCACATGTGTGAATAATTTAGTATCCTCCCTCATGAAGTGATTTTCAAATATAAAAGATATTGTCAATATAGGCAAAATGTACAATGGGATCAGGGAATAGTGATCTTTGGTCTGTGAATTCAAAATTATAAAAGATATTGTCAATATAGGCAAAATGTACAATGGGATCAGGGAATAGCAACACCCACCGAAACAATGATAAGATACAATCAATGAGTTACTAATTTACATTTAGCTTTTGCTTTTATAGAAGCTCAGTGGACAGTAAGGACTTTATTGACTAAAGGTCAGGCTACACGTTAGTTTAGCTAACCTGAGTATGCCAAATAAATAGAACATGATGTGATTCCTAAATTTTATGTAGATTTTGTTTTATACCTAACATCATAATTTAATATCGTCCATTTTTAGTTTGCTCTGAATTTTGAAAAAGTCACATGGAAATTCAACTTGTCCCTTGGATGCATACAGCCAGTTTGTTCTAAACCTGTTGTAATTACTAATATCAATCTTACAAATGGTATAGCTTCATGACGTCTCAGGCATAATTGGAACTCTGTACTCTGTAAAGGGTCTGTTTTTCCCAATTGGATTGTGATTTACTCCATAGAAAACTAAATAAATGCACACACTATAAATTAGCGTCAAGTTTCAACTACTGAATAGGTGGATATAAATTCAGTTAACTTGTTAGTGACCCATTTCTATCTATATCACAGAAATTAGTTGCCTGGCTATTGGATATGCAACTTGCTGCCCTAACACTGAGTTGTAGCCACATTTTATCAAATGCTTTATTGTCGAAAGAAATATAATAAAAAGGAAGATAACTCTATTGCTCTCTGATTTTGTGTGTTGAATCTTGATCACAATGTCCCGCTTTCCTATTAGAAATACAAAGTTCGGTCATTAGCAATTTAATTATGAGCTAGTAGGCTACTTTGTCTTGAGCATTCGTTTTACATTGGATAGACTACTCCAGCAAAACTATTATAGAGCTAGCCTATGAATAAGTGTTAATCAAACTGTAAAATATGATGGTCTTTTAATCCATGATCATTTGCATGCCATCAGACTGCTTAATGTGCCCAACATAGTTACCAGGACATGGAGGGGTACAGTGCCAGTACAGGGATGAGGGTGCCAATCAAATTAGGGTACATGAGTAAATGAATAAGGAGACACTTATATCCTATAAAATTGCGGTCACCAGAAATTGTGAATGTGGGGATGGGTATGCAGACCACGTTCCTATTGTGGAGTTTATAGGCAACTATTGTACCTAGCTGTCATAGAAGAATTGCATCTTTGGGGGATATGGATTTCATTTGTTAAAGGGCCTTCGATTCCCTTGGTTTCCATTTCAGTTTTTGGTTCTTTTAAGTGGGGAGAATGATGTTTGGTTTTTGTACTAAATATATTTGTGGACAGACTCTAATTGAAACTAAAACCTTAAACGTCTCCTGTTATGGTTGTCTTCACTGGGCCCTGACATATAGATTCCATTTTGTTTGATTCCTGCTTTGTTTGTTTTAATCTGGTGCCAACATGGATAAAAGTTTATTCTAAATTGACAATAGAAATTGAGTAATAGTTTAAATATGTTTTGATTAATTTGTTTGAGAGAGTTTTTTGCAACCAAAGTAAGATAGTGTGAGTGGAATGTGATTTTGTTTTTCAACAGTGGGATTTGCTTTTCTGTAAACAACTAATTAGACATTACACGCAGATTTTTTTGAATCCAATTTCATTTTTCAATTCAACCAATGTATGTTTGCTTTATATCAAGACCCTTTACATTTGATTCTGCCAGCCGGATTATGGAATTACTTTTTTGATCTACTTTTTGCAGTGTGAAGCTATCAAAATCAGCTTTGCATCTTAATCTGCCATCCATACTTATAATAAGGGCTAACAAAATCATATGGTCACAAAATCAGCTTTGCTTTGCATCATCTAGATTCTAGATATGATTATATCATTATTGAAATCTCTCTAAATAAGGGCCCAGAATGACCTGAATAAGCAGGCATTGAAGGCCTGAGTATGTGTTTTGCACTTTCTGCTTTGGTATATTTGTAGCTTGTGAATTTTTTTGGCATTTTGCACTGTAATTTTCCTTGTCAAAAGGTGCTTAAGCTGCAACTACAAACTAGATACCATGTCAAGCTGTAAGACGCTAAACCTTAAGCACTCTTATAACCATATGTATACTATGGGACTTGAGCTATTCCTACATTATCCCTCACTTGATGAGAATTTGGCACAAAAAAGCCTCATCTATCATACTTATCATCAATCAACTTCATTGATGAAGCTGTCTGCTCCTGGTGTGATTCTCCACACTTCTGATTTATTTATATTCTAGATATCCATGTAATAATTTATTTGGGCTGAGATGGTTTTGGATTGGGTTCCAAGCATGACATTGGATTATTTTGAGATTGACTTTTCAGGATCACTCTCTTCACTGTATAAACTTACCAATTTTGGATATATGTATAAAGTTATATCATTTGCACAAGTCTGATGATAATGGTTATTTAGCTTACACAAATGCTGATAAATTTAAAATGCATCAACATCAAATCAAATTATATACATTAAATAAATTGTTTTGGACATCCTTCCAGTGCTTGTTCTCTTAAGTTAGGTTCACAATTTTCCATATTCTTTCCCAAATCTGGTTTGCAAAGAATGGATTCTTGTGAGATATTCAGATGATATTTCATAGGGTTGATACAAGCAGAGCTTTTGTGCCACTGCTGAATGTTATTGTATTTATAGACTGAAAATAATGGTTTAAATGCTCATGTTTTTGCAGCATTGAAATTTATAAACATAACAAAGAGGAACGCATTGCAAGAACATGGGGAACAACAGCCCCAGGATTGCCATATGTGGAAGAAGCAATAGCTCATGCAGGGAAATGGTTAATTGGAGGTGATCTGGAGGTCATAGAGCAGATCAGATATAATGATGGTTTAGATCACTACAGGCTTTCTCCGAAACAGCTCCGTGAAGAATTTGAAAGACGCAAAGCAGATGCGGTGTTTGCTTTCCAGCTAAGAAATCCAGTTCATAATGGACATGCCTTGCTAATGACAGATACCCGTAGACGTCTTCTTGATATGGGCTACAAGAATCCTATCTTACTCCTCCATCCATTGGGTGGCTTTACAAAATCAGATGATGTGCCACTTAGCTGGCGGATGAAACAACATGCCAAGGTCTTTGCTTATTGCTTTGTTTTAACTCCTAATAAGTATGGGTTAGCATTTGAGAGTCGAGACCTGAGTTTGACAAGCTCAATAGAAAACGAAATATGCTTTAGCATATTCTGACTGCTGATTGAGCATAGTGGGGTTGGGTTAAATAGTCCTTTGTAACAGAACCTGTTTTACGGTTTTACCAGCAAAAGAGAGCTTGAATAGTAGCCTATAAGCAATTTCAGATATCATAAACCTGTTTGGAACCTGTGTGAGTAGCAATTTGATATTGTTTTGAACGGCTTTTTGCTTAGGTCCTTGAAGAAGGTGTCCTTGATCCAGAGACAACAGTTGTGGCTATTTTCCCCTCTCCTATGCACTATGCAGGGCCAACAGAAGTTCAGTGGCATGCTAAGGCTCGGATAAATGCTGGGGCGGACTTTTATATTGTTGGTCGTGATCCTGCAGGCATGGGTCATCCTACGAAGAAAAGAGACTTGTATGATCCAGATCATGGAAAGATGGTTCTTAGTATGTCTCCTGGTCTTGAGAGGCTCAACATTCTCCCATTCAGGGTATGCTTTCAGTAAGAATGCTAATATATTTTGTCATTTGTTTATAAGCAGTAAACTAATTTGAGTCTGGACTGTTCAATGCATAGATTTGCATGATTATGATGGGACTAGGGTCCAATGAATTTTCAGCTCACTTTGGCCTAGAATTTTTTATTTTGTTATTTTAAGGACTCCAAAAATATTGGGGATTCTTTAATAAATAAAAAAGCTATATCTGCCTCTTTTGAATACTGCAATTTCCAATTGAAGCCTTCTACTTGAGTGAATGCTGAAACAGAGTATTGTTAGTTGATCCATGAAATTGTATCCTCATGCTTTTTTGTAAATAACTTAAGCATTTGTAATATCCTTATCTGAACTTGTGTAGGTTGCTGCCTATGACAAAAGGCAAAATAAAATGGCATTTTTCGATCCATCACGACCTGATGATTTTCTCTTCATTTCAGGCACCAAGGTATGAAACTTACTACATTCCCCTGTAATGATTACGGTACTCGTACTATTTGAGGCATATGGTAACTTGGTTTAATATTAGTCTCATTATCAAGAGTTGTGAAGTAACTGCTTTGAGGGAAACTCATCTTTCTTTGTACTTGAAGCATATAAGGCAAATGCAAATGTTGCTTGACTCAATCAGTTTTCACTTCTACAGATGCGCAATCTTGCCAAAAATGGCGAGAATCCTCCAGATGGTTTCATGTGTAGTGGTGGATGGAAAGTGCTGGTTGAGTACTACCAGAGTTTGCAATCTAAGACCAATCAACATAGAGAAGCTGTAGCAGTCTAGTAGTATTTCAGTTGTGAGAGTACTTTTATGGAATCTATTCTGAAGTATGTAAATACATGGTTTGTGTGCATGTTGTTAAGAAAGTAGGCAACGAAATGTCTATTTCTTTTTGAGTTTGTTGAATAATATGGTGTGTTCAAAATAACTGCTGTCAGGGAAAAATTATATCTTCGGATAATAATTGAACTCAAGCAGTTAAACTGGACCAGAAGCCATTATTGTGAAGATTGCTGCTAAATGACAAAGACATCAGAAGATATGGAATTTGGTTTGGAGTGAATACTAAAAATCCTTACAATAGAGGTTTGCGTGTTAGTGTGCTCAAGGAAGAAGGCCAGACCACCTCAATCTGTTGTAATAATTGGTAGAAAAAATTATAAGTTACAAGGTGACTGCTGCAAAGACCAAGTTTATGGCTTGATAACTATTTTCTAGGATCATTTTGTAGCTTATTAAGGACAAATTTATAACTATAACCTATTGAAGGTGGTTATGATGTACCAACTTTACCAGTTTGGTGCATGGATCTAGAAATGTAATTGTTGGCTTCCTTGATTTGTTTTATATATTGGAGTTTTTGCTTTGCTAGATTTTGGTTGTGATTATAAGTGTCAATTTCTAGAAGGGAGAGATAATTTTTCTCGTCACTGTATTCAAATAAATTTCATCAGATTCTGATTTTGAAGCAAAAATTTCCTGCAAGGTATGCCTGGTTTAATAGTCACAATGTGTGGGTCACTGATAAATCTCTTGATGAATTATAGCGTTCTCATAGTTTTCATCATTCGCAATTTGTAATATATCTAAAACGAATAAGACTCATAATGGATTCTGTTTGTTCTTTTATGTGATATAACAACATAATTTTTTGTTGATTTAGTATTATTTGGTCTTTACCTTGTTAAATGATTTTTTAAAACTCATTTTAGCTGAATTTATAGCATAAAATCATGAAAACATTTAAAATCTTTAAATTTGTTTCCATCTCTTTTTTTTATACCTTACAACCAAGAAAAGCTGCCTGTATAATTTCTTATAAAATGACACTTGTTAGAAAATCTTGAACTCAAATTATTGTCCAAATATGAATAATAATATGAATAATTTTTTTAAGATCAGTGTCTTTTCTTCTCAAAGTAAAAAATATGAAACTTAAGGTATATTGTGACTTATAAACTGCATTTTTATAACCTCTTTGTTATTATAGTTATTGTAACATTTATATAAAAAATATTAATAAAAAATGTTAATTAATTAATAAAATGAATATCCAATTTTTGGAAGAGTCAAATATTTGGCTAAGTTTTTTAGTACATAAAATTGATCCTACTATCAGACTTTGTCTTTTATCTTGTTATAATATTTAGACATGATTAGAAGCCTCAATTTGTGTACATTTAGAATTATGGTTCACACATCTTGGAAGCACAATAAGGAGAGAGAGAGAATGTCATGTCCTCACAAAGTTAAAAATGTGTGTGTGAGAGAGAGAAAGAGAGTCCTCACAAAGTTAAAAATATGAGACCTCTTGTATATTATGACTTATTGACAAGGTATTATAAAATATATTTTTATAACTTTTTTATTCCTTAAAGAAATATATAGTTTTCAAAATATAACATTTATTGTAACATTTCTATTAAAAATCATGATAAAAAATGTTAACTAATTAATAAAATGAATATCCAATTTTTGAAAGAGTCAAATATATGACTACATTTTTCAATACATATAATTGATCCTAAAATTGGATCATGTCTTTGTTGGAATTGTTGTCATTCAATAGTTTTGTCATTGATGTCAACATATATTCAGTTATGGAGACCAGGAATTGCTGGACAGTACTGACAGACATATTGTAGAAAGTGGTACGGATGGCGTACGATTCATTATCTCTTGCGGGCTTAGAGATATGCTCCAAGATGTATCTAAAGCTTATTCCTATGGCCACAGGCATTTATATGATCATTGGACATAGATATGCTTGTTTAAGTAAAGACTGGTTACAGGCCCAAAGACTGAGAGTTTTCACAGACTTAGTTGTAGTATTTGGAACATAACTATTGTGCGATGATGAATTTCAGTATGCGCACTTGGGAAATGTCATAAGACACCATGAAGAAGATACATTGTGATTGCAACATGTTCATGTGATTGCTGATGTCATCTATGACATGTTTACTAGCGTGGAAGTATTTGGGAGTCGACTAGAAAGAGTAATGTATAGATGATTGATTTATGATTGAATTACTAATGGAGCCGACTTTGGGTGAATTATAATTGTTGTAACATGATCATGGATGACTTGTGTGTCGTCACTTTGGAAAATGTAATTATTTGTTGTGTAATGAGGTCCTATAATGGTCGACCTCTAGATGAATTATTATTTGTAACTTGTATATAAGGAAGGGTTTCTTACTTGAGATTGTGTGTGGATTGTGATGGTAATATGCGAGCTGGAAAACTGTAAGATTTGCTTCTAACAAAATAGAATGTTGTGCATCTGGGCACAAGGATTGGATTGTTCTAGCAGGTAATTCAAGTATGATAAAGTATATTCTGTAAAAGATTGAAGATAGATTTAACCTTCTGATTGTATTTGGGCCCATGGCCAGTTGTAATACCCCTAACAGGGTTTGAAACTTCTAACAGGGTTAGTCCTTTAACAGGGACTTGCCTATTGTATTAATCAGCTCCTAATAGGGCTAGAACTCCTAATAGGGTTTCAGTCATATAGTGTAGATATTTGTGGGTGTCATCCCCACCGGAGTTTTTCCCTTAACAGGGTTTTCCTTGAGAATAAATCTTGGTGTGGCTTGTGTTCAATGATGTGATGTGGTTTGCATTCTGTTTTGCATAATATTATATTTGGTGTTGAGTTTGATAAGATTGTTAACAATTGATTCACCCCCCCTCTCAATTGCTTGAGACATTGTTATCCTAACAATTGGTATCAGAGCTATTGGTCCTCAGAGAGAAAGCTTGACCGCTTGAGGAAAAGATCCAGGATGTCTTACTTCAAGAAAGAAAGTCCCAAGTTTGATGCATAAAATTTTGATGCATGGAAGGACAAGATGAAGACTCATTTGTTCTGTTTGGGCTTGGATAATTGGATGGTAACCAAGAAAGATGCAAGACTCAAGACTGAAGATGAGTTGGAAGATCTTGCCACAACTGATGAGGAAAAGAAGATGTTTCAATACAACATGATAGCCAAATAAGCATTGATAAGTGCATTATCTGATGGTGTATTATCTGAGATCAAAGATTTGTACAAGGCACATGATATATGGGAAAGGTTGTCAACACTATTTGAAGGAGATACATACACCAAAGGAGCCAAACTTCAGAATTGGAGAGTGAGGATGGAGACACTTTAGATGAAAGAAGATGAAACAATAAGGATGTTTGTTCAAAGGTTTACAAAATGTGTAACAGGAACTAGGAACAATGGAGGAACCTACACTGAGGATGAGGTCATTGAAAAAATTCTAAGATCTTTGACACTAGCATACAAAACTAAAGTGCATGCCATAGAGGAGATCCCATTGACCAAAGGTTTCACAAGGGAAATGTTAGTATTCAAACTAACTACATTTCCGCAAAGCTTAAGGATGCCCTACCTAAGGTGGAGACAACTTTCAAGGAAATAATGCACAAAAACATAGATGAAGGAACAAGTTTTGCAAGTGCTAGCAAATCAAGTAAGTACAATGAAGAGTTAGGAGATTATGCTGATGAATGGGAAGAAATTGAAAACCTTGAAAACAATGTGGATGAGAAGGTCTTAGCCTTCATCACAAGAAGAGAAAGAAAGGGCCAAGGTAAGTTTGAAGGAAAGTTACCCATAAATTTTTTAAATTGTAGTAAGGTTGGTCATTTCGCTTCTAGATGTCCAACTAGAGTTCCTAAGCATAAGCCTAAATATGGGAAATACATCAAGGATAAATAATGTTATTATGCCAATGATGGTGCATTTGATGATGATGATGAGATAAATGAGTTACTTGGATTTGTCGCAATTAAAGAAGATAAACCTTTTAGAGAAGAAAAAACATTAGTGTCTCATGTTAACAAAAGGGTTGATTGGATCATAGAGAGTGGTTGTTCACAACACATGTTAGGAGATAAGAATATATTTGTAAAGTTGAATATGTATAATGGTGGAGTTGTCAGACTAGGTGACAATACTCCTAGAGCTATTCTTGGGATTGGATCCATTACTTTGGATGGTAAGACTAATACTGATGATGTATGTCTTGTTGATGGTTTAACACATAATTTTTTGAGTGTTGGCTAGTTTGTGAAAAAGGGTATTCTGTTGGAATTTAAGGATGAAAAGTGCTCAATCAGAAGTGCTAAAGGAGACATGATTGCTACTGGGATTCAAACATGAGGTAATGTATTTCATTTGAGTTCAAGTGAAGTAAGCTGTTTTGTTTCAAAGGTTGATGATAGTTGGTTATGGCATAGGAGATTTTTTCATGTCAACTTCGATAACATTGTAAGGGCAAGTAATACTAATGCCATCAGAGACCTACCTAGAATGGTGAAGCTTGCTAACACTACATGCAAAGAATGTGTGATAGAAAAGAAAACAAAGAGCAATTTTCAGAGTAGAGCATTTTCAACAAGGAACAAGTTGGATCTTGTTCATACAGATCTTTGTGGACCTACTCAGACCAGGTCTTACTTCGAAGACATGTACTTCATACTTTTCATTGATGATTACTCTCAAATGATGTGGGTTGGTTTTCTTAGAGAAAAAACAAAAGCTTTTGAGAAATTCAGATACTTTAAGGCAAAAGTAGAGAATGAGACCAGATTGAAGATAAAGTGCTTAAGATCAGACAGAGGTGGCGAGTTCACATTAGGTGAATTCAATACTATCTGTGCTGAACATGAAATTTTGAGACAAACATCTACACCTAGGACACCACAATAGAATGTTGTTACTGAAAGAATAAACAAATCAATCATTGATGCTACAAGGACAATGTTGATTGAAGGGAAAGTAGCACACATGCATTGGAGAGAAGTAGTGGACACTGTAGTATACACATTGAACACCGTACAAGTCAGAGAAGGAACACACAAGACACCTTATGGATTATGGTATGGTGAAACTCCTAGTGTTAGCTATTTCAAAATTTTTGGTAGTAAGTGTTTTATCAAAAGAGATGACAACATAGAGAAATTTGATGCTAGAAGTGATGCAGGAATCTTTCTTGGGTATTCCACTAAAAGAAAAGCATATAGATGTTACAATTTGAGAAGTAAGAAAATGATTGAGAGTGTGAATGCTAGAATTGATGAAAGCTTTCAGGTACAAGAAAGAACATGTGAACTCAATCCTTGTGATCCATATTGGGAAAGATTTGAAAAGGAGATATTTCAGAGAAATCAAAATCAAATTCAAATAGGGAAAGGTCAAGAAGAAGTAGAGGAACAATTGGAAGAAGATTTGTTACCAGGAAATGACACAAATATAAATCTGAGTGAACCAAAAGTGTTCAAGACACCTAAGTATGTTGTGAAGAATCATCCAGATGATTAGATCATTGGAGACAAGAGTACAGGTACTAGGACAAGGTCGCAGTTCATAAAAGTAGTTTGTTTGATCTCGCAAGTTGTGCCAAGGACACCTGATGAGGCTTGCAGTGATGAGTATTGGATTAAGGTAATGAGAGAAGAATTGGATCAAATTGAGAAAAACAAAACTTGGGAACTAGTCCCAAGACCTAAAGACAATAATGTCATTGGCACAAAGTGGGGTTTTAGAAAAAAAAAGAATGAAGATGGGGTTGTGATAAGGAATAAAGCCAGATTAGTGTGTAAGGGATATTCACAACAAGAAGGAATTTATTTTGAGGAGACATTTGCACCAGTTGTGAGGATAGAGGCAGTTAGGTTATTATTGGCCTATGCTGCACACAAAGATTTTAAGGTGTATCAGATGGATGTCAAGTCCGCATTCCTAAATGATGATTTGGAAGAAGAAATCCACATTGAGCAGCCAGATGGTTTTCCTTTGACAAAAGATAGAGATATGGTTTGTAGATTGAAGAAAGAATTGTATGGATTGAAGAAAGCTCTAAGGGCTGGTATGAAAGGTTGGTTAGGTATTTACTACATCTTGGTTTCAAAAAGGGTAGTGCAGATAGTAACTTATATCTAAAATGCAATCATGAAGGTACTTTGATAATAGAAGTGTTTGTTGATGACATTATCTTTGGCGGTAATAATGCTACGAGTAATAAGTTTGCAGAAGAAATGAAAGGTGATTTTGAGATGTCAATGGTAGGGGAGATGAAATTATTCCTAGGATTACAAATAAATCAAAACAAAGATGGGATTTTCATATCATAAATAAAGTATCTAAAAGAGTTGCTAATTTTTTTTGGCATGGATGAGAGTAAACTAGTTAGAACCCCTATGGTGATAGGGAGTAAGTTATCTATTTCATATGAGACAAAGAATGTACCTCAGATATAGAACATATAAATGATTGGAGGGCTTCAATATCTAACACATACTAGGCCTGATATTGCTAATGCAGTTGGAATTATTGCTAGGAGGCAGATCCAAAGGAGACACATTTTGTAGTAGTAATAAAAAGGATATTCAAATATCTTAGGAGACAATTGACCTAGGATTGTGGTATGATAGGTCAAATAACTTCACATTGAATGTTTACACTGATGCATATTGGGAAGGATGTGTAGATGATAGGAAAAACACTACCGAAGGAGCCTTTTTCCTTAGGAAGAGGTTGATCTCTTAGCTTAGCAAGAAGAAGTATTGTGTATCACAGTCAACAATAGAATCAGAGTATGTTGTAACAACAATCAATTGTAATCAATTCATTTGGATGAAGAAAATGTTGAAGGATATTGGTGTGAATTAAGGAGAAATTGTTATCATACATTGTGACAACACAAGTGCGGTAAATATGTCAAAAAACCCAGTGATGCATTCAAAGAGTAAGCATATTGCAATCAAGTATCATTTTATGAGAGATAAAGTGACAAATAAAGTGGTGAAGCTTGAGTACATAAGTACAAAGGAGAAGATAGCAAACATCTTCACCAAACCATTGAGTAAAGATACATTTGAATATCTTAGAGGTAAGCTTGGTGGTGTAGCCCAAACCCTTCAAGAACAACAATTCAGAAAATGCACAACGCAAAATTTTAGAACTCCAAATTCTTCATTAATCTTCTCCAACTTACTCTACCTCTACAATGAAAGAAAACTTCTACTTATTACAATTTTGAAAATTACCATATGTGGCAGATTTTTGGGAAAATCAATTTTTTCCATTTTTGGTAATTTTCAAAACCCATCTTACGAATCTCATTTTTTCCCAAGAAATGCCCCCAACTAAGGCAAGATGAATTTCCAACTAACCTATGAAATCAGAAACATGATTTCAGATTTATTACAAAAGATAACTTTCCAAAAACTAGAAAAAAAACACGAAAAAGCTAATTTCGAAGGCCAAGAATTTTTGGCTCTTGAAAAAAAGTCAAAATGGCCACCAATTGAGCTGAGTTCAATTGACAATCCAAATAACTCATGCAATTGCGTGTAAAATTTTAGCCAAAATCCACATCCAAGTCAAAAGTTATGACCCTCAGAAGTAAATTTTGACCAAAACCCACATTTGAGTCAACAACCTTGATCCTCAGATGCTCCTGCATCACTTGGGGTCAGATCCCCACTAGTAGGTAACTAAGAAAGTATAGAAGTGCACAATTTCATCAGCTTTCAAAGCATTTCCATTTATGGATTCGTTGCAGAAGTCTACTCCTCAGGGGGAGTAGTTGGCAGAGCTTAACTGATCAGATCAAGGTGATTTTGCACCTACTAGTTGAAGGTTTATAGAAAGAGGGAAATATATTATTTTGATACCCTTTTCCATTGATGTCAAAGGGGGAGAGATATTAGTGAAAAACCCTATTAGTTTAGGAGGGGCTTTGAAGAAGATATTGAGAAGGTTGTATTAAGAAGGGTACTCTCGGATTGATGGTTTTTCACATATGTTTCCATCAATGCCAAAGGGGGAGATTGTTTGAATTGTTGTCATTCAATAGTTCTTTCATTAATGTCAACATATATTCAGTTATGGAGACCAAGAATTGCTAGACAATACTAACAGGCAAATTATAGAAAGTGGTATGGACGTCGTACTATTCATTATCTCTTGTGAGCTTAGAGATATGTTCCAGGATGTATCTAAAGCTTATTCCTATGGCCATAGATGTTTATATTATCATTGGACAGAGATATGCTTGTTTTAGTAAAGAATGTTTGCAAGACCAAAGACTGAGAGTTTTCACAGACCTAGTTGCAGTGTTTGGAACATAACTATTGTGGGACGATGAATTTTGGTATACGCACTTGGAAAATGTCAGAAGACATCATGAATAAGATACATTATGATAAGAGTGTGTTCATGTGATTACTGATGTCATCTATGCCGTGTTTTCTAGTGTGGAAGTATTTGGGAGCTGACTGGGAAGAGTAATGTGTAGATGATTGATTTATGATTGAATTATTGATGGAGTCAACTTTGGGTGAATTATAATTGTTGTAACCTGATCAAGGATGACTTGTGTGTCGTCACCTTGGATAATGTAATTATTTTTTATGTAATGAGGTCCTATAATGGTCGACCTCTAGATGAATTATTATTTGTAACTTGTATATAAGGAAGGGTTTCTTCCTTGAGATTGTGTGTGGATTGTGATGGTAATATGCGAGCTGGAAGGATGTGAGATCTGCTTATAAAAAAGCAGAAGGTTGTGCATCTGGGCACAAGGATTGGATTGTCCTAATAGGTAATTCAGGTATGATAAAGTATATTTTGTAAAAGATTGAAGGTAGATTTAACCTTCTGATTGTATTTGGGCCTATGACCAGTTGAAATACCCCTAAGAAGGTTTGAGACTCCTAATAGGATCAATCCTTTAACCGAGACCCACCTATTGCATTAATCAGCTCCTAACAGGGCTAGAACTCCTAACAAAGTTTCATTCATATAGTGCATATATTTGTGGGTGTCATCCCCACCAGGGTTTTTCCCTTAATAGGGTTTTCCTTGAGAACAAATCTTGGTGTGACTTGTGTTCAATGATGTGATGTGGTTTTGCATTCTATTTTGCATAAGATTATATTTGGTGTTGAGTTTGATAAGATTGTTAACAACTGATTCACCCCCCTCTCAGTTGCTTGAGACATTGTTATCCTAACAAATATTTTTACAATAAATAAAATCCATATAGTATTTATCTAATTTTTAAGAGTTAAATATAATCTTTTTTCAATACATAAAATTGATCCTACAAAAATATACATTTAGGACCATAGCTTTTTATAATGTTTAGACATGATTAGAAGGATCAATTTGTTTACAATTAGAATTATGGTTCACACATCTTGGAAGCACAATAATAATCCAGAGAGAGGGGGAATCAATGCTTTTCTTCACAAAGTTAAAAAATATGAGACTTCTTGTATATTGTGACTTATTGCAAGTTATTATAAATTGCAATTTTATAACCCTTTTTGTTCCTTAAAGAAATATACAGTTTTTAAAATATATTATTTATTGTAACATTTTTATAAAAAATCACCAATAAAAAATATTAACTTATTAACAAAATGAATATCCAATTTTTGAAAGAGTCAAATAGTTGACTAGTTTTTTAATACATAAAACTGATCCTACAATCAACCATATCTTTTTACAATAAATTAAATCCATGATCAATTTTTGAAAGAGTCAAATATTTGATTGATTTTTTTAATATATAAAATTGATCCTACAATTAGACCATGTCTTATTACAATAAATCAAATCCATATAATTTTTATCCAATTTTTAAAAGAGTCATATATTTGACTTTTTTTTTTCAATACATAAAATTGATCTTACAATCATATACATTTAGGACCATGTGCTTTTATAATATTTAGACATGATTATAAGATAATTTGTTTACATTTAGAATTATGGCTCACACATCTTGGAAGCACAATAAGAATCTAGAGAGGGGGGAGTGAATCAATATCTTTTTTTCACAAAGTTAAAAAATATGAGACTTCTTGTATATTGTGACTTAATGTAAGTTATTATAAATTGTATTTTTATAATCTTTTTTTTCTTAAAGAAATATATAGTTTTTAAAATATAATATTTATTGTAACATTTGCACAAAATCATCAATAAAAAATGTTAACTAATTAATAAAATGAATATCCAATTTCTGAAAGAGTCAAATATTTGATTAATTTTTTTAATACATAAAAATGATCCTACAATCACACCATGTCTTTTTACAGTAAATCAAATCCATATAATTTTTATCCAATTTCTAAAAGAGTCATATATTTGACTTTTTTTTCAATACAGAAAATTGATCCTACAATCATATACATTTAGGACCATGTCTTTTTATAATATTTATACATGATTATAAGGCTCCATTTGTTTACATTTAGAATTATGGTTTACATAGAGAGAGAGAGAGAGAGAGAGAGAGAGAGAGAGAGAGAGAGAGAGAGAGAGAGAGAGAGGTGCTATCCACCCTATCACGGCATTAAAGTTCCTTGTGTTACTCCATTGGAGAAGCTTCACTCATGAAGGATCTACCAATATGTAATCAACATGTATGAATGAATTTGATGTATTGTGAATTGTTGACAATTTAGCATATATATATTCTCGCAACATATTTTTAATGCATATTTACATTGATAAACACATTTATGAAAGACAATGTCATTGGAGAATCTTGACTCATGAAGGATCTACCAATATGTCTAGTCAACATGAATGAATGAATTTTTATCCTAATTATCTCTCCATGATATCTTGAAATTCAATAGGATAGATAAAGTTATTCAATAAACCAATTTTATAATTGGCATTCACCTTTTAAAATATAATCTAAATAACATAATTCTAAAGTAATAATATTCACCACGTAGTTCTCCAAGGAATTTAATCCATATTACAAAGATAATACCCTAAACCACTCAATACTAAGTGACACAATGAATAAAAGGGTCACATTACGTCATCACGACATAATTGGGGTAGATTATCACCTAGTTTATACATAGATCACAATTTATTTAGAAGAAAACTAGTACACCATATCATGTGCTATATTGTTTCACTAATAACTAAGTCTAAAACTCCTTTCTAGATTCAAATGTAAAAGATAATAACCATTTAATAAATTTAATCATATATAATAACATATTTATAAATAATGATAATAATCATTAAATTTACATAATTGCATCATATAAATCAATTAACAACTTTGAATTTGTAGATTGAAGCAAAACATGACAATCTTTAAAAACAAACATAACTTTTATGTTACTTGATGTAATATGAAACTTAAATATTTTTTCAAAAATAAAAGAGCACAGAATAAAATCTAGAAAATATTTTCAAGAATCCCACCCACATGAGAACAATTATTATTGAAATTTAGTCTACTAATATTCCTACATAGAGACGATAATTTGGAAAACAAAATTGTCTCAATTCTAGACACACACACACACACACACACACTTATAGTGAATACAAAATCACATTTATGAAATTATTTTCCCATCTCAAAATTAAAGGACTAGTAAAAAAGAGTCTCTAATGTGTTGGCTTTTGATTCAACAGATTTTGAATAACCAAGAGACAACAAAAAAAGTACACCTAGGGGTCAACTATTTCCCATATTTAGAATACATTATTTGACCTTGGGCCAAATAACAAGGTAACAATTCCTTCTACACTTCTGGCAATGTGATCATATGTCTGTTCAATTGTTGAATATTCTTCTTTCTGCTCCTTGGCCACTGAATATATCTCTTCCATCTTACTCTCCTGACCAATCCATTTATTCTAGATCTGCTCCAAATTTGTTTTGTATTCTTTAAAAGAATTTAGAATATCAAAAATATTAGAAACCCTATAATAATTTTTTTTGGTATCAACAGAACTAAGAAGATGCAAAATTGTATCACTGATTTTCTCCTCATATCTTTTTACAACTTCCACCTCTAAGGCCTTAAGCTTTTCCTTCTCATCTTGTAGTTCCTCATCAAATTGAGCATCAGGGGCCATGAGATATGGGGGAATATAAATGATAGGGCTTGAGCTATGTGGTGGTGCAGTGGATGATGTAATAAATCTTGTGGATGACTCACCTATTTCAAACTATAAGGCTAATTGATCTCCAAGCCTAGCAAGTCTTCCCATCAACTCACTATTTTTTCTCCTTTCATTATCGTAAGCTTCGATGAGCTTCTCACATTTGAGCCTAAGCGCTTCCATAGTCTGCTTGTCCTTTAGTGCTGTGGCCTTAGAATTTTTTTTTCTGTCTGAACAGTAATGTCTGTTGCTTCCACCACTGAAGTCTCACTAACCCTCTTTACCATCAAACCACCCACCAAAGCTGTGCTGGATCCCTCACCCCTTTTAGTCTTATCTTTCTTTTGTAATGACCACATTATAAGAGCAACATGGTCATCACTAAACACAACTCAATTTGATGATGCTATGGCTTCTTCTTCTATACTGTATGCAGTGTCAGTCCTCTTTCTGACAACATTAAAGACCACTGCATCAACAATATCCCATTCAAGAAAAATTAAGACCCCTGCGTCCATGATCATTTTCCTCCCCTCCTCAAGGGTAATCCTGCTGATTTCATCAAGCATTTATTTCTTTATCTCTTCTTTAATAATAGTATCCTCTTTATTAGGTTTCTCTTCCTGTCTCTTCTCACATCTACTCTCAAAATTGGAGATACTCACTCTCCAAGAAAATTGAACAAAATCCCTATAACTAACAAAATTATCATCAAACATAAATTTGTTGCAAGATTCCCTGATAATAGGGTCAAGCTCTTTACCTTTGAATTATGCAACTGTAAGATCCATGGGAGGGGTAGTAGGCTCTTCTGGAACTCCTTCCCGCATCTCTTTTTTTCAGAACAAGATCTCCTGCACTACCAAGTTGAACTAGCTATTCTGCTACTTCTTATTCATTCCTCTGCCCTTTCCTATCAACTCTCTCTCTCTCTCTCTCTCTCTTGTATACAGTTGAAACATGGTACAAAATAATATCACCCCAATTGTGCACTATCTTCAATTTAGGAGAAAAATCCTTGGGCCCGATGAAATCTAGGAGAACCTTTGGGATTCTAGGGTTCTCATGCAAAAAGAGTGAACTCAGTTTGGAAGAAAAAACCTTGTCAAATCTAAGTAAATTGGCCTCATCTATGTCCCATGAAAAATTCGTACTCCATAATTGCACTTGCAGTTCTTCACCATCCTTCTACTTCACAAGATCCATCTCCTTCTCAAAGAATGACTCCCTCTTGAACAAAACCATGTTCAAAAGCATTGAATACCATCCAAAGGGCTGATCCACCTTAGCCTTCTCAATACCAATCAAGCCATTGTGCATACATTCAACAATATAAGGAGAAAAATCAAAATTAACTCCTACCACAAGGTGCATGATCCGAATCAACATAAACCTAAAGTGGATGGGCATTGGATTGGTCTCATACTCACCAAAAATATCACACAAGGAAATATACACTCCTAGGGCATGGGGGTTGAAATGCTTCTTTAGGAAAGGCTCTAGGGTATTGGCTCCAACTAACATCAAACCCCCAACAAAAGCAAAATGTTCCCTCAATGGGCCACTTCTGATGAAAACCCTCTGAGCTTCATAAGTTTCCTTCAGTTTATCAAAGTCAATAGGATCATGGTATTTAGTAGGTGTGCTTAACCTAAAGGTTGAACAGATTTCCTCATCAGTAATAGAAATAAGGGGTGTTCCAGATTTATTCCTAATAACCCTAGCCACCGGCTCATAACATCTAGCAACAAACATCAATAAATCAACATCCATAAAAACCCCTAGAACAACCAACTTTCCCATATCTAACTCCCATACATTACAATGCAAAGCATATCAATTTCTCTGGCTAAACCACATGTTAAAAATATTGAGACCACTGATACGTGTGTCTACATCCCTTAACCAATTATTCTTATCATATAACCCTTCATCAATTTTCAGACAAGGTGCATTAGGGATAAGTTTCTTTCCCACCAATACATCATTCATGGAATGATCCAATTGAAGTAGGAAATCATCATAAACAATCCTATCCTTGTACTCAATTTTACCAATAAAATCCCTTCGTGGTGCCATCTCTTAAAAAAAAACTAGGGCTTATGTTCTTGGATATACCACACAATTTCAAAAAACCCTTACAACTACAGGTTTGTAAATGGACATAATTGTTTTGCACTCTGAAATATGTAATCCTAAAACCCTTGAAAGCTTCTTCGGTTTGCAAATTTTTGACTGCGTTGTTCTTAGAAAATAATTTTTCTCTGCGTATGCTGAAAGTTTTATGAAATGACACTCAGAGAAAACAACCATTTACCCTAGCAACTACAATGGTCGCACACTTCTCATTAAGTTAGTCAAGAATAGAATTGAATGCTACTAGTGGTCAAAACATTCCATTTAAGAAATTTGAATTCTATCCACTGATGAAATTTTCATGCAAACAAATCCTACGATTTAGATCATGTTATTAAACCTTGGGTCCACCTTGAAATCCAGCTTGGAAATTTGACCAATGAGAAAACAACATAAAGTTACCACCCGACAATGCGACGTCACCACACTTTTTACTTTTGCACCTTGGACACGCAACACTCTATTGTGAAATTGCGATTGCAAAAGATCTTTCAAGTTCCTTTCATGGGTTTACGATAGTCATCAAATCTCATCTAACTTTACCCACATCTTACTTACTAGTCCACAACTTGCCCGGGCTACGTAGCGAACAATCATGAAGCCACAATGAATAAAGGTCTTACAACTTCTTATTGCGGGTTCACAAAAACTATTAGATCAACTTGATCCTTCATTAATTTAACTTCCCCTTAGATTGAGCAACACATCATCACCAAGGACACACGACACTTAGTCATTAAGCTGTAATGAATAAAAGTTCGCACATCTTTCAATCACAGGCTTGCAACAACCATTAGATCAAATTGATCTGACCATTGCTTTAACTTTATTCAAAACCACGTTGTGATTTCATACGAGAAACTTGTCACATGGTCGCGATGCCATGAAGAATAAAATTTGATCATCTTTTCATTGCGGTAATGCGCCAACCGTTAGATTGACTTTGATCTAATTGACATCTATAATTTTCTTTGAACTTCGACCAGGGTCCACCATCTGCCAGGTGTCACATAGTGATGATGTCGTGAAGAATAAAGTCTTTGCATCTTTTCATAGAGAGATCACACACACTGTTAGATCTAAAAAGGATCAAACTCAATTTATTCTCATGCGAGACTTAGGAGAATTTGAATTAATCAGGAACTATAGACTTAGGGAAATATTAAAAAGGGCCTGCTAGGTTTATAAATTTTAAAAGACTTGGCCCCACCTGATGATTTGGAACACATGACATAAAATGGCTTAAGTGAAAGAAAAAGTAATGAAGAAATAGAATAAAGTAGGTTTTTTTGGACTTAAACAAATTTAGTTTGAAACCCTTTTCACATGATAAACCCTATTTCTTCAAACTAGGCAATTTTCAACAAAATTTTGCACTGAAACATGAAAATTTACTAACAATGGCTTTGTTTGGGGATGATGGGAAAATTGTGTTCATGCAAGAACTTAGAATCATTGGGAGAGAAGACCACAAACTTGACAACATGACAACTACAGAGAGCACTGAAACAAAACATATTTACAGGGGAAACCAGACAAACACACTACACTATTTACAAAAACCTACAAAAATGTACGGAACCTAACGACTGTTCATGGAAAAAAGATACTTTTAGCAAAAGTATTTTGTCAAGAATTATCCATGAACAAGCAATTCCTGAATATCACCAGAAAGTTCCTTGATGATGTATGAATCTTGACCCCATTTATCATGAATCAAATAAGGTCCTAGCCAAATTGGATTAAATTTTCCATGCTTTCCTTTGTCTTCTAGTCTAGCATTCCATAACAACACCAAATCATTTATTTTAAATTTCCTTTCCACAACTCTTTTGTAATACAAGTTTTTAACTTGTAGTCGCATCTTTGCATTTTTTGCAATTGATTCTCTTTTGGTTTCATCCAGTTGGATTAAATCCTCAATTCTTAACTGCATTTCAACTTCTAGATCCTCATCATACATTTGGAAAAATTTGTACATCTCCAAAAAATTATTTTGGGGCATCCTTGCTTGTATTGCATACACCAAGTCAAAAGGTGAACATCCAATGGCCTTCTTAATAGTTACCCTATCAGCCCACATAGCCAATGGCAACTTTGAATTCCATGCCTTTTTATTTTTCTGAAGGATCCTGTTAAGAATTTTTATCAAACTTTTTTTGGTAGATTCTTCCTATCCATTACCTTGTTGATGGTGGAGATGAACATGCCATTTAATTTCCCAAATTTTCACATAATTCCTTATACACACTAGATCTAAAGCACATTGCATTATCACACACTATCCTTTCAAAGCAACCAAATCTAGTGAGAATATTATTTAACAAGAAGTTAGTTACCACTTTTCTAGTTGCATTCCTTGTGGGAATAGATTCTACCCACTTTGTGAAGTAATTAGTGGCAACTAGAATCCAAGAGTGTCCTCCACTTGTTTTACTTGGTATCTCACCTATGAAATCCATTCCCCACTACTAAAAAGGAGCTTGCACCTCTACTAGTTTTAATGGTACATTCCCTGAAAACTTTAACTTGCCAGACAATCTTTGACATGCATCACAATTTCTTACCAACCTTTCAACATCCTTGAATATTGTAGACCACCAAAATCCTTCTTTCAAAACCTTCTAAGCAATAGTTTTACCCATGTAATTCCCCCCACAAATCCCTTCATGCATTTCTTTCAACAAGTTATCGACTTGATCTTCATTAATACACTTTAGTAAAATACAATCTAGATTCCTTTGCCACAGTTTAGACCTGATGATGACATACTTGATAGCCTATAACTTCAAGGCCCTTCTTTTATTTTCATCTAGTCCCATTGGGCATTTCATATTTTTCAAGTAGTAAATGACATCCTGATACCAAATGCATCCATCCATATCACAAGTACAATCAATTTCCATTTTTTTATAATCTGATTAGCATCTAAATTAGATTGGGCCATCAAATTTTCTAATCCCTAACCTCTGACCAACTTGGTAATTTTGATGTCAATATTAAATTCCTGGATCCTGTTTATCCATCTGCATCTTCTTCCAGATACTTCTTGTTGTGAGAAAATATCTTTGACTGCAACACTTGGTACAAAAGAAATCACTATTGCTCCCATAAGATAACATCTAAAATATTTAACAACCTTTACAAGTGCATATGTCTATTTTTCATTTATGTCATATTTCAATTCAATAGCTTGTAATGACTTGCTAAAAAATGCAATGGGTTGTTCAAAACCTTCAATATTTTTCTGCAACAATATTGCATCAACAGTGTGGAAAGAAGCAAAAGAAAAAATATGCATGGGCATAGTGTAATCTAGTGCCTTGAGTATAGGTGCATCTTTAATAGCTTTCTTGATGTTCTTAAATGTATCATCAAGTTCACCATCCCACTTAATTTCAAATCCTTTCTTCAACATCTTTGAAATAGGTCTATTGATTTCAACAAAATTTGTAACAAACCTTCTCAAGAAATTTACTTGGCCAAAGAAAGATTGAATACCTTTTACACTTTTTGGCCTCTGAATTTTGTCAATAGAAACTACCCTCTCAGGATGAATTATCACTCCTTGATTTCTAACTAAATGCCCTAATAGCTTGCCTTTAGTCACACCAAATGCACATTTCCTTGGGTTAAAAGAAATGCCATACTCTAGGGCCCTTAAAAATATCTTTTCTAGGTGCAAGCAGTGTTCTCCCTCCTTGTAATATGTAGTTAAATCATCTTGATATACTACAAGAAAATCATTTATGAACTCAAAAAATGCAACATCCATTTCCCTTTGAAAAGTAGCACCGACATTTGTCAAACCAAAGGACATCCTAACATACACATATGTGTCCCAAGGTGTTGTGAAAGTATTTTTGAATTGTTTTGACTCCTTTACAATCACTTGATTGTAACCAGAAAACCCATCCATCATGGACATCAAATCAAAACCAGTCACCCTCTGCAACATGGCCTCCATATTAGGCAAACAATAACTATCTTTCAAAGAAGAAATATTTAAATATTTGAAATCCACACACAACCTGATATCTCCATTTTTCTTCATGACATACACTAAGTTCGATACCCAAGAAGAATGCCTTATAGGTTTTATAATTCCAACATCTCTCAGCTTCATCAATTCTTCTTGCATCTTAGGTGCCAATGTGGGATTTATTGGTCTTTGTTTTTGCCTAAAAGGCTTAACATCCATCTTTAAAGGAATGAAATGTTAAAAATACCCTCTATATAAACCTTCAAATCATCATAGGACCATGCAAAAACATGCCTATATTTTCTTAATAATTTAATCATAGATCTCCTTACCTTTGGAGACATCTCTTTTCCAATGTACACCTTCTTAGGTGCTTCTTCTATTCCAAGGTTGATTTCTTCCAAGTACATTTGATCTCTCTTTTTTTGTATCCATTTGGGCTCTATCATGACTATCAAAGATAGTTTCCAAAACAACCAATCCCTTAGGAACCTTGTTTGTCTTAAGCTGCAGGACCTCATTCCCAAGGATAGTTTCCTTCCCTTCAATAGTTTCTACCAAGGTTTCACAATCAAGCTCCTGCCCATAATATTGATCTTCAGAATATAGAAATCTCAAAATATCTTGGTCATCTTACAAAACTTGCTAGTTTTTAACATTATCTAGCACACTAGGTCTGGTTTGGATCTCAACTTTAGAAATTCTTGCAAAAGTTGCATCACTTGGATTGATAGAAATATTGGCTAATAGGTCAACCATTTTATTGTTACTTCTATCCTTCCAAACAATATTAAATGCCTCAAAGTTTTCAATCATATCCTAGACAAAATTCCTATATTGTTTCAATCTCTTATTTTTGGAAGCATAAACTAATCTTATCTGAGATACCACCAATTTAGAATCACCAACCAAATTCAAGCACTTGATCCCATGTTTGTGAGAAAACTTCAATCCTCTCAATAATGCCTCATATTCTTCTATATTATTAGTGTAAGGGAAACTTAGTGTGAAATAAAACTAATAAGTCTTCCCATAAGGAGAAATAAGCAAAATACCTGCTCGTGAACCATTTTTACAATTTGCACCATCAAAATACATTATCCATAGATCACCTTTCTCTGACTTGGTATTAACCTCTACAGTGATATGAGACAAAACATGTTATTTCTCAAGTACAATAACTTCAACCCTGAAAGCACTAATATCAGCATCTACAAAGCAAGTGGTTTCATTATCAATGTCCTATTCTATCATATGAGTAACTCTAGGCTCCCTTTCAATTTTGACAGACTTGTCATCAATTTTAAAAGTGGCATAAGACAAATCACATTGTATACTTCCACCCATAGAAACACTCCACTTTCTAGACAATAGGATTCCATAATGGGGTGGTATATCTACAACTAAGACACTCATAGTCAATTCTTTATCAGGGTAAGCTACAAGCCTATAGAAAAATGCATTAATAATACCAATGACTAATGAGTGGTACTTCTCTCCGATCCATTTCAAAACACTTATCTTTAATAGTATCAACTTTTAAACCCAATCTCTCCATGATTTTAAATGGCATAACACTGTTATATGCTCCAGAATCTATCATGCAATTTTTTTACTATTTTTCCATTTACTATAATGCTAAAAAAGAATGGATCAATGTTTTCAAGGCAAGCATTTATAAAAATATCAAGGTACAGAGGTGGTATATGAGATACCACTCATTGGACTTCCACTATTTTCTTTGTTTCCCTTGGAGGCTCACTTGTGTTACAATCAATAAAACTGCTATCTTGCACATTATCAACCCACGCCAAAGCTCTATCCTTGTGTTTAGGGATTCTTAAAATTTTTGACAAAGGAACCTTGACTGTGATTTGGGATAATATTGACAATATATCAATAGGGGTGGAAGAAGGAAAATCATTTTGCATACCTTTTGAATCTTTATGCTTGTTGGTGTAATTAATTATTCCTAATTACACTTTACTTAATCTTACTTAGGTTAATGCATTGCATAGTAATTTGTGATTGAGACACCTAGGATTGTGCACATCTAATAAGCACATGGTGTAGGAGAAATTCCACTTTTGGTGTGATAGTTGTCATCACATACCTTGTTGTGTGTGAGATCCACCTTTTGTGCTCTTATCACATTATCATCCTAATCCAATGCACATACTTCATTGCATAATGGAGGATGATCCACATTTGGTGGACATGTTATTACACCTAGCATAGGTGATAGCTTATCAGCTCCTGATCATTGTCTCTTATCTCCTTTCCTATATAAGGAGGCCTATTATGTACATTTTAATCATGTCCATGATCAATAATATCATTCTTGCATCTTAATGCAATTGTCTTGCCAATCTCTTGTGGAAGTTATCTTGGTCTTGCATTCAATCTTAGGGGTGTTGTAGAGTCACCTAAAACTCTAACATGGTATCAGAGCTCTCAAGGTGTGAAGACCTCTTCTCAAGAAGTGCAATCTTGGCTTGATTCAATTGTGGGTGCAGAGTAAAGGTATTTGGACATCACCATTGCATAGTCTATTTGGAGAAAATTTGGGGTTTTGTATTTTGTGGCTTTCTATTGCAGGTTAATATTGGAGCTTGCTGGTGCAAATCAAAGGTTAGCATCATATTAAAGAGGTCCAAAAACCCCTAAATCAAATTTTTTTTCATCCAAATTGGACACCCAAGGCCAAATCTAGAGCTATTTGAATTTTGGAAGTGTGGCGGCGGCGATTCAGAAAAAATAATTTCAGAGGCAATGTTCAAACAACGATATCTCAGTCATCTGGACTCCTTTTTTCGAGAAATTTTTTTTGTTTTGGGGTAGAATTTCATGATCTACACAATGGTTTAGGTGGTTTCTGATCTCTGTTCCTGAATTTTTTTAAAAATTGCAAATCTCAATTTTTGCAACTTTCAAGGCCTCGTTTGAGCTCATATGAACTCCTTTTTAGGTGCAATTTTTTTTGAAAGTGCATAATTTTTTCTGTATTTTCCAGATTTGGAATTAGATTTTAGTGACTGTGACCAGAAATTGTACTTTCAAAAATTGGCTTAGTTTTTTCATTTGTAATGCATAAGCCTTAGCTTGGTCTTTTGCATAATGATCTAAGTCTATTATAGCTTGATTTTGGAGTGTAATAATTTGTTGATCTCAATTTGTAATGAGAGAAGTGTATCATTAATGTAATCATGGGTTATGAAACACATCTTGCAGTAGTACTTTTGACTAAGGATAATTATGAGTCATGGGCAAAAGGAATCATCACACATTGTAGATGGCTTAATCTCTTGCCTCATCTTTATGGACTCATTCTTGAGCCAAAGTCACAGGGGAAGCAATATGTTTGGGGAGAAAAAAATGCTCATATTATAAATTTGATTATTAGTAGCATCAGTTTGTGTCTCTTCTATGACATCTACCCCAAATTTAGAGGTGTTCAATGTCCACACATAATTTGGACAATCATTTGGGAGTTTTTTGGTGATCTAAATGTTCCTCCATTCCCAGATGATCTTGCTTCAGATTGCCTCATTCCTCTTGATGATGTAGATAATATTCCCTATGATGATTATACTTTAGATACAATTGAAGAATTTGCAGTAATTGAGAGTGAGGATGATCTAGTGGCTCCTCATGTAGCTCCTACTTCTCTAGTTGAGATCACACAATCATCTCTTGTTGGTGATTCTAGTGATTCATTGTAAGAGATATCTATTTGTCTTCCTGATTGGGATTCTTACTTGCCTGATATTGGTTCATTATTTATGGAGTCTCATATTTCAGATTTGGGAGACATACTTAAGGGGGTTTCTCTTCTCTTTGATGACAGTTTCATCATAGTTGGAGATACTTCTTCACATTCCTTGGAGATTGATATTCTTGATTCTTCTTCACTTGGTTTGTCACATGATGTGATAGATTCTTTGAGATTGGAGAGGCCTATTCAGTCTTCAAAGATGCATATTTGGAGACCTTCTTCCTTCTTTCATTTGGATATGGATTGGTTCATGGCATCATCATCATACTTCATTTGGATTCCACTTCCTAGTTCCTATCCAGAATATGAACCACACCTACATTTGTACTTGGTATATCTTCTTCCCAAGGGGAGAAATGTTGTTTGTAGTCATTGGAATATACTTTGTCTTCAAGCACTCACCATTTTTGTAGGATATTCTTCATTATGGGTGGGATGTCATGTCTCCAACTATCTTTCTTACCGGGGGATAATTATTTGTATATACATGATGTATGTAGTTCTTGGGGGTGTATGCACCCAAAAATGGTCGCCTAGACTTTGGGCCCCATTTATTTGATTTATCAACCCTGAATCATTTTGATCAATAATCGATATTTCCAACATTATCAATTTCTTAATCAAATCTTAATTTCGATCATATATTGGATTTTTATCCTATGGGCTAACCATTTTATCCTAAGTTTTTTAAAAGGAATATTTCCTCTCCTTTTATTAAATAAAAAGCCCCACCTTTTCTTCTTATCCTAAGTTGCACAAATAAAGTATTATTCTTATTTTATGAAAAGGGAAAAAGCACTTTTTGTCTCATATGGACACAAAAGTCAACTCCTATTTTCTCATTGGAGGATATTTGTGCACAAGGATCAAGCTTCCATTTTTCTCCACCATTGATTAAGTCTTTTGCCTCTTAATCTCAATGGTCCATTTCACCTCACTTCTTATAAAAGGAGAGCTCTCTTCCTCATTTTGCATCCATCTTTTTATGCTAATGTTATGCTGCATGTTTTCTAGGTTATTTGGAGCTTATTGAAGACATTCTACATCAAGCTTTGAAGACTTGCTTTTCATTTTTGCATCTCATTTAGTTGCATATTTCCTTTGTTTAGTTGCATGATCATGTCATATTAGCTTAGTTTCTTTTTATGCAATAGATTAGCTTCACATAGCTTAATTAGGGGAATTGTAATCCATTACTATTTTTTTTCTTAGTTTAATTTGCATTGTCATTTCATAGACTATTTTGCATCATCATTTAGATTTGCATTGCATTTGCATACCTTGATTCAATTTGGGGATATTGGCATTCTTGCCCTTGTCTTTGAACTTGAATCTCTCATTGTGTGGTTGACTAGCAAGGTCACTAGTTTGTAGCTCTAGCTGAGAGCAAATTTATCAAAGTCCCTTGCAACTCCATGCATAGAGAGCTATGAGTCGCTTTGTGAGGCCTCATTGTTGAGCAACCTTGCATGTAATGATTCATAGAAGTGTGGTCACTTTTACACCATACATTTCTGGTGCCCATCGTGGGGTAGGGTAGATAGACTTTGTCCTTTAGTTTTTTGCATTTTTATCATTTTTTAGATTAATTTTTGGATATTTTGTGTTCTCTATTTTTCTGTCTCAGAGTATCGTGTGACACTTCTTAGGTATATCGCGCAATAGACCTTATAATACAGGTGTGACACTTCACGCAAAGGAAGAATCACTCTCTAGTATTAAGGTCTATCGCCTAGCATCGTGCGAAGTATCACCCGAATGTTCTGAAGTGTATCACCCAGACTGAGGTATATCGCCTGGGTACAGGAAACTATGTCACGTGATTCTCGTGAAGTCTGAAGTATATCACCTGATCTGACAAAGACCTATATTTTAAGTTTTATCATCTGAATTTGATCATATTTAGTTTGCTGGTTTACTTTATTACATTTAGATAGATCTAACTTGTATTTCTTAGCTTGGATTAGTTAATTTTTTGCATCATTTCCATTTAGATTTTGGATTTCCCTAACCATAATTTTCTAACAAGTTGTGGTTGTAGGGGCTTTTCTTGAAGGAGATTTCCATAAATTGCATACTAAAGGGCTACTAACGGTTTTTGCAGGGCTGCCCAAAGCATAATCAAAAGCAAAAAAATAAAATAAAATTTTCAAGTGTTTGTGATTTATTTCCTTTCAAGTGTGGCATCTACTAATTATTTTAGTAATCTTAATACCTTGTGGAAGATATTTTGAGGTGGTAGGAGAAGTATGCTCTTCACCTTTAGGTGAACCAAAAAATCTTGACCCATCTTAAGGTTTTGGAAGCAAGGGGGTAATTGAATTTGCTTGGTGTGTTTGGGAGAAGTTTTTGAGATAGGGCAGTATGCTCTTCACCCTTGAGGTGAACCAAAAACCTTGAACCTCAAAAATCATCCACTCTTTGTTTAGATTTAGAATCCTTTAGCGAGCCTGCTCTTGAGCAATCAAGAGGAACGACCCAAGTGGGGATAAGCCTTTTGCTAGCTATTCCAACTCACTATAATCTCAAGGCTACCTCAGACACTAGAAACCTTGGTAGACATGACACTTGTCTTTTCTTGATGTGAGTAGCTCATGGGATTGTGACCATGGGGAAAGCATTGAGAAAGAATGCTTAAGGTACTCTTGAGGCCGCGAGGTTCGAGTCCTCTATAAGGAGCAAGAGAGGTGTTATGAACGGAAGCCCTTACTAAGAACCATAGGTTAGAGGCCACCTATTTTAGCTGCTTATCTTCTTAGTGCAAGGATTGATCCAAGTGGACTAACCCGTATCACCCCAAGATACTCACCATATGTGTCCCTTTGGTTGTGTTGTTTGACACTTCCACGACAAAGCCAATATCTCTTGTGGGCAACCACTTGGTGTGAGGCAAGGGGACATCAAGTTGTGGGCTAAGTTGGTAAATATTGAGCCTTGTCTTGTAGGTAGATATTGCTTGAAGTGATTTCAAATGTGCTAAACCAGTGTAAACATTTTCAACATACAAACAATCAGTAGCTTCCATAGGGTGCAATTTTATTTTTGATATCACAAGTGTTTGTCTTAGCGAGGTTGCTTTTGCCCTTGTTTCAAGTGTTTGAAGACATGTTTGATCACCTACTATTTGAAAACCTATCCAATTGCTATTAAATTTGTGATTGAAATCAAACATTTTCACCCTCAGATTTAGAAACTTGAAATCAGACCTTAAAAACTTGAAATTTTGCACACATTTGGTCAAAAACTGCATCAGTATCGCTTGCTTAAGAGAGAAATATCATGTGATAGTTCACCTAGAACTGTATCACTTAACAGTTATTAGGTTTGTCGCTTGCTAGTTTTGAGGTTTATCACTTGACATTGTGCGAAGTATCACCCGGTCCTAGGTTTATCGCCCAGCTTGCCTGGAGTCTGTCGCCTGGAAGTTTTCAGCAGTATTTTTAGTTTCAGTCATTAAGTTGCTTTTGGTATGACCTGACCTTTGAGTAGGGTATCTTATCTTGCTATTAGAGACCTATTTTGACTGCAAATTTTTGATTTTAGCCTTCTAGGGATCATTTCAATTGATTTATAAGGTTGCCTTGAAGATAATTTGTCAACTTAGAGAGGTATTCCTAGTGAAAAGTTTGTCTTCAGAATTGTTGATTACACTTTTGGAGAATTCTGATCCTACTATTGTCCAAATCATTTTTCATATATCTCAATTTCAATTTGAATTTTGGCTAAGTCCAACCTCCTGATTCAAAAGTGCAAGGGTATTCACCCTTTGATTTTAAGCACCTCTTTGACAGTTTTGGTGACGCCTTTTATTTTCTATCTTTTCATTTTCTCTTTGGACAATAGAGAATCTCAATTATCCTAGGGTGGAATTGACACTTTGAGAGATTGACCCATCATTAAGAATCTCTTTCTTTCATGTCAGTTACAACAAGGTACCAAGTCAATCAAGGGAAGTGACCTCCTGTTGTCTTTAGCTAGTTACAACCAGTTAAGACTCATCAACAACACAAGGGAAAAGAACCCCTTTTCGATCAATCTCCTAAAAGTGAATCTGAGGTTTGTTTTAATCCAAACGGTAATCCTAGTGAAGTGAGCACCTCCTTAGCACCACTTTCATCAAGTATGGACATGAGTTACACTTTCACTCGACAACAAAGAGAAGCCATGAATCAAACTCTTGAGGATATTTTCCAACGGCATAGGAGTACCAGAGTGTATGGTGGTTCTTCTCATGCTAGTCCACTCGGGTCACCCCCCAACAACACAAGGTATTTTGATGCTCATCAACGAGCTGAGAGACATTATAAGCAAACTCACTTAGATTCAGGGTCACAACATGAGGACCAGAACAATGAATCTAGTGACCATCACATCAACGCAGCCAATGCAATAAGGCATTCAAGAAAATCTTCTCCACTTAAAGATACCTCTCGATATGCAAATATGAGATTGAAAAGCATTGAAAAGGAGAAGAAAGCCTATCTAGATGAACAAGCCACCAAAAAGGAGAAATTTAGACAACTAGAGGAAGAGGAACGTGCATTATTGGACATAAGAAAAAGAGTCACCCAAGAAGAAGAAGATAGGCTTTATGCACAACAACTCCAAAATCAATTTAATGGGAGGGGTACCAATAGTGGGACCAACTCACCCCCATCTACTCCTTCACCAAGTCCTAGAAGAAGGTCAAGGATGCCCTCAAGGTCCCCAAGTCCTAGAGGAAGAAGGACTTCAAGATATGATCACCATAGGAGACGGTCACCTCATAGACTTTCAAAACAACCCTCCCAATGAGTACATCATGGTTCACGACATGGAGGAAGTTATGCCAACTTTGATAAAATGGATTTTATGACTATGCAACAAGAACCATCTTTTCAAGCATATGTGGAAAGATATGTGGAACAAAACAAGGACCAATTCCTAGAAAGTCTCATCAACAAAGGTGCTAAGGTCCCATACAATTTTGATGTCCATCAAAAGATTAAGAAATAGAATCCTTCAACCAATGAGGTGATCATGCAAATGCAAAAGGATATAGAAAGGATGAGGGCTCCTAAGAGCACATTTAATTTGGACTCCATATGTCCCAACCCTATAGACAAAAGTGTGGTGATGATTGAATTTCCTAAGAAGGTTGAGTTCCCAACTTATTAAAAATATGATGGCATTGGTGATCCTCATGACCATGTTAGACAATTTTATATAATGAGTTTTTCTTTTCATCATGAAGACTCCTATTTAATGAGATTATTCTCAAGGAGTCTAAAAGGTCAAGCTATGGAGTGGTTCACCAACCTTACTCCTCCAGTGAAGACATTTAAAGAACTTATCCAAAGATTTGTCCAACATTTTGCTTACAATATATCTAGGTCAGTCACAATGCTTGATTTGTGTAAACTCAAACAAAATCAAGGAGAACCTTTTATCACCTTCTTGCAAAGATGGAGACGGTTATGCTCAAAGTATCCTAGGACAATTCCTGAGGAAGAAAGAATAGACATCATTGTGAGCAATTTAATACCAGAGCTAAGGTATGAGGTCAGGAAGATCCCATTTAATTATTTTGATACCATGGTAGAAGTGGCATGTCACATAGAGGATGTCCTAAAAGAACAAGGAATTTTGGCTAAACCAACTAATAACAACAATGGCCAAAACAACAACACTAATGGTAATAAGGACAAAAAGAACCCTTATTGGAACAAGAATAAGCAAGTGGTCAATGACAGAGTTGTTGACTCATCTCAACCTAAGAATGAAGGAGTTCTTAATCTCTCCAATGTAGTCCAAGCCATGAAGCTGCAAACATCTTCAGCACAACAAGAGAATAAACCCAAGTATCAAGCGAGACCTAAAATAGAAAAGAGGCAATTTACCAAACTTGGGGACTCCTATGTAGAAATTTTCAAGATGTTAATTGCTAATTTGGTGCACCCCCAAGATCCTGCAAAGCACCGCATACCAGATCCTAAGCCTCATTGGTGGGATGAGAAGACTTTTTGTGTCTTTCACAATAGAATTGGACATGATATAGAAAATTATTTTAAACTTAAGCATCTTGTCTAAGATCTTATTGAAAGTGGATGATTACAAGTTGATGGTTTAACCACTAATGTAGATCACAAAGCTTTTAAAGAACCCTTGCCCAAATATGAGAAAGGAGAGAATTCTAGCAATAAGAATGGCAAGGCTGCTATTAATTACACCTACGCAAATGCGGAGAACGTTATTAACATGCTCGAAGTTGTTGATGATAATGTCAACATGATGAGAGGGAAAGACCCTTATGGATATGATGTGGATTTGACTCCTATGCCTGATGAAGGACCCGTTGTGGTCCTAAGAGGTCCTCTCTCATGAAGGATGTCTCAACCCCTCAATGCCATCACTAGGAGTCAGTCTCAAGCTCCCATTGTTATTAGAGGTCCTAGCTCTAGTAAATCTAAGCAGCCCATGTCAAAAGGTGCTCTCCCTAAATTTTCCATTGGTCTTGATTCAAACTATAACCTTATTGATCAATTACAATGCACACCAGTGCAAATATCTATTTTTGAGCTTTTCAAATTGTCCCCCAGGCATAAGCGTGTCCTTGAGGATGCTTTGCAAGTGGCTAATGTCCCTAATGATATAGATGTAGATCAATTCTAGAATATGGTCAACCACTTGGCTAGCCCTCACTACCTTACATTCTCAGAAGAAGATGACAAGTCATTAAGCCGCCCACACAATTTGGCCCTTCATATAGAGGTTATGATCCACAAGACCTGTGGCAGGCGCGTGTTGATAGATGGGGGTGCTGGGCTTAATATTTGTTCTTTGAGCTTATTGAAGGCCTTGGGTTATTCAAAAGAAGTCATTGATACAAGGAAGAAGATAACTATCAAAGCTTATGATGAAGCAGAATGTAGTTCTAAAGGATTGGCTATTCTTCCTATCCAAATTGGTCCTATAGAGAAAGATATTTTGTTTTAGATTGTTGATGCCAGTCCTTTGGCTTACAATATTTTGTTAGGTAGACCATGGATACATGAGATGGAAGTGGTCCCGTCTACTTATCATCAGTGTGTAAAGTTCTCTTACAATGGAATAGAAGTTTGCATACCTGGGGATAGCACACTATCAGTCAACACAATCTCAACAGGGTCTCATATTCCTTTGAATAGGGAGGCTAACACTTTTGATACTACATTTTAACAATGCAAGAATAAATTCAAGACCATAGATCTTGGTATGGGGGATTACAAATTGGATTCATTCACAAAATTGCCAATTTCCCCTAGGTCTTATGGAAAACCTTCTCAAGAAATGAAGCCCTCGTCTTTAGCCATGACATTGTTTGATAAGTTTTTGGAATCCTCAGTTCCGATTCAAGATGAAAAAGAAGAGGTTGCCATTAGGGACTGGATTTATCGAGAAGAGAAATACCTACATAATGAGAATTTTGCACCTTCCCCTAGAGCTTATGGGAGAGGGTATACATTGGTCAAGAATATGGGTTATCTAGGACATGATCCCCTTAGTCATAGGTTGAATGCTAAGGCTGAACCTCTTAACCATGCCCTTTTTGGATGAAGGAATAAGTCAACAGTTGGCTTAGGTTTTGAAAATAAGAAACAAAAAAGTGTCCCTATCTCAGCTGCGATGAACATTGACAATGAATCAGACTACACACCTAATCTTTCTAATCAACAAGACATGTCTGATCATTGGGTGCCTTCAACAAATCTCCTTTGGGGAGATTTAAAAGATTTGACAACTAACAGTACTCCTATCCTAGCTGTGATGAATAGTGACTATATGAATGCTAGATTGACAATGGAAAGTGTTGCTATCCTAGCTGCGACGGATAGTAAGAATGCTAGTGTTAGAGAAGGGGAAACTCTTCCCAATCTTGAGGCTTCTACATCACAAGGCCCAAATAATGATTCAAAAACAGACTCACATGAGTTAGAATGGGACTCACTTTTAGATGCAACAGTTGATTTGGACATGGATGTTGTCCATACTTATAGTACTCAACCCGATGCGACCAACAAGCCTAGTGTAGGACTAGAGGATTGGACTCCTCGAATTGCCTTAGTGGATGATGCTTCGTTTGGTAGGACAAATCCTGACCCGGGTATCTTAGGAGGGGACTTGATGAATCCTGATTGTATGGTCACCAGAGATAACACCTTCCACATAAACAATGTTGAACCAGTCATTGACTTACCCCTTGTTCACTATGACCTAATTGACTAGTCTCAGCGACATCAAGAGCCTAAACTCCTCACTTTTTAGAATGACTACAAAATTGCCTGCTATTTGAATGTTCTTGAACCTGTAGTCTCTTCCACCAGTGAATTGACAAAAAGTATGACAGAGCCTAATATTAAGTACCTCAGTCTAAAAATAAAAGAAAAAGAAAAAAAGAAAAAAAGGTCTGATGGCGAAAACCACTTTATGGTGGTGTCAGAACCAAAAATAGTAAAAAGAAAAAATGTATCCGAGGGTGAAAACCTCTTTGAGGTGCCTAAGGATGGGGTACTTAATAAATTTCCAAGTTACTTCCAAGATAGGTCATCAGTTCTTATTGAGCCTACACAACCAGTGAATGTGAATACAGAAGAGGCTCCCCAAATAGTGCACCTAGCTCAGTCTCTATCAGTTGAAGAAAAAGAAGCATATACAAAGTTTTTGCAAAAGAAGAAAATCAACTTTGCTTGGACATATTCAGATATGCCAGGGCTTGACACTAATCTTATTATGCATCATCTATTTATAGCTCCAGGAATAAAATCGGTCAAACAAAAGTTGAGGAAAATGCATCCTCACATAGCTCTCCTTGTTAAGGCTGAATTAGAAAAGCTCTTAGGAGTAGGATTTATTAGAGCTATCGACTATGCTGAATGGATCTCCAATATTGTTCCAATTTCAAAACATGATGGGTCCATTCGCATTTGCAAAGACTTCAGAGACCTCAAGAAAGCATGCCCAAATGATGACTTTCCACTCCCAAACATAGACATGATAGTGGATATGACGGCGGGTTATGAGATATACTCCTTAATGGATGGGTTTTCCAGATATAACCAAATAAAAATAGCTCCCGAAGATCAAGAGAAAATAGTTCACATGTGCATGAGGAACCTATTGTTGGAACGTCATGCCGTTTGGCCTAAATAATGCAGGAGAAACATACCAACGAGCTATGACCACAATTTTTCATGATATGATGCATAAGAACATGGAAGATTATGTGGATGATACCTTGGCTAAATCTAGGAAATGAGATACACACCTCGATGATTTGGAAGTGATTCTAGATCACATGGAATAGTTTCAACTTAGATTGAATCCGAAAAAGTGTGCATTTGGAGTTGCCTCAGGTAAACTCCTAGGATTCATAATTTTAGCAAAAGGAATAGAGGTTGATCCTGAAAAGGTCCAAGCTATATTAGATATGCCACCTCCAAGAAATGTTAGTCAGATGAGAAGTCTTCAGGGATGACTCCAATCCATAAGGAGGTTTATTTCATAGCTTGCAGATAGAGCACAACCATTCAATAAAACATTGCATAAGGGAGCCACATGTGCTTGGAATGAGGATTGCCAAAAGAGCCTTGATCAAATAAAATAGTATTTGGCTAATCCTCTGATTTTGATGCTGCCTATTCCTAGGAAGCCATTGATTTTATACATTTCAGCAACAGAGTCTTCCTTGGGGGCATTGTTGGCTCAATTAGATGATACTAGGAAAGAAAGGGCCATTTACTACATTAGTCGTACTCTAGTATCTTATGAGATCAATTATAATAGCATTGAAAAGTCTTGTCTGGCAGTAGTGTTTGCTTCCCAAAAGTTGCGACACTATATGCTTGCTCATACTATACATTTAGTTGCAAAAATTGATCCTCTTAAGTACTTGCTTAGTAAGGCTTCCCTCACGGGTAGGCTTGCCAAGTGGATGATGGTTTTATTTGAATTTGACATAGAGTACATTGAAAGAAAGGCCATAAAAGGGAAAGCTATTGCTGACCAATTAGCTGACTTCCCAGTTAAGGATAGTACGCCTATTCATGTAGAATTCCTAGATGAACACATACTGTATATGACTACTGCACTTGGAAGATGTTCTTTGATGGTTCCCACATGCAAAATGGATTAGGTGCTGGAGTATTATTTGTCTCTCCACATGGGTACAACATTCCAAAATCTTACAAAATTTTATTCCCATGTACAAATAATATTGCCGAATATGAAGCTTTGACCAATGGATTGAAAATGGCTATAGAATGGAACATAACAGAGTTACATGTCTTTGGGGATTCACAGTTAATTATCAACCAAGTCAATGAGGAGTATCAAACCAAGGATGATAAATTGATACCTTACAAAAAGATGGTTGAATCATTGAGATGTTACTTTACATTTGTGACATTTCAACAGATCCCTAGGATAGAGAACAAAGCTGTAGATGCTATGGCCACATTAGCTTCACTCCTTCAGTTGGAACAACATGAATCAAGATTTGAATTCCTGGTGGAAGAGCTACACCATCCCATATTTGACTCATCTAAAAGCCATGTCATTTGTACCCTGGTCACTCATGAGTCTTCCCGATATGATGCTATCTATTCATATCTCCATGATGGCATCATCCTTGACACATTCAACTATTTTGAATGTTGAAATCTTGTCCGTAATGCCTCTCACCACACCCTTATCTCTGGTGATTTATATAAGAGGGGTTTAGATGGGACACTTCTTAGGTGCTTGGAAAAGGAGGAATCCAACCAAGCGTTAGCAGACATCCACGAGGGCATTTGTGGTGGACATTCCAATGGTCTTGCCATGGCCCGAAGGTTGCTTAGGGTGGGGTATTACTAGCCCACAATGCAAACAGATGCAGTAGCTTTCTCTAAGTCTTGTGAGAAATGTCAAAAACATGGAAACCTGATTCATGCTCCAGGGAGGGAGCTAATTCCTTCTATTTCTCATTGGCCATTTCAACGTTGGGCCTTTGACCTTGTGGGGAAAATTCACCCCAATTCATCAGGTGGGCATAAGTTTATCATCACAGCTACTGATTATTTCATGAAATGGGTAGAGGCAGTCCCTCTTTCTGTTGCCTCGAGCAAGACTGTCTCACTATTTATCTTGAATCATATCATTTGCTGGTTTGGAGTGCCTTCAGAGATTATTGCTGATAATGGAGGTCAATTCAAGAACAAGAACCTAAAGCATTTATGCAAAAAGTTTAAAATCAAACAACATTGGTCCTCTATCTATTTTCCATAGGGAAACAGACAAGCAGAAGCCTCTAATAAAACCATTCTTAAAATCCATCATAGAACAGTACACAAGAATGGTAGGGATTGGCACTTACAAATCAATCCGGCACTATGGGCCTATAGAAGTAGCATTCGTACACCTACAGGAGCTACTCCTTTTGCTCTTACCTATGGTGCTGAAGTAGTGTTGCCTTTAGAAGTAGAGATCCCATCACTTAGAGTCTCACTCAAAGGTTTGATTATAGATGAGGATTACCACACCATGAGGTTACAAGAAATAGAACTTCTAGATGAGAAGCGTAAGGATTCCTTTGATCGCATGAGAGTATATCAGAAGTGTATGTCCAAAGCATTCAACAAGAAGGTTCACCCTAGGGAATTTTAGATAGGTGATCTTGTTTTGAGAGAGAACCCTAAGAATCAACAAAACAGAGAACAAAAGGGCAAGTTCGAACCTAATTGGCTTGGACCATACATTATTACAAAAACTTTTGGTACAGGTGCATATTTACTGTCGAATGAAGATGGAGAACAGCTCCCTGAGCCCATCAATATTTTGCACCTAAAGAAGTTCTATCCTTGATGCCCATTTCTGTCTGGGGGCATCCTTTGTACATATTTTATTGATCCTGAAAAAATACCAAAAAAATTCATATATGATGCTGAAAAAATCCTAAAAAATGTAAAAAGTCCAGAAAAAATACAAAAAAAAAAAAAATAGAAAAAAAATATAAAAAAATAGAAAAAGTGCCTTGGTGAAAACCTGGAAACAGGCACCTTGGTAGCAAAAATACAAAAATTGAAAAATCAAAAAATGAAAAAAGAATCCAAGTGGTGAAAACCTGGAAACAGGCGCTACTTGAGGCCTTTGCACCCTTGTCTTTTAGCATGCGTCCTTGATATCGAACCTTTCTCCATCATGCCTTGACCTTATTTGACTTGGTCTGGAATTGGTCTTTATCTTTGTCTAGGGGGCATAACTGTTAGCATAGGTCCTTTAGGTGCGTTTGTCTCTTGGGGCATTTCACAAACCGGTGTTTTTCAACACCACCCCAAATAGTGTTTCTCAACACTACCCTTGTGTCGAGTGTTTCTTAACACTTATCAGATGTCTTACCCAATAGTCCAAGTGTAATGTAATATTTCTCATTGGCAGATGTGATAACCAGAGTTTGACTCTATGACCAACACACACACACTTAAACAATCAACTCGTTGAGATATGTTAACTTTATTTTTCTTTGTGTGCTATCTATGAGGATTTCTTTGATGAGTGGTCTCTCCTTGAGAAGTTTTTGATGATGCATAGCTAGAAGACTGAGGGTATGAGAACATGTTTTATTTCTTTATCTGCTTATGGGTATATCTCGTTGATCCTGACTGTCATGAGCATTTATGCTGGTCTTCCTTGACACTAAGGATTGACAAGATATTATCCTTGACTATTTTTTGCGAGTGCATGCTTCTAGCTATCCTGACTTTAAATGTGTCTTGATGCAAGCATAATCTTTCCATATTAAAATTAGGTGATCTCACTGCACTAGTCATCTTGACCTACATGTCTTTGATGCCTAGGTGAGATTCCCACATTTATATGTGATAAAGATCATATTCATATCCACATAGTTATGCTAGTGTGCATTGTATGATCTTACGATGCTACCTAGTGCTTGATGATGATAATTAGATGTCTATAGGCGTTGTGACCTTGCAAGTTAACCACTTTTCATAGTAGCTTGCATTCTTAGGTTCATGATTAGTCTAGTTTTTCACTTTGCATATGGAGAGAGCTCTCCTTTTCATCTCATGTGGACCTGTTAGTCGACTGCGCTCACCTTTCCTTTTCTTCTCGATCACATCTTTCATTCCTTGTCTTTTTCATCTCGAACCTATTCTTGTCATCAAAAGGGGGTTAATCATATCCTCATGTCTATCTTTCAAAAAATGTCATTTTCAGAAACATGAGTCTATATCATATATACGAGAATCAAACATACATCTATGAGAGATAACATACATAAGCACATACATAAACATTTTAAGCGACGTAAGACAAGACAATACATATGAAAACTGATACACATCCAAGTGAGACAATCAAATATGATACATCAAACATCCAGTATATCTCATATATAAAAGCAAAGTCATGGTACAATGTCATCACTGATATAAACCATACAAATGAGACCCCAACTAGATCAAAAGTCTCAATAGCATCATCTAACATAAATCTAAGCCTAAGCCCTAGACCTAGGATGCACTGGTGCCATCATGTGGTGCTGGTGGAGGTGGAGGAGGTGGGGCTACTGCCCTGTCATGAACCATGTCTGATGCCCCTACCCTCTGAGAGTAGGACGGTGCTCTCTGACCCTCTGGCACTACCTGGAGATAGAGTCTATGATAATATGCAGCTTTGGCTGCCTCCCGTTGGGTCTCTAGTGTAGCTGCCTGTGCTGCCATCTCGTGGCATGCTATCTCTGCCCTGAGATCTCTCATCTACTGATCTCTCTTTGATCTCAGATCTACTAGCTGATGATCTCATACTGCTATAGTGACCCTCAGTTGCTGAATCTCTACCTTAAGAGTTTGAATGCGAGCTCTCAAATCATCCCCTGTAGATGGATCCACCTATCCCTGTACTTGCTCCTGAGAAGGTCTCTGTACCTCCTCACTCCCTGAGCCCTGACCCCATGGCTGTTTCTAGCCACCAGCTCTAGATCCCTCTCCCACCTCTCTGACCTGGCCTTCACCTCTATCCTCATTGTCTCCTCTGCCTCCTCCTCCTGGGGAAACCTGTGCTACATCTGGTACAATAAATTGAGGGAATGGTGCCCTTTGTCACTCTGCCCTATGTGCTGCATCGGCTCCCGCATCCACCATGTATGGGAGATACTCCCAGGGCTCCCTCCTAATCCCAGCTATCTCCTCGATAGCCCACTGATAGTCTAACATAGGTAGCCACCCATGTCCCTCCTCATCTTTGGCCCTCGCATATGTAGTGGTCTCTGTAGAGACTCACTGCTGCCTTCCAAACTGTCACCATACCCGAGTGATGTAGAATCTCTCGACAATCTCTGAATGTTGACCTACCAGTGGCTGAGTGCACAACATATAACTCAGCTCATCCTCTGCATCACCCCATGCCTCAACATCTCTGTATGGCCTCCATGTGAATGAGGTCATCTCATCCAGCATCCACCTGTAATGTGTCACATCCCCTGTATGATCATGTGATATGAAACCTACATATCTATAAATATATGGGTATCTCCTCTCTCTCGGCTGAACCCTGGGGCACATCACAGCAATGTGCTCCCATGCCCACACCTGTGCCAGGATGACACCACATGCCCATGTCTGATCATCATTGTAGACGATCTCATGTAGCTCATGATACATCTCTGCCAGTATGGTAGGACCCCATGCCATACGCTGCGGTCTCTTGACCAAATCCACCAGTAGTCTACCCCATCCTAGAGGGAATCCCTTCTGACTGCGATCAATCATCAGGATCTATGAGATAAATGATGCCACAATGCATGGCACCGGGAAGTCTCTACCAAAATCATCTACCAGCCTCTCCCAGCTGACATGCTTATCCAAAATGGTGACATCCTGGAACATCTCCTGTATCAATCGTCACCCCTCGGTGGCATCTTGGTCATAATACACCTGTGCCAACACACAAATCATGTTAGTTTTCATCATATGAAAACTTTACACTTACATAATTATATCTCAAAACATGATTTTACTTACAGGCTCGCCATGGCATGGTACCCGTAGGATCCTGTAGACATCCTCTAATGTGATGGATGCCTCTCTTGTCAGCAAGTGAAATGTGTTGTGCTCACTGTGCCATCACTCAGCCAAGGCTATCAGTAGCCCGTGATCAGCTCTGATGTAGGGGAACCTCAGCAGGTACCAGAATCCCATCGCTCTGATGTCATCCTCACCTGGATCATCTAGGTTCCAGACACATCTCAATCCCACCACCTTCGGCGCTCTGATGATCAATGTCAGAAAGACCTCCTACAAATCATTCAACCAAGCCATATGTCAGTGCATACTATGATGAAAATCAGTACAAGACACTTAAAGCACAACTATTGTCTAGACCCATGTCTTACTTTGCTCAAAATGATCCAAATTTTAAGTTTTATGGAGAAGTATCATGTGATACTTCTCTCTATATCAGTGCAATACACCTTTGGCCATGCGATACTTCACCCGGTATCGTGCGATATTTTGCCAGCTATCGTGCGATACTGGTGTCTATATGCACGCGATACTTTGGGGACTCGCGAAGTATTGCGCGATGTTTCTTCCCAAAGGGTGCGATACTTCTAAAGTATCGCGCAATAATTGACCTAAAAACTAAAAATTTGAAAATTTGAAAATTTTCAAAATGTGCTAAATTTGCATTAAATGCTATAAATGACCCAAACAACGACTAGTTTGCAGATACATATCGGGGCACCATAATGTGGAGGCCGGTTGTGCAACCGGGAGTGCTAAAATCAATGTATGTGGACGGGAACTCCTATTGGTTAAACCATCGCTATCTTTCAGAGCTCTAGATTCTCAAATAGTTAAAAGTCAAATGATTTTGAAAATGACATTTTCACCCCTTATATAGCATTTTGACTTTTTGACCAATTTTCAAAACACCTCAGAATTGCATGAAAATTGCACCCCTAGCTAATTTCGACGTCCTGCATCCATTTTTAGACTCAAAATCAAAATCTAAGGTCATCTTGATAGTCAAAATCACATTTCAAATCTTCTCCCTCTTCTGCGTAGTTGACAGACCCTTTTGAGGCATAACTCTTCGATCTTTGATGGAATTTCTTCCTTCCATGTCTCTCAAATTTTCTAGTCTTTCATTCACCCTACTTCTTTTCTTCTAATTCATCACTAGGGCATGTTTCACTGCCTAATGGTTATCTTATCGACCTTATCTTCAATTGTGATTGTGATTATGATTTGATCAAATCTTTATCAATTTGCTGTTCTCCTCTACCTGATTTCAATTTTGATTCTGAGGGGGCAGTACCTATGGGATTCTCATCTCTGATTCTCTTGATTTTCTTGATTCAGACATCTTTTGTGAGCTTTTGCTCAAATTTGAGATTCTTATCTCTTACTTTGAATGTGATCACAAATCGACCTCATGTTCAAAGACCTTTGTTTATGTTTGTCCAGGTGTGATCCCGGATCGACCTCACATCTGAGTTGTTTTGTGATCCCAAATCGATCTCACATTTCAACTTCATTCTTTGACTACATGTGTTCCCAAATCGACCACACATTAGTCAAAGAGGGGCAAATGTATGCACCCAAAAATGGTCGCCTAGACTTTGGGCCCCATTTATTTGATTTATCAACCCTGAATCATTTTGATCAATAATCGATATTTCCAACATTATCAATTTCTTAATCAAATCTTAATTTCGATCATATATTGGATTTTTATCCTATGGGCTAACCATTTTATCCTAAGTTTTTTAAAAGGAATATTTCCTCTCCTTTTATTAAATAAAAAGCCCCACCTTTTTTTCTTATCCTAAGTTGCACAAATAAAGTATTATTATTATTTTATGAAAAGGGAAAAAGCACTTTTTGTCTCATATGGACACAAAAGTCAACTCCTATTTTCTCATTGGAGGATATTTGTGCACAAGGATCAAGCTTCCATTTTTCTCCACCATTGATTAAGTCTTTTGCCTCTTAATCTCAATGGTCCATTTCACCTCACTTCTTATAAAAGGAGAGCTCTCTTCCTCATTTTGCATCCATCTTTTTATGCTAATGTTATGCTGCATGTTTTCTAGGTTATTTGGAGCTTATTGAAGACATTCTACATCAAGCTTTGAAGACTTGCTTTTCATTTTTGCATCTCATTTAGTTGCATATTTCCTTTGTTTAGTTGCATGATCATGTCATATTAGCTTAGTTTCTTTTTATGCAATAGATTAGCTTCACATAGCTTAATTAGGGGAATTGTAATCCATTACTATTTTTTTTCTTAGTTTAATTTGCATTGTCATTTCATAGACTATTTTGCATCATCATTTAGATTTGCATTGCATTTGCATACCTTGATTCAATTTGGGGATATTGGCATTCTTGCCCTTGTCTTTGAACTTGAATATCTCATTGTGTGGTTGACTAGCAAGGTCACTAGTTTGTAGCTCTAGCTGAGAGCAAATTTATCAAAGTCCCTTGCAACTCCATGCATAGAGAGCTATGAGTCGCTTTGTGAGGCCTCATTGTTGAGCAACCTTGCATGTAATGATTCATAGAAGTGTGGTCACTTTTACACCATACAGGGGGGACTTGAGCACTCCATCCATCCATGCATCTTGTTTTCTTCTCTCTTTTTGGGGGAGGGTTTTTCCCATGAGGTTTGTCCTCTTTCTCCACTTTATGAGAGTTATGCATTTCATGTATTTCAATTTGTACATGGGTACCTAACATGGCCTAATTGCCGGGACCTATCTTGCATTGTGAGTTTAAGTGCATTCCCCTAAGTTGCACTTAAGGGGGGGTGTTGGTGTAATTAATTATTCCTAATTAAACTTTGCTTAATCTTACTTAGGTTAATGCATTGCATAGTAATTTGTGATTGGGACACCTAGGAGTGTGCACATCTAATAAGCACATGGTGTAGGAGAAATTCCACTTTTGGTGTGATAGTTGTCATCACATACCTTGTTGTGTGTGAGATCCACCTTTTGTGCTCTTATCACATTATCATTCTAATCCAATGCACATACTTCATTGCATAATGGAGGATGATCCACATTTGGTGGACATGTGATTACACCTAGCATAGTTGATATCTTATCAACTCCTTATCATTGTCTCTTATCTCCTTTCCTATATAAGGAGGCCTATTATGTACATTTTAATCATGTCCATGATCAATAATATCATTCTTGCATCTTAATGCAATTGTCTTGCCAATCTCTTATGGAAGTTATCTTGGAATTGTATTCGATCTTGGGGGTATTGTAGAGTCACCTAAAACTCTAACAATGCTTCTCAGATGTATCAACTGTAGTCACAACTTTTGATTTTTTAGTCTTAGCCACTGGGATAATTGGCTTCTCAGCCTCCTTTTGCTTATCATTATTTTGTGCTACAGATGTCTTAGCAGTATCAACCTTTTTTGGCTCCCATTTCTTTCCCTTGACATTCTTGACCTTTACAATGTAATCACCCTTTGGTTTTCTTCCAATGGGATCCTTGGGATTGGTACTTTTAATGGATATACTAGTAGCCTTACCAGTATTATCATTTGACATCATGCCCATGGTTTGCACTTGTGCAACCATTTCTATAGTAATCCTATAAATTTCCTCCTTTGATGGTCTTCTGAAGTTCATCCCCTCTGGGATAGATGCCATGTTACATTCTCTATCATCAACATTTTCATTATCAAAGAAAACTTGCTCATGGAACAATACTTTATTTTGCATTTTCAAACATACATCGGTTTCTTCATCATAATATAAAGCATCTTTATGTCCAAGATATGAATCAACAAGATTACACCCAATGTCATCATTATTTTCTTCTTTGTCTAAGTTTTCAAGATCCTCATCCTGGTAAGTAGATATGGATTTTGCAACTACACAATGTTTTGAAGAATGGGGAGATTGACAAGCCATACACCAGTGTGTATCTTATATAATATTTTTAGAGGATTTATGTAATGGATCAGGGATATTTTTATCATTATTACCTTTTGCAGGAGGGACAATGTGCTACCATCTTTCCACTGGGTGTTATAAGGAAAATTCTGCAATCTATTTTGCCTATTGAAGTTGTTATTAAACCGTGGTTTCTCTATAGTAGAAACCCTGTCATTTCTATTTCTGGGTGGTTTCAAGTCTTTAAGGGAATTCAACACCTTATCCAACTTGTCCTCTTACCTTTTGTTTCCCACAATTCTTTCACTATCCCTCTTATTTCCCCTATTTCCAAACAATTTAGGATCATCTTTTTTTCCTCCCAGTTTTCTAGATATTTTCATGTTGTTTTCAATATTAACAACAATCCTAAAAGAATCCCTCAAAGTCCTTGGTCCTTTATCTCTTAAAAGATACCCAATCTTTCCATAAAAGGAATTAAAATATGTAGTCATGCAAACATTATCATCTAACCTCAAAACTTGGAATAGTTTGTGCATACCTTTCTGGAATCTCATATTGAATTAAGCTGTAGACTCATTTTGGTTTTTCCTTATGTTATTAAATTCATTCAACATGAAACTGACATTTGGCCTATCACCATACTGCTCCTTAAAACATTTCTCAAATGTATCCCATGAATCAACACTATGATCTGGGAGTCTTTTAAACCAGTCCCCGACATCTTCAACTAAGGATTGAACAAACAACTTCATAAATACATCTTCATGTTGTACCTCATAATCATTCAACATATCAATGAACAACTTGAAGTGTTCCTCACAACTGATAGCATTATTTCCAGCAAATTTATTTTCCTTATCTCTTAACTCAGTTGGGATAATATTTGGATAACCAGGTATCCCATCAAAGAAAAGTTTCCTATACCCCTCTAATTGTATAGGTGTCCTTTAAAAAGTTAGTCCAGTGTTTCCACTAGGACCACCACTAGATGTTATACCCCCACCCATATGCACATTTAACTATTGTTTAAGCTCAACATTTATCTTGGAAGATGAATAAGGAGCATTAAGAACATCAGGTTTACCAAGAAAGGTAGCATGAGTGGTTCTAGATGGCATACCTATTTCATTTGTAGATGGTCCAGAAGTATCTGTAGATGAAGATTTCAAGAATTGTATCTTCTTTCTTGTCTCTACAATAGATGCTCCAACTTCATCTTTATCTAACTCCCTTGTTAAGTCATCTCTTTCTTTTCTTCTTTTCTCCATCTCTATATCAAAATTTGAAATAGGTGGTGAAATCTTTGGTTTCATTATAGGTTCATTTATCTTGATTCCAACCACCTTTTTCTTACCTTTGTTGTTGTCAACAACAATAGGATTAGTAAAATTGTCTTCTTCCTTTTCATCAGGCTGAGTCACATAACTTTTCACTTGCCTAATCACATGACCTTCATTTCAAATTCATGTCACTTTGACAAACATTCTTTTTACACTTCTTAAGGCAGTAAGGTTACCAAAGAGGTCCGGGTGTAAAGCTCTAGGAGCAGAAGAAAATATTTTGTTCCTTTCCTTTCACTCATCAATTTCTCTAAGTAAAGAATCTCTTTCCATCAATGCATTCATGGTCTCTGCCTCTCTCTCCTTCTGCAAATGTTTGTATATGGCATCTTTCTCTGCCAGTTTTAACCTCAACACACCTAAATCAGTTGGGTTAATCATAGTATCATTGGAGCTTGAAGATACATCCATATCTATGATGTTTTGATAAGGGAAATGGACACATATTGGTTCCATTGGTTTCATATTAGAGATATATTTATTTTTATGTGCACCTGACATATGACTTCTACTCCTTGCCTTTGCATTTTGATCTACTAGAGGTATGACTTTGTCTTGAAATAATACCTCTGGGGTATCATAGAAATTATCTCTTGAAAGGCCACTATTAGATTTTAAGCTTTTGTATATGGACTCATTTTTATTAGCAGATGTGTATAATACCCCATCTCCTTCACTATTATGTTCCCTCACAGGTGCACTAGTAGATTCACCACCTTTCCTTAGCGAATTCTTCTTTCCTAACCAAGATAATTCTTCCAAATTTATTTCTAACTATTTCTTGATAAAAGCCCTCATATTTTTTTATTTTATCCATAGTTTATAATTTGTAAATACACACTATTTCTAACCCTTTGAGTCACCAACCACGTTAAATGGGAACTTCTAATAGACAAAACTTGAGAATCTAAAGAAACTTCAAACAATAAAGGAAAAAACAGAGTCCCAAATAAACTCAAATACATGTGAATAAGATGACCCATGAGAACACTTTTTACTAACCCAACAAGTACCAATATGACACTTGTACTGCATTACCTATGGAAATTCCCATAGTAAAGTCCCCAGTAGAGTCACCATTTTGTTGGCTTCTGATTCAATAGATTATGAATAACCAAGAGACAACAAACAAAGTACACCTAGGGGTCAGCTATTTCCCATATTTAGAATAATTTATTTGACCTTGGGCCAACTAGCAAGGTAACAATTCCTTCTACACTTCGAGCTCTACAAAACAAAGGTGGGTACACTTGGGCTCTGCTCCTTGGTCACTGAATATATCTCTTCCATCTTACTCTCCCGACCAATCCATTTATTCAATATCTACTCCAAATTTGTTTTGTCTTCTTTAAAATAATTTAGAATATCAAAAAGCTTAGAAATCCTATAATAAAGAATTTTGGTATCAACAAAACTAAGAAGATGCACAATTGTATCACTGATTTTCTCCTCATATCTTTTTACAACTTCCACTGAGCTATGTCCTTTAGATTTGACTTCTCATCTTGCAGTTCCTCATCAAATTGAGCATCAGGGGCCATGGGAGATGGGGGAATATAAATGATAGGGCTTGAGCTAGGTTGTGGTGTAGGGGATGACATAATCAATCTTGTGGAAGACTCACGTATTTCAAACTATAAGGCTGATTGATCTCCAAGCCTACAAAGTCTTCCCATCAGTTCACTCTCTCTTCTATTTTCATTATAGTAATATTCCATGAGCTTCTCACATTTGAGCCTAAACGCTTCCATAATCTTCTTGTCCTTCAGTGTTGTGTCCTTAGAAATTTTTTTTGTTTGAATAATAATGTTTGTTGCTTCCACCATTGAAGTATCACTCACCCTCTTTACCATCAAACCACCCACCAAAGCTATGCTGGATCCCTCACCCCTTTTAGTCTTATCTTGCTTTTGTAATGAATACATTACAAGAGAAACATGGTCATCACTGAACACAACTCCCTTTGATGCTTCTATGGCTTCTTTTTTGTACTGTATGAAGTGTCAGTCTTATTTCTGACAGCATCAAAGACCACTATATCAACAATATCCCATTCATGCAAAATTAAGACCCTTACATCCATGATCATTTTCCTCCCCTCCTCAGGGGTAATCCTTCTGAATTCATCAAGCATTTATTTATTTATTTCATCTTTAATAAAATAGCCCTCTTTATCAGGTTTCTCTGCCCATCTCTTCTCACATCTACTCTCAAAACTAGAGATACCCGCTCTCCAAGCAAATTGAAAAAATGCCCTAGATCTAACAAAATTATCATCAAATAGAAATTTGTTGCAAGATTCCCTGATAATAGTGTCAAGCTCTTTACCTTTATATGTTTCAACTATAAGATCCATGGGAGGGGCAACTGACTCCTCTGACACTCCTTCCTACAACTCTAATTTTTTTAGAACAAGATCTCCTGCACTACCAAGTTGAACTAGCTATTTTGCTGCTTCTTGTTCATTCTCAAAATGTATTGGGGATTGAGAAGGTGAATAGGCTTCACCACTTGACTGGGTATCTTCATCCACTCTATGCTTCTTTGGTGATGAGCTAACAAGAGACTTAGATGAAGGCATTTTGTAAGGCACACACACATGGGATAGTGGTAGCCTTTCCTCAAATTTTGTGCCTTTGTCATCTGTAACCTGGTTAGGCTTTATTACACTATACCCTGCCCTTTGTTGTAACACATAATCTCCTTGGGAAATTTTAGGTACAAATACAACTCTTTTCATTACCAGATTGGCTTGATTAGGATGGGCCTCAATTACTCTGGTCTTCTTCTCATTCAAAACACCCATAATTTCTTCAAAATACATCATTAACTTATTAATTTTTTTACAAAAGGGCTTAACATCCCCTAGAGGGTTATACTTACTATCAAAGTGGTTAAAAAAATCAAGGGTTCTCTTATAAACCAACCACTTTTCTTTCCTTACCTCCTTCTCTTGGAGAGAGAACTCATTTCTTATAATATCTTCTAGAAAATGGAATTGGTGAGCCATATCCCTTGCCTTTAATCTCATCCTAGATATTTGGAAGAATCCCTCAAGATCATAAAACCTTTCAACATATGTCCTCATGCCATAGGGATTTAAAAATTTACTCAAATGGACCCAACCCCCTTTGGAAATCACAAAATGATGGGCCATAGTGAAAATTGGAAAGTTTGTGCCTCTGCCCCTTCCTATCTGTACACACAAAAGTAGCGCACTTCTATGAATCCTTACATGCAAGGAAACTCAAGAATGAGCCCTCACAAATAGATCCATAGCTCTTTATGTATGGAGTTGCAAGATTGTAAAATTGCTCTCAGCTAGAGCTATGAAGCTAATGACCTTGCCAGTCAACCACACAATGAGAGATTTAAGTGAAGACACAGGCAAGAGTGCCAATATCTCCAATGAAATCAAATGAAATTCAATGCAAGTAAACTAAGAATGAAGATGAAAGCTAAGCTAAATGATAACAATGCAATGCTTGAAAGGAAATCTAATCTATGAAAGGAAAGTACAAGCTAGACTATGAAAGGAAAGTACAAGTCCTACAATCCCTCCTAATTAAGCTATGTGAGACTAATATATTGCATAAATGAAATCTATGCTAAGAATGCCATGATTATGCAACTATGAAAGAAAACTAAATGAGATGCAACAACAATGTCTTCAAATCTTGGATGCAAGGATGTCTTCAAAGAGCTCCAAATGACCTAGAAAACCTGCAGCATAACATTAGCATAAAACATGAATGTATTCTCTATATGAGGAAGAGAGCTCTCCTTTTATAGGAAATGAAAAGGAATGGACCATGGAGATTAAGAGGAAAAAGACTTACTCAACAGTGGAGCATCAAAGAAGAGCAATCCATGTGCACAAATATCCTCCAATGAGAAAATAAGGGTTGACTTTTGTGTCCACATGAGATAAAAAGTGCTTTTTCCCTTTTTATAAAATAAGAATAATGCTTTATTTGTGCAACTTAGGATTGTATGCACCCAAAAATGGTCGCCTAGACTTTGGGCCCCATTTATTTGATTTATCAACCTTGAATCATTTTTATCAATAATCAATATTTTCAACATTATCAATCTCTTGATCAAATTCTAATTTCGATCATATATTGGATTTTTATCCTTGGGCTAACCATTTATCCTAAGTCTTTATTTGATTAAAAGGAATATTTCCTCCCCTTTTAATTAAATAAAAAGCCCCCACTTTCCTCTTATCCTAAGTTGCACAAATAAAACATTATTCCTATTTTATAAAAATGGAAAAAGCACTTTTTGTCTCACATGAGGCTCAAAAGTCAACACTTCACTCTCATTGGAGGATACTTGTGCACATGGATTGCTCCTCTTTCAAGCTCCACCGCTGATTAAGACTTTTTGCCTCTTAATCTTCATGGTCCATTTCACCTCATTTCTTATAAAAGGAGAGCTCTCTCCTTCATTTGCATACCATGTTTTTATGCTAATGTTATGCTGCAGGTTTTAGGTGCATTTAGAGTTTGAAGACATTGAAGACTTGTTGCATTTCATTGTAGTTGCATATTTCCATTCTTAGTTTAGTTGCATGATAATGACATTCTTAGTTTAGTTTCCTTTTATGCAATAGAATAAGCTCACATAGTCTAAATAGGAAGGATTTGTAATCCATTGGTATTTCCATTTCATAGCTTAGTTTGTACTTCCATTTTCATAGCATAGCTTGCACATTTGCATCTTCATTTTATTTGCATTGCATTGCATTTTCATAATGATTCTTGAGGATATTGGCACTCTTGCCCTTGTCCTCACTTGAATCTCTCATTGTGTGGTTGACTAGAAAGGTCACAAGCTTGTAGCTCTAGCTGAGAGCAAATACATCATAGTCCCTTGCAACTCCATGCATAAAGAGCTATGAGCCGCTTTGTGAGGCCTCATTCTTGAGCAACCTTGCATGTAATGGTTCATAGAAGTGCACCATTTTAGTGTGTACATTTTTGGCACCCACCATGGGGCAGAGTAGATAGCTTTGTCCTTTCATTTGATGTATTTTTCATCATTTTCAGATTAATTTTCAGAAAAATCTATGTTTTCTGGTTTTCTGTCTCAGATTATCGCGTGAAACTTCTCAGAAGTATCGCGCGATATACTTTCTGTCTTGGCACAATAGTTCACGCGGAAAAATTATCGCACGACTATATTGACTTCTGTCGCCTGACATCGGGCGAAGTATCGCCTGGCATTGTGCGAAGTATCACGCGACTGAGAAATATTCCGCGACTGAGAAGTATCGCCCGACTATAGGAAACTGTATCGCACGATACTGTTGAAGTTTGAGAAATATCGCCTGGTCTGGCAGAGACTTGCGTTTTCAATTTTCTTGTCCGAATTTGATTATTTTAGCTTGCTGTTTTGTTTTGCTTTGTTTAGATAGGTCTAACCTGCATCTTTTAGCTTAAATCTATCAGATTATTGCACATTTACATTTGGATTTTGATTTTGCTAACATTGTGGGTCTAACAAGTTGTGTTTGTAGGTGCTCTTCTTTGCTTGAAAATTGCTAAAAACGCATGTCAAAGAGGGCTACTAACAGTTTTTGCAGGGCTGCCCAAGCATAAAAATAAAAAAAAAATCTTGCTTGTTTATTTGCTTTCCTTTTAAGTGTGGCAAAAACTAGTTTTTTCATTTATTAGGCACTTAAGATCTTGTTGTAGGAATTCTTGGGTGGTAGGAGAAGTATGCTCTTCACCATTTTGGTGAACTAGAAAATCTTGACCCATCTTTGAATTTTGAAAACAAGAGGGTAAATGAACTTTGCTTGGTGTGTTTGGGAGAGATTCTTGAGATAGGGGAGTATGCTCTTCACCCTTGTGGTGAACCAAAAACCTTGAACCTCAAGATTTGATCCATTTTTGTTTAGTTTAGGAATCCTTTAGCGGGCCTGCTCTTGAGCAATCAAGATGAACGACTCAAGTGGGGACAACCTTGTCATCATTTTCCTTGTTGGCAAGTGATTCCAACTCACTATAATATCAAGGCTATCAAGGACACCAAAAACCTTGATAGACATAACACTTGTCTTCGTTTGATGTGAGTAGCTCATGGGATTGCGACCATGGGGAAAATATTGAACAAGAATGCTTAAGGTACTCTTGAGGCCGCAAGGTCCTAGTCCTTTATGAGGAGCAAGAGGGGTGTTGTGAACGAAAATCCTTATTAAGAACCATTAGATAGAAGCCACCCTCTTTTAGCCGCTTATCTTCTTAGTGCAAGGATTGATCCAAGTGGTTTACTCGGATCACCTTAAGATACTCACCATATGTGTCCCTTTGGTTGTGTCATTTGACATTTCCATGACAAAGCCAACATCTCTTGTGGGTAACCACTTGGTGTGAGGCGAGGGGGCATCAAGTTGTGGGCTAAGTTGGTAAGTATTGAGCCTTGACTTTCTAGGATAGATTTTCTTGAAGTGTCTTCGATTGTGTGATACCAGTGCAAACATTCTTACATACAAACAATCAGTAGCATTCATAGGGTATTGTTTCAATTTTGATATCACAAGTGTTTGTCTTGGCAAGGTTGCTTTTGCCCTTGTTTCAAGTGTTTGAGACCATATTTTGATCCCTTGCTATTTGCAAACCTACCGAAATTCTACTGATACTGTGACTGAAATCGAAAACATCAACCCTCCGACTGGAAATTTTGACCAAACAGACCCAAAAATGCAAATTTCACACAATTCTGGTCAAGAGTTAAATAATTCTGCAACAGTATCGCACCCTGTAAGGTGAAGTATCACGCGATACTTCGCGCATGCTAGAAATATCACCCCCTTTGAAGAGAAATATCGTGCGATAGTTCACCCCTGACGGACTATCGCCCGGCCTGCCTAGAGTATATCGCCTGCCAGTATTAAGAAGTATCGCCTGGCTTAGGGTGAAGTATCGCACGGGTATAGGTTTATTGCCCCAGTAGCCTGGAGTATATCGCCTGGTTTATTTTTGCCGTGCTTAAATTTTGGTCAGTTTCAGTTGCTGTCAATTAGGCTAGGTCTTAGAGCAGGCTTCTCACCCTGACGTTTGAGATCTGTCTTGACTCCAAATTTTTGGTTTTTAGTCCTCCGGGATAGCATCATTTGATTTACAAAGTCACTTCGGAATAATTATCAAGTTAGAAAGCCATTCTTGGTGCCAAGGTTCATCTTTAAAATTGTTAGCTATATTCTGGAAAAATTTTAGTTCTCTTATTGTCCAAATCGCTTTCATTTTCATCTTAATTTCAATTATCTTTTGGCCTAGTCCAACCTCCTGATTCAAAAGTGCAAGGGTAGTCACCTTTTGATTTGAAGCACCTCTTTGATAGTGTTGGTAAAGCCCTCTTTTTCTTTTCATTTCTCTTTGGACAATAGAGGACTTCAATTATCCTAGTTTGGTGTTGACACTTTGAAAGGTCACCTTATCATTGATAATATCTCTCTTTCATGTCAGTTACGACAAGGTACCAAGTTAATCAAGGGAAGCGAGCCCCTGTTGCCTTTAGCCAGTTACCACCCGTCAAGACTCGTCGACAACCTAAGGGAAAAGGACCCCTTTTTGACCAATCTCCTAAGAGTGAATCCGAGGTTTGTTTTAATCCGGGAGCTAATCCTAGTGAAGTGAGCACCTCTTTTGTACCACTTTCATCAAGTATGGACATGAGTTACACTTTCACCTGACAACAAAGAGAAGCCATGAATCAAACTCTTGAGGATATCTTCCAACGACACAGAAGAGAGTATGGTGGTTCTTCTCATGCCAGTCCACCTGGGTCACCTCCTAACAACGCAAGGTATTTTGATGCTCATCAATGAGCTAAAAGACATCATAAGCAAGCTCACTCAGATTCAGGGTCACAACACGAAGACCAGAACAACAAATCTAGTGGTCACCACATCAACGCAGCTAATGCAGTAAGGCATTCGAGACAAACCTCCCCACTTAAAGACACCTCTCGATATGCAAATACACGATTGAGAAGCATTGAGAGAGAGAAGCAAGCCTACTTAGATGAACAGGCTGCTAAAAAGGAAAAATTCTGACAACTAGAGGAAGAGGAACGTGCATTGTTGGATATACAGAAAAGAGTTGCCCAAGAAGAAGAAGATAGACTCTATGCACAACAACTCCAAAGCCAATTTAACGGGAGGGGAGCCAATAGTGGGACCAACTCGCCCCCATCTACCCCTTCCCCTAGCCCTCAAAGAAGATCAAAGACACCCTCACGATCCCCAAGTCCTAGAGGAAGAAGGACTTCAAGATATGACCATCATAGGAGACAGTCATCTCATAGACATTCAAAGCAACCCTCCCAATGAGCACATCATGGCTCACAACATGGAGGCAGTTATGCTAAATTTGATCATATGGACTTCATGACTATGCAACAAGAACCATCCTTTCAAGCCTATGTGGAGCAATATGTGGAACAAAACAAAGACCAATTCTTGGAAAGTCTTATCAACAAAGGCGCTAAAGTTCCATATAATTTTTATGTTCACCAAAAGATCAAGAAACAGAATCCTTCAACTGATGAGGTGATCTTACAAATGCAAAAGGATATAGACAGGATGAAGGCTCCCAAGAGCACATTTCATTTGGACTCCATATGTCCTAACCCCATTGACAAAAGTGTGGTGATGGTAGAATTTTCTAAGAAAGTTGAATTCCCAACATACGACAAATATGATGGCACTGGTGACCCTCATGACCATGTTCGACAATTCTACATAATGAGCTTTTCCTTTCACCATGAAGACTCCTACTTGCTGAGATTATTCCCAAGGAGTTTAAAAGGTCAAGCCATGGAGTGGTTCACCAACCTTTCCCCTCCAGTAAAGACATTTAAAGAACTTGTCCAAAGATTTGTTCAACATTTCACTTACAATTTATCTAGGTTGGTCACCATGCTTGATTTGTGTAAACTTAAACAAAATCAAGGGGAATCTTTTGTCACCTTTTTACAACGATGGAGGCGATTATGTTCGAAATACCCAAGGACAATCCCTGAAGAAGAGAGAATTGATATCATTGTGAACAATCTAATACCAGAACTCAGATATGAAGTCAAGAAAATCCCATTTAATTCCTTTGATACTATGGTAGAGGTGGCATGTCGCATTGAGGATGTTCTAAAAGAACAAGGAATTTTGGCTAAACCAACAAATAACAACAATAGCCAAAATAACAATACTAATGGTAACAAGGACAAAAAGAATTCCTATTGGAACAGAAACAAGCAAGTGGTCAACGATGGAGTTGTTGATTCATCTCAGGTAAAAAATGAAGGAGTTCTTAACCTCTCTCATGCAGTTCAAGCTATGAAGTTGCAAACATCTTCAATGCCACAAGACAAACCTAAGTATCAAAAGAGATCTAAAATAGAGAAAAGACAATTTACTAAATTGGGAGAATCTTATGCAGATGTTTTCAAGACACTAGTTGCTCATAATTTGGTGCACCCACAGGATCCTACAAAACATCGAATACCGGATCCTTTACCTCATTGGTGGGATGCTAAGGCTTTTTGCATTTTCCATAATGGGATTGGACACGACATAGAAAATTGTTTTAAACTCAAGCATCTTGTCCAAGACCTTATTGAGAAAGGACAATTACAAGTGGATGGGTTAACCACTAATGCAGACCATAAAGCCTTTAAAGAGCCCTTGCCTAAATATGAAAAAGGAGAGAATTCTAGCAGTAAGAATGGCAAGGCGGCCATTAACTATACATACACACATGTTGAAAATGTGATTAACATGCTTGAAGTGGCTGACGATAACATCAACATGGTGAGAAAGAAAGATCCTTATGGACATAATGTGGACTCAACTCCTATGACTAATGAAAGACCCGCTGTGGTGATAAGAGGTCCTCACTCACAAGGAATGCCCCAGTCCCTCAATGCTGTCACTAGGGGTCAAGCCCAAGCACCCATTATCATCAAAGGTCCTAGCACTAGCAAGTCTAAACAGCCCATGTCCAAAGGTTCTCCTCTCAAATCTGCCGTTGGTCCTGATTCCAATTATAATCTTATTGACCAGCTACAACGTCCACCCGCTCAGATATCCATTTTTGAGCTTTTAGAATTATCTCCTAAGCACAAACGCGTCCTCGAGGATGCTTTGCGAGCAGCCAATGTCCCTAATAACTTAGATATTGACCCATTCCAAAATATGGTCAACCATTTGGCTAGCCCTCATTACCTCACCTTCTCAGAAGAAGATGACAAATCCATTAGTCACCCACATAATTTGGCCTTACACATCGAAGTCATGATTCATAAAACCTGTGTTAGGCATGTACTGATAGATGGGGGTGCGGGGCTCAATATTTGTACCCTGAGTTTGTTGCTAGCTCTAGGGTATTCTGAGAACGTCATTGACACAAAGAAAAGGATCATAATCAAATCATATGACGAGGCAGAAAGAAGTTCTAAGGGATTGGCTATTTTGCCTATTCGCATTGGTCCCGTAGAAAAAGATATATTATTCCAAATTGTTGATGTTGGACCTCTAGCCTATAACATTTTGCTAGGTAGGCCATGGATTCACGAAATGCAGGCAGTCCCATCAACATATCACCAGTGTGTTAAGTTTCCCCATAACGGTGTAGAAATTTGCATCCCCGGAGACAGTGCTCTATTAGTTAATAACATTTCTGCAGGATTACATGTACCTTTGAATAGGGAAGCTGACAATCCTAGCAGTTCACTTGAACAATGCAAGCAAAAATTCAAGACCATGGACCTTGGGATGGGAGATTATAAGATTGATTCTTTTACAAAAATGCCAATCTCTCCTAGGTCTTATGGGAGACCATCCCCAAATGTGAAGCCTTCGTCATCAGCAATGACATTATTTGGGAAATTTGTTGAGTCTTCGGTCCCCATTCAAGAAGAGAAAGAGGAAGTTGCTGTAAGGGACTGGATATATCACGAGGAGAAATACAAACATAACAAGAATTTTGCTCCTTCACCTAAAACTTATGGGAAAGGGTATACATTGGTTAAAAATATGGAATATCCGGGATATGGTCCCCTTAGTCATAGGCTGGATGCTAAAGCTGAGCCTCTTGATCACACTCTTTTTGGATGAAAGAATAAGTCCATGGTCAGCTTAGGTTTTGAGAATAAGAAGACAAAAGGTGTCCCTGTCCCAGCTGCGATGGACAGTGACAGTGATGCAGATTATACGCCTGATCTCTCCAACCAACAAGATGTGTCTGATGATTGGGTTCCCTCAATGAATCTCCTTTGGGGAGATTCCACAGATTTGATGCTTAATAGTCCTACTATCCCAGCTATGATGGATAGTGACTGTGTGACTTCTAGATCGACAAAGGAAAGTGTTACTATCCTAGCTGCGACGGATAGTACCAATACTAGCACTAGAGAGGGGGAAACCCTTCCTAACCTTGAGGCTTCTACATCATGAGGCCTAAATGATGACTCAGAGACAGACTCCCATGAATATGAATGGGATTCGCTTTCAGATGCAACAATTGATCTAGATGTGGATATTATCGATGCCTATAGTACCCAACCCGATGTGACTAACGATCCTAGTGTCAGACTAGAGGATTTCCCTCCTCAAATCGCCTTAGTAGATGACACTTCGTTTGATAGGATGAGTCCTAATTCAGGTATCTTAGGAGAAGACTTGATGAACTCTGATTATATGGTCACCAGAGATGACACCTTTCGCATTAACAACATCAAACCCACCATTGACTTACCCCTTATTCACTTTGACTTGATTGACTGGTCTCAGCGCCACCAAGAGCCCACATTCCTCACATTTCACAATGATTACGAAATTGCTTGCTATCTGAATGCTCTCAAACCCATGGCTTCTTCCACCAGTGAACCAACAACCAGCATGACAGAGCCTGATATTAAGTACCTCAGTCTCAAAACAAAAGAGAAAAAGAAAAATAGGTCTGATGGCGAAAACCACTTTGTGGCGGTGTCAGAACCAAAAATAGTAAAAAGAAATGATGCATCCAAAGGTGAAAACCTCTTTGAGGCACCTAAGGATGGGGTACTTAATAACTTGCCGAATTATTTCCAGGATAGATCATCAATATTGATTGAACCAACAAAGCCGGTCAATTTAAACATAGAAGAAAATCCTCAGATAGTCCATCTTGCTCAGTCTTTATCAGAGGAAGAGACCAAGGCATATGTACAGTTTTTACAGAAAAAGAAAATTAATTTTGCATGGACCTACTCAGACATGCCAGGGCTTGACGCAAATCTCATAATGCATCACTTATCTATAGCTCCAGGAGTCAAGCCAGTAAAACAAAGATTAAGAAAAATGCATCCACATGTAGCTCTACTTGTCAAAGGAGAATTAGAAAAACTTTTGAGAGCTGGATTTATTAGAGCCATCGATTATGTAGAATGGATCTCAAACATAGTACCAGTCTCCAAACATGATGGGTCCATTCGTGTCTACACAGATTTTAGAGATCTAAACAAAGCCTGCCCAAAGGATGATTTTCCACTTCCAAACATTGACATGATAGTGGACATGACGGCAGGCTATGACATATATTCCCTAATGGATGGTTTCTCGGGGTATAATCAAATCAAAATAGCTCCTGAAGACCAAGAGAAAACAACATTCACATGTGCATGGGGAACCTACTGCTGGAACGTCATGCCATTCGGGTTAAAGAATGCAGGAGCAACCTACCAAAGAGCTATGATGACTATCTTTCATGATATGATGCACAAAAATATGGAAGATTATGTGGATGATACCCTGGCAAAATCAAGAAAAAGGGACACACACCTCAATGATCTGGAAGTAATTCTAGATCGTATGGAACAATTTCAACTCAGATTGAATCCAAAGAAGTGCGCATTTGGCGTCACCTCAGGCAAACTTTTAGGATTCATAATATTAGCAAAAGGTATCGAGGTTGACCCCGAAAAGGTCCAAGCAATCCTAGATATGCCACCTCCTCGAAATATCAGCCAAATGAGAAGTCTTTAGGGACATCTTCAATCAATTAGGAGGTTTATTTCTCAGCTTGCAGATAGAGCGCAACCCTTCAACAAGACATTGCATAAGGGTGCTTCTTGTGTTTGGAACGAGGATTGTCAAAAGAGCCTAGATCAGATCAAACAATACTTGGCCAATCCTCTGATCCTAATGCCTCCTATTCCAGGGAAACCATTGATCCTATATATTTCAGCTACAGACACTTCCCTGGGGGCATTATTGGCTCAAACAGATGATACTGGGAAAGAACGGGCCATCTACTATATCAGCCGTACTCTAGTCTCTTATGAGATCAATTACAATAATATTGAGAAGTCTTGTCTCGCGGTGGTGTTTGCTTCTCAAAAGTTGCACCACTACATGCTTGCTCATACCATACATTTGGTTGCCAAAATTGATCCCCTTAAATACTTGCTTAGTAAGGCTTCCCTGACGGGTAGACTTGCTAAATGGATGATGGTCCTCACTGAATTTGACATAGAGTACGTTGAAAGAAAGGCAATAAAAGGGCAAGCTATTGCCGACCAATTAGATGATTTTCCAATCCAGGATAGTATGCCAGTCCAAGTGGAATTCCTAGATGGACACATCTTATATACCACTACTCGCACTTGGACAATGTTCTTTGATGGCTCCCGCATGCAAAATGGATCAAGTGCTGGAGTGTTATTTGTTTCTCCACATGGGTACAACATTTCGAAGTCTTACAAACTATTATTCCCATGTACCAATAATATTGCAGAATATGAAGCTTTAACTAATGGCTTAAGAATGGCTATAGAATGGGACATCACAGAATTACATGTCTTTGGGGATTCCCAGTTAATCATCAACCAAGTCAATGAAGAGTATCAAACCAAGGATGACAAATTGATACCCTATAAAAAGATGGTTGATTCTTTGAGACGCTATTTCACCTTTGTGACGTTTCAACAAATCCCTAGGATAGAGAACAAAGCTGCAGATGCCATGGCCACATTAGCTTCACTTCTTCAGTTGGAGATACATGAATCCAGATTTGAATTCCTGGTGGAAGAGCTACACCATCCCATCTTTGACTCGTCTGAAAGCCGTGTCATTTGTGCCATTATCACACACGAGTCTTCCCGATATGGTGCTATCTATTCATATCTTCATGATGGCATCATCCCTGACACATTCACCCACTCCAAACGCCGAAACCTCATCCATAACGCCTCTCGCCACACCCTCATCTCTAGTGATTTATATAGGAGGGGTTTAGATGGGACGCTCCTTAGGTGCTTGGAAAAGGAGGAATCCAACCAAGCGTTAGCTGACATCCACAAGGGCATTTGTGGTGGACATTCTAATGGTCTTGCCATGGCCCAAAGGTTGCTTAGGGCGGGATATTATTTGCCCACAATGCAGATGGACGCAGTCACCTTTGCTAAGTCATGTGAAAAATGTCAGAAACATGGCAACCTGATTCATGCTCTAGGTAGGGAGCTGATTCCTTCTGTTTCTCATTGGCCATTTCAGCGCTGGGCCTTTGATCTGGTTGGGCAGATTCATCCCAACTCATCAGGTGGACACAAGTTCATTATTACTGCCACTGACTACTTCACAAAATGGGTGGAGGCTGTACCACTTTCTGTTGCTTCAGGAAGGACCATTTCTTTGTTCATCTTGAATCATATCATTTACCGATTTGGAGTGCCTTCTGAGATCATTACTGATAATGGAGGTCAATTTAAGAATAAGGACCTAAAGCACCTATGCAAAAAGTTTAAAATCAAGCAACATTGGTCCTCCATCTATTTTCCACAGGGAAATGGATAGGCAGAAGCTTCTAACAAAACCATTCTTAAGATTCTTCATAGAACAGTGCACAAGAATGGTAGGGATTGGCACTTACAAATCAATATAGCACTATGGGCTTACAGAACAAGCATTCGCACACCTACAAGAGCCACTCCTTTCTCTCTCACCTATGGCGCTGAAGCAATATTGCCTTTAGAAGTCGAGATACCATCCCTTAGAGTCTCACTCAAAGGTTTGATTACAGATGAGGATTACCGCGCCATGAGGTTACAGGAACTAGAACTTCTAGATGAGAAGCGTAAGGCTTCCTTTGATCATATGAGAGTGTATCAGAAGTGTATGTCCAAGGCATTCAACAAGAAGGTTTGCCCTAGAGAATTTCAAATAGGTGATCTTATTTTACGCGAGAACCCTAAGAACCAACAAAATAGAGAGCAAAAGGGCAAGTTTGAACCTAACTGGCTTGGACCATATGTCATCACAGTTGCTTTTGGTACTGGTGCGTATTTACTATCAGATCTTGATGGAGAACAGCTCCCTGATCCCATCAACATTGTGCATCTCAAGAAGTTCTATCCTTGATGCCCGTTCTGTCTGGGGGCATCCTTTGTACATATCTTATTGATCCTGAAAAAATTCTAAAAAAATTGATATATGATGCTGAAAAAACCCTAAAAAGCATATAAAGTCCTGAAAAAAAATACAAAAAAATCAAAATATTCAAAAAAAAAAAAAAGAAAAGAAAAAGAAAAAGTGCCTTGGTGAAAACCTAGCAATAGGCGCCTTGGTAGCAAAAATCCAAAAAATTGAAAAAATGAAAAAACAGTCCAAGTGGTGAAAACCTGGAAACAGGCACTACTTGAGGCCTTTGCACCCCTATTTGTTAGCATGCGTCCTCAACCCTTAACCACTTTCCATCATGCCTTGACCTTATTTGGCCTAGTCTGGAATTGGTCTTTGTCTTTGTCTAGGGGGCATGACTGTTAGCATTGGTCTTTTAGAAACGTTTGTCTCTCGGGGCATTTCACAACAGGTGTTTTTCAACACCACCCCAAATAGTGTTTTTCAACACTACCTTTGCGTCGATTGTTTCTTAACACTTATCAGGTGTCTTACCCAAACAGTCTCGTATGACGCAATATTTCTCATTTGCAGATATGATACTCAGAATTTGACTCTATGACCAACACACACGCACTTAAACAATCAACTCGTTGAGATATGCTGACTTTATTTTTCTTTGTGTGTTGTCTATGAAGATTTCTTTAATGAGTGGTCTCTCCCTGAGAAGTCTTCGATGATGCATTGCTAGAAGACTGAGGGAATGAGAACATGTTTTCTTTCTTTATCTGCTTGTGGGTATATTTTGTTGATCCTAACTGTCATGAGCATTTATGCTGGTCCTACTTGACACTATGGATTGACAACGTATTATCCTTGACTGTTTTGCGAGTGCATGCTTTTAGTTATCCTAACTTTCATGTGTCTTGATACAAGCATAATCTCGCCATATCAAATTTAGGTGATCTCACTACATTAGTCATCTTGACCTATATGTCTTTGATGCCTAGGTAAGATTCTCACATTTTTATCTGATAAAGATCATATTCATATCCACATAGTTATGCTAGTGTGCATTGTATGATCTTACGATGCTACCAATAAAGTTCGATGATGATAATTAGATGTCTATAAGCGTTGTGACCTTGCAAGTCAATCACTTTCATAGTAGCTTGCATTTCTAGGGTCATGTTAGTCTAGTGTTGCATTTTGCATATGGAAAGAGCTCTCCTTTTCATCCTACGTAGACCTGTCAGTCGACTGCGCTCACCTTCTCTCCTTCTTGATCATGTCTTTCGCTCCTTATCTTTTTCATCTCGAACCTATTCCTGTTCATCACAAGGGGTTAATCATATCATCATATCTATATCAAAATTGTCATTTTTAAGAAACATGAGTCTATATCATACACATGAGAATTAAACATACATCTATGAGAGAGAACATACATAAGCACATACATAAGTATTTTGAGCAAAATGACAAGACAATATACATAAACTGATACATCCATCACAAATGAGACAAATACACATGATACATCGAACATCCAGTAATCTCATATACAATGTCATGATATACAATACAATATGGGATCCCAAAACCTGAATCAAGAGTCTCAAAATATGTCTAAAACATCTAAGACCTAATCCTAAGACTCGCTACCACCCTCGTGAGGAGCTTGTGGTGGTGGAGGAGGCATAGCTCTCCTATCGAGTACCACGTCTGATACCCCTGCCTGCTGAGAGTATGATGGTGCTCTCTCACCCTCTGGGATGACTTGCAGATATAACCTGTGATAATAGGCAGCTCTCGCTGACTCTCATTGGAGCTCTAGTGCCTCGACCTGTGCCATCGCCTCACGGCGTGCTATCTCTACTCTGAGATCAGCTATCTACTGATCCCGCTCTGCCCTCAGATCCAGGAGCTGCTGATCTCTCACGGCTATAGTGGTCCGTAGCTACTGTATCTCTGCCTCCTGAGCCTGTATCTGGGCTCTCAGGTCCTCTCCCTCCGCAGGCTGCTCCTGCTGTGCCTCTGCCTACCGGTGAGCTGGTCTCACCTCCTCCTTAGGTGTCACTGACCGCTGTCCCCGTGACCATTTCTGGCCACTTGATCTCGACCCCTCTCCTCTCTCCATACTCCTCCCTCTCCCCCTCCTTCCATCTCCTCCATCCCCTCCTCCCTCTCCTCCGTCCCCTCCGTCCCCTCCGTCTCCTCCTGGCACTGGCACCTGTACATCTGGTATTGTAAACTGAGGGAATGGTACCCTCCGCCGCTCTGCTCTGTAGGCTCCATCAGCCCCTGCGTCTGCCACATCTGGAAAATAATCCCAAGGCTCGCTCCTGATAGCTGCTATCTCTACGACAGCCTGCTGATAATCCAGCATGGGTAGCCACCCATGCCCCTCCTCATCCCTAGCCCTGGCATATGTAGTAGTCTCTATCGAGACTCGCTGCTGCCTCCCAAACTGCCGCCACACCCGAGTGATGTAGAATCTCTCTACGATCTCTGCATATCGACCTACTAGTGGCCGACTGCATAGCATGTAGCTCAACTCATCCACTGCATCCCCCCAAACCTCAACCTCCTTGTATGACCTCCATGTGAATGAGGCTATCTCATCTAAAATCTGCTGATAATAGGTCACATCCCCAGAATGGGCATGTGATATAAACTTGATGTACCTATAAATGTAGGGGTACCTCCTCTCCCTTAGCTGAACCCTGGGGTGCACCACAGCAATGTGCTCCCATGCCCATACCTGTGCCAAGATGACACCACATGCCCATGTCCGACCGTCCCTGTAGATGATCTCGTGCAGCTCATGATACATCTCTGCGAGGATCGCAGGCCCCCATGCCATCTGTCGGGGCCTGCCTACCAAGTCTACCAATAACCTGCCCCATCCAAGCGGGAATCCCTTCTGACTGTGATCAGTCATCAGGATCTGTGAAATGATAGAGGCCACAATGCATGGCACCGGATAATCTCTGCCAAAATCATCAAGAAGTCGCTCCCAGCTGACATGCCTGTCCAGGATAGTCACATCCTGAAACATCTCCTGAATCAATCGACGCCCCTCACTGGCATCCTGATCATAGTATACCTATGACAACACATAAATCATGTTAGTTTTCATCTTTTGGAAATATTACATTTTACATGACTATCTCAAAAATATGATTATACTTACAGGCTCTCCGTGGCATGGAACTCGAAGGATCCTATAGACATCCTCCAGTGTGATGGATGCCTGAAGGAAGGTGGAAGGTGTTGTGCTTGCTGTGCTATCTCTCGACCAACGCAGTCAACAACCCATGGTCCACTCGGATATAGGGGTACCTCAACAGATACCGAAATCCCATCGCCCTGAGGTCGACATTGCCCGGATCATCCAGATCTCGGACACACCGTAATCTTGTCACCTTCGGCGCTCTGATGATGAGCGCCGGAAAAACCTCCTGCAAGCCAAAACCAAGCCCGTTGTTAGCACATATCATGATGGATGTCCAAAAACTCAGTATAAAACACCTTAAAAATGTAACATTGTCTAGACCCATGTCATTTTTGCTCAAAAATGCATTAAAAATCAATATTTTATGCTGGGCGATATTCTTTTTCTGGAGAAGTATCACGCGATACTTCTCCCTATAGTGGGGCGATAAACCTTATATCACGCGATACTTCACCCAGTATCGTGCAATACTTCACCCAGTATCATGCGATACTTCGCCCAGTATCATGCGATACTGGTGCCTAAGGTCGCGCGACACTTTGGGGTCACGTGAAGTATCGCACGATACTTCTTCCCAAAGCGCGTGATACTTCTAAAGTATCGCGCGATATTTCACCTAAGAAAAAAATTTGAAATTTAAAATTTGAAAAAATGTGCTAAAAAAAAGCTATTAAATGCTAAAAATGACCAAAAAGCTCGAGTTTTTCGAAAACATACCGGGGCAGGATAGTGTGGTGGCCGGTTGTGCAACCGGGTGCGCTTGAATCAATGCCTGTGGACGGGAACTCCTGCTTGCTAGGCCATTTTCTCTCTCTAAAGCTCTGAAATTCTCAAATCGCTAAAAGACAAATGATTTTTGAAAATGACATTTTGACCCCTTTTATAGTCTTTTAACTTTTTGACCTCATTTTTAAAACACCTCAGAATTGTGTGAAAATTGCACCCCTAGCTAATTTCGACGTCCTGGATCCATTTTCGGACTCGAAATCAAAATTTGAGGTCATCTTGATAGTCAAAATCGGGTTTCAAAATCTTCCCCCCTTCTGCGCAGTTGGCTGATCTTTTGAGGCCTAATCTTTTAATCTTTGTTGGGGCATCGTCATTCCTTCCTTTTCATGTCTTCCAAAATTCTAGTCTTTCATTCATATTCATTCCATTCCCTCATTTCTCACATTTGACTGCATCTTTCCAGTCAGGCTGGGGCATGTTCTATTGCCTAATGGTTAACCTATTTGACCCTTACATTCGATTGTGATTTTATTATGATTTGATCAACCTTATCAATTTTCTGTCTCTCCTCTACTTGATTTTGATTTCAATTCTGAGGGGGTAGTATTTATGGGATTCTCATCTCCAACTACTTGATTTTCCTGATTCAGACATCTTTTGTGAGCTTTTGCTCAAATTTGAGATTCTTATCTCCTACTTTGAATGTGATCCCGAATCGACCTCATGTTCAAAGGCCTTTGTTTATGTTTGTCCGGATGTGATCCTGAATCGATCTCATATCTGAGTTGTTTTGTGATCCCAAATCGATCTCACATTTCAACTTCATTCTTTGACTGCATGTGTTCCCAAATCGATCACACATTAGTCAAAGAGGGGAAAATGTATGCACCCAAAAATGGTCACCTAGACTTTGGGCCCCATTTATTTGATTTATCAACCTTGAATCATTTTTATCAATAATCAATATTTTCAACATTATCAATCTCTTGATCAAATTCTAATTTCGATCATATATTAGATTTTGATCCTTGGGCTAACCATTTATCCTAAGTCTTTATTTGATTAAAAAGAATATTTCCTCCCCTTTTAATTAAATAAAAAGCCCCCACTTTGCTCTTATCCTAAGTTACACAAATAAAACATTATTCCTATTTTATAAAAAAGGAAAAAGCACTTTTTGTCTCACATGAGGCTCAAAAGTCAACACTTCACTCTCATTGGAGGATACTTGTGCACATGGATTGCTCCTCTTTCAAGCTCCACCGCTGATTAAGACTTTTTGCCTCTTAATCTCCATGGTCTATTTCACCTCATTTCTTATAAAAGGAGAGCTCTCTCCTTCATTTGCATACCATGTTTTTATGCTAATGTTATGCTACAGGTTTTAGGTGCATTTAGAGTTTGAAGACATTGAAGACTTGTTGCATTTCATTGTAGTTGCATATTTCCATTCTTAGTTTAGTTGCATGATAATGGCATTCTTAGTTTAGTTTTCTTTTATGCAATAGAATAAGCTCACATAGTCTAAATAGGAAGGATTTGTAATCCATTGGTATTTCCATTTCATAGCTTAGTTTGTACTTCCATTTTCATAGCATAGCTTGCACATTTGCATCTTCATTTTAGTTGCATTGCATTGCATTTTCATAATGATTCTTGAGGATATTGGCACTCTTGCCCTTGTCCTCACTTGAATCTCTCATTGTGTGGTTGACTAGCAAGGTCACAAGCTTGTAGCTCTAGCTGAGAGCAAATACATCATAGTCCCTTGCAACTCCATGCATAGAGAGCTATGAGCCGCTTTGTGAGGCCTCATTCTTGAGCAACCTTGCATGTAATCGTTCATAGAAGTGCACCATTTTAGTGTGTACAAGGATAAGATGAAAAGTGGGGGATTTTTATTTAATAAAAGGGGAGGAAATATTCTTTTTAAATAAATAAAGACTTAGGATAAAATGGTCAGCCCAAGACAAATAATCGAAAATGATAAAATAGGATTTGATCAAGGAAATTGATATAATTGATAAAATGCTGATTTTTGAAAATATTGATTTAGAGATTTGATAAATTGCTGAATGGGGGCCCAAAGTCTAGACAACCATTTTAGGGTGCATACATTTGCCCCTCTTTAACTAATGTGTGATCATTTCAGGAACACATGCAGTCAAAGAAGAATTGAAATGTGAGATCGATTTGGGATCACAAAACAACTCAGATGTGTGTTCATTTTGGGAACACATCAAAACAAAAATAAGCAAAAGCTGAAAGACAAGACCAACACCATCACTACTAGGTGCAAATCAAGCATTAGACAAAACTATCGCCATCACTGCTAGGCAATAATCAAGTCTAAAAAATAGGAGATAAAAATTGAAAGACAAAATCACCACTGTCGTTGCTAGGTGATAATCAAGTCTAAGAATAAGAATCTCAAGCTGAGCTGAATGATAAAGCTGAATCAAAGATTAAAGCTGATAGTTACTGGCCCCTTGGAATCAAAATTGAAATTAGGTAGAGGAGAACAGGAAATTGATAAACTTGATCAAAGCACTATAAATCATAATCAAAGATAAAGGGTAACATGATAACCATTAGGCAGTGAAGACATGCCCTAGTTTGACCAAGTCAAACTCAAAAAAATGAAGTGAGTGAAAATGAATGATAGACTAGAAGGTCGAAAGAGATGAGGGTGAAGAAATGAAGATGCCCCAACAAAGATCGAAGGATTAGGCCTCAAATGGTCAGCCAACTACGTAAATGAGGGTGAAAATTTGAAATACAATTTTAACTATCAAGATGAACTTAGATTTCAATTTTGAGTCCGAAAATAGATCCAGAAAGTTGAAATTAGCTAGGGGTGCAATTTTCACGTAATTTTGAGGTATTTTAAAAATTAGGTCAAAATGTCAAAATGCTATATAAGGGGCAAAAAGTGTCATTTTCAAAATCATTTGACTTTTATTGATTTGAGAATTTTTGAGATCTTAGAGAGAGAAAATGGCTTAGCAAGCAAGCGTCCCGGTCCACCAACATCGATTTGAGCACTCCCAGTTGCACAAATGGCCTCCACACTATGGTGCTCCGGTATGTTTTCAGAAAAACTTGCCCCTTTTTTGAGTCATTATGAGCATTTAATACATTTTAAACATGTTTTTAAATTTTTGAAATTTCAAATTTTTAGATTAGGGCGAACTATCACGCGATACTTTAGAAGTATTACGCCCTTTAGGAGGTATTGTCACATGATACTTTGCGGGTTCAAATAGTGTCACGCGACTATGTAAACCAGTATCACACGAGAACTGGCAAACTATCACGCGATACTATGTGAAGTATCGCAGGACAATATATTATCGCCCAACTATTGGAAAAAATTATTGCGCGATACTTTAACCAAAAATAGTATCGCCTAAGTTAAAAATTTAACATGTTTAGTGATTTTGAGCAAAATAACATGGGTCTAGACAATGTTTGCATTTTGAAGATGATTTATACTGATTTTTAGACATCCATCATGATATGTACTAAAATCTGGCTTGGTTTAATGGTTTGTAGGAGCACTTTTCGGTGCTACTCATCAGAGCGCCAAAGGTGGTGGGACTAAAGTGTGTCTGAGATCTTGATGATCCAGGCAAGGCTGACTCGAGAGCGATGAGATTTAGATATTTGGAATGGTTCCCAAATATCCAGGCTGATCATGGGTTGTTGACTGCTCTTGTCGAGAGATGGCATAGTGAGCACAACACCTTCCACCTGCCCATAGGAGAGGCATCCATCACACTGGAGGACATCTATCAGATTCTCCGAGTACCATGCCATGGAGAGCCGGTGAGTAAAATCATGCTTTAAGATATAATCATTTAAATATATAATGTTCCCATATGATGAAAAAAAATAACATGATTATTTGCTGGCATAGGTGTACTATGATCAGGACGCCATTGAGGGATGACAGGTGATACAGGCTATGTTCTAGGATGTCACTATCCTGGATCATCATGTGAGCTGGGACAGATTGATCAATGATTTTGGCAGAGACTTTCTAGTCCCTTGTATTGTTGCATCCATCATCTCACATGCCCTAATGACTAACCGCAGTTGGAAGGGATTTCCACTCAGCTGGGGCAGGTTACTGGTGGATTTGGTAGGCAGACCTCAAAGCATGGCATGGGGACCTACCATACTTGCAGAGATGTATCATGAGTTGCATGAGATCATCTACAGGGATGGTCAGACATGGGTTTGCAGTGCCATCCTGGCATAGGTGTGGGCTTGGGAGCACATTGCTGTGGCGCACCCCAGGGTTCAGCCTAGGGAGCGCAGATATCCCTATATATAGAGGTATGCAGGATTCATATCACATGCCATACTAGGGATGTGACATATTATCAATGGGTTCTAGATGAGATGACCACCTTCACATGGAGGCCATACAGGGATGTCGAGGCATGGGGGGATGCAAAGGATGAGCTTAGTTACATGCTGTGTACCTAGCCACTAGTAGGATGACACTCAGAGATAGTGGAGAGATTCTACATCACTCAGGTATGGCGATAATTTGGGAGGTAGCAACGAGTCTCCATAGAGACTACTACTTATGCCAGGGCACGAGACGAGGAGGGACATGGGTGGTTACCCATGTTAGATCATCAGTTGGCCATCCAAGAGACAAATGGCATTAGGAGGGAGCCTTGGGAGTACCTCCCAAATATGGCTGATGCAAGATCTGATGCAGCATATAGGGCTGAGTGGCAGAGGGCACCATTCCCTCATTTCACAGTACCTGATGCTCTCGTAGTAGCTCAGGGTGGGGATGGGGATGATGGGGGAGATGGAGGAGATGGAGGGAGAGGGAGAGGGAGAGGGAGGGTGATGGAGAGGGGGGAGGGATTAGGATTAGGTGGTCAAAAATGACCACAGGGATAGAGATCGGTGATCCCTGAGGATGAGGCAAGACTAGCTCGTCGATAGGGAGAGGTACAACAGGATCAGCCCGCAGGAGGGGATGAACTAAGAGCCAGGATCCAGGCCCTAGAGATGGAGATGCATCAGCTATGCATCACCATATCAGTGAGAGACTAGCAGCTAGCTAACATGAGGGTAGAGAGAGATCAGTAGATCACTGATCTCAGGGCAGAGATAGCACACCAGGAGCAGGTGGCACCAGAGATCCGGAGAGAGTCAGCATGAGCTACTTATTACCATGGAATCTACCTACAGGCTATACTCGAGGGACAAAGAGTGCCATCTTACTCTCAGAGGGTAGGCAGATCAGATATGGTGCCAGACAGGGCAGTAGCACCACCTCCACCACCACCACGTGATGGGGAGAGTCAGACCTAGCTTTAGGGCTTAGGTTTAGATGTTTTGAGACATATCCTAAGACTTGTGATCCAAATTTTGGGATCTCATATTGTATGTTGTATGATGACATTGATTTATATATGAGATTACTGGATGTTCAATATATATTGTGTTTACATCTCACTTGTGATGGATGTATCAGTTTATGTATTATCTTGTCATTTTGCTCAAAATGTATGTTTATATGCTCATGTATATTCTCTCTCATAGGTGTATGTTTAATTCTCATGTGTATGATATAGATTCATGTTTTTGAAAATGACATTTTTGAGATATAGATATGATGATATGATTAACCCCTTGTGATGACAGGAACAGGTTTGAGATGAAAGAAAAGGAGTGAAAGATATGATCGAGAAAAGGGGAAATGAGCGCAGTTGACCGATAGGTCAACGTAAGATGAAAAGGAGAGCTCTCTCCATATGCAAGATGCAAAACTAAACTAATATGAACCTAAAAAATGCAAGCTACTATGAAAAGTGGTTGACTTGCAAGGTCACAACACTTATAGACATCTAACTATCATCATCGAGCATTTATTGGTAGCGTTGTAAGATCATACAATACACACTAGTATGACTATGGGTATATGAATATGATCTATATCAGATGAAATGTGGAAATCCCACCTAGGCACCAAAGACATGTAGGTCAAGATGACTAGTGTAGTGAGATTACCTAAGTTTACTATAGCGAGATTATGCTTGCATCAGGACATAAGAAGGTCAAGATGGCTATAAACATGCACTCGCGAAATAGTCAAGGATAATACCTTGTCAATCCCTAGTGTCAAGTAGGACCAGCATAAATGCTCATGACCATTAGGATCAATGAAATATACCCATGAGTAGATAAAGAAATAAAACATGTTCTCATACCCTCAGTCTTCTAGCTATGCATCATCGAAAACTTCTCAGGGAGAGACCACTCATGAAAGAAATCATCATAGACAACACACAAAAGAAATAAAGTCAACATATCTCAATGAGTCGAGTGTTTAAGTGCATGTGTGTTTGGTCATAGGGTCAAACTCTGATTATCACATCTACAAATGAGTAATATCACATCATACTAGATTGGTGGGTAAGACATTTGACAAGGGTTGAGAAACACTCAACGCTAGGGTAGTGTTGAAAAACACTGTTTGGGGTGGTGTTGAAAAACACCTATTTGTGAAATGCCCCAAGAGACAAACACACCTAAAGGACCTATGCTAACAGTTATGCCCCCTAGACAAAGACAAAGACCAATTCCAGACCAAGTCAAATAAGGTCAAGGCATGATGGAGAATGGCTAAGTGACGAGGACACATGCTAAAAGACAAGGGTGCAAAGGCCTCAAGTAGTGCCTGTTTCCAGGTTTTCACCACTTGGAGATTTTTTGATTTTTTGATTTTTTTTGTATTTTTTCTACCAAGGCGCCTATTTCCAGGTTTTCACCAAGGCACTTTTTCTATTTTTTTGAATTTTTTGAATTTTTTTATTTTTTTTTGTATTTTTTCAAGACTTTATATGCTTTTAAAGATTTTTTTAGCATCATATATGAATTTTTTTATATTTTTTCAGGATCATAAAATATGTACAAAGGATGCCCCCAGATAGAATAGGCATCATGGATAGAACTTCTTAAGGTGCAAAATATTAATAGGATCAGGGAACTGTTCCCCCTGTTCATGAGAAAGCAAGTAAGCACCTGTTCCAAAAGTAACAGTAATAATGTATGGTCCAAGCCAATTAGGTTCAAATTTTCCCTTTTGTTCTCAATGTTGTTGGTTCTTTGGATTCTCATGTAGAACAAGATCGCCTACTTGAAATTCTCTAGGGTGAACCTTCTTGTTGAATGCTTTGGACATACACTTTTGGTAGACTCTCATGTGATCAAAAGATGCTCTTCATTTCTCATCAAGAAGTTCCAATTCTTGCAATCTCATGGCACAATAATCTTCATCTGTAATCAAACCTGTGAGAGACACTCTAAGTGAGGGAATCTCTACTTCTAAAGGTAATACTGCTTCAATGCCATAAGTGAGGGTGAAAGGAGTAGCCCCTATGGGAGTACGAATACTCATTTTGTAAGCCCATAAGGCTGGATTGATCTGTAAGTGCCAGTCTTGACCATTCTTGTGAACTATTCTACGGAGAATCTTAAGAATGGTTTTATTAGAGGCCTCTGCTTGTCCATTTCCTTATGGGAAGTAAATGGAGGACCAATGTTGCTTTATCTTGAATTTCTTGTAGAGGTGAGTAAGGTCCTTATTTTTGAACTGACCTCCATTGTCAGTGATTATCTTAGAAGGTATCCCAAACTGACAAATGATGTGATTCAATATGAACAAAGAGATTGTCTTTCCTGAGGCAATAGATAGTGGAACGGCTTCTACCCATTTGGTAAAGTAGTCACTAGCAGTAATTATGAATTTATGTCCACCTAATGAGTTGGGATGAATCTTCCCAACAAGGTCAAAGGCCCAACGCTGAAATCACCAATGAGAAATAGAAGGAATAAGCTCCCTACCTGGAGCATGAATTAGGTTTCCATGTTTCTGACATTTTTCACAAGACTTGGCAAAAGCTATAGCATCCGTCTGCATTGTGGGCCAATAGTACCCTGCCCTAAGCAACCTTCAGGCCATGGCAAGACAATTGGAATGTCCTCCACAAATGCCCTCATGGATGTCAACTAACACTCAATCGGACTCATCCTTTTCCAAGCACCTAAGAAGTGTCCCATCTAAACCCCTCCTATATAGATCACCAGAGATAAGGGTATGGCAAGAGGCATTACAGACAAGGTTTCTTCATTCGGATCAGTTAAATGATTCAGGAATGATGCCATCATGAAGGTATGAATAGATAGCACCATAATGGGAAGACTCGTGAGTGACCAAGGTACAAATGACATGGCTTTCAGAGGAGTCAAAGATGGGATGGCATAGCTCTTCCACCAGGAATTCAAATCTTGATTCGTGTTGTTCCAACTAAAGGAGTGAAGCTAGTGTAGCCATAGCATCTGCAGCCTTATTTTCTATTCTAGGGATCTGTTGAAATGTTACAAATGTGAAATAGCATCACAATGAGTCAACCATCTTTTTGTAAGGTATCAGCTTATCATCCTTAGTTTGGTACTCTTCATTTACTTGGTTGATAATTAATTGTGAATCCCCAAAGACATGTAGCTCTATAATTCCCCATTCTATGGCCATTTTCAATCCATTGGTTAAGGCCTCATATTCAGCAATGTTGTTTGTGCATGGGAATAATAATTTATAGGACTTGGGAATAGTACACCCATGAGGGGAAACAAACAACACTCTTTGCATATTTGAACCATCAAAGAACATCTTCCATGTTCTTGTAGTCATGCACATTACATGCTCATCTGGAAACTCAACTTTCATTGATGCTTTGTCTCAGATTGGAAAATCAGCCAATTGGTCTGCAATGGCTTGTCCTTTTATAGCCTTACACTCAACATACTCTATGTCAAATTCTAAAAGAATCATCATCCATTTAGCAAGTCTACCCGTGAGAGCAGCCTTACCAAGAAAATACTTGAGAGGATCAATTTTGGCTATGAGGTGTATTGTATGTGAGAGCATGTAGTGACACAAATTTTGGGAAGCAAACACCACCGCAAGGCAAGACTTTTCAATACTAGTATAATTGACCTCATAAGAAACAAGCGTTCAACTGATGTAATAGATAGCTCATTCTTTTCTAGTGTCATCAAGTTGAGCTAACAATGCCCCCAAGGAAGATTTTGTCGCTAAGATGTACAAAATCAATGGTTTTCCTGGGATAGGAGGCATCAAAATTGGAAGATTAGCCAAGCATTGTTTTATTTGATCTAGGCTCTTTTGGAAATCCTCATTCCAGGCACATGTGGTTCCTTTATGCAAGGTCTTGTTGAATGGTTGTGCTCTATCTGCAAGCTGTGAAATAAACCTTTGTATGGATTAGAGTCATCCTTGAAGATTTCTCATGTGACTAATGTTCTTAGGAGGCAACATATCTAATATGGCTTGAACCTTTTCAGGATCCACCTCTATTCCTTTGGCTGAAATTATGAATCCTAAAAGTTTACCTGAGGTAACCCCAAATGCACACTTTTTCGGATTCAATCTTAACTAAAACTACTCCATTCGATCTAGAATTACTTCCAAATCCTATAGGTGTGTACCCCTTTTCTTAGACTTGGCCAAGGTATCATCCACACAATGCTCCATGTTTTTATGCATCATATCATGAAATATTGTGGTCATAGCTCTTTGGTATGTGGCTCCTGCATTTTTTAATCCAAATGGCATGACATTCCAACAAGAGGTTCCCCATGCACATGTGAAGGCTATCTTTTCTTGATCCTCAAGAGCTATTTTTATTTGGTTATAACTAGAAAATCCATCCATTAAAGAGTATATCTCATAGCCCGCAGTCATATCCACTATCATGTCTATGTTAGGGAGTGGAAAGTCATCCTTTGGGCAAGCTTTGTTAAGATCTCTGAAGTTTGTGCATACACAAATGGACCCATCATGCTTTGAAACTGGAACAATATTTGAGATCCACTCGGCATAGTCGATAGCTCTAATAAATCCTACTCCTAAGAGCTTGTCTAATTCGGCCTTAACAAGGAGAGCTATATGAGGGTGCATTTTCCTCAACTTCTATTTTACTGGTTTAATTCCTAGAGCTATAGATAATTGATGCATAATAAGATTAGTGTCAAGCCCTGGCATGTCTGAATATGTCTAAGAAAAATTGATTTTCTTCTTTTGTAAGAACATTGTGTATGCCTCTTTTTCTTGCATTGACAGAGACTGAGCTAGATGAATCACCTGTGGAGCCTCTTCTGTATTCAAATTTACTAGTTGTGTAGGCTCAATAAGAAATGATGACCTATCTTGGAAATAACTCGGTAGGTTATTAAGTACCCCATCCTTAGGTGCCTCAAAGAGGTTTTCACCTTTGGATACGTCATTTATTTTCACTATTTTGGGTTCTGACATTGCCAAAAAGTGGTTTTTTCCATCAGAACCATTTCTCTTTTTTTTCTTTTCTTTTATTTTGCGATTGAGGTACTTAATATCCGGCTCTGTCATACTTGTTGTAGGTTCATTGGTGGAAGAGACTACGGGTTCAAGAGCATTCAAGTAGCAGGCTATTTCATAGTCATTGTGAAAAGTGAGGAGTTGAGGCTCTTGACAAATTTGTGACCAATCAATCAAATGATGGTTTACAAGGGGCAGGTCAATGACTGGTTCAACATTATTGATATGAAAGGCATTATCTCTAGTGATCACATAGTTAGGATCTGTTAAGTCTCCCTCTAAGATACTTGAATTAGGGCTTGTCTCACCAAATGAAGCGTCATCCACTAAGGAAATTCGAGGAGTCCAATCCTCTAGTCCTACACTAGGTTCATTGGCCGCATCGGGTTGAGTACTATAGGTGTGGACAACATCCATGTCTAAATCAACTATTGCATCTGAAAGTGAGTCCCATTCAAACTCATGTGAGTTTGTCTTTGAATTAGTATTTGGGCCTCATGATGTAGAAGCCTCAAGGTTGGGATGGATCTCCCCTTCTCTAGAACTAGTGTTGTTACCATCCGTCGTAGCTAGGATAGAAACATTTTCCATTGTCAATCTAGCATTCATATAGTCACTATCTATCACAGCTAGGATAAGAGGACTGTCAATTGTCAAATCATTTGAATCTTCCCAAAGGAGAGCTGTTGAAGGCACCCAATCATCATACATGTCTTGCTGATTAGAAAGATTAGGTGTGTAGTCTGAGTCATTGTCATTGTCCATCACAGTTGAGATAGGGACACTTGTTTGTTTCTCATTTTCAAAACCTAAGCCAACTGTTGACTTAGTCCTATGATGAAAAAGAGCATGGTTGAGTGGTTCAGCCTTGGCATCTAACCTATGAATGAGAGGGCCATGACCTGGGTAGCCCATGTTGGTGACCAATTTGTATCCTCTCCCATAAGTCTTAGGAGATGGAGAAAATTTTTCATTATGTAGGTACTTTTCTTCCTTGTATATCCAATCTCTGACAACAATTTCTTCTTTCTCACCCTGAATAGGTACTGAAGACTATACAAAAGTATCAAATAGAGTCATGGCTAAAGACGAGGGATGCATCTCTTGTGACGGTTTACCATAGGACCTAGGTGAAATTGGCAATTTTGTAAAGGAGTCAATTTGATATCCTCCCATACCAAGGTCTATGGACTTGAATTTATCCTTACATCATTCAAGAGTTGCCCCAAAATTGTTCGCTTCTCTATTTAAGGGAACATGGGCCCCTACTGAAATGGCATGAACAGATAAGGTACTATCACCTGGTATGCAGACTTCTACGCCATTGTATGGAAACTTGACACATTGGTGATAGGTAGGCAGTACTGCTTGCATGTCATGAATCCATGGTCTACCTAGTAGGATGTTGTATGCTAGAGGACCAGCATCAACAATTTGAAACAAAATGTCCTTTTCAACAGGACCAATTCTGACTGGAAGAATAGCTAACCCCTTAGAACTTCTCTGAGCCTCATCATAGGCTTTGATAGTAATTTTCTTCCTAGTATCAATGGCATGCTCTGAGTAACCCAGGTTTTTCAAAAGACTTAAAGAACAAATATTGAGCCCAACACCCCCATCTATCAACACACACCTAACATGGGTTTTATGGATCATGACCTCAATGTGAAGGGCAAGATTGTGCGGATGGCTCAAGGCTTTATCATCTTCTTTGGAAAATGTAAGGTAATGTGGGCTAGCAAGGTGGCTGAACATGTTCTAGAATTGGTCAACATCTATATTATTAGGGACATTTTCTGCATGTAAAGCATCCTCAAGGACGTGCTTGTGTCTAGGAGACAATTCTAAGAGCTCAAAAATGGAAATCTGCACTGGTGTTTGCTGTAATTGATCAACAAGGTTGTAACTTATATCAGGACCAACTGCAGATTTGGGAGGAACACTTTTGGAAACTGGTTGCTTAGATTTGCTAGAGTTAGGACCTCTAATGATAATAGGACCTTGGGACTGACCCCTAGTAACAAAATTGAGAGGTTGAGATGACCTTCGAGATTGAGGACCTCTAAGCACAACAACGGGTCCTTCATCAAATATTGGAGGTGAGCTTACATCATAGTCATGGGGATCATTCCCTCTCATCATGTTAACATCATTGTCCACAACCTCAAGCATATTAATGACATTTTTGGCAACTGTATAGGTATAACTAATTGCAACCTTGCCATTCTTGTTTTGAGAGGTCTCCCCCTTCTCATACTTAGGCAAGGGCTCCTTAAAGGCCTTGTGGTCTGTGTTGTGGTCAACCCATCAACTTGTAATTTCCCACTCTCAATAAGGTCTTGAACAAGATGTTTGAGTTTAAAACAACCTTCAATGTCATGTCCAATCCCATTATGGTATACATAGTAAGCTTTCTCATTCCACCAATAAGGTTTAGGATCCGATATGCGAAACTATGTAGGATCCTGAGGTTGTGCCAAATTATGAGCAATCAAGGTCTTAAAAATGTCTGCATAAGAGTCTCCAAGCTTAGTGAATTGCATCTTTCCTGACTTAGGTTTATTTTGATACTTGGGCTTGTGCTCTTGTTGGTCTAAGGATGTTTGCAGCTTCATAGCTTGAACTGCGTTAGATAAATTAAGAACTCCTTGTTCCTTAGGTTGTGGAGAGTCAACAACTCTGTCATTGACTATGTGCTTATTTTTGTTCCAATATGAGTTCTTTTTGTCTTTATTGTTGTTGTTATTGTTTTGGCCATTGTTGTTGTTACTTTGTTTGACCAAAATACCTTGTTCTTTTAAAACGTCCTCGATGTGACATGTAGTTTCTACCATAGTATCAAAAGAATTGAAGACCATTTTTCTAACTTCATATCTTAGTTCTAGCACTAGATTGCTCACGATGATATCAATCCTTTCTTCCTTAGGGATAGTCCTAGAATACTTGGAGCATAAGCATCTCCACCTTTGTAAAAATGTCACAAAGGGTTCCCCTTGATTCTATTTTAATTTACACAAATCAAGCATGGTGACTGACCTTGATAAATTATATGCAAAATGCTACATGAATCTTTGGACAAGTTCTTTAAAAGTTTTGACAAGAGGGGTAATGTTAGTAAACTACTCCATAGCTTGGCCTTTAAGGTTCCTGGGAATAATCTCACAAGGTAGGAGTCCTCATGATGAAATTCAAAGCTCATGATATAGAACTGTCGTACATGGTCATGGGGGTCACCACTACCATCATATTTGTCATATGTGGGGATTTCAACCTTTCTAGGAAAATCTACCATAACCACACTTTTGTCAATGGGATTAGGACATATAGAATCCAAGTTGAAAGAACTCTTAGGAGCCATCATTTTTTTCATAGTCTTTTACACATGGAGATATCCCACGGTGGGTGCCAGAAATGTACACACAAAAGTAGTGCACTTCTATGAATCCTTACATGCAAGGAAACTCAATAATGAGCCCTCACAAATAAATCCATAGCTCTCTATGTATGGAGTTGTAAGATTGTAAAATTGCTCTTAGCTAGAGCTATGAAGCTAATGACCTTGCTAGTCAACCACACAATGAGAGATTCAAGTGAAGACAAGGGCAAGAGTGCCAATATCTCCAATGAAATCAAATGAAATGCAATGCAAGTAAACTAAGAATGAAGATGCAAGCTAAGCTAAATGATAACAATGCAATGCTTTAAAGGAAATCTAATCTATGAAAGGAAAGTACAAGCTAGACTATGAAAGGAAAGTACAAGTCTTACAATCCCTCCTAATTAAGCTATGTGAGACTAATCTATTGCATAAAGGAAATCCATGCTAAGAATGCCATGATTATGCAACTATGAAAGAAAACTAAATGAGATGCAACAACAATTTCTTCAAAGCTTGGATGCAAGGACATCTTCAAAGAGCTCCAATTGACCTAGAAAACCTGCAGCATAACATTAGCATAAAACATGAATGGATTCTCTATATGAGGAAGAGAGCTCTCCTTTTATAGGAAATGAAAAGGAATGGACCATGGAGATTAAGAGGCAAAAGACTTAATCAATGGTGGAGCATCAAATAAGAGCAATCCATGTGCACAAATATCCTCCAACGAGAAAATAAGGGTTGACTTTTGTGTCCACATGAGACAAAAAGTGCTTTTTCCCTTTTTATAAAATAAGAATAATGCTTTATTTGTGCAACTTAGGATAAGATGAAAAGTGGGGGCTTTTTATTTAATAAAAGGGGAGGAAATATTCCTTTTAAATAAATAAAGACTTAGGATAAAATGGTTAGCCCAAGGCAAATAATCAAAAATGATAAAATAGGATTTGATCAAGGAAATTGATATAATTGATAAAATGCTGATTTTTGAAAATATTGATTCAGGGATTTGATAAATTTCTGAATGGGGGCCCAAAGTCTAGGCAACCATTTTAGGGTGCATATACTATCAAATTTCTCTCTTATAGACAACCTATCTACCATAAATTTTTTGTAAGGCCTATCTTTATGGGGACTTGGTAGGGAAAAATATGAGGGGTACACCTGAAGCCATAGACTTTGAATATAGTTGAAATAGGGTACAGAATCAAGACCAAACTCATTGGGCCTGATGAAATCTAGGAGAACCTTTAGGATTCTAGGGTTCTCATGCAAAAAGAGTGATCTCAGTCTGGAAGCAAAAACCTTGTCAAATCTTAGGAAACTAGCCTCAACTCTATCTCATAAAAAATCCATACTCCATAACCGCATTGGTAGTTCTTCACCATCCTTCTGCTTCACAAGATCCATCTCCTTCTCAAAGAATGACTCCCCATTGAACAAAAATATGTGCATTAAATTTGAATACCATGGAAAGGGGTGATCCACCTTAGCCTTCTCAATACCAATCAAGCCATTGTGCATACATTCAACAATATAAGGAGAAAAATAAAAATTAACTCCTACCACATGGTGGATGATCCGAATCAACATAAACATGAAGTGGATGGACATTGGATCAATCTCATCCTCACCAAAAATCTTGCACAAGGACATGTACACTCCTAGGGCATGGGGGTTGAAATACTTCTTCAGGAAAGGCTCTAAGGTATTGTCTCCAACTAACATCAAACCCCCAGCAACTGCAAAATATTCCCCAGATGGGCCACTTTTTATGAAAACCCTCTGTGCTTCATAAGTTTCCTTCAGTTTATCAAAGCCAATAGGCTCATGGTATTTAGTAGGTGTGCTTAACCTAAAGATTGAATGGATTTCCTTAGCAGTAATAGAAATAAGGGGTGTTCCAGATTTATTCCTAACAACCCTAGCCACTAGGTCATAACATTTAGCAACAAGCATCAATAAATCAACATCCATAAAAACCCCTGGAACAACCAAATTTCTCAAATCTAACTCTCATGCATTACAATGCGGAGCAGATGAATTTCTTTGGCTAAACCACACCTTAAAAATATTGAGACCACTGATACTTGTCTGTGCATCCCTTAACCAATTACTCTTATCATATAACCCTTTATCAATTTTTAGACGGGGTGCATTAGGGATAAGTTTCTTTCCTGTCACTACATCATCGTGGAATGATCCAATTGAAGTAGGAAATCATCATAAACAATCCTATCCTTGTACTCATTTTTATCAGTAAAATCTCTTCATGGCGCCATCTCTTAAAAAAAATAGGGCTTTTGTTCTTGGATATACCACACAATTTCACAAAACCATTACAACTACAGGTTCGCAAATGGACTAATTCAAAACCATTACAACTATAGGTTCACAAATGGACTTACTTATTTTTCACTCTGAAATTTGTAATTCTAAAACTGTTGAAATCTTCTTCGGTTTGCAAATTCTTGACTGCATTGTTCTTAGAAAACAATTCTGCTCTGCATATGCTGAAAGCTTTGTGAAATGACACTCTAAGCAAATAGCTATTTACCCCAACAACTACAATGGTTGCATACTTGTCATTAAGTTATTCAAGAATAGAATTGAATGTTGCCAGTGGTCAAAATTTTCCATTTGAGAAACTTGAATTCTAGCCATTGATGAAATTTTCATGCAAACAAATCCTACAGCTCAGATCACATTATTAAACCTTGGGTCCACCTTGAAATCCATCTTGGAAAGTTGACCAATGAGAAAACAATGTAAAGTTACTACCTGGCAAGATGATGTCACCACACTTTTTACTTTTCCGCCTTGGACATGTGGCACTTTGTTATGAAGTTGTGATGGTAAAAGATCTTGCAAGTTCCTTCACGGGTTCATGATAGCCGTCAGATCTCATCTAACTTTACCCACATCTTACTTACTACTCCACAACTTGCTAGGGCTATGCGGCGATTAGTCGTGAAGCTGTGATGAATAAAGGTCTTACATCTTCTTATTGCGGGTTCACAACAACCATTAGATCAACTTGATCCTTCATTAATTTAACTGCCCCTTAGACTGAGCAACATGTCATCACCAAGGACACACGACACTTAGTCATGAAGCCGCAATGAATAAAAGTTTGCACATCTTTCAATCACGAGGTTGCCACAACTATTATATCAACTTGATGTGACCATTGATTTAACTTTATTCAAAACTACGCTATGATGTCATCTGAGACACGTGTCACAAGGTCACGATGCCATGAAGGATAACCTTTGAGAATATTTTTATTGTGGTAATGCACCAACTGTTAGATTGAATTTGATCTAATCGACATCTATCATTTGCTTTGAACTTCAACCAAGGTCCACCATCTGCTAGGTGTCACATAGTCATGGTGCCATGAAGAATAAAGGCTTTGCATATTTTCATAGCAGGATCACACACACAGTTAGATCTAAAAAGGATCAGACTTAGTTTATTTTCATGCAGGACTTAGGAGAATTTGAATTAATCAAGAACTATAGACTTAGGAAAATATTAAAAAGGGCCCGCTAGGTTTATAACATTTAAAAGACTTGGCCCTACCCGATGATTTGGAACACATGACAAAAAATGGCTTAAGTGAAACAAAAAGTAACGAATAAATAGAATAAAGGATGGTTTTTTGGACTCAAACAAATTTATTTTGAAACCCTTTGCACATGATAAACCCTATTTATTCAACCTAGGTAATTTTCAACAAAATGTTGTACCGAAACATGAAAATTGACTAACATAATTATATTCAAGAATATATTTTGCATGAAATCAAATTAGGAATATGACACAAAATCTACAATAACTAAACTTCTTGAGTTCATACATTTGTCTCATTCTCAAAGAATATGTAGAAGATAATAAGATACATTCAATAGACCTTTCCCTTGATAAATATAGACTCATACCTTGAAAAGTCTACTTTTAGAGTTCAACTAGCATTATGTAGAACATGATTATCCATCAAAAGCATACAAGATTGTACTATCTCATTGAGAAATGGTTAATACAAAAAAAAAGACACCCTTGCAAATATTATTTGTATGACTAATTGGAATTTTGAAGAATAGAACCATGTGAGTTGAGCTTGTAAAAAATTCAATAAAAATATTGGACTAGTCATAAATTAATATTGACTCCATAAAATTAGTTTGTGTTGGACAAGAAGACAATTTGATTGGCAATCTATCTTTATAAATGATAAAGAGGGATTTTAGTTTAATTTGGTACCAAAATCATAGAGATACCTTAACAATGAAGTGTAAGGTATGTAGTAGAAAGTTTGAAAAGATTTCATATGCCTACCCAAAATTACCATATAAACATGTATTACCTAGATCAACTTATTTAGCTTTTAGTGATTATATGAGGTCAAAACCTCTATGTTGCCTATCCAATGTGTTTGAAGGGCACACACTTTGATTTAAAATTATATAATAAAATAACACGCATATTCTAGTATAGAGCTAAGAAGCTAGCCTATTTATATATATGCCATCATTTATGACTATATTTGTTTTCAAATGCATACAAAAATCTCATTTTTTTTAATCTAGGATTATAATTCTCACATTTTTAATTTTATGGAGTCAAGAGAACTAAGTATACAATGAATTTTTAGAGTTTTAGAGTTGCATTTTCTAACTTTTCTAGTACATGATTCTTGCCTTCATTCATGAAACTTTGAATAGAAGTAGGAACATTTTTATTGTACCATATTTGGTGCCATTATATATGTTATTGTTGATAGTGAATCTCATAACTCCGAGAGATAACCTGCAACCAAAACACCTATTACATCTAAAGAGAAAAATCCATTGATGTGTCAAATGAAAGGGGAAAGTGGTTGCTAGTCTAAACATGCACGCTAAAGATAAAACCCTCTCCCATCAATCATTTCATTAGGGGAGATGATCACTCGACCCAACTTCAAATAAATTGAAGTAGTTAAGAGCCAAGTAGAAAATAATTTGGAATGAAGTTTCACCCTCTTTGAGCATTGATTGATTTGATGCAACAAGGACTAGGTCAAAGATATGAATTTGCACACTAATAATCATAAACAGAGTGTTTGATAAAATAGTACTAAATATAGATCTAGAAAGGAGAGTCAGAGAGGAGTCCACCACTAAAATTCATGCTCAAAATAGAAAGACTAATTTAGTTACAACATCATCCTAGTGATGTCAGAAAGTGATATCGCTCATGGATCCAAAACTAGGATGTTGCTTTGATGCTTCCTTTGAAAAATATTATATAATATGTCAGACTAATTCTCTAATTATGGAATATGTCAATAATTGACAACGTCCCAATCATTTTTTCAAGATCTTATTCTTCTTGTCTTAGTCCACACTCTCTAGATTTGCAACACTTTACTCCTAGATCTAAAAACCTACACACAAAAGGTAGATAAATGATATTTGTGATGTATAGGGGCTTTTATTAGGCAAGCCTTAAGGGGATTCCACCCTCCCTACAATGATAATGTTTGAAATAATCCTCAAATATAAAGTAAATGTTGAATCACAATGATATACCTTCTTTAAGGAATTCTCCTTGTCTTGAAGCCTTCATGAAAGGTAGGAGATTATAAGAAGGGAGCTCATGTTTGTATTCACTCGTGTGGGAACATATGAGCTTGATCATGGATGCTATGTTTAAGACTTGAATTTTTCAATGCTAGATCTCCTCCTTCACTGCCTTGAAATAACTAAAATATTTTCTCAATTACTTGATGAGAGATTATTTCCTTGTAGTGTGTTGTTCAAGTGAGGGGGTGAGGCTTCCTTTTATAGTGAACCTCTATGAAATGTGTTGATAAATCCAAAGTAGGCTGACCATGGATAATGTTTTCTTTCTTACCAATTTTTTACTATTAATATTTTCATAATTAGGCACTTTTTGGTAGGACTATTACACCTAACACCATAGTCTAGTGAGACTAGGGCACTAGATTCACCTAATCTAATCCTGGAGTGTTGGAAGAGAGGTCGAGGGAAGCAAAAAACTATTATGCATGCAATGTTAGGTCTTGGATTGAGAAAGATCATTTAGATCAAGGGGAAAATAATTATGAGCACCAAAGTGAGGACTAAGTAAGCATGTAATTATATGAGGATACAATTTTCTATACCAATTTACTCCCCACTTTTGCAAGAATATGAAGTTATACTCAAACTCTTGGTAAAGTATAGGAAAACATCAAAAATATTTTCACCAATACACAAAAGAGATAAGAAAAAAAAAAACTTCTCAAGGACTTAGAATCTCATCTATATAAAATTACAAGACCAAATGAGTAATATGATCAATACATGTTACACACACATGGAACATACAAGAGGAAAGAAGAGAATGATACATGGCTTATTGAGCTAGTAAGATACTACTTAATATGAGCCATATGTGAAGAAAAGAGAAGAGCCATACCTTCCCAGCCTAACAAGGTTCTCCGTACTATTATTCATGTAAGAAACAAGACTCAAACCAATACATCCAGATTTCTTTATGCTTGTTGACTCTAGAGATAACAAAGAAAAACCTCTCTTTTCCATATAACCTCAAGAAAAATAAAGAGTAGAAAAAGTGGGTGTAGCTATAGAAGTTGATGGTGATTTGTATTGAACCTTTGATATTTGGTCTTTGGTTTTGTCATTAATGTCAATAAGGCTTGATGGTTAGATGTGTCAAATGATCAGATTGATGATAGTCAGAGGTCTCAGATAATGAAGTACATTTATGTCACATGGTTTATAGTGAATTATGATCCTAAATTTTCCTCTATATGGCTGAAAAATTACTATGGTGTTAAGTGTTAAAGTTGATATGATTAACACTTACTGTTACTAGTGTTGATTAAAACAATTTTAAATCTATAATTACCCGATTTCAGTCTAATTAGATTTTCATATACTAAATGATAAAAAAACCCAAACTATTATACCTTTATGGAAAGGTAATAGACAAATCTGAAATGGGTAGGAGTCAAGTTTTGGATAACACATGGTTGGAGAGAGAAAAGACATTTCGACCAAGAAAGCTAAATTTAGTTTTGATAGTTATAACAGTTTATGGTCTAAAGTAGTTTTGGATGGTTCAAATGTGCTGTTCAAAAATGAAAACCTACATTTATAAGAAAGGGATTCATTTTTCTAAATGGAGGTACATATGGTTTTGTAGAAAAAGTGTAGGATTCGAGAGATAATTGCAGTAGACCAGAAGGATAGTATGCAATCGACAAGACACAATTTTGAATGGTAATAATATTTCTTTCAAATTTGAAATGTGTTGAATGATTGATGATTGTAGGGTATGATCATAGATTGATCGAGGGTTTATAATCTGATTTCTAGTGGTTTGAATCAGTCATTAATAAGATATTTTAATGGTGCATAAATATACAATTGAATTCTTAATGTTTTGAGGGGAAACTAGTTGTTTATTTCTCAAGAAGATTAATAATTTGGAGATCATTAATTCAACACATCTTCTTACATTCAAATTCATGATCATTTTATCAAATTAAGGGGTTCATATCAGATTGTAAGTTTCTTGTTTTGATAAAGAACACATGTAAAGGAAGACTTGTATTGATGTAAAAGAATTAGGAAGAGAGACAAGAAAATATGTATATCCTGCTTAATGTTTTTGACTAGAAGTAGAATTCTTGATTCATGATTTGCATTGTAACATAGATGATATTCTAATTTTGTATTTCATTTATTCATTTTGGAAGTTGGTGCTTCAGGTGTAAGGGATTGGTGCTCCTTGAGATAGGTGTCTCTAAAACAAGGTGTTGGTGCTTCCCGGAGTTGAAGCTCTAAAAGATTTTCCCAAGAGGCTAATAATGATCAGATTCAAAATGGTTTTTTACCATAAGGGGTTTTCCACTATAAATATTGTGCACTTTGTTCTTCTTTCATATCTTGTTCACATCTCATAATTATATGTTATAATTGTAAAAATTAAAAAGAACAAGTTTTTAAGTAACCACTAATTCACCCCCCTCTTAGTGGTGTTTGTATTCCAACAATTTCAACCCACAAGACAAGAATCCTCTACAAGAACACCACCTTTAAAAAAGAGAAATCAAACAAGAATAATTTTCTCAACACAACCTAAGAATTATGTAATGAATGCAAAAAATGAATTGGGATTATACAAAATGATATTGAATGACATGACTTACAATGCATAGATAAATTACTTTCATAGAAAGCCATAGCCCTAAAAATAGAGAAAAGCTAACTAGAGATAGAAAAAAAAATTAGAGCATGTACATACCATTCTCTAAGTATGGTTTAGGGATGAATTCATACAAATAAGGCAAAACTATAACCAGCTGAGATGTTTTAGAATGCCATGTTGGCAAGACTCATAATTGTCCTTTGCTAGTCTACTTATAGAAGGATGAACATAAAAAATTATAATACCTCCTCAAATGAAATAATTAGACACCAAAAACCTCTCTCTATATAAATAAGATCAAATAAATCCCTCTCAAACAAATAGATCCATTCTAGGTGCCAAAATGTGCAAGTAATTGACCAGATAGAGAAAGAACAAAAATATGAATAAAATGTACCTCGGGAAAAATATAAAAAAGTGCATGTATAGATTTGAAGAGCTCTAATACCATATAGGAGATAATATTTAGATTTGATACCATGTATAATTTAATGACGATTTGAACCCACAAGCTAATAATCCTCTACAAGAATACAACTTGTCATAGAGAGACATCAAGAAAGAACAATTTTCTCAACACACCATGATAATTATGTTTAGATTGTACAAAATTAATTGAGATTATGAAATTGTAATGAATGCCATGAATTACAATGCATAGATGAATTGGTTTTTATAGAAATCAATAGCCCAAAAAATAGATAAAAGCTAACTAGAGCTAGAAAATCAAACTAGAGCCCAACTAGACTAAACTAGGCTAAATTAGGTTCAACTAAAGATCAAATAAGTGAACTTAAGCTAATCATGCATGAGCATGCAAAAAATTATGAAATATAACAATAAAATATGTGCATGCTACAAAAAATAGGTGTATGAGTAACATATATGCATGCTCTAACAATAGCTTCATGGACTAAAGAAATCGCAAAGTAAAGCCTCAACTTGCAAAGTAATATGAAAAATTAATTAAAAAATCATCGTGTGTTATCAAAGTGTACAAACCAAACGTTTAAGTGTATGCACAAAGTGAAAACATTGAGTGGAGTGTATGCCTCAATGTTAAACTAATTGCATATGTCTTATTGAGAACACTTTATTTAAGGTAACATACATTGGTGTTGACTTGGTAGTCAGAACCTCCTTTGAGATTTGTGATATGGCTTAACTGCCTCCTGTGGGCTGGGTTAAATATGAAATTTGTATCAGTCATTGATAGTTTGAGATTTTGGTGCAACGACAAATGATTCCAACAATTGGTATTAGAGCCTTGGGTCATAGTTTCAAGTCTCCCTTTAGTGAGTGCTGAAGGCTTAGTCGGTTCTGAGGGGGAGATTATTAACTTTGTTGTCAATACCTCCTTGGATATTTGTGACATGGATTAATCACCACTTGTGGGTCGGGTTAAATATGACATTTGTATCGGGCATTGACAGTTCAATATTTTGTTGCAATGACAAATGATTACAACAATAAGTCCAAAAGGAAAACACATTGAAACAAAGGAATGTCCCTAGAACTATCAAAATCAAAGATAAATTGTGAAAAAAAAAAGAACAACACATAAGGGATCCATTATATTGGGTTAGTATGTGTTGGAACATGTTTTTCATTGCACCAAATGATTGACCCATTAATACCCAATAAAAATACTAGAGATAAACAAATCCGCATGAGATGGTTAATACATGGCCTAAATCCAAAGGGGGGTGTTAGTGATTATTCCAAAAATCCTCCCCTTAGTGTCACTTGAGGGGATTCAAACTCTCGACTTGACCTTGATACTATTTGTTGTAACATGTTTACCATTGCACTGAAAGATTAACTTTCCAAAACCTGATACAAACACTAGAGATAAACAAATCTATGTGAGGTGGTTAGTTCATGTCCTAAATCTCAAGGGGGAAATTAACAATTAGTCTAGCAATATGTACATCTACTAAGTCATGGATATCAAGTATGATTGCATGAATTGACCTCATCCCTCAAAGGTAGTGGAACTAAAAGTACAAAGGAAGAAGGGCACATAAGAAGAACACCACAAGTATTTTTGGGTAAACATGGAAGAGACCAAAAAAGAGAAGATATCTCAATGCTTTGTATCATCCCCAACTAAAAAACATAAAAAAATATTTAAAACATAACATGCATACAACATATAGAAGAATGATGAAATAAATAGAGAAATATCACAAGGTTGGTCCCTTTGTTATCTTGTAGAAAGAAGGATCATCGAAAGAAAGATTTAAAATAAATAAATTCCAAGCATCATGACATGAGGAACACATTACATAAAAGAAAACACACAAAATACTCTACTGCACGAGTGAGCTAGTTTAGCAAATCATCCACCTCCCAATCTTGCTAAAATCCCTTTTGAAAAGGTTGACAAGATGATAGAGAAACACCAATAATAGTAGTAGATACTATCACAAGTGGAAAACAAGGACCATGCTCTAAGGATGAATTAGTATGTGTGTCACTTGCAGTTAGGTTCAAATATTTTGAGAAGATTGAAGATAACTAATGATTAATCTCAAAAAATGCATACACATCATCAAAATCATTAATACCAAGATTATTATCATCAATATCCAAATTAATTACAATAGGAGATCTTACACATTATGGAGATAAAAAATAAATCATAATGAATAAACAATTTCAATCTTTGACAAGGAGGATCAAGATGAGACTCCTCCATAGGTTTAGGTGAAGGTATGGAAAAGGGAACCAAGACAACATTTGATGGCTTGGGAGAGGAAAAACTTTGGAAATAAACCTCATGAGCCTTAGCATGACATCTTCATCGATATTATCTTGCATTGAAATTTCTTTTATTATGAATTAAACCTTGCATGGATGAAGGTTTGGTTTCACTCAACAATAATTCCTTTTCTTCTTTTTCTTTAGGAATAGAAGGAGGAAAAAATGAAACCACACTAGGTTTAGAGATGAAGGGTGTTGGAAAATTTTCTCTATATCATTTAGGAGGAGGAACAAAGGCATAAATGAGAGGTATAATAGGACTAATAAGAAGTTCAAGTCTAGGATGTGGAGGTGGGACAACTATATCTATATCCATGGATGAGGAAGAAGTTAAAGGGCTTCCTAAGGACAAATAAAAGATCTTATTGGATTTGAATGTTTGACAGGATAAGAAAAGGATGTCCTCACAAGGTCTCAAATGTTGGGGTTTTCTAGGCCAAAAGTAACGAAGTGTAAAGTTTCCATGATTTGTTAAGGGTTTAAAAATCCTATGGTTGACTATTGTAACTTTCTCATTGTAGGGAAACTTCAAAAAGTTGTGAAGGGTGGAAGGAATAAAAAATTGATATTGCTTGAACCAAGGATGTCCTAATTTCATAAGATATTGGTTTTAGGTAGGGACAACAAAAAATTTAACATCTAAGGAATTGAAACCAACTTCAATGAGAGAGGTGATGGAACCAAAAATGGGACAAGTGAAACCATTATGCACCTTAATAAAAAAATCAGATTTATCATATGTATCGTAATGAAATGGCTGTGTATAGAGATTTTCTTAAGTAACAATGTTCACTGTGCATACTAGATATTCAATGCGAATTCCTCAAGAGGGATTATTTGTAATCTTCATAGTAATGTATGATAGTCCATCAAGTACATTAATGATATCCCCTAAGCCAAAGGTAATACAAGGTTCACATTTCTACTTAATTTTCTCAATAACATTCATAAATTTGTTGGCTTCATGAGGTATATCATATAAAACAATGAAACTTGAATCATTATGCTCAATACCATTGATAGAATGAGAAGGTAAGGAATTAGTGAATATTTTCATATTTTTATTAGGAGGTGTCACAATTTTATTTCCTTTATCATTCACATCATCCAACACTATAGCATTAGAATCATTTAGGTCTTGGAATCTCATGTTTCAAATAGATACATTTCTCAGTATCATGGATAGGTTGACAATGGAATTGATAAAATCCTTTTTGATCAAAAGAATGTGGGAAAGGCTTAGAGGTGTCTATGTGATAGACAAGAGGAAGCCTCAACATATTATTATTGATTGATCAAAGTATGATAGCATTAAAAGATTCTAAAAGAGGTATGAAGTTGTGAGACATGATGGAATTAAAAACTACATCACATGCCCTCCACATACCACAACTGTCACATCATCTTATTCAACCATCCTTCAATGGAGTGGGCTCTAAATCCTTAAACCCAATATCTTAGAAATCCTCAAAATATCTCTCCAACATGATTTGGAAATATTGTCAAAACAGTGTTAGAGAGAGCATCCACCAACGTGTTACCAGCCCTTTTCACATGTGTCACTTTGAAATCTTCAAAGGTGGCTAAAAGAAATTTGATTTTTTTAATAAATTTATTTAAATGACATGCTAGCGCTTCACTCTAATGATTGAGTTGACTACGATTATCCCATCACCTTCCAAGTAGATTTGAGATACTAGTTTTTTTTTGGCCAAATAGATCACATTGAAAGTATCCCATGCCTTTGCTTCATTATTTGTTCCATTGATTGACCGCTTTTATCTAAAGGCTATAGGGTTTCCATGCCAGTTTCTTGTAGCAAAACCTATTTTGGATGGACTAGGATTTATTGAAGTACAATATCATTGAGGGGAGAAGGGGGGTGAATCAATGATATACAAATTTTAAAAGACCTATAATCAAACTTTTACAAATTTGAACATATAAAATGCAAGTCTCAGAATATTTCCACTATCAAGTGTTGCATTATGCATGTAAAGATATCAAGCTTGATTGAACTCAAAGAACACAAGCAAATCATAAAAATTGTAGACACCATAGAAAAAATCAAATGATGAAAGATACACAAGGCTGAATATTTGAGCTTGCAAATCAAGTAGATGATGTCTAATAAGAAATCATAACACTGTAGCTTCATAAGTGGAAAATCCTCATAGGGATGAAAAACCACTTGGTAAAATGCCTCATTGGTTTGATAAAAAATGCCTCACTGAAAAAAAAAATATAACAATTTTGAGATTAAATAGATAGAGGTATCATCTCTATTTCAATATGTATCATTTCTTCAATATCTCACGATCCTGGAGACTCTAGAGAAAAAATTATATGTATGCAACACTACATAATGCTATGTTTTAAACAATGTAACCAAACTGTGTATTCATATAAATACAATATATCCCCAAATATCTCTGCTCATAATATACAATAAAAAAAATCCCCTTTTCAAAAATAATTTCTTTAAAATTGAAATCTATCTAACAAAGACTATGTCCTATTCTAAAACAACAAAAAAAAACCTTTTCAAATCCTTCACAAAAACCCATATTTCCAATTGATTTTAAAAACTGCTAAAATAACAGAAAAAACAAAGTTTCCAACTAACTTTAACAACTGCTAAAAGATCCCATCAAAATCTAAAAATTTGTTAGCCTTTGAAAGAACTAGTTAACTTCCAAGTCTATTTAAGAAATCCAATCATGATAACTATAGTATTAAGGTGTGAAATGAATACTATTTCAACTGAAAACAAATCACCCTACACTTGTTACTCTTGCAACTGTCATTGTCCTGGTAACAACTTGCTAAATAAACAAAATGAAAAAAATCCCTTTGCAAATGCCTTCATAACAAAACTTTTGAACAAAGATACTAATCCTCAAACATCTTCGATGACCTAACTCACCTTAATGCCTTTGAAATGTATTCGATACTGAATATAGTTCCAAATGACAATTCTATTTTTCAATAATCATTATGAATATAATAAGTTGCACTCAAAGTCAAAATACATTGTTATTAGCACACATCATACCATATTATCTTTTGTGCATACAATGGTTATGGAACTATATCAAACAGTTTTCACATATATTGTGCCAAGATCAAACTCTCATATATAAATTGTAAAAATCAAATGGTCTTATTCCATTAATTTCACAAATTGGTTATTGATCAAGTGATTATCCTTGTGTAGCACAAGTTATCATTAGCAACTTATCACTTGATACTTATAAACCTTGTATGCAAAAGATTATTAATAACTTATACATCTTGTATGCAGTAAGATGTTAATAAATTATATCATATTGTATAACAATAAAAATATGTGAAAGAGATTGTCCAATCTATATACCTGTCCACATCCTATCGACTGAAGTATACCATAAGCCAATGATGTATCATTATGTCATAAATTTGGAATGATGATCAAAATCAACCAAATGTAGCACTGAGTATCATTGCCAGTTAAATATACCTATTTAAATGTATCACTATGAATAAACCTCTTATCATTGTGAATATACATATTCAAATGTGCTGTTCAAATGTATCAACAAAACTATTAACTTATATCAAGATCATTAATATTTAACCAATGTGTCATCAAGTGTCTTTTGGCATCAATGAAAAAATACAATGCCATCAACACGATCCTCTGTTACCAAGAGGTTTGTGTATTTGTCATTAAGAGAAACAAACTCCTCCCTTGTCCTTGATGGCAAAACAAAAATCTCTCTCACCCCTTTTGCATAAAAAACAAATGATAGAAAAACTTGTGGAATGCCTCAAATAGATATTGCAAGAGCATGCAAAAACCAAGCACATCATATAAACTTGTCCAAGTTCAGAAAATAAGCACCAAGAAAATATAGAACCAATAAAATCATGCGATCATGCGACAACCAATAAAATCACGCACCTTCGCTTCCTTTCTGACACCGGGACCACCCCAAAACCTTGTGCAGTCGGCACTAACACCCCTCCACCATGCACTGACATGACCAACGAGAGGACACCAGGGTGGCGTGACATGTCATCGGTCCCTTTGATCACTATCCCAACCGATAGCCAAGTGTACCATACTTTTCACTTACCACAACTACCTCGGGCCTTCCCTTCTGCCTTGTCGCATGATCGGAAGGCAGTTTTCCACTCTTGCGATCATGCGACCAGACCACATTTCTATGGCAACTACCCAGCTGTAGCATCTAATGAAGTTTTATTTTATTTTATTCCTTTCTCTCTGATGTTTCATCAAATCAGATTTTTTCTGGGCATTTCTAGAAGTTTCCTGGAGGTTGTATGTTTTTGAAAAAGGGCAAAAAGCTCTACAATGGTTTCCATCAATGACCGTACCATCGTCGGAGCTGAAGAGGGGATGGAAGCTATCAAAAGTACTTGCTCTCTAATCACTATCCCAATCGATAGCTGAGTTTACCATTCTTTTCACTTACCACAACTACCCTGGGCCTTCCCTTCTACCTTGTCGCATGATCGCAAGGTAGTTTTTCCACTCTTGCGATCATGCGACTAGACCACAATTCTACTGCAACTACCTAGCTGTAGCATTAAATGTCAAAATAGGGAGAGGTCTTCTCCAGGGAGATCGGCTAGAGGATATGTACTTGTCCTTTTGATCGATCAACCTTTTTTGAATCCAGCAAAAGCTTCACCTCCCAACTTTGAAAGTGACTGAAAAGATGGATAAAAGTACCCTGCAATACATTTTTCACTTGCTAGATTTGGAAGGAATTGAAATGATGAAGAAACCACCTCCACATATAGCCTTGAGAGCCAATCCCTCTCTGACATATTTAACTCAAGAAGGTGATGGGACATTTCTGAGAATGAGGATTGGTTTCTGAACATTTAACTTGTTCAAGTTGACAAACTCATATGTGCGATGTGATCAATTTTGAAGCTATACTCTGCACAATATCCTTATCTAATTTGACTTGTGAGCCAGCCGTTGGAGATCCATCTGACGTGTATACCATCTGCTGCCTTATTTGCCAGCTCATCTGCTTTACTATTACCTTCCCGGTAGATATGATTAGCCGTTGAAGATTCAAGATTTGAAATGAGGCTTAATATATTTTCCAAATAGGATTGAAGTTTCCAATTTGAAATAGACCCTGACCTTATTGCATTTATAATAATCATTGAGTCTCCTTCTATTTCAATTCTATTCATATTAAATTCTCTGGCTAGAACTAAGCCGTGATAAAGAGCTTTTATTTCTGCAACATTATTAGTATCTGGGTCTAATGGCTGTGATAGTTGGGCTATAATTTGACCCTTAGGTGAATGAATGATGCAACCCACTCCAGAAGGGCCCAGATTTCCTCTTGAAGTCCCATCAAAGTTTAATTTAACCCATCTTGGAGAAGGAGATTTCCAAACACATGTTAATCTGTGAAGAGAACTCCCCTTACAACCTCTACCAATAATGTAAGGCATTTTTCAACACATGTTAATCTGTCAAAATACATTTTTATTAACACACATCATACCATATTATCTTATGTGCATACAATGGTTATGGAATTGTATCAAACCATTTTCACATATATTGTGTCAAGATCAAACTGTCATATATTTTTTAAAAATCAAATGCTCTTATGCCATTAATTTCACAAATTGGTCATTGATCAAGTAATTATCCTTGTGTAGCACAAGTTATCATTAGCAACTTATCACTTGATACTTATAAACCTTGTATGCAAAAGATTATTAATAACTTATACATCTTGTATGCAGTAAGATGTTAATAGATTATCAAAAAAACATTGTTACGATATTAATTCCTTATTAAAGACAAATACATATAAGGCATTAATATATAATGTATAACAAGATACATAATGCATTGAAAATAACAATAATGCATATCAAGCGTGTATGCAACAAGGATTATAATGTTCAAATTATATCATATTGTATAACAAGAAAATATGTGAAAGAGATTGTCCAATCTATATACTTGTCCACCTCCTATCCACTGAAGTATACCATAAGCCAATGGTGTATTATTATGTCATAAATTTGGAATGATGATCAAAACCAACCAAATGTAACAGTGAGTATCATTGCCAATTAAATATACCTATTTAAATGTATCACTGTGAATAAAGCTCTTATCATTGTGAATATACATGTTCAAATGTGTTATCACACCTGTTCAAATGTATCAACAAAACTATTAACCTATATCAAGATCATCAATATTTAACCAATGTTGTGTGTTCATCATCAAGTGTCTTTTGGCATCAATGAAAAAATACAATGCCATCAATATGATCCTCTGATACCAAGAGGCTTGCAGATTTGTCATTAAGTGAAACAAACTCCTCCCTTGTCCTTGATGGCAAAAAAAAAATCTCTCTCACCCCTTTTGCATTAAAAAAAGGATAGAAAAAGTTGTGGAATACCTCAAATAGATATTGCAAGAGCATGCAAAAACCAAGCACACCATATAAACTTGTCCAAGCTCAAAAAATAAGCACCAAGAAAATATAGAACCCCTTATAACTATAACAACACTGAACTGTTAGATTAAGCCAAGTATATTTTCATCAATGCCATGAAGGGAAACAATTAAAACTTGCACCAAAGAACCACTGAAAAATAGAGATTTGAACCATGATAAAAAAAAATCAAAATTTTATGAGAAGATCAATTGTATTCCAACCATAGTATAACCATGGTGTACGATAACACGAAGAATATCCTATGCCAGGGATATAGTATAAACTTCAAATATCCCCCTAAACCTGTGCTATTTTGTTTATCAATACTAACCATCTTTCCAACCTGTACTTATTGTGATCCAAATATGTTAAAAAATGCATCAAACTCAATGCTCAAACCACTGTATTCTTTATATGGAATGAATCGTGCTATAGCAGTCAAATATCATATCAATTCTCAAAACAACTATGACAAAAAGATTATCTCACCATTACAAAGGCATAAAATACTAAAAGTTAAAACTTACAAAATCAACTCCATTTCCAATCCTATATGCTATAACACAAACACATTTATGAAACTAGATTGATGAATGTCTCCAAATATTAGACTTCTCTGTCACTGTGAATGATCTAACTGAAATGGCTGCTAAGAAATCATGAGAGACTTTTTTTGTATAATAAGATAAATCTCAAATCTCCATATCCATGATACTTTTTATTTTCATATACTAAAATTATCGCCTCATGACAAGCCTAATCTTGATCCAAACTGTCATAATACTATGCCTCGTAACCTTTCCTGATGGATATAGTGATTTCTTCTCGACTCTTAAAAAATGATGATGGTCTATGACCCTCTACTCCAAGAAACCCTTCTTATAAGTTTGTATGCCATCACTGTCTCAAGCATCTCCATTTATACTTAGTGATCTGCACTTGAAATATCCATCACTGCATCCTTCTTCATGACAGTGATATATTTTTGTTAATGAAAAGATTCAACTCTAAAACCCAAATAACATTTCTTGAAGAAATTAGTAAATATTCTCTATTCTATGCATTAAATACAAATCTCCATGGAAAATATAAAGACTACTCTATCATAATGAAATGAAATATCAAGCTCAAAACAAGTCATCTCCAAAGAGTGAGAGAACACCAAACTGCGATAAAATGATCATTCTTTGTGCTAAAGGATTTCCAACTCTTGTCAATGCAATATGAGATAAATAGTTCAATACCAGATTCATAAATATAATGAAGGTAAGTTTGCTCCATGATACTAGATTCCTGGCAGAAGTCCTTAAATAACATCAAGATGTCAACTCAATACTAAGTAGTAGAATATGTACTATGAATTTGTGAAAGCAACAACCACTGATCTCTTTGAATACTATCTCCTGTGACGAACTCTTAACATGATGTCTTCTCTCAATAATATATTTTCTTAGTGACACCTCTTCTCATGAAAACCTAGCAACCATCTTTAGGTTTCACAACTTTGAGGTACATACTTGCACAAATATTGCTCTTATCTTTTTAATCAGTCTTAAACTGATATTAATTCCTTAATAGTAGTGACAATCATTTTCAACAATAAGGATTGTTAAAAGAAAATTTATTCAACTGAAGATCACTTAAACCAAACAAGAATAATACTGCTTCAACCAAAATCATTAGGATATCCACAAGAAGGATTACAATATAAATGCACAACCTCCATACAAATGGAATTATAGTCATCTTGACTACAAGATTGTCAGCATAATGAATGGTCTTAATTGAGACTTGTAACTCTTAGATCATATGAACTTTTAAAAACATATTTATATTCAAAGAAATAAATCCAAATAATACTACATAAAAAATGTGTGAGTCATGGACAATACATAATACTGTTTCATTGATCCAAACTTATTTATTTGCGTTCCAAACTTGCACCGTCAATTCAAACACTCAAGTTCAAGTTCATGGATACTATATTGCAGAATAGACATAACACAAAATTGAATGATATCATAGTCATAGAGAATTCATAGAATTCGCAGACTCATGGACATGAAATGTAACATTCAACATCTAGAGCTATGATTTACTTGTCTCTTGTCCCTTTGTCATAAAACACTTCTCTTGACTCCTTGATATTTAAGACTTCTTACTTTTTCATGGCTATATTCACTTGAAAAATACATTTACATTATTATGGATTGTAACTCTTGAACTAGATATCATCTTTTCATCTCCTTCTAACTTTTACATAATCAAAATTTTATTCAAAATGAATCAACTTTGTGGTCAAAAAAATCTTTGAGATCAAAGACAATCGCTAAACTGTCATGAGAAGCATGCAATTAAGAAGTGAAGAATCAATATAGTATGGAAGGAATGGAGACTCATTAAACATTTTTATAATCGAGCACTCAATCACTACTTATTGAATATTAAGAAGCACAATAGACCATCTACAAAGCTATTATCTTGCATCAAGGATATTCACCACCAAAGTTTTTACACTATAGAGCCAAAAGAACAAAAGCGAAAGCACTGCCACCACCAAATAGATTTATAACTATGGGGTTTGAATATGAAAACTCTAAACATCTCCCCCTAACTCCATTCTAATTTTATGGATTTATAGAAGTATCTTGTGCAACATGCACAAGATTAGATTATTTCTCCTCTTTTTCTTTCTTTCTTCTCCAATTTCTCTTAAATTCTTTTCGCAATTGAACCATCAATTTCTTGATATAACTAGGTGTTTCATATTACCTTTTCTAAAGGCATATGCTTTTTGTCTAGGATTGTCACAATTATAACATATGACTTGATGATTAACACGAGGAACATATGAGTTTCTTGAGAGTCCAAATTCTTTTTAACCTTTATATCTTCCAAGCATCCAGTAGTCTTTTTCCATGTGACCAAACTTATTATAGTTATAGAACATAACATTATAATTCTAATTTAACATTCCATGATAACTGCAATAACTAACTTTATGACCATATTTATGACAAACATAGCAATAACCATAAAATTGAGAATAGTTGTACCTCATTGAATGATATTATCTAGTAGATGTAGATCCTGTGAACTAGTCATTTCCACTTCTTTTGATGTCTTTAGTCTTAAGGGCAATAGCTAAATAGCTTAAATGAATTTTCTTCCTTGGAATATTTTTGACCTTAAAACTCTGTTCTTTCCCATTAGAAGATACAAAAAATGTTTCATTGTTTTTTACTCTTTTCCACTCAAATATTTTCCCTATCTCATATCCTAAATAAAAATGATCCCTGTGACTTTTCTGAGTACTCAACATGTTATCTAATGTATTTGTATTTCTTTTGATGTTTTCAAGATCTTTTCTCAAAGCAACTACTTCTCCTTCAAGTTTTTGGCATTCAACTGATCTAACTACTAAATTGGACCTAGTAACTTTTTCTATTCTCCCACTTTCTTCATTTTCTACATTCAGACAAGTGATTTCAACTTGTTTGATTTTTCAAGCCTTTCTTTCAAAGATATACTTTCAATTTCTAACTTTTTGCAATCTTCTCTGAATCACCTTACTTCTTGATTCACCTTTCTAATAATCTTAATCACATATAGAGAAGCAATAAGTTCTTCCTCAAGATCAATTACTCCTTCAAAATTAGTAACACATTCATCTTGATGAAGGGTACTCCCCTTACTAACCCAAATAGACACAACACAATAGGGAAATAAATAGAAAATTGCAAGAACAAAAACACTTGCTTTCTATTAGATTCAATGAAATGAAATTAGAATATTCAGAGAAATTACATGCCATAGCCACATGTACATTTTAATTACAATAATCTACAAGATAGAGCCACAAACTACACTTCTGGAATTGAACTTGAAATCCACCTTCACCTCTGTATATGTAGTACCGATAATTATCTTAGAATATTCTAGAAAGTGAAATTTTCTTATTTTGATGCCTAGTGGTTTAATTTCTTGCCTTAAGTGATCTTTCTCTCTCTTCCTTTTATATTGAAACTTGAGTTTTGAAGGCACAACTTCCAAAAGCCATAACTTTTGAGCCATGGACCTGATTGTCTATTATAACCACTTTTTGAAAACCTCTCGAAGTTCTCTATAGCTTGGGACAACAAAGTGTAGCCCTCGACGAGTTTTGACCCCTTTTAGAGCCTCTAAGGACTTCAAAATTGAGTTCAAAGTTTTTCGTACCACCTTGCCAAAACTAAAAAAATCAATATCTTTAAAATTGGACTTGGTCTTGCCATGAAACTTTACTGACATGCTTATATCCAAAATGAACATCCAAGGAGGTAATTGGAAGAATCAATGTTTAAACAAAAACTTACTAAAAATAGTAAGCTTTCCAAAAATAGTAACCCTTCCTAAAGATAGCCCTTATAAAAATACTAGACAATATTTTTGGGTGATGTAAGATTGCTCTTACAGCCTGGATGCTCCTACATCAGGCACCCATGGAATTTGAGAATTGACCTTTTCATATCTCAGGTCTTTAGAGGAAAAATAAGGTGATCAACCTCTTCCTTTGATAGCCATGATGAATCTTCAACATGCCTTCCTTTCTATTTAACCAAGTACTCTTCATATTGCCTATTTCTTGTGCTTCTACCCACATGACTATCCAAGATATCCTCAAACTCTTTAGTTGCTGAAGTAGGTGCTAGAATATTTCATTGTACTTCTACTATTTCATCTACAATTATTCCTTCATGATACTCTGTCAAATATAAACATTTCCTTGAATCATGCTTGTTTAGGATTTTGCATGGTCCAAACTTCTTCATTTTCAACTTATTATATGTTCCCACTAAAAATATCTCCTTTCTCAAATGAACCATGAATTCATAACCAATATGAAATTCTTTATACCTCCTTTTCTAATATGCCTTAGCCTTGTCCCGAATATTTATTTTTTTAATATGCTTTCTCACCTCTTCATGTAAATTCTTCAAGCATTATGCAATGTCTTCAGCTTTGGCACTACTCTTTTCTCCTTTTTCCAACTTCCTTAATTTTGAAGCATTTCTTGGACTACTTCCATATACAATCTAGAATGGTGATGTACCAGTGCTCCTATTAACAAAATTATTGTATGCAAAATTTTCTTGTGGTAAAATCAAATCCCACCCCTTCAGTTTATCTCCTACTAAGCATCTCAATAGGTTCTCCAAAATCCTATTCACCACTTCTATTTGACCATCAATCTACGGATGGTGTGTTGATATGAAATTTAAATTTGTCTTTATCTTTTTCCACAATGTCATCCAAAAGTTCCCAACAAACTTATTGTCTCGATTTGAAACTATGCTCTTTGGTAGACCATGTAGTCTCACCACTTCTCTAAAAAACAACTCTTCCACTTGAACAACATAATTATTCTTCCTACAAGGAATAACACGTTCCATCTTTGAGAACCTTTCTACTACCACAACAATGGAGTCACATCCTCTTGGAGTCCTTGGTAAACCAAGAACAAAGTCCATACTAATGTCCTCCCATGGATTCTAGTAATGGTTGATATAACCCTGTATCTTTCTTAGTTCCTTTTTCCATCTAACATATTATACAAATTTGCACAAACTTCTTAGCATCTTGTTACAACTGTGGCCAATAATAATGCTCACTAACAAGAGCAATGGTTTTATCTTGACCAAAGTGTACAACCAATCCTCCACTATGTTTCTCTTTGATTAGGTTCTCTTTAATGGAACTCTTTGGAATGCATAATTGGCTACCTTTGAATAACATATTGACTTAATGTATTATAAAATCTGACCTCTAGTCCTATTTAGAGTAACATGTTCTGTGCAAGCTTTCTAGGCCTCACCAAAATCAAGCTCATTAGGATACAAACTCTTAAGTTCCTAGAACCCAACAATGTTGATTTGTATTTTTGTCAACAAATTATGTCTCCAACTTGTGACATCTTCAACCCTATTAGAATTTCTACTCCTTTGGCTCAAAATAAAAGTGTAACTATGCAAACAATCAACACTTTTAAAATGCCTTTGGATCAACTTTCATTGGCTATTTAAATACTATAAAGATTGATGATCAATAAACAAAACATTTACTCTTTAGGAAAAAGATAATGTCTCCACTTCCTCAAAGCCTAAACTATAACATAAAACTCTTGATCATAATTAGAACATCTTCTTTTGGCATCATTCAAGTTCTCACTAAAATAAGAAATGGGTTTACCTTCTTGACTCAAAATATCTCTAATGGCATTTCCACTAGCATCACAATCTAATTGAAATACCTTATTAAAATCTAAAAGTGCCAAAATAGGTTATTTTGTGACTTTTCTTTTCAAAAAATCAAAACTCTTTGTTGCTCCTACAGTCCACTTAAAATATTTAATGTCCCCTCTCATTGTTTCAGTTAAGGGTCCACATATACTATTAGAATTTTTGATAAATTTTTTGTAAAAGCTAGCCAAAACCATGAAAAGATCTTACCTCAGTAGCACTATGTGGAGTAGTCCATTCAAGGATAGCCTTCACTTTCTCTGGGTCCATTTTAAGACCATTCGCTGAGACAAAATATCTTAGGTACACTAACTCCTTCCTCACAAAACTCCACTTCTTCAGGTTATTCAATTTTTTTTCTTTCCTTAACTTCTCAAAGACCCTATGAATATGCATTATATGATCTTTTGATGTCTTACTAAAGATCGAAATACCATCCAAGTAAAAAATAACCAAATTACTCAAAAATTCTTCCAATACCTTGTTCAAAAGATGCATGAATGTGTTCGGTGAATTGGTTAGCTCAAAGGGCATGACTAACTACTTATACAAGCCCTCCTTTATCTTGAACGCTGTTTTCCATTCATCTCATTCTCTAATCTGAATTTAGTGATATCCACTCTTTAGATCTATCTTTGTAAGTACTTAGCTCTACTCAAACAATCCATAATGACATCCATCCTTAGCAAGGAAAACCTATACTTGATAGTAATCTTATTGATAGCTTGAGAATTTGTACACATCCTCCATTCTCCATGTTTCTTTGGTTCTAGTACTTCTTATACTGAACAAGGGCTCAATCTCTCTCAAATCAACCCTTTCAGCAAAAACTCTTGCACTTGTCTATTCAACCTTTCACTCTCTGATGGATTCATTGTATGAGATGCCTTATTCAGAAAACTAGCTCTAAGAATCAAGTCCATTGGATGAAAATCTTTCTTATTGGTGGCAATCCATCAAATACATTATTAGATACAATATCTTGAAACTCATCAAACAAATATACAAATCCCATGGGCACATCTTCTATTTCATCTTTATCAACTTTTGGAATTAAATAAAAACATGTATGTTCATGCTTCATGCCTTCTAGAAACTTCCTTCCATTAACTAAACATACTCTTGTATTGCTACATACCTTTTCCTCTATTTCCTTCAATTGATTCAACTTGTGTTGGACTCCATTCTTTACCAAAGAATAGGTATTTGCATACTCTAATGTATTGCATGACAATCAAATTGCCATGGTCTCCGTAACAATAGATGAAAAAAATCCATATGCTTAATATCACATAATACCTCATCATGATAGGTTCTAATTTTGAACTTTACTAGACATTGTTCATTGACCAAAACCTTGTGATCCTTCTGCAACCAAGCAATCTAGTATGGATTTAGATACTTCCTCCTTTGTAACTTCAATTTATTAAACATTACCTTTGTAACTTGAGGTTATCAACACTACCAGTATCTATACTAACATTACATACTTTACCATTACACTTACATATTGTGTGAAATAAATTCTTCCTTTACTTAGGTTCCTCTCATCATTTAGAAAGGCTCTTCTAGTAACGAGTAACTCTCCTCTTTCAACATCTTTAGAATGCAAAGACTCAACATCCTCACCTATATGTCCAACTCATGCATTAACCTATGGTCTCCTATCTATTCATACTTGATGTTGGGGACACTCTTAATCTCTATGCCTTCTTCTCTACACTAGAAACATGTTCCACAAAAACCTCCTCTTCATGGTCCTTTCCCTTCTTGTCTTTGTCTTTGTCTTTGTCTTCATCTTCATCTTCATCTTCGTCTTCATCTTTGTGTTCATCTTCCTCTTTGATATCCATTAGTTTGATTGTGAGGACGATGAGAGTTACTTCCCCTCTGATTTTGACTACTACTAGAGTAATCATTATTCTTCTTATCCTCATTTTGGCCTTCATAAGATCGACCACTTGGGTTTCCACCATGACCTCTTCCATTTTTCTTTCTCTCAAACTTCTTATTTAGTTTTTCTTCTACCTTTAGAGAAAATTGATATGCATATTTAATGGTAGACATTCTTACCATTAACAACTATTCTTGAATACTTAGCCTTAGCCCATTTATGTAAAAGGAAATCTTCTCCTTGTTGGCTTTAGAATGACCTATTCTGATAAGGACTTGATAGAACTCTTTGGCATACTCCTAGATATATTTTCCTGCTTTCTTTAGCCCTTGCATTTTCTTTATTAAATCAAGCTCATAGTCAACAGGAATGAATTTTCTCTTTAATTTTTCCACCATCTGATCGCATCTTGTTATCTTCTCATTCCCTCTTCTATTTCTCTCCAACTGCACTTCTTTCCACCAAATTTCAGCATGACCTTTCAGCTAGGCCTTTGAAAATATGACCCTCTTAGGATCTTCTAATTTTGCATATTCAAAGTTCTCTTCCATATCATTGATCCAATCGATCAAATCTTATGGATTAATATTTTCAAAAATGTGGAAACTTCAATTTTTGGTCTCTTTCCAATCTTGGAAATGACCCTAGAAAACCTAGCCTTGTCATGATTTCTATCTATTTCTTTCTCTTCTTCAAAATTTCCTTCTTCTTTAGATTCATCCTCACTTTCATCTCCTTCCCTAATATTAGATCCTCTACATAGCTCCCCTTGCAATGCTTGCACTTGTCTATAGAGTTCTCTAAAACCCTCTTCTGTCACGCCAATGATTTTTCCACCACAGTTCCTTCGGGGAGGCATTTTCATTACTTATTTCCTAGACCCACAACCACAATCCTGGTGCAAAATGCCTCACATTAGACAACCTATTTACACTCTTAGGAGCTTCTGCTCCGAGACCACTTGATGAATTGAACTCTCCTTACTAAATAAACATACACAACACAACAAGGGAATAAATAGAAAATTGCAAGAACAAGAAAACTTTCTCTCTATTATCTTCAATGAAATGACATTACAATAGTTTGAGAAATTACATGATATAACCACATGGATATTTTCATTATAATAATATGTAAGATAGAGTCACAAACTACACTTCTAGAATTGAGCCTGAAATATGCCTTCATCCCTGTATATGTAGTACCAATTTAACCACCTTTGAATATTCTAGAAAGTGAAATTTTCTCATTTTGGCACCCATCGGTTCAATTTCCCTCCTTAAGTGATTTTTCTTTCTCTCCTTTTGTATCAAAACTTGAGTATTGATGGCACAACTTCTAGAAGCCATAAATTTTGAACCGTGAACCTGATTGTCTATTATATCAACTTTTCAGAAACCTCTTGAAGTGCTCTATAGCCCGGTATAACAAAATGTAGTCCCCAATGAGTTTTGACCCCTTTTGGAGCCTCTAAGGCCTTCAAAATTGAGTTCAAAGTTTTTCATACCACCTCACCAAAACTATAAAATTCATAATTTTCCAAACTAGACTTGATCTTGCCATTTAACTTTACTGGCATTCTTATATATCCAAAATGAACCTCCATGGAAGTAATTGGAACAATATGTGTTTGAACAAAAACTTACTAAAAATAGTAACCCTACCCAAATATAGCCCTTATTGAAAAACAAGACAATATTTTTGGGTGGTGGAAGATTTCTCTTATATACTAGATGCTCATGCATCACATCTTCACCTAGCTTACTAATATCTACAACAAATTCATCAAGTTTTATATTAGGCAACTTTCCTTCTATAGGTTTGGATTTTTCCTTTTTGTTTCTATTCCTCTTGCCCAATGTAAGTATTCTACTACCATTAACCCTTAAGCTGGTTAAACTTTATTTAAGGGTCTATCTCTAATACCACTTGTTGGAGTAAAATACCACCAAGAGGGGGGTGGGGTGAATCAATGGTATACCAATTTTAAAAGACCTTCAATTGAACTTTCACTACTTTGAACATATAAAATGCAAGTCTTTGAACACTTCAACTATCAAGTGTTGAATTATGCATGTAAAGCTATCAAGTTTGATTGAACTTAAATAACATAAGAAAATCATAAAAACTATACACATCATATAAAAATTCAAATGCTGAATGATACACAAGGCTGAATATTTGAGCATGGAGATCAAGTAGACTACATAAAATGAGAAACCATAACACAATATTTTCATGAGTGGAAAACTCTCATAGGGATGAAAAAATACTCAATAAAATGCCTCACTGGATTAATAAAAAATGCCTCACTAGCTACACAAAACACCTCAGTGGCAAAACAACATTACAATTTTGAGATTAAATAGATAGAGTATCATCTCTATTTTAGTATGTATCATTTCCTGAATATCTCATTATCCTTGAGACTTAGGTGCAATAATAATATGTATGCATCACTACATAGTGATCTATTTTTTAAACAATGTAACCAGACTGTGTATTCATACTACAATGTCAAGATCAATATAATATATCCCCAAATATCTGATGAACTACAACTGATTTAGAACTAGAATGAAGAATCTGTAATTCAAGATTACTGAGGAGTTGATGATTAAATATGCAAGATGATTAAATCAGTATTATGTTGTCATTGATGTCAACTAGCTTGATAGTACTTATCTTGTAAGTTACTATACCAACACATCTGAAGGAAGGTGAAAGAGATGAAGAACAAAAATATCTACATGAGGAAGATGTATATGACAAATGAGGATAAGGAATACACTGAGTAACTTGTTGATGAGTCTATGACTTGATGAAATTGACTTTATTATGTTGCATTCATCTATGATGAAGAATAGAGCTGAAAGACACAAAGTAGTGTTGTCAGTAAATAAAGCATTTCAGTATACACCGATGAAGTGTAGTGTATACCGAGTGCAGTATTAACCAAGCTTGTGTTCACTGATGCATTTCTTTGTTAACTGAGCAAAATAGAAAGGAATTAAATGATCAGTTTAGCCGATAAAGTGATGAGCTGTAAAGTGTATGAATCAAGGTAACAAATAATGTTTGTTATGAAGATCGACAGCTAACATAAATAAAAAAGGATCTAATGGAGCAGATTGGAACGTGTTACTGACACATCAGTCGAGGGAGCTTAAAGTGGCAAAATCTATGAATATGATTAAGTGGCAAAATCTGATGGAGGAAAAGAAAATGATTTACTCGTCTATATAAGAGACATTGGTTTCATTATGAAACAGATGCTAGAAGAAGAAGATACTACAAAATTATCACGCGGAGAAGTTTTCATGCATTCTGATCATACTAGTTAATGAGAACCGAGCTGTAGAACAGTTACTGAGCTACAAAGAGTTATTACCGATGGATAGTAAGTTGATATAGTATTGAATCTAAAGTGTTATATTGGTCAAAAATATTTGAATGAGCTGAACATTGATCTGTAAATTGCAAACTGAAGTTGTTTTAAGCCAGATCATCTACTGTTACATATTTAACCATTGTACACAATAAAATCTCTTAACCGAGTGGACTATGAAAGTCTTTTGATGTTTCATTCATGGAGTGAACATTGTTATCCTGTCAACCCCAGAGTGACTGCTAGTTGGATGATAAATTCTGGTATAAAATCCTCTAACAAGGTCACACCTAATAGTGTGTTTGTAACCTTTAACAGGGTTGGGTCTTCACCGACCTCACTTCAGAAGAGTGAAGAATTTTGGGTTGACGGTCCTAGGTGGTTTTTCCCTTTATAGGGTTTCCATATTAAATCTCTTGTGTTATGTGTTGATTGTGATATTTGTTTGTTATCATACTTTGCATATTACATGTTAGATTTAATCGATAATTATTACAAAGTTTAGACTGACAATCGGTAAAAACATAGACAATGAAAGTATTTTATGTTTACCGAGTAACAGATGCAGTAGAATTGTTTTGGATTATACATTTTGATTTGGGTCACTGGATAACTGATTCACCCCCCTCTCAGTTATTCTAACAATTGGTATCAGAGCTTTGGTTGCTTAGAATAGAGTTTTAAGGACTTCAACAAAAAGGTCTGAAGATGTATAAGAGGGAAGTGCCAAAGCTGAACAAAGATAACTTCATAGTATGGAAAAGTCGGATGAAGTTGCACATATCTGGAATTGGGAATTCTACACTAGAACTGATGGAGAATGGCTACATTGAACCGACACCAGGTCCCTTGACTCTTGACCAACTGAAGGATAGGCATGAACACAATATTACTATGATGGAACTTGCTACTACCTGTACTGATGCTGAATTTAATGACATCAAGGAATGTGATACTACTAAGAAGATGGGGGACAAGCTGACTCTAATATACAGTGGAGATGAAAATGTCAAGAGAGCCAGAGCAGAAAGCCTAAGAGGTTGATTTGATGATATGAAGATGAAAGAAGGTGAGAACATTGTGCAATATACAAATAGACTAAAAGAGGTAGTACATGCTATTAGAGCATTTGGCAGAGTTATTGATGATGAAATGGTGATAAGAAAGATTCTCAGAACTTTGCTACCATTTTATGCAATCAAGATCTCTGCAATTCATGAAACAAGGGCTACATCCAACCTCACCCTTGACACTCTGATCGGTAAGCTTACAACCTTTGAATTGAATAACTTTGACAATAGTGTTGTACCTTTTGTTGAATCCACTTTCATGTCCTCTTTGAAGATTGGTAAGTTTAGTAGCAAGAATGATAAGAATAATGATAGTGATAGTAATACCGATGATGAACTTGATGAGCTTGAAGCTCTTATGGCTAGAAGATTGCCCAAAGGTAAGGGAAGATATAGAGGCAAGTTACCTCTAGCATGTTTTAATTGTAAAGAAGTTGGCCACATCACTGCTAGATGTCCGAATAAGAAAGATGATGATAGATCCAAAGATTGATCTGAAGGAAGATATGGGAGAAGAGTTAATAGAGGCTACTGACACAAAAATAGAGACAACCAAGATAGCTATGACAAAGGGAAAAAGGTATGTTACATAGCTGAAGAATTTGAATTTGAATCTGACACTGATGATGATGTAGAAGTAGTATTTGTTGCTATGAAGGATGATTTAGAAGAAGAAGAGAAACATGAAGAGACAACACTGATCTCTAAAGTAAGAAGAAATGATACATGGATAATAGATAGTGGCTATACACATCATATGACTGGTGATATAGAGAAATTTGACCTAATTGATGAATATGATGGTGGATCTGTTAGAATGAGAAATGATGCACCTTGTATGGTGAGAGGTAAAGGTTCATTGATGATTAATGATAGAATAAAATGTGAGAATGCATACTGGGTAGATGGACTAAACTACAATTTGATAAGTGTGGCACAACTGAACAAATCAGGACACCGACTTGCTTTTGAGAGCAGAAAGGTAAGAATCTATGATGATGGAGGAAGACTTGTTGGAACCGATACACAATCCAGAGGTAATCTATTTTATCTTGATATTGATCAGTCTTCTTGTTTATTAATGAAAGATGAAGATGCATGGTTATGGCATAAGAGGTTATGTCATGTGAATTTTGATAACATGGTCAAGATTAGTAAGAAGAAAAGAGTTAGAGGATTGCCTAACTTGTCAAAACTGGATCATGCTATGTGTCATGAATGTTAGAAAGGTAAGATGACTAAGTCTAGTTTTAAAAGAAAAGACTACTAAAAAAAGAAGATACTTGAATTGGTTCATATCAACCTATGTGGTCCTATGAGAACTCGGAGCTATTATGGTGATAGATACTTTATTCTTTTTGTTGATGACTATACTAGACTAATGACTGTTATGTTCCTAAAAGAGAAATCTAAAGCTTTTAAGTTGTTTAAATGGTATAAGGCTAAGGTAGAAAAAGAGACTGGAAAAGAAATTAAATGCTTAAGATCTGATAGAGGAGGTGAATTTATCTCTAATGAATTTACTAATTTCTGTAATGAGAATGGTATTAAGAGACAGGTCTTTGCACCAAGAACACCTCAGCAGAATGGGATTGTTGAAAGAAGGAATAGGTCAATCATTGACTGTGCTAGAACACTAATGCTAAAAAAGAATGTTGCTCAGACATATTGGAGGGAAGCTGTCAGCATAGCTGTATATGTGCTTAACCGAGTACAATTGAAGAAGGACACCAACCAGACACCTTATGAGCTATGGTTTGGACACAAACCTACTGTAAGTTATTTCAAAATTTTTGGAAGCAAATGTTTTATTCTAAAAGATGAGAGAAATGAGAAATTTGATTCTAAAGGTGATGAAGGAATATTCTTAGGATATTCTACTAAGAGTAAAGCATACAAATGTCTGAATAAGGTTACAAATAAGATGATTGAAAGTACTAATGTTCGTGTTGATGAGTATGATGACATAAACATAGAAGAAAGAAAGGAACTAGAAGACTATGGTAGATTCACTTACATTGAACTTCCTGACTATCTACCAAAGTCGCAACCTGTGATAACCGGTCAGTAGGAAAATAACCCCGAGGAATAGGAAAGGGAAACTGACGAACAAGATGGTGCTACTGAGCAAGAAAATGAACCTGAACAGGATGAACAAGAAAGAAGAAACTGAGTACTGGCTAGTTTTGTCAGAAGACATCATCCTGAGACACAAATTATTGGAAACAAACAAGTTGGAATGTAGACAAGAAGCAAAACAAGACAAGGTACATGTCTAGTTTGTGAATTTGAACTAAAAAATGTGAAAGTTGCATTAGAAAATGAAGAATGGGTTAATGCAATGAAGGAGGAAATAGAACAAATAGAGAAAAACAAAACTTGGTGCTTAGTACCCTGACCTAAAGATAAGAATGTTATCGGTACTAAATGGATATTCAGAAACAAAATGAATGAAAATGGTGAAGTGACAAGAAATAAAGCGAGATTGGTACGCAAGGGATATGCACAGGAAGAAGGCATTGATTATGGGGAAACATTTGCACCTGTTACTAGATTGGAAGGAGTTAGAATGTTACTTGCATATGTTGCACACAAGAAATTTAAGGTTTATCAAATGGATGTGAAATCATCATTTCTGAATGGTATACTTGAAGAAGAGGTCTACATAGAACAACCTGAAGGATTTGTTCATCCAAATAGCAGAAACATGGTATGTAGATTACACAAAGATTTATATGGTTTGAAGCAAGCACCGAGAGCATGGTATGAAAGGCTGCACACTTGTTAAGTATTGGATTTGTAAGAACTAGTGAGAACAACAATTTGTACATGAAAGGCAATACTGATGACACTATTATTATTGCTGAAATTTTTGTTGATGATATTATTTTTGGAGATCAAGATCATGTATTTAAATATTTTGCTGATGACATGAGGAATGAGTTTGAAATGTCTATGTTTGGAAAGATTAAATTCTTTCTTGGATTACAAGTGATACAACAGAGTGATGGGATATTCATCACACTGTCCAAGTACATAAAGGAAGTCTTGAAGACATTTGGCATGGAAGATGCTAAACCTGTGGGAACACTAATGGCTACTAGAAGTAAATTGACAAAAGAAGATGAAACTACAAAGGTAAACTAGACACTTTACCTATCCATGATTGGTAAACTCATGTATGTAGTTCATAGTAGACTAGATATAGCACATGCTGTGGGAATTGTTGCTAGATATTTTGCTAATCCTAGAGAATCACACATGATTGAGCTACTAAAAGGATCTTAAGATATTTGAAAAAGATAGAGGATTATGGATTATGGTGTCCTAAGGAAGGTAAGTTTGAGTTGAAAGTTTATACCGATGCTGATTGGGCTAGAAATGTGGATGACAGAAAAAGTACCACCAGAGGAGCATTTTTCTTTGGTGAAAGACTTGTAACCTAGACAAGTAAAAAGTAGGCTTGTATTTCTTAGTCTACAGCTGAAGTAGAGTATGTTACTGCTGCTAATAATTGCTCAAACATTACATATATCAATCAAGTGTTGGAATGAATGAATAAGGTAATCACTGACCCGGTGATCATATACTGTGACAACACAAGTGCTATTAATATTTCAAAGAATCCTGTGATGCACTCTAAGATAAAATATATATCAATTAAGTATCACTACTTAAGAGAACAAGTGCAAGAGAAGCAAGTAAAGTTAGAATTTGTTACATCTAAAGAACAACTTGCAGACATTTTTACAAAGCCTCTACCGAAGGACACTTTTGAATATTTGAGGACTAGACTTGGGGTCCATCCCCTGTCTATCAGTCACTAATGTGATCTGGATGTTGCATCAGTGTAATCTTATCATAAGATCATTCATGTTGATGCAACATAGTTCACACTTTGGATTTTGTTCAAGGTTGTGATTAAGTTTGAAGAACTGAAACAGATTGGGATATCAGTATACTAAGATACAGAGGAAGTATTGGATACTAGAAAGTTACTTAGCTACTACAGAGCTGATTATTTATTTGTTTCTTTAGCATTATTGTCAAAGGGAGAGATAAATAATATGAAAAGAAAAGGAGATATACACCGATGATAACTATCTAAGGGAGAGATAATCTGAAAGGAACTTGAGAACTTAAAAGGTTATATCTACAGAATGAAAAAGCTGTATTTTATAATTCTATTTTAGTAATGTAGTGATTAAACATATTAAGCTAGGGAGAGCTTACACTACACAACATTTGATTACAAAGTTGTAGAAGACATGTTTGGTATGTGTATTGTATATTTCATATTACTTGAGTTGCCATCAATGCCAAAGGGAGAGATTGATGAACTACAACTGATTTAGAATCAGAATGAAGAATTTGTAATTCAAGATTACCGAGGAGTTGATGATTAGATATGCAAGATGATTAAATCAGTATTATGTTGTCATTGATGTGAACTAGCTTGACAATACTTATCTTGTAAGTTACTATACTGACACATCTGAAGGAAGGTGAAAGAGATGAAGAACAAAAATATCTACATGAGGAAGATGTATATGATAGATGAGGATAAGGAATACACTGAGTAACTTGTTGATGAGTCTATGACTTGATGAAATTGACTTTATTATGTTGCATTCATCTATGATGAAGAATAGAGTTGAAAGACACAAAGTAATGTTGTCGGTAAATAAAGCATTTCAGTATGCATCGATGAAGTGTAGTGTATACCGAGCATAGTATTAACCAAGCTTGTGTTCACCGATGCATTTCTTTGTTAACTAAGCAAAATAGAAAGGAATTAAATGATCAGTTTAGCTGATAAAGTGATGAGCTATAAAGTGTATGAAATCGAGGTAACAGATAATGTTTGTTATGAAGATCGACAACTAACATAAGTAAAAAAGGATCTAATGGAGCAGATTGAAATGTGTTACTGACACATCAATCGAGGAAGCTTAAAGCGACAAAATCTATGAATATGATTAAGCGGCAAAATCTGATGGAGGAAAAGAAAATGATTTACTCGTCTATATAAGAGACATTGGTTTCATTATGAAACAGATGCCAGAAGAAGATACTACAGAACTATCATGTGGAGAAGTTTTAATGCATTCTGATCATATTGGTTAATGAGAACCGAGCTATAGAATAGTTACCGAGCTATAGAGAGTTATTACCGAAAGATAGTAAGTTGATATAGTATTGAATCTGAAGTGTTATATTGGTCAAAAATATTTGAATGAGCTGAACATTGATCTGTAAACTACAAACTGAAGTTGTTTTAAGGCAGATCATTTACTATTACATATTTAACCATTGTACACAGTAAAATATCTTAACCGAGTGGACTATGAAAGTCTTTTGATGTTTCATTCATAGAGTGAACATTGTTATCCTGTCAACCCCCAGAGTGACTACTGGTTGGATGATAACTTCTGGTATAAAACCCTCTAACAAGGTCACACCTAACAGTGTGTTTGTAACCTTTAATAGGGTTGGGTCTTCACCGACCTCACTTCAGAAGAGTGAGCAATTTTGGGTTGTCGGTCCCAGGTGGTTTTTCCCTTTACAGGGTTTCCACATTAAATCTCTTGTGTTATGTGTTGATTATGATATTTGTTTGTTATCTTACTTTGCATATTACATGTTAGATTTAATTGGTAATTATTACAAAGTTTAGACTGACAATTGGTAAAAACACAGACAGTGAAAGTATTTTATGTTTATTGAGTAATAGATGCAGTAGAATTGTTTTGGATTATATATTTTGATTTCGGGCACTAGATAACTAATTCAACCCCCTCTCAGTTATGCTAACAATATCTCTATTTGGAATATACAATAAAATAAACCCCCTTTTCAAAAGTATTTTCTTCAAAATCAAGCTCTATCTGACAAAATCAAGCTCTATATGACAAAGACTATGTCTTGTTCTTAAACAACAAAAAAAGCCTTTTCAAATCCTTCACAAAGCCCATATTCCCAACTAATTTTGAAAACTGCTAAAATAACATGAAAAATAGAGTTTCTAACAAACTTTTCACAACCACTAAAAGATCCCATCGAAATCTCAATAACTATTAATCCTTTGAAATAACTAGTTAACTTGCAACGGGGTTTTGGGTCCCCTTTAAAACCTATTTTTTCTCGCAATAAAAAACTAGTTAACTTGTAAGTCTGTTTAAGAAAACTAATCAAGAAAACTATAGTATTAAGGTGAGAAACAAATACCATTTCATCTGAAAACAAATCACCTTTCACATGTTACTCTTGCAACTATCATCGTTTGAGTAACGATTTGTTGATGAAACAACCATGCCCTAGCATATCGGCTAGGGTTTGAAGACCAAAAGAAATAGAATGAAAAAAATGTCTTTGTAAATTTTTTTTAAAAAAAGACAATAATCTTCAAACATTTTTGATTCCCTTAGTCACCTTAATGCCTTCGAAATGTATTTGATACTAAATAAAGTTCCAAATGACAATGTTGTTTTTTGATACTCATTATGAGTATAATAATTTGTGCTCAAATTAAAAAAACATCATTATTAACACACATCATGCCATAGACCTTTTGTGCTTACTATGGTTATGGACTTATATCAAACTATTTTCACATATATTGTGGCAAGATCAAACTGTCATATATTTTGTAAAAATAAAATGGTCTTATGCCATTACTTTCACAAATTGGTCATTGATCAAGTGATTATCCTTGTGTAGCACAAGTTATCATTAACAACTTATCACTTGATACTAATAAACCTTGTATGCAAAAGATTATTAATAACTTATACATCTTGTATGCAGTAAGATGTTAATAGCTTATCAATAAAACATCAATGAGATATTAATTCCTTATTAAAGACAAAGACATATAAGGTATTAATATCCAATGTATAACAAGATACACAATGTATCGAATAAAAAGAATTCATATCAAGTGTGTATGTAACAAGGAATATTATGTTCAAATTATATCATATTATATAACAAGAAAAATATGTGAAAGAGATTGTCCAATCTGTATACCTATCAAATAAAGTATACAATATGGCAATGATGTATCATTATGTCATAAATTTGGAATGATGATCAAAACCAACAAAATGTAGCATTGAGTATCATTGCCAATCAAATATACCTATTTAAATGTATCACTATGAATATACCTTTTATCATTGTGAATATACCTATTCAAATGTGTTTACAGACTTGTTCAAAAGTATCAATAGAACCATTAACCTGTATCCATTAATCTTTAACCAATGTTGTGTGTTCCTTATCAAGTGCCTTTTGGCATCAATGACAAAATACAATGCCAATAACATGATCCTTTGATACCGAGAGGTTTGTGTATTTTTCATCAAGGGAAACAACTTAGATGACAATAGGATTTCCCTTCGATGCCCCGTCGAAATTCAATTTGATTTACCCAGGTTTCGGTCTTTCCCAAAAATCACCCCTAGCTCCTTGCTCATTTGGATCCACCCAGAAAGGTCCATCAACATGCCATGTTATAATAGTGTCTTATTTGTGCAATCCAATGCATTTTAACCTCTACTTCAAATAAAATGTAAACTATCAAATCATTGAAAATAATCAACCACAACACCTTAAAACACACCAGACAATCTAAAAATAGAGTTCAAAATTGTAAGATTTTTTTTTTAATTATCACAATTCTCATTAATAATAATAAATAATCAATCTAAAAAATACTTCACTAAGTAATCAATTGCTCATTGATAACCTGTAGTTTATTCATTTTTTTCAATTTTCATTCTAAGAACACAACATTACAAGATAAAATTAATTTATTGTTACAATATTTCAAAGACAAAAACTGCCTATATCACTACATGAAACTTACTACTAAATCTTATATAACTTAACAAGAAAACAACCAAAGATAAATTTACACTCCATTCATACTAAAAAATAATAAATAATTATCTATTTTTTACCAAATTCTAAAGATAAATGTCCAGAGGATCTTCTTGAGCTCGAGCATTCATGTATTCTTTGAAAATAAAAGGTTTGTAACGACGTGGATAGTGTTCATTTATGAACTCCTCTGGTACATTTACCTCCTTTTCCTCCAAAAAATTCCAGAAGAAACCGATAGAAAGCCGAGGCTTCTTCCCTCCATATGATACACGATGCTTTGCACTCCAAAATATATCATTGCTCCAAATCTACAACAAAATAACATCATCATTCATCGTAAGAAAGAACTAATTAAACCAGCTTTAGATAAAGTTTGAAGTTACTCTACCTTTAGTACGTTGGCTATGATCACAATGAATGATGAAGCTAGAGGTTTTACACTGAACCATTCACCTTGTTTAGAACACATTTCGAGACCACTCACTTGGTCATTATACAAAATTGTCATCACGCCAAAATCTGTGTGCTCCTTTAGAAGAATATCATCAGCGTCGCCTGATTTTTCACATTCTGAGAAATAATTGAGACGAAGCAAACCCTCACATTCTACAAAATCAATGTCAAAATGTTTGCTAAGTCCGAGACTTTGAAGGATAAGTTTTATTAGGGAATTTGTCATATCAGCTAACTTGGAACTATACGTTCTTAAGCTGTCACTGCACAACATGGCCAAAAAAATAAAAATTATTATCTATTAATTTTTTACAGTATGATATTTTAGTGTTATGAAGATCAATAGACACACATTTATTTATATGGCATCACTATTTTTCCCTCCAATTTATATCTGTAAAAAAAATGATAAATATATTCAATCAAGTAATAATTAATTTAAATAATGGAGTTTAAATTCATTATAAAAGATTGTTAAAAATTAAATGTTTAAATAAATGAAAATCGAATACTTAAATAAATGAAGAAATGAAATAATTTAACGCATGGACTTTTAGTTTTGATTTTAATGTGAAGTTTTCTATATAGGTGTTAGAAAATCATCTACCAATGTCTTTAAATTTTAGTCTATGTCTTTGACTCAAAAATTTGACCATATAGTGTCAGATTGAAAGTGATTGTGTAACTCATACATCACATCTCATTAATTCTTATAATCTAAAACTTGTTCCACTTAACTTGAGTTCTAAATGTTATAAGGACTAATGGTGTGTACACACATCTTTATGTAAGACATTGAATATTGAGCATTTTTTAATCAATTAAACCCCTAGTTGGACCATCTTTATGACTCTAATTTAAAAATCAACGACACCAAGAAAGGATAGAACATACCTAGAATGACGTCTCAAGAAAACAAATTATGCACTTTATAGATTCTCATTCAAGCTATTGAATATATATTCTCTTCTCATGTTATAACAATTCAAAATGATTTTAATTGTGTGAATAAATGTTTCTAAATACAATGTACCAAGTCTACAAGTCAACAAAATTTGTGGTAGGTCAATTCATGATGGCCAGTGAAATGGTTAACATGTTGGAAAATCCACTTTTGAATTTTTAAGTTTGGGTAATCAAATATAAAATTATAGAACCGATCTTGGCCTAGTATAGAACTATGGACTTGATCCAAAGTGATGAAAACTTGTTTTAAGGATTAGGGATGCAAGTCTAAAGACCAATAAAAAATGTGATTGAGATGTGTGAAATCAAGAGTCAAATTTTTCTACAAATATGTCACCTGTAAAATAATTTGATTTTTGGAGCTCTCTAATTAATGTGCACCCAAAACATGAGGGGAAAGGGCATCATTGTGTATTTTTCACTATTACATTTTGCACCCATTTTGATATGAATGTGAACAATTGGACAAATCCATTTAAGTAACACAAGTAATAAACACATGGAAATCAAATATTTTTAAGACACTCTAAAGGATGTCATTTAACATAAGGTAATAAATCATTCTTCATTTTTTTTACAATTAATGGCTCATTGAACCTTCAAATTTAAGATAAATATGTAAAAAGGAAAAAAAAAACACATCGCATAATCTTTGAGCTAAGCATTTGTTCCTTGACTTGCTAAAAAAATGGTCATAAAAAACCAAAAAAAGAAGAAGAGAAGGGTAAGAGATTATTCTTGGTATGAAAAATTATAAAAGATCTATCTACACAAAAATGTATAATGGATATTTACATCGGGTGTCATATTTCATCATTTGGATATATATAATAGAGTCTAACTATAGATAGAATGATAAAATGTGTCCAATCAGTTACATTCATATGTAAGAAATTGGACAAGAGCATAGAATGTATAAGTATGATAAATAATACAATATACTTAAAGATGTTGTCATGCAATGAGCATGTTGTCACACAAGATAGAGATATGAAAATGAAGAGATAAGGGTAAGAAAAGATAATGGATCACATCAACCATATAGTAATCATTAAAATCAATAGCATCATGCAAGCTCAGAAACTAATAGGTATTATATAAATATTAAAGCACATAAATGAGAGAAGTACTATATGCTTAGGTATGCTTGCCTTTCATGATAGGAAATCACAATCAATAAGTTAGAATATGATAATTCATCACAAGCACAATAAAGTATGTCTCATAGGATACAAACAATGTCAATATCACTCCCTAGGATGATCAAGAATAATTATGATTTCCATCATGGAGATGTAGGTCATAAATAATACCATAAGAAACATAAAGGTCATCATGATTGCACTGTCACATAATACATAAAAATATATGTCAATATGTCATACTATAATTAATAGGGTCAAATAATTACGATTTGTGTAATTATGTACTAGGTGTAAATGAATGGGAAAATAATATTATATAGGACTAAATACACACTAACTATAAATAGCTTATTAAAAAGGATGATCATGACATTTCATTTTTATATTTGCTCATAGAGATTTAGAATTCTTAGTATTCACTATGGTGCGATGTTGGAGCCACACTCTCACAAGAATGGAGGAATTATATAAATAGGTTAATGCAAATGATCTTTTAGAGCAATTGTAATTTTTTTTCTCTTTTTTTTCTCTTTTTTAGAAATTTCTAATTTGAATTATAATTGTAATAATATTGTAGAGTTTTTATAGTATATTAAATCTGCAAATTAACCTAAAATAAACAAGTTTGAATTAATATCTACACATATAATATGATATTAGTTGGACTACTTATATAACACAGAGATTTGGTTTAAACTATTAAAAAATTTAATCATTATTTTGTTAGTAGATTCCATCTTTCATATTGTATTTATTGATGCTCCAAACTGCAACCTATGCCTTTAGAAGACACATATTAATGACTAACATTAGGAATAAGATCAAGGAAAACATATATACTAGGACTCATAATCAAGATATAAGTAATCTAGACCAAAAGCAAGTATAACTCCTCTAAACTTTAAGCTTGGCTAGGTTTTCAAGGTTTTCTATTCACTCTAAAATAATTATAGATAAATACAAATATAGATAAATACAAATGAAACTTCATTGTGCTAAGACAAATTAGCTTAGCTTAGCATATATTTTGATAAGTATAAATTAGTTCAATAACATTATCAAGAAGATAAAATAATAAATAAATATTTGTTCCTAATCTAAAATGGAAATGTACGTCCTTTATCAGAATAAATAGATCATATGTGTTTCTATTCTACAAATGGAAATACTTGTTGGCATTATTACATTCGTAGGTTTAGTTCTTACCGTTACTAACTGTATGACCAATTTGTAACTTCATGTACAACCTATTTAAAGGCATTTTGTTTGATTAAATAAACAGATAAAATGTATCGCATTTATCTGAAACTATCACATAGACATAGATGTAAACGTAAACACAGACATAGACATAAACATAGACATAAGGAAGAACTCTTTATTTCATTCTATGTTGATGATTTAATTTTTTATTGGTTTCGCCTTCATATGGTATCAGAGAGACTATCATTTCTGTGCTTGTGATTTTCTATGGAGATGAAACATGGTGATAGTGATGGAGTAGGTTCCGAGAGACATATTCAAGTTTGAAATATTAATGGATGTATTTCTTAATGTAATGCTATCAAATCTTTTCGATTGAGAGGAAGATGTTGCAAAAATGCAGTGACAAAGTGATTTATGTTTCATCTTCAATTTTACTTCATTTTATCATTGCAGGCTTGACACAAGTAATTGTTGTAAGCAAAGATTACCCTGTGGTGGTGCTGAAAAGCGCACAAGAATGTGCAGGAGATGTAGACTCAATGAATGGAGTGATTGGTGATATGCATTACTGACAGTGGAGCGTGAGCGGTGACTAATGCAAAGAGAAGATGGGCCAGAGTTTGATGCTACAAATACACAGTTCACGTCAATAAGGTTTCAAGTTTTGCTTGTGAAGCATTTACCCTCTATTGTGCCTCATGTATTGAGTTCTTCTTCTAAGCCCTGGCACATCATGCTGAATTGTGTGAGAATTTTTTAGGATTTGGTTTTGCCGATAGAAGAAAATCGGTTCATGTGCATCTTCTTTGGACTGAATTCCGGTCTGTGGAGAACATATTTTCTCAAGACAACGTTGTATCTCCATAAATAACGGTTTTCATAACCATCATTCTTTGGTCGAGAGTTGTCAAAATGACTATTTTTTCAATTTTTTTAAGCATTTGTTGCATAGATGAATTGCTCCGTTTGAGGCTTGCAACAATGAAAACATACATCATTGAGATTATTGTGATGGCACGTGACAAGGGTTTGTGGCAACTTGACGAATCAAAATTTGAGGCATTTGTAGAAGCAAGAGAAATTAATGTTATGCAAAATACTTGGGTGTGCTTCACTTTTTGGAGGTATCTAGATTTGTCATTATTTGTGTTTTTGAGGCCATCTTCGTCATATGGGCCAAGGTATTCAAGGAATTACGCATGTCAACAAATGAATAAACATTAATAGGTATTATTGGAGGTTGAAGGCAACGAAGGAAGGAGGTTTTTTATTATCCCAAGCTAGCTTTTCACTTAGGGATGATTTATTGCATGAGAAGAAACCTATTTATGTCCCTAAAAAGTTGGGGCTTGGCAAATTTATCACTAAAGAAAAGATGGGACTTGATATATTTGTGTCCCTGAAGAGAAGAGGAGGCTTGGCAACATGATTTTCCCTTGAAGGAGCGACAAGGGGCAAGATTTGAATATGATTTGTCGAATGCTTGAGGAGGCGTTAGATATAAATGTAGGATATGTGGACTTTTGGAGGAAATGTGTCTCATGTGCAGGAATATCGGTGATGATTATTTCCACAACACTTGAGGAGGCATTAGACACACTCAAAGGAGATGTGGACTTTCAGAGGAAAGACGTCTCATGCACAACAATGGAGGAGGCATTAGACACACTTGGAGGAGATGTGAAATTTTGAAGGAGATGTGGAATTTTGAAGGAAATGTGTCTCATTGTGCAGGGGTGGTGGGGACACTCAAGTTGTGTAAATAGATTCAAGTTTTGTGGTCATGAGATCCACTGATGTGGAGAGTGTGACGTTTCTTGAGCGAGCGTGGTCAGGAAATTCACTATTGTGGTCAGTTCAATATTTATTGAGAGAGCGAGGAGGATTAGTGAAGGTGCTTTATCAAAGTTTCTAGAGGGTTGGGTTTAAAACCCTCGCAACTTTCACTCTTGTTCGAAATAATGTAATAAGGGGGGAATGTTGGCATTATTACATTCGTATGTTTAGTTCTTACTGTTACTAACCATATGAATAGTTTGTAACCACATGTATAGCCTATTCAAAGACATCTTGTTTCATTGAATAAATAGATAAATCACAATGCATTTTGATCCAATTGAAACTATCACATATCAATCTCTTTATTTCATTTTGTGTTGATGATTTAATTTTCTATTGGTTACACCTTCAATACTAAAGGTCCAAATACTAATAAATATTTAGGCCCTTCTTCCCATTCATACATATTATTACAGATAATATCAAACATATCTTTACCATGGAACTGGGAGTAGGATAACTTCCTAGATGATGATTTTTATCTCATTATGGTTGATTTACATCCCTTACAAACCTTACTAAATGTTAATCTCTACTAACTATATTTACTTGTCTTATTTCCTCAATTAGTTGTTCCTAATAACATGTGGATGATGCAAACAAACCTTTCATAGTGCATATTGGCAAAAAAATTCCATAAACATTTCTTTTTTTATTCATGCACCTTTTCCTTCATTTTACTACTCTTTCAACTACCTTTTTGTTTTCTCCCTAATATATTTGGTTCATTTATGATAAATGATTAATATTGGAAAATAATATAGCTCTTAGTTTTTGGTTCATAACTCTTTTACCATATTAATCAATTTATCTCCATGACCCCATCCTTCTTTTCTTATTTTGTTTCCCTTTACTTTATCACAACCATATGCATTAATTAACTACTTATATGCTTTCCTTTACAACTGCGTGATCTTATTGCATACAAATAATTTTTTGTTGATATTATAAGTAGGAAAAAGGATCACCACCCTTAAGAATTGGTATGGTTTTCAATACATATAATTGGTCTATGCCTCCTTATTGATTCAAAATTCAAAGTTTCTTGAATTTAATTTTGAAAGGTATACACTAATTTGAATGAGGAATGCAACTATGATATAATATCTAAGATATTTGTGAACATATTTTATGGGGGCCTCTCTAGTTCTAGCTTCATATTATCATTTGTATAATGAACCTATTTAAAAGGAATTTTATATGGTGCCACACATATAATTCTTGGGTACTATACCAGTTCCAACTACACATTGTCTTATGTGTCATTGTTGAAGGAAAAAGTATAATAATATTAAATATTTCCACATTAACCAAAGAGGGAAAGACAAGTAGACCACCCATATGAAAATTAATAGACAAACATAACATCGTGCTATGACACAAGATATTCCTTAAGAAAACCCTTAGGAGGGAAAAATCTAGCCTCCAAATGGATCCATCTTTAATGTATTATTTAACAACCAAACATTAGAATACACTTATAGTTTCTTCATGAATAATTCTAAAACATTAAGATCTCTAATTCTTGCTCCATGTGTCTAAGAATACCAAGAAACCATAGATCATGTATGATGTCATGCTTCATATATGCATTTGAAATTGAGCTTGATCAACCTTATTGAACAAGACAAATGTTATGATAGCCAACTAGCCAACCTGAACAACTATTTGTGTGCTTGCTTTTATATAAGCAATCTTGCACAAAACTACTAAGTGGTCTTGCATAAAACATGTACCTAATCTTATGATCTTAAAAAATCATATCCTTCTACTTTACTATTTAGTATTAAGTTTTTTCAAATATTAATTTATTCTTCCAACATACAATTTACTCATAAATATCTAACCAATGCTATATTTTATCGTTACAAGTGAACCTGAATAAGTATTTAATATAGCTAAAGACATCTTAAAAAATATACAACAAATAAATATTTATTTTATATATTAAAATATTTATTTTCTTGTTGAAGGTGTACAATAAAATTTTCCCAACAACTATTGCATTTGCAATAATTTTATATGGTTCCATACATTAACATGGTGTGATCTAAACCTATTCAAATTCCTCATCAAATTATATGCCATGATCTTAATTACACTTAGATTTTTGTTTTTTGAAACACATGCCTTATGGGGTCACATTGGCTCTAACTCCACACTACTTTATGTGACATATTCTTATTCACAATAGTTTTTAATTTTTCTATGCATCTAGCTTGTGAAGGGCTTGATAATGGTTTCAAATTTATATTTCCTCATGTTTCATGATACCTTCTACACTCTAGATTATTTTTTACCATGCATATACTTATGGGGTCCAAATAAGTTTTGTCTTTTCTGCATCTATGTTTTGGATCACTCTCTATGATCTATCTTCGAGATAATAGAGAGCTAGATGAGAAAAATGGTTTGTTGTAGACTAAGAAAAGATAAGACGAAAGAGGGGAGTGAGGGGAACAATAGACATAGATAAAAAAATCTAGGTCAATATGATGTAAACAATAAAAATAAAGAGTTGACCTAAAAATAGTATAAAAAATATTAAATTCCACTAAAATAACAAAGTATATTCCATGATTTTTATTAGCAACAATTTTTTTTTTCCCATCTCTCTATTATCCTAATAATGGATCACATAGTGTGATCTGAAACATCATTGCAAAAAATATTTAACTCAATCAAATCTTAAAAAATATTAATAAATAAATAATGTGTACAATTGTGAAAAATGGTTCATTTTTGTAGGTACACAAAGATATTGAAGCATCAATTAAATGTCCAATACTTTATCTTATCATGCAAGATTTATTTTTTTATGACATATTTATATTGGCATGTATGCTTCATAAATTCACATACACACAAAAGTAGGGGAAAATATAAGGGATAAAAGTAAATATTGTATAGTTTTATATGACTTTGTACATAGTTGTAGTGCTCAATAAATGTATTTGGTTCATGAATTAAGTCCTACCCATAACCAATTAGCTAAAATCCATTGCATACCACCTTCTAGTAGGAACTTCTCCATATCCTTGGGCCATGTAATACTAGAGAACCATGTAATACTAGAGACTAGGTTCTGTAGCTTGAGGTTGTACGCCACATCCAAATTTCGCATCTCACACTCTGAAGCCAAGTCATTTGGAAACTATCTATTATCCCGTTGACTTGTATGCCATAAAAATGAATTGAGGAACTATGGAAATGTAAGTATAAAGAATTTATAGATCATTAGCATCCATAAAGTGACAACGTCACTTAACAAATATTTGGTATCCAAAGTTCAATCTTACATTGAATTGAGAAACTATGGACATGCAAGTATAAATAACTTATAGATCGTTTGCACCCAAAGTATCCAAAATATAAATAACATTACTCAATAGATATTTGGTTCAAGAGTATCCAAAGTTGAATTTTACATTGATTTGAGCAACTATGAACATGTAGATATTTAACATCCATAAGATCCCAACAAGAAAATCTTTCTAGAAATGTTTGGTTCTAAGAGCACCCAAAATTGAATTCTACAATTAGGAATTCATGATGTGTGTACAATAAATTATCTCTAGAGGTTTGACTACTACCAAGACAAGCTTAAGGTCCCCTCTCGTCTTAAAACAAACCTCGTTATTACACTAAGCACAATCTCATTCAAAAACAAGTCAAAAAGTAAGGATTATAACATTCAAAAGCGCACACCAATTAATCCATCATCAAACACTGCATGCTTTCCACAGTAAAAAAACACCCAAATGAACAGAACTAATTGAAATGATAAGAATGATTAAGATCACGATATAAAATCAAAGAAAATTGTTTAACATACCAAAATTCAGAGTTCTCATGTGGCCATAGCTTTTGTGCATATTGTTGAAGCGAACCAGAAGTGAGCACCGATGGGAAACATATGGCCTCGCCAGCTGAAAGACCAACGGCCTTGGAATACCCATCATACGGAAGACAAACTGCTCTTTCTTTTACTTGGGGTGGAAGATTGAAGAGATCTCGAGAAACTGAGTCCACAGTGTTTAGAAGCTCCTGTTCCACTCCATGATTGACAACACGAAAAGCCCCCCATTGTTGGCAGGCTTGTTTTACTTGATTGCACAGCCTCTGAAGATCGGGATCGCCTTCTTCCAACCCTGGTCGAAGAGCAGAAATATCAATTATTGGGAGCTCAGGCATAGTCACTGTGACAGATGAAAGAATTGTGGATTTACTTGTATGTCCATTCACTTAGTGGGAATATTGCGTCAAAGAAAACAACAAGAGAAAGGAAACGTAAAGAGATAAAACTTGTGCTGGCCATTCATTGATTATGTACATATGTTTGGACACATCGTAAGCTTTTGCCGTCCCACTTGTTGCACAAAGCTGTATAAAGACATAAGGTTTTATTATATTGTGTATAGATACCATAGTCATAGTCATATAGTCATACGCACTTTCTAAAGACAAACATAAATTAACAGGGTTAGGGTTGGTTTTTTCTTTTTTAAATGTTTGCGTCTATTTATAAAATTATAATTGGATTTTCATCCAATATAAGTTTAGTCAATTATATATATTTTTTAAACTCGAGGATTAGGAAATAATGTATAAATCATATGATAAGTTGAAAGTTACATCTAATTCATTCATCTCAAGATTTTTTTGATGAGGATATGGAAAGTCAGATCTGGTTTCCAAAGCACAATCACCTGAGGGGATTTGATTTAGAGAAAGCAAGGGAAAAGACAATGCGTACAATGAGGGAGAAGGATTGCGGGGGAATAAAATACCACGGGCATCCCTTTTTGGGATCAGACTAGTTGGTAAATTGACCTTTCCCTTGGTTGACAATATACCAGATCCTAATAATGGTAAATATGCTATATCAGTCCCAAATCTAGTCACAGATCATAATATTTTTCTAATGAGTCTGTCTCTAGTGGGTAAGTTCATGGGTCCTAGACCTAATATTAAAGTCACTAGGAAATTTACAAGGAGATAGTGTAAGCTAAAAGCCCAGGTTGAGATTTTGGCTTTGCCGAAAGGATTTTTCTCTTTCACCTTTTCATGTGAAGAGGACATCTCAGCTATTTTATGTGGGGGGTTGTAGATCATTCGATAAATCTTCCATGGATCTCAATAAATGGACCTCAAATATGAATTTAGCAGACACTATATATGAAGTTGTCCTAGTTTGGGTGTGATTTCTAGAGGTAACTCTGGAATATTAGAATAAAGATATTTTTAGGGGTATTGCAAGTTCCTTTGGTGAACTTCTATCTATAGATCCAATGACTACTACAACAAGGAAGAGGTTTTTCTTTGCTAGGGTTTGTGTTGGCATTGTTCAATCCACTAATTTTTCGTCTTCTATCAATATCATCTCTAAGCTCAAAAAATGGGTCCAACCTATTGAGTTTGTGATACTGCCTTTTGTTTGCTTTACATGTAAAACATCAGGGTTTTGGGTGTACAAATGTCCTCTCAAGGTCAACAAAAAGCCAACCAAAATATTGAGAGTTTAGAATTTAAAAATGAAAATGAATCCTAGGTTGATGGGGTTGGTGATCCTCAAGAACATCTGCTAGGGAATGAAGGATGAAGAAGAGAACAATGGAAATAGTAATGTTCAACTAATGAATGTTTTGGATTTGAAGATGGTTATTTTCAAGAAGATAATGGAAAGATGGAAGGACAAAATAAGTCTCATGGGAAGGGTAATAGTGATAATGCACCCTTAGTATTAAATGACATGGTTCTTAAGGAGGTAGTGAAAATAATGACGAACAAAATAAGTTCGACCCTTCTAAGAGTAGGCTGGAACCTAGTTCTTTCAAAGTCTAGGTGGGTGATGCTGAAAGAAAAATAGAAATGGAACCAACAATTGTTGATAGTATGGAAAACCGAGTCCCCTTGTCCCCAATACCAACCTTTCAAGATACTCTCGAGGTGGTGAAAACCACATTTCAACATATTGTTGTGGATCCTTAGGGCTAAAATTCCCGTGATACCCCTAAGGTGGTTAAATCAACTTTCTAGTATACAATTGATGATATTCAAGGTGTAAATTTTCACCCAAATGTTTTTACTATCCTAAATCAAAATGTTTCTATTTCTTCTCTGCAGTTGAAAGATTCTCAAAGGGATTCTTTTTAGATGGATATAGACTTAGGAAAATAAAATATGATCCATGAAGAAATAAACATGGATGAGGATAGTTCTTTCACTAGGGATGAAAAGAAAAAAAGGGAGGAAAATGAACCCATCTTTGGGTGTTTCCACTAGGAACAGCTCAAAAGTGGATTGTGTTGAAGTACCAAAATTTTGGGGAGAAAATTTTAAAAATGGCATAGGGAGTAGGAATATCTTCAAAATATCACTAATGGGGTCCAAAGAGCCATCCCTAAGATTTTCTTGAACAAAAAACTTGGTAAGAAATGAAAGTCATGCCATGGAATGTTCAAGGGCTAAATAGCTCCCATAATCAAAATATTTTGTCAAATTGTTTTAGGGACCACAAACCAGATATTATGTTAGTGTAGGAAACCAATATGCCTAAGGATAGAGTGAAATGATTCAAAGTTTTTAAGAATTATGGAGTTTGTGGCAATAGCTTAGAAGGAGCTTCACGTGGCATTGCTACTTTTTGGAACCTTAACCATATTAAAGGAACTCCAATTTGGGAAGATGCTAAACATGTGGATACTAGATTTAAGAATTTTAGAGATGATTTTTGTTGGATTATTTCTGATATTTATGGTCCTAATAACAAATCAACAAGAAGAAAATTATGGAATTACCTTGCTTCCTTCAGATTGAAATACCCTACTGACATTTAGATTATTGTGGGGGATTTCAATACTCTATTACAAGAAATAGAGAAGTTTGGAAAATCTCAAATTTAATTAGATAGTAAAATGGACTTGATGAACTTTATAAATGAGTAAGGACTGCATGATGTAGACTTAAAGGGAGCTTGTAATGTCCCCTTCAAGGAGCCCATAAGGAATAGGTCTAAAGTACAAGAAAATAAAGTAATTTTTTTTTCTAAACATTACTAAGAACTACTTTGATAATCATGATTATGAGCATGTCCTTAAAGGTTCCTGTATTTATTGTTACCAATAGTAAAACCATTAATTCAATTAACTAACTTAATGAATTCATTTCCTTTCCTACCTTACATAACACTTAGAATTTTTAGAGAAGAGATAGGAATATATAACACATTACTTCTTTTACAAAATTTAAATACATTTAGCCATTCATCTTTCATTTCTTTTTCCACCTAACCATACCTACACATAATCCATTTATATTTCCAAAACATAAATAAGCTTGCAATTTAGAAATACTTACTTTTCATTTTTCATTTCAATGACTTAAAGAGAGATAGGGTAGAAGGTACATAATTACATTTCTTTATTACAACTTTCTAAATTTCAAATAAACATTCCCTTTGATGTTCCTAAAAGTACCCCTCCCAAATTACATTGTTTCTTTATTTCAATTTAAAATACAATTATACCAAATTTCCCGAGGGCTTACAATTAGATCTTTACATCTTATTTTGCAACAAATAAAAGTACATGATACAATATAGGAAGTCTTCATCACTGTACAAAATATGAATTCTAACCCAAGACACAAACCACAAACAGTACCTCGAAAGAGATTTGCCACCAAACCATGTGAAACTTGTGAAGTTCCACCCCTTGTGCTAGGAGATAGTGTGTGTGTGAAAATTGTACCTGATCTGTAGACACAACACTCAGTAAAACATTAGAGGTTAGTGATAATCAAAATCATGCAAAATTGAAAGCTATCTAACCAAGCGATTTACTGCCTTCTAATAGGTGCGAGATTAATGTTCTCAGATTATTATCGAGATCAGTGACCTAGACGACACCTAAATGAAGGATTTGAATGCAAAAGATGGATATGAAATTGAATGCAATTAATCTATATTTTTGATATTTTCTATGCAATAAGAATGATAAAAACTGATATGATATGAATGCTATTGAAAACTGATATGCTATGAATCTAACAATGATATGTAATATGAATGCAAAAATAAGATTGATCTCACAAAGATGTCGATTCGCAAGAGCTTTGATTCTTCAATTCCAATTCTCCAGCGTGATTGTGCAAAATATGAGATGATTTGTGAAGAGCTAAAGCCTTAATTTATAGAAATCTAGGGCTTTGGAGGTGCATGAATAAAAGCCATAAATCACTCAAATTAACTCATCTTGATTTTTGAGTTATCTGATCATAAAAGATAGTTAATTCTCAAAATCATGCAAAAACATGCAAAAACAGCTTTTTAACTCAAATTAGAGTTTAGATCAGCTTTTTGAACTCCAAAAGGATGTTGAGTTCCAAAAAGTCAATAACTTGCATTGATTTTCTGATTTGGAGTTTAACTGTTTCTTTTGAATATGCATAATAATTAAGAATTAAATAAATAAATAAAGTGATTTATCCTCAACTCAACTGATTTTTGAAAATAAATAATTAATTTATGGGTTAATTAACTATTTATTCAAACTTTTATTAAAAATTATACTATTAAATAATGACAACATGCTTTAATTAATTAAATAAGAATTTAATCAATTAAAGATAGGAATTTTGATTTATTGTCAAAATTAAATAATACAATTAATAATAGATAGAATTAAATTTAATTACATAATTAAGTGGCAAATATTAAATCTAATTAATTAAATATGAAAATATTCAATTAATCAAACTTAGGATAAATGTGATTTATCGCCAAATAATCATTAAATTAAAGATAATTAAGATAATTAGGAATATTACTAGGAATATTCCCCGATGCAGAATTTAAGATAATCAATTATGATTCGATGATGTTTAGATGTGCCTTAGGTTAGGACTTTGATGTCGATTTCATTCGAATTGAAGATGTAGGAGATTAATGAACTTATAGCCCATTTTTGGGGTATTACATTTTGCCCCTCTTTGAATTACTGTGCGAAGCGCAGTGGTTCAAAGATAGTCTGTGTTTGATAAAGATATGAAACTGATGTTTGAAATTGATAATTGATATGAGATAGAAGCTGATTGATATTGATTTGATATGAAGATAATACGTCCTGAATGACCAAAGATAATGTTCACTGTAGCAGCAAAATGAACCTATGATTGCGAAAAAGTGTCAAAACACCTGATTCTGAACGTTAGGATTGATAAGAAGTGAGTGACCCGTTCTAGACTCGATTGTCTTAGCAGAACTAGCAGGTATCACATCCGAATCCTTTAGTTGCTGAAGAACCAAGGAAAGAACACTATGATCTGATGGTTGCAAAAACTGATACAGTTTACAAGATTAGGAGAATACCAGATTGATATGGATCGATGAATCTGATATGCCCCAAGTGATGATAGATTTGCCCCGAGCGATGAGGACTTTTGATGAATCAGCGACTAGATGTGATTGTTGTCTTGATCACTGATGAAAGATATTGATAGATTTGATCGATAGAATTTGATTTACAGACTTTGAATTGATGTGCAATACCATGCCCCCTTCGGGATTAAAATTGAAATCTGACAAGAAAAGTCAACGTTATAGTTTAGAAGCATGTTAATTGATTTGAGAAGTGGTTATACACGTCCGAGAACGCATTCTGCATCGTTTGGAGGTCCTAAAAGACCAAGTTTGACTAGGTTTGACCATGAGTTGACCATGGTTGACCAAGTTGAAATTTTGATAGTGTGATGTAAGATAATCAGTTAAGTTGAATACTAGATTTCTGTGATGATCAAAGGTCGAATATGCAAGTAGTTAATAATATGAATGATCTCAGATTTGAATTTTGATCCCGAAAAAGGATTCTACTTGCTCTTTCATTGGAGGAACCTTCGTGTGAGATTCAGCTCTTGATAGACTTGAAGATGCGATTTGAAGAATCATTTAAGCATTGAAGTTCATTTAATCATTGTGAGATCATACAAACATGCAAAATGCAACGAGACATGCAAAATGAAATGCAACCTAAGACCTAGGACCTAGTCACTGATCATGTGTCGATTTGTTATCATCATTGAACTTTTAGGTAACCGGATAAATCAATACAATGCCCACTAGCCATGAAACCATAGACATATGAATATCGATTTGTATGCGCAAGAATCAATACAACACCCACTGGACAACAACCATGGATATATGAATATTGACTTTATTTTCAAAATGTTGGATTAAATATAAGCATCAAGGCACAAATGCCAGGATGACCTGAATATCATGTCCATTTTGATATAGAAATTTGTACAAGCATCAAAACATAAACGTCGTGATGACCTGAGTATGCCTTGCATTGCAAACACATCAAACAGTCAAGAGATCATTCTAAATCCAATGTGAATTACCCGTAGTGACCCTTTATTGTTCACATCCTTAGGCAAGATTGCGTTCCACAGTAGGAGAAAGAACTTACTCAAAAAGACAATAGTTAGATCAAACTTCCTTGAATTTTTTGGGTATCAATGGTCGAGGTACGCATGGCCATCCAATTCGAGATAGAGGCTCTTACAGTCGGACACCATTTCAATCCAAAATTTCCAAAGCTGTTAGATTTTCACATACAAGCAGAAGACAAAGAAAAGATTATGCCCCCAGTCATCACTCTCTAAATCCTGTAAAGGACATCATTGAAGAGCTCAAAGGGACACAATATGCAAAAATCTCAATGCGAATCAGTAAGCATACAAGGAGATAAAAGCATGAAAAGCACAGATTGTTTTCAGTTGAGTTTTGATGTTTGATTGTTGTTGATGCAAAATCCTTTCTGGAGACGAGACTGACTGACTGACTCAACTTGAAGCTTCAAAGGACTCTGAGTGGATATGACATGTCTAAGATACATGGGAGACCATAGGATATGACATTGATTGCCCCCAAGTGTGAACATTGATAGGATGCAGACGCTTGAGCTGGTTGGTGTACAGGCCGACTTATTGAAACCAGGATATGCAGAAACAAACCGGGAGATATGTACAAACTAAAGCAAGACGGAAAGCTAGGAAAGACCAAGATTGTGCTGATAGATGGAGCATTTTGGAACAAGTGGTGCCCGTTTGCCGAGTTTTCACCATCTTGGTAGAGATTCTATTTTTGCTACCGAGGTGCCTGTTTCCAGGTTTTCACCAAGGCACTTTTTTTTTTTTCTTTTTTTTTTGTATTTTTCTTTTTTCAATTTTTTTTGTACTTTTGATATTTTTTTATTTTTTTGTACTTTTGATATTTTTTTATTTTTTTGTGAATCATCAAGGCGCCTATTGCTAGGTTTTCACCAAGATGTTCATTTTTTCAGGACTTTTTCTAGATTTTTAAGATTTTTTTCAGGACATTTACCAAGCACTGAATGCCTTAGGCATAGAATTTCTTTAGATGGAGAACGTTGATTGGTTCTTGGAGCTGTTCTCCTTCAGTTGTTGAGAGTTGATAGGCACCAGAGCCAAAAGTAGCAGTGATAACAAAGGGACCCAGCCAGTTGGGTTCGAACTTCCCCTTGCGTTCTCGATGTGATTGATTTTTAGGATTTTCTCTCAACACTAGATCGCCAACCTGAAATTCTCTATGTCTGACTTTCTTGTTGTAGCCTCTAGACATTCTTTTCTGATACACTCTGAGATGATCATACGCTGCTTTTCTGCGCTCATCTAGTAGTTCAAGTTCTTGTAACCTTGACACTCTGTAGTCTTCATCAGTGACAAGTCCATGCATTTTGATTCTGAGTGATGGGATTTCAACCTCAATAGGCAATACCGCTTCAGACCCATAAACTAAAGCGAAAGGTGTAGCCCCTGTAGGCGTTCTGATACTAGTTCTGTATGCCCAAAGAGCTGGATTGATCATCAGATGCCAGTCTCTTCCTATTTTATTCACTGTTCTGTGCAAGATCTTCAGGAGATTTTTGTTTGAAGCCTCAGCTTGTCCGTTCCCTTGAGGATAGTAGATAGATGACCAATGTTGAGTAATTTTGAACTTGGCACATAAGTCATCTAGGTCCTTGTTTTTGAATTGTCCCCCGTTATCTGTGATTATAGAGTGAGGGATCCCATATCTGCAAATGATGTAATTCAGGATGAACATAGAGATCTGTTTCCCCGTTGCTTGTGTTAGAGGAACTGCTTCTACCCATTTTGTAAAATAATCTGTAGCTGTGATTATATGGGTATGTCCATTAGAAGAGTGCGGATGGATAGCACCTATGAGATCAAATGCCCATTGTTGAAAAGGCCATTGTGTAGTAAAGGGAATCAGATCTCTCCCTGGAGCATGAATCAAGTTGCCATGTACTTGACACTGTTGACAGTTTTTAGCAAATTTAATAGCTTCTTTTTCCATTTCAGGCCAATAATACCCAGCCCTAATAAGTTTTCGAGCTAACGTTAACCCGTTCGAGTGTGACCCACATATACCCTCGTGGACTTCCTCTAATGCACGTTGAGACTCTTCTCGTTCTAAACATCTAAGCAGTGTACCATCTAGACCTCGTTTGTACAGATCATTACCAATGATGACATATCGGGATGCGGATCGGATAAGGTTTCGTTTCTCAAAATGGTTAAAGGACTCAGGGATGATTTGGTCGTGGAGATAGGAGAACAAATTTTTGTAGCGAGATGAGTCATAACTTACAACAGTGCAGATCATGCGGGTTTCAGGGGAGTCATATGCAGGATAGGATAGGGCTTCCACCAGGAACTCGTAGCGTAGTTCATGTTCAGGCTGTTGTAAAAGAGTAGATAATGTTGCCATTGCATCAGCAGCCTTATTCTCCATTCTGGGTATTTTCTCAAATGTGATAGAGATGAAGTATTTCTTTAGATCATTGACCATTCTCTTGTAAGGAATGAGCTTTTCATCTTTGGTTTGGTACACATCATTGACCTGGTGGATGACTAGTTGTGAGTCTCCATGAATGTGCATCTCTGTAACTCTCCACTGTATTGCCATTTTCATACCATTGAGAAGTGCCTCATATTCAGCAATATTGTTTGTGCAAGGAAACTTTAATCTGAATGCTTTGGGTATCGAGTATCCTTGAGGAGTAATGAACAATATCCCTGCTCCGGATCCATTCTGTGTGTAGGAGCCATCAAAGAATAATTGCCATGCTCTAGAAGAGAGGTGCATGATAGAGGAATCGGGAAATTCCATTTGCATGGGTGTATCATCAAACAATGGTGCTTCAGCTAATTGATCAGCAATGACCTGTCCTTTGATAGCTTTTCTTTCAACATATTCAATGTCAAATTCGCTCAAGAGCATGACCCATTTAGCTAGTCTACCTGTGAGGGCAGCTTTGCTTAGGAGATATTTCAGTGGATCAATTTTAGCTACCAAATGAGTAGTATGAGCTAACATGTAGTGTCTCAATTTCTATGATGTAAAGATCACAGCGAGACAGGCCTTCTCTATCATTGAGTAGTTCTTCTCATAGGCCACTAAAGTTCGGCTGATATAGTAGATGGCTCTTTCTTTCTTGTTCTCATCATGCTGTGCTAGCAATGCCCCCAGTGATGTATCTGTTGCGGAGACATATAATATTAATGGCTTCCCATGAATAGGAGGCATCAATATAGGTGGATTTGATAGATACTTCTTGATATGTTTAAAGTTGTTCTCGCATTCTTCATTCCATTCAAAGGTCACACCTTTATGTAATGTTTTTGTAAAAGGCTGTGAGATGTCAGCTAGCTGTGATATGAATCTTCTGATAGATTGAACTCTGCCTTGCAACGTCCTCATTTGACTAATATTTGTGGGAGGTTGCATCTCTATTATAGCCTTGACCTTAGCTGGATCAACTTCAATGCCTTTCTTGGAGACGATGTATCCTAGGAGCTTTCCAGAAGTGACTCCAAAAGCACACTTTTTAGGATTTAGTCGAAGACTAAATTTTTCCATTCTGTCGAGGATCATGCTCAAGTCTGTTAGATGTTCAGTTCTAATCATGGATTTTGCCAAGGTATCATCTACGTAATCCTCCATTGTTCTATGCATCATATCATGAAAAATAGATGTCATTGCTCTTTGATATGTAGCTCCAGCATTTTTGAGTCCGAATGGCATAACATTCCAACAGAAAGTTCCCCACGCACATGTGAAAGCTGTTTTCTCTTGATCTTCTGGAGCAATTTTGATTTGGTTGTATCCAGAAAAACCATCCATAAGGGAATACATTTCATAGCCCGCAGTCATGTCCACTATCATATCAATGTTAGGCAGTGGAAAATCATCCTTAGGGCATGCTCTGTTCACGTCTCTAAAGTCCGTGCATACTCTGATTGAACCATCTGGTTTGGAAATAGGTACAATGTTGGAAATCCACTCAGCATAGTCTATGACACGGATGAATCCAGCTTTTAGGAGTTTTTCTAGTTCTGCTTTGACTAAGAGTGCAACATGAGGATGCATCTTTCTCAATTTTTGTTTGATTGGTTTTACTCCGGGAGCAATGGATAGATGGTGCATAATGAGATTGGGATCCAATCCTGGCATATCTGAATATTTCCATGCAAAGTTGATCTTTTTCTCTGATAAGAAGGTAGTGAAGTTTTGTTTCTCTTCGTCTGATAGAGATTGTGCTACATGTACCAATTGTGGTTCCTCTGTTGTACCCAAATTGATGGATTGAGTTGGCTCAATCAGAACTGGAGATCTATCCTGTAAATGACTTGGAAGGACATCAAATATCTCATCCTTAGGTGCCTCAGAGAGGTTTTCACCTTCAGATACATCTTTTCTTTTTACTTTTGTCGGTTCTGAGACTGCCACAAAGTGGTTTTCACCCTCAGAACTCTTTTTCTTTTTCCTTTTACTCTTGTTTTTCTGACTAAGATATTTGATGTCCGACTCGGTCATGCTGACACTCGGTTCACTGATGGAAGTACTCATAGGCTCAACTGCATTGAGGTAGCAGGCAAGGGCATAGTCATTTGGGAAGGTATACATACCATGGTTTGGGTTGGTGGAAGTTTGGTCGATAAGATCAGGGCATTGGATAGTCAAAGTGGGAAAGGCTTGGGATATGGTGTTCACGGATGTGGATATGTCATCATTGGTCCTAACCTGACGCTCAAGTCCAAAGGTGATATTACAGCTCAGAATGTTCAATTCGTGAATAGGCTCAACATCATCATAGGAGTCCTCTTCAGCCATAGGTGGATCAGACACGTTAAGTTCATTGTTTCGCTCTAGACCTACGTTGGGTTGAGAGACATATTGGTGAATAACATCAATAGATTTCTCTGTTATAAGCTCATCTTCTTCTGGAATGGCACCCCATTCATAATCATTTGACTCATCTTCTGATTCAGAATCTCTAGGAAATCTTAGAAAGTGCGTGAAATCAGGATGAATACCCCAAGAAGGATTACCCTCAGTCTCTGACTTGAATTCATATTCATGGGAATCAGTGTCAGAATAACTACCCCCTGCTTCTTGATCAGTTTGATTGCCTTCGAGATTGGCTGGTTCTTGTGGTACAACCATCTCTTGCGCTACAGTAGGTTCTTGTGTTTCTACTACATTAATTCTTCTGATAGGATCATCTGTATCATCAAGAAGATCTTTGATCTCTTTAGGCAATTTTTCATAGGGGATAAGCTCAGAGCTATCTGAATCAGCATCAGAGGGTTCTGTTTCTTCTTTCTTAAGAAGGGGTTCTCCTAGTGCAATTTGTTCTATGACATGAGAACAACCACCTCTAAGATGATAGGGTTTCTTTTTAAACCCTATGCCACCAGTATCTTTTTTTGCTCGACCAATATGTGAAATGGGGGTCACAAGACCCTTTCCCCTAATTCCTAGAGGTCCTTGACCAGAATATCCCATCTTGGCTATCAATTTGTTTCCTGGACCATATGAATTAGAAGGGACTGTAGGTGCTATAGATTCACTAGGTTGAACAATTTTAGATTCAGAATCCTCTTTATATAGCCATGCCAGCACAGCTTCATCCTCTTCAAATTCTTGTTTAGATACTTGCTCCATCACAAAATGTCTTTTGTATGCTTCCATAGGTTCCTTAGGTTCTGATTTAGACTGCTTCAAGGATTGGCCATATGACTTAGGTGAGATTGGGAGAGATGTCAGAGACAAGACTGGCTCTATAGTGTATTCTCCCATCCCATTTTCTTTGATATTTATCTCTTTAGCAATGTCATCCATCTTAGATGTGGAAGCCACATTTTGTTGCTTGATGGAAGATTCTCTATTATTGGGAACAAGTTTATCGGCACTTTCTTTCAATGTATTGCAAGTTGTACTCAGATCAGCTGGGATAGTAACCTCCACTCCTTCATAGGGAAATTTCAAGCATTGATGGTATGTTGAAGGAATAGCCTGCATTTCATGTATCCAGGGTCTCCCTAGAAGGATATTGTAAGCCAATGGTAGATCGAGCACCTGACATGTGGTATCTTTGATGACTGGACCCACCCGGATGGGCAAGACAATGGTGCCTTTAGAAGCTCTTTCTTGTTCATCATAGGCTTTTATGGTGATCTTCTTTCGAGGATCAATAGCCATCTCTGAGAATCCCAACTGTGTGATTAAGTTGTAAGAACAAATGTTGAGGCCTGCGCCCCCATCTATCAACACACGTTTGACTCGACGGTTCTGGATCAAGACTTCTATGTGCAAGGGCTGATTATGTGGGTGACTTAGGGAGTTGTCATCCTCTTCTGCAAAGGAGATATATTGCGGAGATGTTAGATGACCAACCATAGTTTGGAACCTGTCTAGATCTAGATCATCAGGAACATTAGAGCTGAGCAAAGCTTTGTCTAGGATATCTCGGTGAGCTGGAGAGATTCGAAGTAACTCAAACATAGAGATTTTGGCATTGGTATGCTGGAGTTGTTGTACGATGCTGTAAGATGTAGGTCTGGTATCCTTTGGATTGGAAGATTTCGAGGCAACCTTCTGTTTAGAAGCAGATGTGAGATTGAAAGGTATCTTAGGGACATCAAATGAATTTGGTGTTTGTCCTTTCAGATGCGTCTGAGCTTGTGATCTGGTAACTGCATTAGCTGAGGAATGATTTCTATCTCTTCGTACAATCGTGATGACATTACAGCTCTCAGAGAGGCATGGTTCCACCATATTGATGACAGCATCGTTTCCAGGGTAGGCATAGTTGACTTTTGCCCCCATGTTAGGCTGAGAAGTGGAAACTCCCTTGGCATGTTGTGGAAAAGGTTCTGTAAATGCTGTGTGATCATTATTGCTGGTAGGATTATCGATTGTGATGTCCCCTTGATCTATCAAGTCTTGAATGGTATGCTTCAAATGGAAGCATCCATTAGTTCTGTGGCCTTTAGTTCGATGGAAAGCACAAAATTCATTATCTTTCCACCAACATGGTTTTGGATCCGGATCAGGTTTTCGGATTGGTGGTAAAGAGATCATGTTATCAGCTATCAGGGTCCTCAGAGCAGATTCCAAAGATTCTCCCAGGGGAGTAAACCTTCGTTTATTATCCCATCGTTTGAATGGCTTCTTTGGAGATGGTTCAGCAGATTTTTGCTTTGAAGCTTCAATGGCTTTGGTGGCAAGGGTGAGATTGTAGGCCGGTGCCTTTGATGGGGTGTGGATAGTGTCAACAACACCGTCAGAGACGATACCTTTGTTTCTATTCCAGGTCTTGTTTTTATCTTTTGAGCTAGATCCCGATTCAGACTTGTCCTTTTGAAGCGTGATTTCTCCTTTCTTGACAAGTACTTTCTCAATCTTGATTGCATTATCCACCATTTTATCAAAAGATACATGATCTTGCATTTGCAATGGATAGTTGAGCTCTGGAACAAGGTTATTGATAAAGATTTCAAGTTTCTCCATTTCGGGAATTGGTCTAGCATATAAAGAAAACTTCTTTCGCCACCTCTTGAGAAAAGTTAGGAATGATTCCCCTGGATATTGCTTGAGGTTACAGATATCGATCATGGTAATCGGATGTTGAATATTGTAGGAATATTGTTGATAAAACAATTTAATCAATTCCTCAAAAGTTTTGATTGTAGAAGGTAATCTTGAAAACCACTGAATGGATGCTCCTCCCAAGGATCTAGGAAAAAGATGCATTAGATAAGTCGGTTCATGCATGAATTCCATGGATTGTGTACAGAACTCTCTGACATGATCTTGAGGATCAGAGTGTCCATCATATTTGTCATACTTTGGTATCTCCACTCTTTTTGGGAATGGAGGCATATACAAGTCTTTGTCAAAAGGGAAAGGACAAAGGGCCTCCATGGAGAATTCCTTGGGTTCCTTCTCTTTCTCAATTTTATTCATTTTGACCTGCATAGCGTGCAGCTGGTTCATTATGGCCGTCATCGGAGTTTCTTCCTCATGCGTGATGATATCTTCGACATTGAAGTGAGGAGGAAGTTTAGCTCCTTCTTGGGCTAATTGCAAAAAGTATGCCTCTCTATCCATTTTCAAGAAATGCCTCATCATTCTTTTGAATTGATCATCATTCTGACACCGATGGATTTCAGAGGGTGTAGGGTCTTGGTCGGCATTATGTTGAGAATGGTGTCCCTGGGATCCTCCTCCTAGAGAACCATGGTTTGTCCCTGCTTGAGACATGGTAGGAGTTTTTGGGCTCCCTGGAATAGATTGAGGAAGAGTTTGTTGATTACCTCTGTGAGCTGATAGAGGAGGTCTGTAACCAATTTTCAATCGAAAGTTACCGAGACCGTCGTCTTCGTAGATACCCGACTTGATGAGTTGTTCAAGAGTTGGACCCAGGGTATCGGTCAAAAGTAAGTTCTGAGATGTTTCTTCTGATTTCTTGTGTGAAGAAGCTCTGGTCTCCACCATTAACTTTGAATGAAACAGAAGAAAAGGATGAAGACAACTGAAGAACAATTTGATTCGAGAAAATCGGATGGCGCAACCTTGTCAAGATTATGATAGTTTTGAAGATCTGATGAGATGTGGGTGAAGGAAACTGTGCCCTGGATGTATGGGATAGATCGCCCAAAAGATAGCGGACACGAGTTCTCAACACTTAGTTTGTTTTTGAAGATTGATTGATTGAAGATTGATAGTTATGACAAGGTTTTGACACGAGATAAAAAGGACTCAAATTGATCAAACAGAAGACTAGATCGGATTCAAAAGATCAAACTCAGAAAATGGTAGAATGCTCAATAGCTACTGCTCTGTTCCTGACACAATGATATTTTTGACAGATTCTGGAACTAGGCTGGAAACATTGGATATCTTGCAATTTGACAATTTCTGACAACTTTCTCAATTTTTTCCAAACGACACTCTGCAGACTCGTACGACACTGGGTAGTCTATGAAATGATAGTTGCTAAACTCATACGACAATTGGGTAATACTGAAATGACACTTGACAAAACTCGTATGACTTTTGACTTCTTGAAATGACTTTTGACTCCAGAAAGAACTTTACGTCAATTTTTGCAAAATTTAAGATTTTCAGTTTTGGATTGTTTGCAAATTGTACTGTCCAGATTTTGAAGGTTATACCAGATTTGATCGTTTTTAATAGCCAAGTAGATAAATAAGCATGCAGAACAGCAAGCAAGTGATTCCAAGCATGTCTGAAAACAATGAACAAGGGCAAAAGCAACCTTGCACATGAACAATCAAGTGACCAAATTGTGCTAATCCCTGAGAGTACTAATTGTGTATGTTCTGAAAAAGTTTTGCAATAACGCACATATACCTGAAAGTGAAAAATTGGCCTCTCTAGGGTTTTTAGTAATGGTTTGACTCTGCAACTTTTATGATTCAAAGGGGTGAACTCCAATCCCGGCGCACCAGGGTTTTGACACAGTCCGAGAACTTAATCTTCAAGAGCTGCTAGGGAGATCTGACAACCCAACAATGAACCATACCCATGGAGATTTCTTCCACAAGGACATTTATATAGCGGTTGTCACTACCATGGCGAAAATGGCTATTACCGCTTGAGGTTCCGTCAATGCAGTTTTCCCTGTGAAGGGATTGTCCGCTACGGTTAACCCTCTCTAAAGATGACTCACAATAGTATACCACAAGGGGACTTGGCTCCAGATTCAAGGTTTTGACACCTCTTCACTTTTAACCCAAACAAAGCAAGCAGATTAATCCGACACGCTAAGACAAAGTTTTGTTCCACCAAGGTCTGTGATATCAACTCCACGTGATCTATCAACCTCTCCGGGGAGAGAATGTATCAATCAATAAGAGAAGACGCACTAACCAATTTTGATTCACCAAAGCTTGTGATATCAACCCTACGTGATCTATCAACCTCTCCGGAGAGAGAATGTGTCGATCAATAAGAGAAGATGCACTAACCAAGTTGAATGTGAAACGCACTAAGTATCCTCCCTACCTACAAGGATTCTGTCGTCAAGAAGGATTTCACTGGGAATCCAATCTTTCAAGAATCATGAATAGTGTTCATAGGGCCTAATTACTATGTGAGCACAAATATATGTTCCGAAAGTAGATCTACCAAAAGCATTCAAAAAGTAGAAAGAGGAACACTTAACGCTTAAAGCAAATATGAGATGAGTCCACAAGGTGGAACACTTAACACCTCACACAAGCTAAAAATGAGTCCCCAACTTAGAAAACAAGTGAGTTCCTAAAAGCACAAAAGGGTTGCCAAGTGGAACATTTAACGCTTCTGTCCTGTTGACCCCTCCCCTTTATGGCGCTGAGATTGCAACCACGGGGCGGAAATGAGGGGCCGGCGGATTAGCGAGTCCAATAACCCAAGATAGCAATCAAGATCAATCACAAGTATTCTAAGCCTACGTAATGAATCCTTAAGGGTTCACAACCTAGTATCAATTATGCAAGTGTGTAGAAATAGATCAAAAGCATGAAAAGATGCACACAAGCTTGACACATAAGAGATTTATTTTAAGTCCCAAATCAAAATATTATTAGATGAAGGAGAATACCTGGGATCCAACGCTCTGCAATCCAGAATTTAGCACACATCCGAAAGTACAAAATCAAGACCAATCAACAGCAAATTGTAAGCGTTAGAAATCAATAATCTGAAAGTACAAATCTGCAAATTATGTGTCTCTGTAGCAAAATCTCGCGCGAGGCAGAACGCGGTCTCGCGCGAGGAAACACTGTCTCGTGCGATGAAGAATGAAGTCTCGCGCGAGGAAGTACTATCTCGCGCGACAAAAATATGAAGACTCGCGCGAGGAAGTGGAGTCTCGCGCGATAAAATATAAAGTCTCGCGCGAGGAACTGTAGTCTCGCGCCAGAAAGTGATTTTTTTTGCGCACAAAAATGATACCAGTCAAATTTCGCGCGACACAGAAAGAAATTTCGCGCGACACAGAAAGAAATCTCGCGCGACGCAAGTGAAATCTCGCGCGAGAATTTGTACAGAGATGTACGGAAGTACGGACAGAATGATAAAAATCGCTGTGTACGGACAACTTTGATTGAAAAAGTGCCAAAATTTTTTTTTTTTCTTTTTTGCAGGCAAAAAAGAAACAAAAAATAACGTCCTACAGAGTATACCAGGACCCTTGAAACCCTTATCCTCAAAAGATAAAAAATTGATAGAAATGAAGGGAAACCCGTTTCAGGGCCCCACGGTGGGCGCCAGAAATGTGTGTGTGAAAATTGTACCTGATCTGTAGACACAACACTCAGTAAAACATTAGAGGTTAGTGATAATCAAAATCATGCAAAATTGAAAGCTATCTAACCAAGCGATTTACTGCCTTCTAATAGGTGCGAGATTAATGTTCTCAGATTATTATCGAGATCAGTGACCTAGACGACACCTAAATGAAGGATTTGAATGCAAAAGATGGATATGAAATTGAATGCAATTAATCTATATTTTTGATATTTTCTATGCAATAAGAATGATAAAAACTGATATGATATGAATGCTATTGAAAACTGATATGCTATGAATCTAACAATGATATGTAATATGAATGCAAAAATAAGATTGATCTCACAAAGATGTCGATTCGCAAGAGCTTTGATTCTTCAATTCCAATTCTCCAGCGTGATTGTGCAAAATATGAGATGATTTGTGAAGAGCTAAAGCCTTAATTTATAGAAATCTAGGGCTTTGGAGGTGCATGAATAAAAGCCATAAATCACTCAAATTAACTCATCTTGATTTTTGAGTTATCTGATCATAAAAGATAGTTAATTCTCAAAATCATGCAAAAACATGCAAAAACAGCTTTTTAACTCAAATTAGAGTTTAGATCAGCTTTTTGAACTCCAAAAGGATGTTGAGTTCCAAAAAGTCAATAACTTGCATTGATTTTCTGATTTGGAGTTTAACTGTTTCTTTTGAATATGCATAATAATTAAGAATTAAATAAATAAATAAAGTGATTTATCCTCAACTCAACTGATTTTTGAAAATAAATAATTAATTTATGGGTTAATTAACTATTTATTCAAACTTTTATTAAAAATTATACTATTAAATAATGACAACATGCTTTAATTAATTAAATAAGAATTTAATCAATTAAAGATAGGAATTTTGATTTATTGTCAAAATTAAATAATACAATTAATAATAGATAGAATTAAATTTAATTACATAATTAAGTGGCAAATATTAAATCTAATTAATTAAATATGAAAATATTCAATTAATCAAACTTAGGATAAATGTGATTTATCGCCAAATAATCATTAAATTAAAGATAATTAAGATAATTAGGAATATTACTAGGAATATTCCCCGATGCAGAATTTAAGATAATCAATTATGATTCGATGATGTTTAGATGTGCCTTAGGTTAGGACTTTGATGTCGATTTCATTCGAATTGAAGATGTAGGAGATTAATGAACTTATAGCCCATTTTTGGGGTATTACAGATAGAACCAAGGTACTCACAAGGCCTAAGGAAATCTATGGAAAAAGAATCATTCACCCAAATACCAAAAGAGAAAAGACATAAGCAACAAAATATCACCATACTATACACAAGGATTAAGTTTCTAGTATACCATCTAGGTGAGTGTCATCACACAACCCATGTATTGGGATCCACCCCTGCAACCATGTAACCCTAGTCCCCTTTTTATGTTATGGATCCACCCTGACAATTACCTATGATCGCGGTACTTGAATAGGTATATGTGGACTTTAATATTATATGTCTTTTATTATCTTTTGAAACCCCCCTCCCAAGTTAATTTTATAGTTATCACTTGATGAAAAAATCACCCATAGGATCCCTCGGCAACCACTTTGGGTCTTGGAACCTATGGTGAGCCACTCACCTAGGGTACCTAGTCCCCTAACCCAACACATGCTAAAAAGAAAGGGAAATAATTCAAATATTCTAATTCATAGGTTTAGGAAACTCTCCTGGGTACTCAGACCCTCAGGATGAGTCCTAACCTTATCCATATTTATAATAAGAATGATAACAATGATGTCACACCCAAGAAATATTAAGTACAGCTTTTGATTAACTTCAATGCATTGTTTTGAACATTCAAAGAGGTGAAATGATGCAGACAAAGATCAGGATAAAAAACCAGGAGATATAGACAAAACCCCAAGCAATAAGGTGATCAAACTAAATCCCATGACCTCAAACTCCAATGTGAGTATTCATAGAGGCTGATACGACTACTCCCATAGGGTAGTATGAGTATCCCCATAAGATAGTAAAAGTAAACATATTCAGACTTGTCTACTCATACGACAACTGACTCAAACGTTCCCAGATTTGTCCCAAATTGAAACTATGACCAAAGTGAATTATGGAGTGTTTGAGGAAGGTTTTAGAAGATGGATGTTGTTAGTGTCTCTTAGTACCACATCCATAACCCTTCTCCAACTCACAGTATATCCCCAATAAAATAGAAACCAAAATTATTTAAGAATTCATTACAAAAATGTGCATAAAGAATAAGAAGAGAAAGCCACTTACAAATCTTGCTAATCCATCCTAAACATTCCTAATCTTACCTAAACCATACATATACAGAGGAAAACACTTAATAACGTCCATAAAGACAACAATAACCCTCCCAGGAAGAAATTTGAAAGAGATATTTTTGCAAGAATTCACCATCCTTCCTGATTAACACTAAACATTTCCAACATCATATCCAAATCAATAAATTATTTAAAAATAGACACTTGTAGATCATATAAACATTATATATATTTAAAAAAACACCCACACACATATATTCATAGACAATAGGCTAAAAGCACAATAAGCTGTCACCCTTTTACAAAGGAAAAGGCTAACTACACCAAAACTGAAAAACTTCAAGGGCATAAAAGTCACATTTCTATTGAGAATTTGAAGATGATGTGAACTTATGAAATGTGTGAATTAGGATTAATTTTATGTCTATAATTTTTAAAACTTAATTTAAACAAAAATTAATATGTTTTTTTTAATTTTTTAGGTCTATTTTTCATATCTTGGAAAATACTGCAAATTAGAGAGTTTACTTCCCATCAAATAATTATAAGTAAAACATTGTTTTTTCCTCCAATTTTAGAATATGTTTTAGATGAAATGTATATATAGTATAGGAAAAAAGAAATAAGTGTTTTTGATTTGTAGTTTTCGCGTTATAAGTATTCAAAGTCAAACTTACTTGAAATCAATAGTTTTTGTCTCCTGCCACTTTTACCCCATCAAAACTATACCAAAAATAAAATAAATTACATATTTTTAAAGAGGAATCTATTCTCTAGTGTTGTATATGATTTTAAAAATTTTATGAATTGATTTAGCATTTTTCTATATTTTCCGAATAAATGTCTTCTCAAATTTTAATATACCTACATGTAGTTTTTATAAAATTTGTTTAACATTTTGTAGTTGAAACAATATAAAATTTATATGTTCAGAATCGTAGTTCTGAGATCTAGAAAAGGGTACCTTTAGTTTTTTGACCAGAGAAAGGAACAAAAAAAGTGCAAACTTTTAATTTTTTTGTGATTTTGGAGGTTTCGCTGCCAACATGGCATGCCACAGTGAGGGGCTTGGGGCTCTTTTTTGTTATTGAAAATAGCATTTAGATTCAATTGAGTCCTACTTGGCAGAGTAACACTCAACCTAGTCAACAACGCCACACATGCATCATTTAGCACCGTGTGGCACCTACGTATACTCAGTCATGTTGGACTCATCTGTGTACGGCTCGACCAAGTCCAACTAGGCCGTGTCTATCAAGTTATCCTAAAAGGAAAAAAAATATTATGCATTTACCCAATAAGGTGATTTCCCTGGTTCCAGACCATACCTAGAGTCCTGTGAAGAAATCCCTTCCAAATTTGAGAAATCCTCAACACCTTCTTCCAAGCTTTGGGTGATGGATATCCTTCCAGGAGATGTCCCTAATACCTTCTGAGACCAAGAACCTCCTTCCTTATCCGAGAATCTCCCCAACCCCAAACTAAATCTTTATTCCAAAAATTTCTTCTATGAACAATCTATCATTATTTCTTCCTAAAACCCCAATCTTTCAATTTTCTCCTAATCCTCCAATCTATCAATTCCTCCAAATATTAATATCCAATCATATAGTTGGAGGAGTTTCTTTATGGGAAGAAACTACTCCAACTACTATAGTTGGCTCCAAATATTAAAACAACTCCTGTAAACTTAATTAAATGTGTTATTTTTTATGTTTTCCACATGATGGGCGCTAAAAAATGTGTACCAAAAAGTGTGGTCACTTCTATAAAACATTACACTTGAGGGAATCCATGAAGAAGGAGATCTCAAAAAGTGACTTATAGCTTCCTAGCCATGATGTGCAAGAACCATGTAGATATTATGAATGGTGGCTCTCAAATGAACCTTAAAGAAAGACCCTTGCAAGCTGCACCATAAAATGGAAGATTAAAATGATAATGCAAAGTAGATCTAAGATGAAATGCAAGATCTAAGCTAAAATGATGTGCAAGAGAAATACAAAGAACGTAGATCTAAACTATATGGATTAAGATAGATGTAAGAAAGAAAATGAGGATGATGATGCAATGCTCGAATATGAAAGATCTAAGGATGCAATAGCTCCAAAATGCCAAGATTGCAATACTCCAAGATCCCAATATGCACTAAGATGCAAAGACTCCAAGAACCTGCAATAAGATTTCAGATAACTCAAGAAGCTAATAATGCTATCAATGTCTAAGATCTAAAAGTGAGGAGAGAGTCTCCTTTTAAATAAATTTAGAAATGAGCAGATGGTCAAGATTAAGAGGCAAAAAGAAATGAGCAATGGTGGATATTAAATCTTGGTTGATCCATGTGCTCAATATTCTCAAGAGGCAAAATCAATGGACATGATTAAGAGGCAAAATAATGAGTGGTTGGGATAAAGAGGAAAATCCTTTTTCAAAAGTCAAAAGATTCCATTTTATTAGAAAGTGCACTTTTCTTTTATTATTTATTATTTCTAGCAAAGTGGTTTCCATTATTTAATTAAAAGATTTTTTATTTAATTAAAAGGGGACATGTTCTTTTAATTAAATGTGGCTTAGGATAAAGTGATTTTATTATTTAATTAAAATATTTTTAATTAATTAAAAGGAAGTATGTTCTCTTAATTAAATAAAACTTAGGATAAAGTGGTCAAACTTTAGGATATAATCAAATAAATGATAAAATGGTGATTTGATGAAGAAATAAGAGATTAAATAAATATGAAATTTTGATTAAGAAAAATATTTAGTCTAGTATTTAAATTTTAATATTTAGAAAGGGGCTCAAAGTTTACTAGACCATTTTTGGGTGATTATAATGTCACTTTATGTCATCAGGGGATTCGCTCCAAAACCAGGGGTCCATAAGCATAGTAAAAGTGAAATGTGAAAATGACTTGTTCATTGAAATTTTTTAAACAATCTGGTTTAGGGGGCCTTCATGCGAAGGGGCTCTTCACATGAAGTACCCTAAGTGGGGTTGTTTGTGTGAAGACCCCTATTTGCTTGAAGTACCCCATGCAGGGTACTTTGGGCGAAGGGGGTCGCCTCCTTTGCCCAAAGACCCCCCATTCATGTGAACACTCCAAAAATGAATTTTTGGGGCACATCCAAAATTTCTTCTTCCCCAAAAGTGGGACACACTTTTGTAGGATCACCCAATGTACCTCTCTCCAAGCACAAAACATCCTCTTAGTTTTCTTTTTCCAAATTGCATACAAAGAATGTAGAATTCATTGCATCAGCATACGACTTAGTGTAATTATCTCTTGACTTATTCATGTTAAGTCTCTTCTTTCTGCACTTTGATTCACAATAACCATGATTTATATAGTATCTACACTAGATACTCCTTCGATCCATAGAAATTTTTCCTCCGCCTCTATTATTTCCACTTCCTCTTCATCTACTTGTCCTATGCTATTAGAATAAGATTCACCTTGATATTTAGGAGTATGAGAGCGAAGTTAGATTCTTACTTTCTTCAATGGCTATCACCATTGGATAAAATTTAGGAGGAAGAGATCTCAAAATATTTTTTACAATTTTTTGTTCTATTATATTTTCTCCTTGATTCATAAGTTGATTCACAATAACTTGATCCCTGGTAATAAATTCATGAATGGAATCAGATTCCTTCATCCTTAAATTTTCAATTTCTCTTTGAAATATTTTAAGTCTTACCAATCTAATTTTATCTGTAGCTTGATATGCAATTTTTAAAACCTCTTACGCATCCTTTTACTAACAATTCAAGGGAAAATTAAAAGATCCAATGCTTATTGGATGAAGAAAAGGATTTTGATGTCCTTTATATCTTCTTTTAGCTAAGTATTTTCATGTGTTGTCAATGAAACATTTGGTGCATTTTGATCTGTGGGTTTTTTTTATCCCACTTAAAAAAATCCTAGAGATATTGGGATAATATAAGAGTCTTTATTTCGATAATCAAATAATCATAGTTGTCTCCAATAAATAACAGAAGCTAAAATGATAAATATTTTCCATTAGCCATCTAGAGATAACTATTTGTTAACTTTTCTACCCACACAATAAAAATTTTGCAATCTACTCTGATACCAATGGAAAGACTAGAATGAGAACACATAGATAAAATATTAAACAATTGAGAGAGAAAATCATATTAGAAACTTGAATAACTTTCTATTTTAAATTTATTTTAACTTTAACTTTTGAAGGTGGGTAGGATTCTTGGTTTTCAGGTTGTGGGTTCCTCAGGGGATGCCTGCTGTGATGATTCCCTTGCAAATCAGGACTTTGCAAACCTAGAGAAAAAGGATGGGGTCCCACGTGAAAAGGAGAAAGACCCAGGAAAGAAAGCTGGGGTGGGGGCTGAGAACTTGGGCTTCCCTAGGCCCTCCTCAACCACAAAGACCTAGGCATGTGACTGGGATGGTCTCCATTGTCAGTGGTCAACACTCTTTGGGATTAAACCCTTAGGCAAGTCCTCTTTCCCATCTATTAAGGACATTTTAGACAAGGAAAAAGGAAAATACACAATAGAAATTCCTGACAAACTAGTTGACCACAATATTGCATCCATGGACAATACTCTGGTGGGAAAGTTTGTTGGTTCTAGACCTAACATAGACATCATCAGGATTTTTGTAAAAAAAAAAGGGAACTTGAAGGGTCAAGTTCGGGTTACAGCCATGGTAAAGGGCTTTCTGTCTTTTGAGTTCTCCTATAAAGAGGACTTGGAAAATATCCTTTGTGTTGGCACCTAGGCCATAGGAAAGGCCACTCTGGCATTGCAAAAATGGACTCCTAAACTTGACCTCAATGATTCCTTCTTTGTCTAGGCCCTGGTGTGGGTGAGACTGCCTGAACTTCCCTTGGAGTTTTGGCATGAAGATGTTTTTGATGGGATCGCCAAATATTTTGGTACCCTTCTCTTCATTGACCTAGTCATAGTGGAAAGGCACCATCTCACCTATGAAAGGATTTGCATAGGGGTGGAAGAAGGCCAGGATATGCCAGAAATCATAGAGCTTCGATCCAAACTGGGAAAGTGTGTGTAAAAATTGGACTATGAAAGCATCCCCTTTGCCTGTTTCCACTGTAAGAAAGCTGGCCATAGAGCTAAAACTTGTCTAGTACTCCAAAAAAAAGAGAAATAAAGGAAAGCCAAACAAGCACAAAGAAAGAAAAATAAAGGAGTTAATAACAACCAAGAAAAGGAAGAATCAACAAGAGAAAAATCTATCCCCCAAGAGGGCACCGAGCTCAAAACTCACAGAGTTTGGAAGAAAAAAGAACAACTAGTGTCCACTCCTACAGTCCATGAAATCAGGGCTAAAAAGGAAACTAGGGCTATGGAGGAGCCACAAAGGCCTCAGCCCGATACCCAAGAGTCTAGTGGAGAGACCCTCCCCCACAAGGGTTTGGATCTAGACATCACCATACAACAAGAAACAAGTGAAGTAAACAAGAATGATGTTCAGGTTGAAGGTGGTGACTTGTGCCCAAGCACCAATTTAGTTTCCTTTGTCCCAAACTCCATTGCTCCCCCTATTGCTGGTGTGAACATACACAACTCAAAACCTAGCCTCAAGATGTAAGAGTCAGGGAAGTACCAACAGATTGAAGATTTGATAGTCACAACCTCCCCAAACCAATTCAAAAAAATGGTAGAGCTCTTTGCCAAGCATAAGGAAGAAAAGGAGGGCTGGATCTGAGTACACAAGAAGAAGAAACCAAGCAGCAGAGACCCTTCTCTTGTCTCCCCTGCAACCACCAGAAGCAGGAAAAAATTAGAAGCAATGGGTAGAGCTAATACACCAGACAGAAAAAGGACTAGCCAGATCAGGCAAGAAGAAGCCAACTTGATTAAAGCGAATGGAATTTAGAAACCCATCCAAGCTCTCAACACCTCCATCAAGAAATGAAAGTCATCTCTTGGAACATTCATGGGCTAAATAGCTCACACAAGGAGGATGTCATTATAAATATGATTAGGGATCATAGATTGGATATTTTCTTAATCCAAGAAACTAAAATGCAGAAGGACAAGCTTGAGAGAATCAAATTCAAAAAAGTTATGGAAAGTAGAGCTACTAGCTCTGATGGTGCTTCTGGTGGCCTCATGACCATGTGGAATTTACATCACCCCAGAGCTGATGTTATCTTTGAAGGAGGTAACCTTCTACTCTTGCAATTTACTAGAATCAAAGATAATGAAAGATGGTTCATTTTTAATATTTATGCTCCTAACTCCAAAAAAGAAAGAAAGAACTACTAGAACAAGATCAAATCCACCTTAGCCCCTCTTAACTGGTCTAAGGGCATCATAATGGGGGACTTCAATACACCCCTAAAAGAAGGGGAAAAATAGGGAGGGATATCCCCCGACACGGAAAGTAGACAAGACTTAATGGACTTCATCAATGACCTGGCTATGCTGGATATGGATCTTCAAGGTGCCAAATTCACTTGGTCCAACAGGTGGGTTGGAAAGGATTGCATCCAAGTCTGATTGGACAGGGCCCTATTTTTGTCTAACTGATTGAATCACTATAGTCTCAACCTCTCTTCTTTGGTTAGAGATGGTTCTGACCACTCTCCTATCTCTATCTCCTTGGACCAGATTGCCAAGAAAAGGAACTTTCCCTTCAGATTTGAAAAAATGTGGGTCTCCCACCCAAATCTGCTTAAAAAAGTCAAAGAATGGTGGAACATTTATGTTGAGGGCATTGCCATGTTTAGAGTGGCAAAAAAATTAAGGAACATCAAATAGAGCATCAAAAATTGGAACAAAGATGAATTCGGCCACATAGTCACTTCCAAAGACAAGACACTCAATGAACTAAACCACATTCAAGTTGAAATCTAGAAGCAGGGATATGATGAAGACATAATGAATAAAGAAAAATCTATCCTCTCGGATTACCATAATATTATCGGGTAGGAGGAAACTTTCTGGAAGCAGAGATCGAGGTCCATTTGGCTAAGGGAAGGGGATCAAAAGACTCGCTTCTTCCACCTCTCAACTATGAGACACAAAGCTGATAACATGATTAGTAGAATCAAGAAGGGAGATCGAGCTCTAAAGGAGGACAAGGATATTGTAGAGGAATCCATCTCTTACTTTTCTCATCTCCTCTCTAAAGACCAGGAGCTATACAAGAAAGATCAGGTCAAACTCCTCAATAACATCCTGAGTATCATAACATATAGTGAAAACAAATCTTTATGCTCTATTCCAGATATGAATGAAGTTAAGAGAGCCTTGGATTCTCTTCTCGATGATAAAGCCCTTGGCTCAGACAACTTCCCTATGTTCTTTTTTCATCTTTTTGGGACGTGGTGAAAGATGATGTGGTCAAAGTTGTGCAAGAATTTTTTAGCTCGAAGAACCTCCTCAAAGAGCTCAATGCTACCTTCTTGGTGTTGATTCCCAAGACTACTAGCTTAGATTCTTTTGAGCAATTCAAACCCATTAGCCTTTGTAACTCCTTCCTTAAGATCATTTCCAAGGTTATCACCTCCAGGATTCTCAAAGTCCTCCCCTCCTTGATCTCACAGTAGTAATTTGGCTTTGTGCTTGGTAGACAGATCTTGGACTCCATTATGATGATGCATGAAGTGATTCATTCCTTAGAAGAAGGAAAAAGGGAAGGTTTTCTTCTTAAGCTTGACCTCTCCAAGGCCTATGACTGGGTAGAATGGTAGTTTATTCTCAAATTTCTTGAAGCTTTCAGTTTCAAATCCCATTCTTGCAAGCTCCTTCATCAAATTATCTCAACCCCCTCCTTAGCGATTATGATTAACGGTTCCCCATCCTCCTATTTCAAACCTTCTAGGGGCCTAAGGAAAGGGGACCCTATTTCCCCTATTCTTTTCATCATTCTTGTTGAGTGCCTGGGGAGACTCATTTCGGCTTTAAAAATGGACGGGGACCTAAAAGGCATCAAACCCTCATCAGGAAACAATGTCTTTACACACCAAAAATTCATGGATGACACCATTCTTGGTGGAGAGGCCTTGGTGGGAGAAGCTAGAGTAGTGAAGGATCTTCTCAATGATTATATCAGAGCTATAGGCCAATCTATTAACTAGAATAAAAGTTCTATCTTCTTTGTTAACACCCCTGAAGGTAGACAGAGGAAAATTGCAAATATTTTGGGATGTGGCATTGACACATTCCCTTCATCCTACTTGGGACTGCCCTTAGGTGTCAAATCCCCGGAAGCCTTTTGGAATAAACTGATAGACAGATTCAATAGGAAGCTCACTGGCTAGAAAGGGGTCATTCTCAGCCAGGTAAGAAAGATCCAACTGGTCAAATCTACTTTACAGAACCTCCCAACCTACGCCCTCAGCCTCTTCGCCATCCTGGCTAAAGTTGTAGAGGCTATGGAAAGAATCGAGAGAAGATTCCTTTGGTCAGAAAATGAGGAACACAAGCACATTCCCCTTATAGCTTGGGAGAAAGTCATCCACCCTAAAAATGTTGGTGGCCTTGGTATAAGGAAATTAAGACCTTTCAATAAAGCCCTTCAAGCAAAATAGATCTGGAGAATCTTCAACAACAAAGGTGAGTGGTGGGATACCATTGAAGAAAAATACCTCATGCATAACTCATTAAACATATTTTTTGATGAGACAGACCCCCCTAAAGGTTCTGTCATTTGGAATAGTCTCCTCAATGCCAAGGAACTGGCTAAATCTAGAGCTAAATGGAAAATTGGAAACAGACATTCTATCAATTTCTGGAATGACAACTGGCTTCAGATGAGCAGCTTGAGAGACTTCACGACTCTCTATTCTTGGAGACATGTTTGCACCCAAACCTATGGGTCCCAAGTCAACAACTATAGAAGGGATGACAATTGGGTAGATCTCTCTAAGATCTCATAGGACCTAACTCCTTTGATGATAAATGTGGTCTCTCTCTCATCCAATTAGGATAAGATTATCTGGGAGGACTCTTCGGATGGTACCTATATAGTAGCCTCTGCTTATTCTTCACAGACCTCTCAAACCCAAGATGTGAATCCGCTGTGGGCCAAAGCTTGGATCCTAGGCCTCACACCCAAAATCAACATTTTCTTCTTGCTCTTGCTCCAGAACCATATCCTCATAGTGGACAATCTCATCAAGCATGGGTTCTAGATTCCTAATAGGTGTGTTCTTTGCAAATGCCAAGAGGAATCAGTGGACCACCTATTTATTCACTATTCCTTTATAAGTAAAATCTGGTAATACCTTTTCTCGGTCTTGAAATTATCTTGGTGTTTTCCCTTGTCTTTCATTGACCTCTTTTCCCAATGGGCTTCAAAAGGTTTAATCAGGACTTCCGATTATTCTGTACCTGGATCCTTCCTCATCTTTGTTGGGGAATCTGGATAGAGTGTAACAATCACATTTTTCATGATTCTTCCTCTCCACCCAAAATTATCTTTGAAAAAATCCAACATGCTATTAAGGAGAACTTTTTCTATTTTGGGAGATCTAATCATCTTGTAGGAAAGTCCCCAAACAACTACCCAGGATAAAAGACATAACTATGCGTGGATCAGGCCTTCGACTGGCTAGACCAAAGACAACTTCGATGGTGCTACCAAAGGGAACCCAAGTCAAGCTGGAAGTGGAGGAATCATTAGGAATTTCTTTGGCCTTGGCATTGTAGCTATTAGTCTTCCTTTGGGTGCCAAATCCAATCATTATACTGAAGCTTGTGTAGCTCTCCAGGTCACCAAACTCGCTCAAGATATGGGGGTCAAGTGGCTCTAGTTGGAAGGAGACTCAATGAACATCATCAAATGCTTAAACATCACTCACTCTCCCTCTTGGACTATATCCAACATCATTCTTGATACTCGAGCCATTCTTAACTCTTTTGAAAAGGTGTACATCTCCCATGTGTACAGGGAAGCCAACGGTGTGGCTGATTGGTTCGCCAATCTGGCCATCATGAAGGAAGCTAAGTTGACATGGCATAAAGGAGAAGATTTTCCCACTGAAGTGAAGAGTATCCTAGACAAGGAAATACTCCATTGCACTAAGGGTATCATTTTACAACCACAATGATTTGAAATGAGGATGGTGGCTTTTTCCCTATATTGGATAGTTACACTAAGAACATAAAGGTCACTTGCTTGCCCTCTGGACTGTTTGTTCCTTTATTTTCTTTCTTGGGCTTTGGTATTTTCGGCTTTCTCTAGGCTTGCCTACTCTATTTTTCTGTGGTTTTTTAGCCTTGGCCTTTATGAGGCCTGTCTCTAGTTTGTTTTGTTCTTGATTCTAACTTCACTTTTAGAGCTGTGGGTTTCAGGAACTCTGTAAAACCTATTTTACTTAATAAAAAACTTTATATTAACTTTCTTATAATAAAAAAACTAGTTAAGGGATTGTGTTGACATCCCTCCTTAGTTCAACAAAAGTATGGAGGAAGACTTAGATTACTTTTATGCGCCTTCTCCCATACTGTTCTCTATTCCTTCAGTTGATTGGAGATAAATATATTTGGAAACATAATTATTCTAGCTACTTCTCTATTAAATCAGCTTACAAATCTTTGGAAGCTAGAGAAGATAATACTCAAATCTATCTAATCATATATGGATTCCTAACCTTATTCCCAAAGTTAATTTATTTTGGCGGATCACTGCTCATGGAAAAATTATGACAATTGATAACTTGAATAGAAGATTCTTCTCCTTAGTAAACATGTGTGTGCTCTATTACTCTAATTGTGAAGGCATGGATCATCTTTTCTTGCATTACCCCTATATTAAGGAAGTTTGGGATAAACTGTTTTCCCTCACTAATATTTGTTTGGTTATGCAAGACTCTATGAGACTTTTCATTAACCATTGGAACTTTTTATCTTTCAATCACCATATTATAAGAAATGTATGGGCTTAGATCCCTCTATTTCTCATCTAGAATATATGGAAGGAGTGGAATAATAGATTTCTTAGGGATCAAACTAGAATAAACAATGTCCTATTCAAAATAACCAAACAACATATAAAGGAGAATGTTAACATTGTTACCTTTGGGAAAGGGAAAGTCATACCCACTTTTCAGGAGTTAAGGGTTAAAAAAAATTGAGGAATTCAACAGGACCTCCTCAATATCAATTGGGATAGTATAATGAGAAGGAAAATCATTTGATGAACTCCCTCAAATATGGGACTGCAATGTGAATGGGTGTGCTAAAGAAAAGCATGGTTACTCTGCTACTGGTGGACTCATTAAGAATTGGAAAGGTATTATTATTGAAGGTTTTTGAAAAAACTTGGGAATCAGGACTAACAATAGGGTGAAAGCTATTTCTAGCTGGAAAGGAATTAAGCACCTAAAATAATTAAATTTTGAAAACATAATCATTGAAGGTGATTCTAAGATAACCATGGATTACTTAGAAGGGAATGTTGGTTGATGATAGGACTTGTTGTGTATTCTGTGGGATTGTAAAATAATTCTCTCTACCTTCAAATAGTTCAAGACCCATCACACCTTGAGAGAATAAAATAGTGTTGCGAACCTTATGGCTAATTTGGGCCTCAATAATCAGGATTGGTGCTACATAAAGTTTGAGTAGTGCCCTAAAGCTCTAAGAGAAGTGTTTTCTAATGAAAGAAAGGATAGAGAGATCAGTTATGTTCATGATGAGGGTACAATATAATATTAACTTATGTATTTTTCTAGTTCTGGGATGGCTCTTAGAAAAGAGTATAGTGAAGTGTAAATGGTTGGATGGTAAACTGAAAGTGGATTATAACCCCATGGAGAATGATTATGCTTGGAATTATAAGGAGAAAAGAAAAAAGATTATGACTTGTGTGACTATTAAAGGAAGGAACCACACTTCAGAAATCAATAAAAGAATAGAATTCATTTTGACATCTTATTTCTATAATAAATGTTATTGCTTAAGTATCATTAATAACCTAATGAAAAGTGTGAAAGGTGATGTCAATGCTAGGTGAAGACTGAAGTGATACTCATTTATATTTAGTTAAAAGAAAATAATTTATTGTTAAATTCCCTATGCCTATGAATACACCTAATGGTTTATTATATTGTGTCATTATTACTGGGAATGATATCAAGCCTCTTTGTTCTTTCCAAAGAAAAAAGAGTTGGGTGTTTGGGAAAATTCACTACTATCCTGGTAAGAAGATGAAAAAAGGATTTTTGTTTTTTGCTAAATTTGGCAAGGGTGGGCCTCTAATGTACAAGGAGAAACAAGTGAATATCTATGAGGTTAAAAGTATGGGGGGCCCTCTGAAGCGTTTGGAGCTGAGACATTGTAGGGAATAGTTACAAAATAGAGAGCTTTGGGATATTTTCAAGAGAGGAGATTTCACTCCTTATTTCCACTCTATGAAGGGCTACAACACTACTCTTTCTATGAAGTTTTGTAATTCTTGGCACCAATGTAATATTTCCATTGAGAGAATTAAATTCCACATGACCCCTGAGCTGATCGCGGAGTCTACGTGCCTAAAATATGAAGGTGACAGAGTTGAAATGAAGATATCTGGTGATTATAAGCAATGCATGAAGGAGTTTTTTAAGAAAGGGGAGAAATTGGTGGTTGTAGCTAATGATAATGGGTATGATAGGTTTAATCCACCCCCTCCATATGCTCTATTTTTCTTCTTTGTTATGAAATATTTTACCGTGGAAGACAGGTATACTACCTTCCATGGGTATCACTTTTCGATTTTGAATCATTTAAGAAATGGTCATAGGATAAATATGCCCTTTTTTCTTTATTCCTCCCTTGCCAGTATTATTGCAAAAGGTTCCTCTCCTCTACTTAATGAGGGCTTAGTGTATGCCCTTTATCATTGTGAATTCAACAAATCCCCCTTTATAAGTCACCTCTTTTCATATCCTCATTAAGAATAGAGCCACATTGTGAAGCTGGCTAAAAGTACAGTTAAAATTGACCTTGTTGAAACAAACCCTCTCCTGGATGAACCCAACCCTCCTCAAAAAAAGAATTTCAAAGCTCTAATGCCCCTAATGATGAGATTCCCCTTGAAGAGGCCTTGTTTGATACCACTCCTTAGAAAAGGAAAGATACTACCATTAACCCTACCTCTACAAAAGCCAAAAATGCCAATAAAAGGGTGAAAAATATACAACCCATTTATAGATATTGATAAAGAAAAGGATAATAATGAGAATACAAAAAAAAATGGAGGAACCTAAACATGAAGAAAGTTTGGGGGAAAGGAGATCTTCCCATCTCCACAATAAGGAACACAAGAGTAAAACAATTGAGGAAATGGTTCCTGAGACAGACATAGAGTATGAGGCAGATGAGGAAGAAGACTCTACTAAGAATATTGGGTAAGTGCACAAAGATGACAAACCAAAAAGGGGGTATAAGATGCCACTTTTTTCTTGAAATCAGAAAACTCTGAACTTCAACAAGAAATTGAAGATAGTTAGACTCAAAATTTTAAGATTCGACAAAAACAAGAGTTGTAATACTTTGAATCTAGTTCCTAAACTACTAACTTATTTTGAAAATGGTGCAGATTAAGGCCCTCAAAAAGGGGGAGCACAAAAAGTGGTCCTATTTTTTGTCCAAAAACATAACATAGTGTCTGGTGTGCTCCCCCTAAAATGTTCATTTTTTTTGAATTTTTTTAATCGCTCTAGTGAGAAGTTAGCTAACACCACATAGTTTATCCCAAATTTTTTTGGTAATTTTTTGATGAATGTATAATTTTTGATGAATTTACGAAGTGCACACATCTTGAAAACATGAAATTTCTATGTGCTCCCCCTAGAAATCATTTAAAACTAATCAAAAATCAATTTATTTTTTTAAAAAAGTGTGTAGAATGGAGTCTAGTTTCTAAAAATGTAACTTATTGCAAAATTTGATGAATGAGCAAAAATCTATGCCCAAAATACTGCATGTTGGTTTTTTACAAAAAATGAACACACACACAAAAGAAATTAGAGTTGAAAATCTTAACATAATCAAAATTCAAAATAGATTATATGCTTAGATAGCTAATAGAGAGATCTACAATATCACATCGTCTGATTTTTACGTTCTTGAGCCACGAGTAAACCTGACGAGGAGCACACAAAAAAGATGTCATTTTTTTGTATGTCTGCTGGAAAACACGTCTCAGGCCTATTTCAATCGTCCAAGCCTTTGGGTTGGATCTCCAAGGAAAATCCAAGCCTTAGGATTGGTAAATTCAAATCCTTTACAAAGCGTGCATGCCCTAAAGTGCGCATGCCCTATAGGGTGTGCACACTATGTAAATTTATGACTTTTTGTAAAGAATAAAATATGGATGGGGTCCTCGAACAATGGTTTGGACATAAAAGAGACCCCAAAACCAATATTTTACACTTACATTTGAATTGTATTGATATGGAAAGTAAATGTAGATGACTAATGTTGAAATGAAGAGATAAAGGTACTTACCTTCAAAAAAGAACCTACTAAAAACCCTGTCAAACAGTCTTAGAAATTGTTGATTAACACGTTGTTGAACCGAAACTGCGAGATCTACAAAACCCATAAATCTTTTCCAATTATAAGGGAGGTCATCTTTGCCCCTCATAAAAGGTCAAAGGCTACATTTTTATTCCGAAGGCTGATTTTGACTCTATTCGCAGATCCCAGAAGTTCACCGAAAAGGGTATCCAAATCCACTCTCAGATCTAAAATTTTGCACCTGCACCTGCAAGAAAAAGAGGGTTTTTGTTGTTTGTTTGGGGGGTTTGCCTTGGTCAAACCCCAGTTGGGAATCAACCTCAATATTGAAATTGAAATGGAGAATGCTAGCAAGTAGTAGAAGTAGATCTAACAATGAAGCTAGGACATTCAATAGATATGCAATTGTATTTGAAATGTAATCAAATATGTTAATATGGAAGCTTGGACATAAATGTAAATGTAAACCTCCATGTTTGTATGCTTGGAATCCACTTTGAGGGAAGGATGAATGGATCTTGAAGATGAACAAAAGGATCTTGAAGGAAGATCACACCATCATGATGGCTAGATCTAGGGTTTGAATGATGAATCTTGCATGCTTGAACCAATCCCTTCAATGGCTTGAATGCTTGAATCCTTGATCTTCAATGGAGAACTTGAATGGAGAAGAGGACTTGAATGCTTGAATGGATGCTTTCTAGATCACCTTGAGAGCTTGAGAGCAATGAAGATATGAATGATGGATGATAAAATGAGAGAGGAAGGCCTCCTTTTATAGTGATCTAGGGCACAAACCTCTAGAGAAGGTTGACATTGAGGAATTAAATCCCAATTAACCTTAACCCCTAGAAATGGGCCCATAATTCAAATTTCACTTCGAATTATGATCCAATCACAATAACCAACTAAGGAGGGAAAATAATTAAATGAATTTTGAATTAAAAACTTTTCGCACTTGGATCTGAGGGCCCGACATTGATTTCAGGGCCCGTCAGGACCAAATTTGAGAAAGGGGCACAGATTCTGGAGAAGGTAAAAAATAAGCTCGATCCTGACCTAGTTAAGTAAGAGCTTGATCTTGACCTAGTCAGAGTCAAGCTTGATCCTGACCTAGTTAGGATCGACCTTGACTTTGACCCTGTGGGCCCAGATCTAGCCAAAATCAGGATAGGAGGTCCCGAGGATGCCCGGAGATCTAAAAATGAGACCAGAATGGGATAGAATGCCAGGGACAAGCATAAAATCCTATGATGACTATGATGAAGGCCAGGAGGACCTATTTCTAAGTCCTACCTAGAAAGTAGAGCCATGGAAGAGGGAAATTAAGGAGAATCCTTGGGATCCTAACCCTAATTTCACCTAGAATGAAGAAGAAAAGTGCAGAAAAGAAGTGGAAAGTGGGGAGAAAGCCATATCAAAGCAAAGATCAACTCAAGGCATTCAATATGACCCCAAACCACTTACTCAGAGGGCTAAATGATCTTAACATGGAAGTGCTTCCATTTTAAGATGATACATTAAGCCCCCACTTTAGCAAGAGTATGGAATCGATGCAAACTCTTGGTAAAGGAGAAGAAAGAGGAGATCTAAGTGGATTCAAAATGAGATAAAATGACACTTAGTTAGGGACACAAGCCCCTAGGCTAAGGATTCTAACTCAATATACACGTACGAGGGTGCGAAAAACAAAAGGACACAAAAAGGGGTTAGTACTAAAACAAACCCAAATCAACTAGCATAAGAAACCTTGCTAAGAAACATTTCTTATACTAACATCATATTTGGAAAGCTATCATAAAAGAATAAATTTTTACATAAGAAAGACAAGAAAAACACTATAAATGATATAGCTTCATGATCTAGTCCTACTAGCATGAAAGAAAAAAGAGAGAAAGGGAAAAGAGTGATTACCTCACCTAGTAAGATGCCCACCTTACCATGAATCACCCTGGAGGGAGAGCCAAACAGGTTCACCCATAAACTATGCTTGCAATTGTAATGCATCTTCTGACAGCTTCTGGAATACTCATAAATCCACCTTCTTGTATCACTATGACTATAAAATGCGTGTCTCCTCAGGATTTAGCAACTTATGTGCGTTACCTTCAGAAGATTTAGCATATGAATTCATGTCTTTTTAGGATTTAGAAACTTATATGCATTACCTTCCAATATTTAGCATATTTGAAATTAGAAATGCATGTCCCTTTAGGGTTTAGCAACTTATGTGTGTTACCTTCAGAGGATTTAGCATATTGAAAAATTTGTAAAATGCGTGTCTCCTCAGGATTTAGCAACTTATGTGCATTACCATTGGAAGATTTAGCATATAGATGTGTGTCTTTTTAGGATTTAGCAACTTATGTGCGTTACCTTCCAAGATTTAGCATGTATAAATAAAAAACTATAGTACAAGGGAGGCCCTATATATTGCCCCCTCCTTAATATGGATAAAACATACTATTTTGAAATGTTAAGGAAAAGAGAGAACAAGGATAAAGCCTTCTTCAACATCAGGACAATATCCACAAACAACACCTAGTCCAAGCCAAGAAGGTCATAGCTCCTATGAGGCCATGGAAGGGACGAATGAAAAGAGATATCATGCAAGAAGTGAAAAGAAAGTAACCCTTATGAGGGATAGCACACTGTTCAGTTTCTAGGGTGAGAGATATATCAACCATGGAAACCCAATGTCAAACAATGAAATAGGTTGCGATCAAGGACAAAGATCCTGGATGCAAACCAAAATTTTTATGTATGATTGGATATCACATAATAGATAGATACTGCTTACCCAAGGAAAGAGTGGCATCCCGGAAAGATAGAAAAGAAGGAAATGGCATCCTTGCCCCCCAAGTGTAGGAACAAAGATGGAAGAGGATACCTACTTCACAATGCAAGGAGATATCTTGTTTACAACAATATACACCATATGCTTAGTGAGAGATATTGACCCCTACATCCAAGAATATAGATAATCATGAAAAGGATACATCGCTCATGGAAAAAGGATCCTCCAAGAAATAGATCTTATGAATAAGACCCCCACCAAAGATGAGTGCTTTAGATAAAATATCATCTTTCAAAGGTGGGAACAAAGATTCAATCATCAAGCCCCCTACAAAGAAGAGGAAGAGGAATCTTTGGAATGAGGGAAACAACTCTAACACCAAAGCAAGGGTAAGAGTTTATAAAGAACATAATTTGCAACATAGAGAAGAAGTGACGACTTAGGACAAATACTTCTCATATAAGAAGGTTATCCATAGTCAAAAAATCTGTCAATATGATGAAATAATATTGCAATATAAACAAATACCACTAAGATAAGGAAAGAAGTTCCCTAGATAAATAGAGAGAAGAGAGAACCTTGCCCCCCAGGGATGAAAGGTAAGGGATACCTTTGAAAAACACATGTCTTAGAAAAGATATCTTGAATAATAGAAAAGAGCAATGGATGAAATACAAACCATTGAGATAAATGAAAGAATAACCAATTAAGCTTAAAGCATAAAAATAATAGATCCTAGAAGATGAGAAGAAATATACCTCTTGCCCCCTAGTCTAGAGGAGAAAAGATTTATGTTATATCAGAGTGAGGGGCAAAATTATGAAGAAATCTCAAAGGAGAAATTTCTTTTCTTTTATCTTTATAGATAGTATAATAAGGAGAAGGTACTTTGAAGAATCTTTTCACATCTACATCATGAACCATAGTTTGAACCTCAACATAAGTGTGGGAAGAACTAGGAATAGTAGATGGAGAATTAGGAATTGGAGTAGGAAAGATTATATTAGGATTAGGAAAATTAGGAACACTAGTAAAAGTGTAGGAAGTGATATGAATGGAATACACAACTGGAGGAACACTTGGAACCACAGTTGGAAAATGGTTTGAATAGATATAAGTAATACTATGGTAAGAATGTTGTGAGGTAGGATCTTGATTTCCCATAAGATCACCACTAAGAGGAAGAGCATTAAGGGAATTCTTATCTTTCTGTGCTAATTCCTCATCACTAGAAGAAATCCCAAATGGAGGTGAAGGATTTCTAATGTCATCTTCTTTTGCAGAAGGGGAGTGTGTTTTAGAGAATATGTCATCCTTTTGTATAAAAAATTCTTCACAAGGAAGGGATAAATCAATGTCTTTATCCAAGGGTTCATCCCAAAAAGTAGAATTATCCACCATGGCTTCATGAGGAAGAGAGTAATCAACATCCAAATCCAAAGGTTTATCCCAAATAGGAGGATTATCCATAATGGTTTCACGAGGAAGAGAGTAATCAACATCCAAATCCAAAGGTTCATCCCAAATAGGAGGATTATTGACAATAGTTTCATGAGGAAGAGAGTAATCAACATCCAAATCCAAAGGTTCATCCCAAATAGGAGGATTATCGACAATAGTTTCATGAGGAAGAGAGTAATCAATATCCAAACCCAAAGGTTCATCCCAAATAGGAGGATTATACATAATGGTTTCATGAGGAAGAGAGTAATCAACATCCAAATTCAAAGGTTCATCCCAAATAGGAGGATTATCATCCCTATCCATTAAGCACATTATAGGAGTGTCATAAGTCATTAAAGCTTAATCCCTAAAGGGGAAAGAAGGTAAATTGTATTGTAAAATAGGCTCATAGAAAAGACATATATTAGGAGAAGAATTAACATCAATCCCTAACTCATCTTTGTAAAGGTCAATTGAAGAGGTTGTAGAGGAATATGAAATAGGAATAGGATCAATGGAGATCTCATTCGAATGATTTTCATCCTCACTTCCATGTACCTCATTAAGGTATCTATGCTCTTGAACAAAAAAATCCTCATCAAAGTACTCAAAACAAGAATCATACATGTTGAATACTAAAAGCATGAAAAAGTAAATGTTTTTGTATTTTTAAAGAAATTTTGCAATTTTTTTTTTGGAATTTTGAAATGTAAATGCAAGAGCATAAAAGAAATCTAATCTTAAGGCAAAAAAAACAAATGACCTAACACCAAAAAGAAAGAGTTGTCTATCTCTGGTTCACCAAAATGTAGAGGTGAAGATGAATGCACAAGATAATAGAAAGGGAGATCTAACACAATAGGGCATCTAAATCCACAAAAGAAAAGGATAAGTATGTCAGGTTCACCAAAATGTAAAGGATAAAATATGGATGGGGTCCTAGAATAATGGTTTGCACATAAAAGAGACCCCAAAACCAATATTTTATGCTTACATTTGAATTGTATTGATATGGAAAGTAAATGTAGATAACTAATGTTGAAATGAAGAAATAAAGGTACTTACCTCTGAAAAAGAACCTGCTGAAAACCTTGTCAAACAATCTAAAAAATTGTTGATTTTCGTGATCTTTAACTGAAACTGCGAGATCTACAAAACCCAAAAATATTTTCCAATTCTAAGGGAGGTCATCTTTGACCCTCATAAAAGGTCAAAGGCTACATTTTTATTCCAAAGGCTGATTTTGACTCTATTCACAAATCCCGAAAGTTCACTGAAAAGGGTATCCAAATCCGCTCTCAGATCCAAAATTTTGCACCTGCACCTACAAGAAAAAGAGGGTTTTTGTTGTTTGTTTGTGGGGTTTTCCTTGGTCAAACCCCAGTTTGGAATCAACCTTAATATTGAAATTGAAATGGAGAATGCTAGCAAGTAGTAGAAGTAGATCTAACAATGAGGCTACGACATTCAATAGATATGCAATTGTATTTGAAATGTAATCAAATATGTTAATATGGAAGCTTGGACTTAAATGTAAATCTAAACCTCCATGTTTGTATGCTTGGAATCCACTTTGATGGAAGGATGAATGGATCTTGAAGATGAACAAAAGGATCTTGAATGAAGATCACATCATCATGATGGCTAGATCTAGGGTTTGAAAGATGAATCTTGCATGCTTGAACCAAATCCCTTCAATGGATTGAATGCTTGAATCCTTGATCTTCAATGGAGAACTTGAATGGAGAAGAGGACTTGAATGCTTGAATGGATGCTTTCTTGATCACCTTGAGAGCTTGAGAGCAACGAAGATATGAATGATGGATGATAAAATGAGAGAGGAAGGCCTCCTTTTATAGTGATCTAGCGCACAAACCTCTAGAGAAGGTTGACATTGAGGAATTAAATCCCAATTAACCTTAACCCCTAGAAATGGGCCCATATTTCAAATTTCACCTCAAATTATGATCCAATCACAATAACCAACTAAGGAGGGAAAATAATTAAATGAATTTCAAATTAAAACCTTTTCAAACTCAGATTCGAGGGCCCGACATTGATTTCGGGGCCCATCGGAACCAAATTTGAGAAAGGAGCACATATTCCAGAGAAGGTCAAAAGTGAGCTCGATCCTGACCTAGTTAGGATCAACCTAGACTTTGACCCTGTGGGCCTAGATCCAGCCAGAATCAGGAGAAGAGGTCCAGGGGATGCCCAGAGACCTAAAAATGAGACCAGAATGGGACAAAATGCCAAGGACAAGCATAAAATCCTATGATGACTGTGATGAAGGCTAGGAGGACCTATTTCTAAGTCCTACCTAGAAAGTAGAGACATGGAAGAGGGAAATTAAGGAGAATCCTTGGGATCCTAACCCTAATTTCACCTAGAATGAAGAAGATAAGTGCAGAAAAGAAGTGGAAAATGGGGAGAAAGCCATATCAAAGATAAGATCAATTCAAGGCATCTGATATGGCTCCAAACCACTTACTCGAAGGGTTAAATGATCTTAACATGGAAGTGCTTCCATTTTAAGATGATACACTTTCATAGTGCGCTCGCGCTATGAAAGTCATAAAGTTACATAGTGTGCACACCCTATAGGGCGTGTGCCCTATGTAAGATAGATTCATATAGTGATGAGAAATAGTCAAAGTGAGAGGAAGAGAGAGAGAGAGAGAGAGAGAGAGAGAGAGAGAGAGAGAGAGAGAGAGTGCTCTCTCTCTCTCCCCCTTATCACTCTGTCTCTGTCTCTGTCTCTATCTCTCTCTCTCTCTCTCTCTCTCTCCTTTCTACCCTCTATATTTTCCCTTATTACCTTCTTTCATCTCTCTCTCTCTCTCTCTCTCTCTCTCTCTCTCTCTCTCTCCCCTTATCCATCTCTCTCCTACTCTCTTCCTTTCCCCTTCTCTATCTCTCCTTCCCCTTCTCTCCTACTCTCTCTCTCTCTCTCATCACCCTCTCCCTCTCCCTCCCCCATACTCTCTCTCTCTCTCTCCCTCTCCCTCTCCCTCTCCCATACCCTTTATATTTTCCCTTTTTCTTGTTTTACATAGGGCACACACCCTATTTAATAGTATTCATAACACTTTTTAGTGTTGCATAGGGTGAGTGCGCTATAGCGCGCTCATGCTATTGAAAACTAAAATAAATGGTCTTGTTTGCCAAGGATCTCATGAAAGAGACCCACTTTTTTTGTTACTGTCTGAGTTCTGTGTGTTATCCGACAAGTATTCACTTTTCATGGTGTTGATAGTGACAAAGAAGCATATTCTATCAATTTGCACCATCTTCAGTTGTGGAGAAAATATTGCAATGATCAAGAATAAAATGAAATCAAGCCTCAAATTGGTTCATCAGTAGGCAAAGAATTTGGTCATGCACTTCATTCTAGCACCACAAATATTTCTATTAGAAATTCCTATTCATCAATGGCCTTGCATTTACGGGTCTTGGGAAATCAGGTTACTCATGTTGGGCATTATCCCTGAAATGTAAGTTCATTGCCACCTTTGGCAAGGCAGTCTCACTCCTCATTTTACAACAAAGGTCAGCCATCTATGGTCCAAGGTTTTAATTTAGCTGACAAGTGGAGAGCTTCTCAAGGTACCGATCTCTTTCATAGAGAAGTTCCTGATTCATTTCAAGGTTCTCGTTTAGGTGACCAACTCCTTGGAGGTCCAAAAATAGACCTATTAATTTCCCAAATTGGTAAAAGGGTAGATGCAATTTTGGAAGGAGTATCCCAATTGAAGAGAAATGGAAATTCCAATGACCATGAAGTTATTGTAGATCCAATGGGTGTATCTCCTTCACTCAAAAATATAAATACTTCCAGAGACTTGAGTTTAAATGGAGACTGTCTATTCCCAAACATGCCCCAGTTGAGCAGATGAACTAGGTTACTCATGTTGGGCATTATCCCTGAAATGTAAGTTCATTGCCACCTTTGGCAAGGCAGTCTCACTCCTCATTTTACAAAAAAGGGCAGCCATCTATGGTCCAAGGTTTTAGTTTAGTTGAAAAGTGGAGAGATTCTGTTAAGAATGAAAATATTAAGGAATTGCATGATATATTACTCAATGGTGCAAGGAATATTCTTGATGAACATGGGATTGTAGCTACATCTATTTAATATACAAAGGAAGATATAGAAAATCTTCTTAATAGAGAGATTAATGTGAGAGAAAAGGACATTTCAAAAGAAAATGGTTATCTTGGTGCCATCCAAGGTATGCCAATTACTCAGGACAAAGAGACAAAGCCCACAGTTAATGGGAAAGAGTGGGAAGAGCTTCTTGGACCCATGATAGAAGTTATAGATAAGGAGGAAGAGCTAGGAAGTGGAAAGCGGAAAAGGAAAGAAGTAAGATATGCATGTGAGCCTATGTCAGATGATGATGATGAGTACTCACCATCTACTAGTAGCTCAAGTAGTGACAGAAGCTATTTAGTGCACATATACACTGACACAAAAAATTCAGATAGAGAAGTAACAAGTGATGTGGAATTATCCATAGAGCAATGTGAAATGAAGCCTCAAATTGGTTCATTAGCAGGAAAAGAATTTGGTCATGCACTTCATTCTAGAACCACAAATATTTCTATTAGAAATTCCTATTCGTCAATGGCCTTGCATTTACAGGACTTGGGAAACCAGGTTACTCATGTTGGGTATTATCCCTGAAATGTAAGTTCATTTCCACCTTTGGCAAGGTAGTCTCACTCCTCATTTTACAACAAAGAGCAGCCATCTATGGTCCAAGGTTTTAATTTAGCTGACAAGTGGAGAGCTTCTCAAGGTACTGATCTCTTTCATAGAGAAGTTCCCGATTCATCTCAAGGTTCTCATTTAGGTGACCAACTCCTTGGAGGTCCACAAATAGACCCATTAATTTCCCAAATTGGTAAAAGGGTAGATGCAATTTTGGAAAGAGTATCCCAATAGAAGAGAAATGGAAATTCCAGTGACCATGAACTTATTGCTGATCCAATGGGTGTATCTCCCCCACTGACAAATATAACTACTTCCAGAGACTTGAGTTTAAATGGAGACTGTCTGTTCCCAAACATGCCCCAGTCAAGCAGATGAACCAGATGTTGCTTGAGTAAAGAAGATAGTGGTTTATTAAAGCATCTGCATTATCCCACTTGCTATCACTTACTACTTTTTGAGTAGCTTGCCAGCTACTTCTATGCGGGATTTCTATAATATATAATGTCCTCATGCAAGTACATGCCAATTTTTGTAAACATTTTCTCTTGTAAAGGGTTAGTGAGCAATATCAAAGAAAAGGTTCTTGCATGGATCTGTAATGTCATAGCATCAATCTATCTATTCCAATAGCTCTAAATGGCTGGTTAAATGCTAGTGGCAACCTTGTTCAGCACGCATAGTCGTTCGGTCACCGCCGACGACTTCGTGCTAAAGTGTCCCTCAAGGTCCCTTGAGCATGAAATTATAGATCTTTGTGGGGTCGTATCTCAGAGCTTGTGTGAGGTAGCATGGATCTATTAGTTGTTATGGGACCATGTTTTTGGGGCCTACAAAAGCCTATCTCAGTTTTGAGAGATTCAACTTCGTCTAAAATCGGCAATACATTCTCGGTCGATGTCAGAACTCACAGTGTTCCTCAGTTCAAATAGCCAATGTTGCGTATCTTTCCAACCATTGGTCATAGCATTGACCTATCTATTCCAATAGCTCCAAATGTCTGGGTAAACACTAGTGGCAATCTCATTCAGCATGTAGAGTCGTTCGATCCTTGCCGACGACTCCGTTCTGAAGTGTCCCTCAAGGTCCCTTGAGCATGAAATCGGTGATCTTTGCGGGGCCGTATCTCAGAGCTCCTGCAAGGTAGCATGGATCCATTAGTTGCTATGGGACCATGTTGTCAGGGCCTACAAAATCCTATCTTGATTTTGAAATATTCAAGTTCGTTTAAAATTGGCAACACATTCTCGGTCGATGTCATAACTCAAACTGTTCCTCAATTCAAACAGCCAATGTTGCGTATCTTTCTAACCGTTGGTCATAGCATCAAACCATCTATTCCAATAGCTCTGAATGGATGGGTAAATGCTAGTCAACATGTCATTCAGCACACATAGTCATTCGATCTGCACTGACGAATCCGTGCTGAAGTGTCCCTCAAGGTCCCTTCAGCATGAAATTGGTGATCTTTACAGGGTCATATCTCGGAGCTCGTGTGAGGTAGAATTGATCCATTAGGTGCTAGAGGACCATGTTTTTGGGGCCTACAAAAGCCTATCTCTATTTTGAAAGATTCAACTTCATTTAAAATTAGCAACACATTCTTGGTCAATGCCAGAACTCAAAGTGTTCCTTAGTTCAAATGGCCAACATTGCGTATATTTCCAATCGTCGGTCATAGCATCAAACCATCTATTCCAATAGCTCTAAATGGTTAGGTAAATGCTATGGGAAACCTCATTCAGCACGCATAGTTGTTCGATCCCCGCCGATGAGTCCATGCCGAAGTGTCCCTCAAGGTCCCTTCAACATGAAATTGATGATCTTTGTGGGGTCATATCTCAGAGCTCGTGCGAGGTAGAATCAATCCATCAAGTGCTACGGGACCATGTTGTTAGGGCCTACAAAAGCCTATCTTGATTTTGAGAGATTCAACTTCATTTAAAATTGGCAACACATTCTCGGTTGATACTAGAACTCATAGTATTCCTCAGTTCAAATGGCCAACGTTGCGTATCTTTCCAACCACCGGTCATAGCATCAAGCTGTCTATTCCAATAGCTCCAAATGGATGGGTAATTGCTAGTTGACACATCGTTTGGCACACATAGTCATTTGATCCCCACCGATGACTCCATGCTGAAGTATCCCTCAAGGTCCCTTCAGCATGAAATCATCAATCCTTGTGGGGTCATATCTCGGAGCTCATGCGAGGTAGAATCAATCCTTTAGGTGCTATGGGACCATGTTGTTGGGGCCTACAAAAGAATGTCTTGGTTTTCAGAGATTCAACTTCATTAAATTTGGTAGCACATTCTCGGTCAATGCCAGAACTCAAAGTGTTCCTCAGTTAAAATGACCAACATTGCGTATCTTTCCAACCGTTAGTTGTAGCATCAAACTATCTGTTCCAATATCTCTGAATGGCCTAGTAAATGCTAGTGGACACCTTGTTTGACACACACAGTCATTCAATCCCTGCCGACGACTCCATGCTGAAGTGTCCCTCAAGGTCCCTTGAGCATGAAATCGATGATCTTTGTAGGGTCATATCTCAGAGCTCGTGGGAGGTAGAATTGATCTATTAGGTGCTATGAGACCATGTTGTCAGGGCCTACAAAAGCCTATCTTAGTTTTTAGAGATTCAACTTCATTTAAATTTGGCAACACCTTCTCCATCGATGCCAGAACTCAAAGTGTTCCTCAGTTCAAATGGCCAACATTATGTATCTTTCCAACTACCGGTCGTAGCATCAAACCATCTATTTCAATAGCTCTGAATGGCTAGGTAAACACTAGTGGACACCTCATTCAGCACACACAGTCATTCGATCCCTGCCGATGACTCCGTGCAGAAGTGTCCCTCAAGGTCCCTTTAGCATGAAATCAATGATCTTTGTGGGGTCATATCTTGGAGCTCATGTGAGGTAGAATCAAATAGTTAGGTGCTATGGGACCATGTTGTCAGGGCTTACAAAAGCATATCTCAGTTTTTAGAGATTCAACTTCGTTTAAATTTGGCAACACATTCTCGGTCGATGTCAGAACTCAAAGTGTTCCTCAGTTCAAACGACCAACATTGCGTATCTTTCCAACCGTTAGTCGTAGTATCAATCTATCTATTCCAATAGCTCCAAATGGATGGGTAAATGCTACTGGAAACCTCATTTTCCACGTGCAGTCATTTGATCCCCACCGACGACTCCATGTCGAAGTGTCCCTCAAGGTCCCTTCAGCATGAAATTGGCAATCTTTGTGGGGTCATATCTTAGAGCTCGTGCGAGGTAGAATCGATCTGTTAGGTGATATGGGACCATGTTGTTGTGGCATACAAAAGACTATCTCAATTTTTAGAGATTCAACTTCGTTTAAAATTGGCAACACATTCTCAGTCCATGTTAGAACTCAAAGTGTTCCTCAGTTCAAATAGCAAACGTTGCGTATCCTTCCAACTATCGGTCGTAGTATCAAACCATCTATTCCAATAGCTCAGAATGGTCAGGTAAACACTAGTGGCAACCTCATTTAGCATGCACAATCATTCGATCCCCGCCGATGACTCCAGGCTGAAGTGTCCCTCAAGGTCCCAAATGCATGAAATCAGTGATCTTTGTGTGGTCATATCTCGGAGCTCGTGTGACATAGAATCGATCCATTAAGTGCTATAGGACTATGTTGCCGAGGCCTACAATAGCCTATCTCAGTTTTTAGAGATTCAAGTTTGTTTAAAATCGGCAACATATTCTTGGTCGATGTCAGAACTCAAAGTGTTCCTCAGTTCAAACGGTTAATGTTTTGTATATTTCCAACCATCGTTCGTAGCATCAAACTATCTGTTCCAATAGCTCTGAATGGCTGGGTAAATTATAGTGGCAACCTCATTCACCATGCACAGTCATTCACCACCTGTTAATGACTCCGTGCCGAATTGTCTGTCAAGGTCCCTTCAACATGAAATGAGTGATCTTTGCGGGTCATATCTCAAAGCTTGTGTGATGTAGAATCAATCTGTCAGTTTCTACAGGACCATGTTGCTAGGGCCTAGAAAAGCCTATCTCAGTTTTCAGAGATTCATGTTCGTTTAAAATCGGCAACACATTCTCGGTCGATGTCAGAACTTAAAGTGTTCCTCAGTTCAAACAGCCAACATTGCATATCTTTCCAACTATCAGTCATAGCATCAAACCGTCTATTCCAACAGCTTTGAATGGTCAGGTAAATGCTAGTGGCAACCTTGTTTTCCATGCACAATCGTTTAATCCGTGCTGATGACTCCAGGCCGAAGTGTCCCTCAAGGTCCCAAATGCATAAAATTAGTGATATTTGTGGGGTCATATCTTGGAGCTTGTGTGACGTAAAATCAATCCATTAGGTGCTATGGGACCATGTTGCAGAGGCTTACAATAGCCTGTCTCAGTTTTTAGAGATTCAAGTTCGTTTAAAATCAACAACACATTCTCGGTCGATGTCATAACTCATAGTGCTCCTTAGTTCAAATGACCAATGTTGTGTATCTTTCCAACCATCGGTCGTAGGATCGAACCATCTGTTCCAACAACTTTGAATTGTAAGGTAAATGATAGTGGCAACCTCATTTACTATGCACAGTCGTTCACCACCTGTCGATGACTTCTAGTCGAAGTGTCCCTCAAGGTCCCTTCAGCATGAAATGGGTGATCTTTGCAGGGTCATATCTTAGAGCTCATGCGACGTAGAATCGATCTGTTAGTTGCTACAGACCATGTTGCCAGGGCCTACACAAGCCTATCTTAGTTTTCAGAGATTCAAGTTCATTTAAAATCGACAACACATTCTCGGTCGATGTTAGAACTCAAAGTGTTCCTCAATTCAAATGGCCAACATTGCGTATTTTTCCAACCATTGGTTGTAGCATCAAACCATCTATTCCAATAGCTCTGAATGGCCAGGTAAACACTAGTGGTAACCTCATGCACCACACATAGTCATTCGATCCCCGCTAACAACTCCAGGCCAAAGTGTCCCTCAAGGTCTGAAATACATGAAATTAGTGATCTTTATGGGGTCATATCTCGAAGCTCGTACAAGGTAGCATGGATCCATCAGGTGCTATGGGATCATGTTGTCGAGGCCTAAAAAAGCCTATCTCAATTTTCAGAGATTCAAGTTATTTTATATTTGGCAACATATTCTCGGTCGATGTCAGAACTCATAGTGTTCCTCAGTGGAAAATGACCAACGTTGCATATCTTTCCAACTGTTGGTCGTAGCATCAAACCGTCTATTCCAAAAGCTTTGAATGGTTGGGTAAACACTATGGGTAACCTCATTCACCATGCATAGTCATTCGATCCCCACCAACGACTCCATGCTGAAGTGTCCCTCAAGGTCCCTTCAGCATGAAATCAACGATCTTTGTGAGGTCATATCTCAGACCTTGTGCGAGGTAGAATCGATCCGTCAGGTGCTACGGGACCATGTTAGGGGACAATCAGTTAGTTAGGGGACAATTAGAATTAAGTTTGTAAAAGCATAAGGTTGTACATCCACATCCACCCACTAATACATTTGGGGTGAAATTGCGACGGCAAGCAAATGTCATCCGGTTTTGGCCTTTTTTTTTCAAATATAGCCCGACACCGTCACAATTTGCGACGACAATACATTTGGCACTGTCACAATTATGACGTTGTCGGGATATAAGCACAAAATTAAAAAGGAATGTTGTCATGTGTGTTTTCAACAGCGCCGTAACCCTCCGCGAAATCACATCAGGATATAAGGGCAAAAAAAATAAGAACGTTGTCATTTGTGTTTTCAACAGTGCCGTAACCCTCCGCGAAATCACATCGGGATATAAGGGCAAAAAAAATAAGAACGTTGTCATTTGTGTTTTCAACAGCGCTGTAACCCTCCGCGAAATCACAGCTACAATTTCTGAGTACGTTGGGTTTATTTTTCTTTTGTCATTATTATGTAATCTGGTATTCAGCTGTTAGAGAGCTAAAATACCCAGAAATGAGGACATATCTATGTTGAATTTATTGTTAGCGGCTTTGGTTATTTAGAAGTTTAATTTTATTTGTTCATCTTTCAAGCACAAATGTTTTGTGGACCGTAACGTCTTCATTGTTTCAGGTATGCAGTGAAACAGCCCTAACTTGCAATTGCGATGTTGTCAGGATATAAGGGCAAAAAAAAAAAGGAACGTTGTCATTTGTGTTTTCAACAGCACCGTAACCCTCCGCGAAATCACATCGGGATATAAGGGCAAAAAAAACAAGAACGTTGTCATTTATGTTTTCAACAGCACCGAGAGAGATTCCCTTCGCGAAATCACAGCTACAATTTCTGAGTACGTTGGGTTTATTTTTCTTTTGTCATTATTATGTAATCTGGTATTCAGCTGTTAGAGAGCTAAAATACCCAGAAATGAGGACATATCTGTGTTGAATTTATTGTTAGCGGCTTTGGTTATTTAGAAGTTTAATTTTATTTGTTCATCTTTCAAGCACAAACATTTTGTGGACTGTAATGTCTTCATTGTTTCGGGTATGCAATGAAACAGCCCTAACTTGTGACTACCTTCACGGTACTTGTGTACATTATCATGTTGTCTTTACAGTGACTGTCCTCATTCAAGTGGCAATTACACAAGGGACAGTCACTGTGAGATGTCCTCATTTGTGACAAGGACAGTCACACTTAGGACATCTCATAGTGATATTCCCTTGTGTAATTTCCACTTGAATGTATTGCTATTGAACCACATTAATGCTTTTCTTCTTCAACAAATGAGGACAGTCACTGTAAAGACAACATGATAATGTACACAATTACCAAAAAATGATCTTGTTAATTGATGTAACACTTTGTCTTGCTCACTCCCTATCCTTCACTAGGGTCTCTTTAGGCCAATGTTTTGACTTGATAGGGTACTTAACTATCCCTACACTCTTTAGGTATCTCTACCCAAGATCCCACTCCTTCAACTAGTGCACACCAACAAGAAATACAACGAACTCTGCTCAATACCAATCTAGCTACTAGGACACTCCTAGTCTTGTCTTCACAAATTGAAACACATTCAACTAGAACTTTACTCCATGGAGAGGCTGGCCACTAGGACCTCTATTGGTTTCAATATTACTCCTTCACCTATACTTTTCATCAGTACTTCAATCTGGTTCATCAAACCATGCCAATTGCACCCAAAAATAGGCTGCTAGCAATTAGGCCTTTGTCAAGCCTTTTTGTTTATATTAAGCCACCTAAAGGGCTTAGGATTCAGATGCCCTTTATTGAGAACTCCAAGATATCTAAGGTCTTCTCCTCCTAGATTTTTTGTACACCAACTGCTACAGCCATGCCTGAAAACAAGTATTTTGACACAACTTGGACAGTCTGACTAAGAGTTTGTTTTCTTAGCAGCCAAAGAAACTCACCCAATCTTCTAATTTGACTTGGGGCTTCTTTAGATGTGTGTCTACCTCTCCATGAGATTTTAGTTGAAGCAACCAATGCATTCAACTTGTTGTAATCTTCTTGTAATGATTTGTCATCCCTAATTGTGCTCAACTGACTCACCTAGGACATCATTGCAAACATAGAAAATGAGCTTCCCAGGGCCCCTCCTTCCAAACATATAGTACATGGAGTCTCCTCACCCATTCCAAGAGCCCGTACAAAATTGACAATGGAATGATGAGCTAAGACTCCATTTGTTCAACCTGCCTGGTTCAAACCAATGATAGGGTACTTAACAAAAGAATTAACAAACTAGTTGGAATGCTTCAAAACTCAAAAAAAACACAACACAAAATAAAAAAACAACTTGTACTAACTTTTCCAATAGACACTGCGAGCTATCTAATCCATTAATCAACTGAAAACAAAGAAACAAAAAAACTCAAGAATTCACTAAAACTGTGTTACTCTACAAATCTTCTTAATTCCAAATGTTTTTCCCCCCAACCTTTTGCACAGATCGATGGAGGCCTCTTATAGTTGATCTGATGCCTAATTCAATGGTTTCATATAGTTACATAACCATCTTACTCGAAAATGCTCCCTTGCACAAATGTTGTCAATGTTGTGAATGACAACATTGACAACTTGTTACAACCTTTGGGATTTTGGTTCAAAACTTATTGTTCAAACACCATAAGACCCTAACCATGACTTAGTTAGGCTATTTAGACCTCACATAGGCCACTTCTACACTTCTTTGCCCAATTTGACCCCTAAATGCTTCATTCCCACTTTTGCCACAATATTGGTAACTTGGGTACAAATTGGCACTTGCCTTCACAAAGGTCACACATGAGGACATCACACAGTGATCGATTGTCCCTTGTGTAATTTCCACTTGAATGTATTGCTATTGAACCACATTAATGCTTTTCTTCTTCAACAAATGAGGACAGTCACTCTAAAGACAACATGATAATGTACACTCACTGTAAGGACAGTCACAAATGAGGACATCTCACAGTGACTGTCCCTTGTGTAATTGCCGCTTGAATGTATTGCTATTGAACCACATTAATGCTTTTCTTCTTCAACAAATGAGGACAGTCACTCTAAAGACAACATGATAATGTACACTCACTGTAAGGATAGTCACAAATGAGGACATCTCATAGTGACTGTCCCTTGTGTAATTGCTGCTTGAATTACACAAGGGACAGTCATTGTGAGATGTCCTCATTTGTGACAAGGACAGTCACACATGAGGACATCTCACAGTGGTTGTCCCTTGTGTAATTTCCACTTGAATGTATTGCTATTGAACCACATTAATGCTTTTCTTCTTCAACAAATGAGGACAGTCACTCTAAAGACAACATGATAATGTACACTCACTGTAAGGACAGTCACAAATGAGGACATCTCACAGTGACTGTCCCTTGTGTAATTTCCACTTGAATTACATAAGGGACAGTCATTGTGAGATTTCCTCATTTGTGACAAGGATAGTCACACATGAGGACATCTCACAGTGATTGTCCCTTGTGTAATTGTCACTTGAATGTATTGGTATTGAACCACATTAATGCTTTTCTTCTTCAAAAAATGAGGACAGTCACTCTAAAGACAACATGATAATGTACACTCACTGTAAGGATAGTCACAAATGAGGACATCTCACAGTGACTGTCCCTTGTGTAATTGCCACTTGAATTACACAAGGGACAGTTTCATTGCATACCCGAAACAATGAAGATGTTACGGTCCACAAAACGTTTGTGCTTGAAAGATGAACAAATAAAATTAAACTTCTAAATAACCAAAGCCGCTAACAATAAATTCAACACAGATATGTCCTCATTTTTGGGTATTTTAGCTCTGTAACAGCTGAATACCAGATTACATAATAATGACAAAAGAAAAATAAACCCAACGTACTCAGAAATTGTAGCTGTGATTTCGCGGAGGGAATCTCTCTCGGCACTGTTGAAAATACAAATGACAACGTTTCTCTACATTATCATGTTGCCTTTATAGTGACTGTCCCTTGTGTAATTGCCACTTGAAGGAGGACAGTCACTGTAAAGACAACATGATAATGTACACTTACAGCCCGTGTACATTATCATGTTGTCTTTAGAGTGACTATCCTCATTTGTTGAAGAAGAAAAGCATTAATGTGGCTGAATAGCAATACATTCAAGTGGCAATCACACAAGGGACAGTCACTGTGAGATGTCCTCATTTGTGACTGTCCTTATAGTGAGTGTACATTATCATGTTTACTTTAGAGTGACTATCCTCATTTGTTGAAGAAGAAAAGCATTAATGTGGTTCAATAGCAATACATTCAAGTGGCAATTACACAAGGGAAAATCGATCACTGTGAGATGTCCTCATGTGTGACTATCCTTGTCACAAATGAGGACATCTCACAATGACTGTCCCTTGTGTAATTCAAGTGGCAATTACACAAGGGACAGTCACTGTGAGATGTCCTCATTTGTGACTGTCCTTACAATGAGTGTACATTATCATGTTGTCTTTAGAGTGACTGTCCTCATTTGTTGAAGAAGAAAAGCATTAATGTGGTTCAATAGCAATACATTCAAGTGGCAATTACACAAGGGACAATTGATCACTGTGAGATGTCCTCATGTGTGACTATCCTTGTCACAAATGAGGACATCTCACAATGACTGTCCCTTCTGTAATTGCCACTTGAATGAGGACAGTCACTGTAAAGACAACATGATAATGTACACATACAATGAGTGTACATTATCATGTTGTCTTTACAGTGGCTGCCCTCATGTTGTATATTCTTTTCTGTAGATGCTACTATGTGCTAGGGAACTTCTTAGAATTTTTGGTATATTCTTACAACTTGTTACACCTGGGATATTCTTCTCTGTAGATGCTACTGTGTGCTGTGGTCCAAACGGGCCCATAAATGTGGTTGAATAGCAATACATTCAAGTGGCAATTACACAAGGGACAGTCACTGTGAGATGTCCTCATGTGTGACTGTCCTTGTCACAAATGAGGACATCTGACAGTGACTGTCCCTTGTGTAATTGCCACTTGAATGAGGACAGTCACTGTAAAGACAACATGATAATGTACACAAGTACCGTGAAGGTAGTTGCAAGTTATGGCTGTTTCATTACATACCTGAAACAATGAAGATGTTACGGTCCACAAAATGTTTGTGCTTGAAAGATGAACAAATAAAATTAAACTTCTAAATAACCAAAGCCGCTAACAATAAATTCAACACAGATATGTCCTCATTTCTGGGTATTTTAGCTCTCTAACAGCTGAATACCAGATTACATAATAATGAAAAAAGAAAAATAAACCCAACGTACTCAGAAATTGTAGCTGTGATTTCGCGGAGGGAATCTCTCTCGGCACTGTTGAAAATACAAATGACAATGTTTCTCTACATTATCATGTTGCCTTTACAGTGACTGTCCCTTGTGTAATTGCCATTTGAAGGAGGACAGTCACTGTAAAGACAACATGATAATGTACACTTACAGCCCGTGCACATTATCATGTTGTCTTTAGAGTGACTATCCTCATTTGTTGAAGAAGAAAAGCATTAATGTGGCTAAATAGCAATACATTCAAGTGGCAATTACACAAGGGACAGTCACTGTGAGATGTCCTCATTTGTGACTATCCTTACAGTGAGTGTACATTATCATGTTGTCTTTATAGTGACTGTCCTCATTTGTTGAAGGAAAAAAGCATTAATGTGGTTCATTAGCAATGTATTCCCAGCATTTGTACCTGCATCTCTCTTATATACTACAAGTTGCTTGCCATCAGAAATTGCAGTTCCCTCACGTGACATTGATGGTGAAGTGTTCTTTTCAAAACCATTATCTGTGGTTACCAATGCTCCTGTTTTAGGCAATAAGTTTGTTGCATTCCATGAGCCATTGGTCAAGTTTCTTCTACGAGCTTCTGATGCCTCAAAATCTAAGCAGTGCCTACGCATGCCTCGTTGTGGTTGATTATCATTCTGTACATGAATTATAATGAGTAATCAGTTTTGGGCCTTGGAATCTTGTATGTAACATGCACAGGCATTTCATGGCTAAATGAATCTATTTTAAAATCATCAACTTTTCTTACATGATGCTGGATACATAAGTAGAACAAGCATATATCAAATTGGAAGCAATCAGAACTCCACAATGACATATTATTTAGAGTACTCTTCAGTTTAAGTAATAATGCATATATTGACACTGTAAAGACAACATGATAATGTACACTCATTGTAAGGACAGTCACAAATGAGGAAATCTCACAGTGACTGTCCCTAGTGTAATTGCCACTTGAATGTATTGCTATTCAGCCACATTAATGCTTTTATTCTTCAACAAATGAGGATAGTCACTCTAAAGACAACATGATAATGTACACTCACAGTGAGTGTACATTATCATGTTGTCTTTAGAGTGACTATCCTCATTTGTTGAAGAATAAAAGCATTAATGTGGCTGAATAGCAATACATTCAAGTGGCAATTACACTAGGGACAGTCACTGTGAGATGTCCTCATTTGTGACTGTCCTTACAGTGAGTGTACATTATCATGTTGTCTTTATAGTGGCTGTCCTCATTTGTTGAAAGAAAAAAGCATTAATGCGGTTCATTAGCAATGTATTAAATAATTTTTTTTTTTTTAATCCACCCACGAGCGTCGCAATTGCGACGGCAACCTGTTGTAATGCGATGCAGGCACCCGTCGCAATTGCTTGGGAGGTCCGTCATGATTGCGACGGCCCTCCGAAGCCATGCGACGGGGGGGCGACGCCCATGCCGCTAACAAATCTTAGTCACATTGCGACAGGATATGTGTCGCAATTGCGACGGCTACCCATAGACGTCGCAAATTGCGACTAAAAAATAGCGACATCTATGGGTGTTGCTATTGCGACACATAGCTGTCGCAATTGCGACACATAGCCATCGCAAAATGCCCCCAAATGTATTAGTGGCCGTAGTAATCTTATTAATAAAATAACTCTTTCCAACATTAGGGTACCCATAGATCAAAATAGGTCTGGTATTGGGTTTTGTAGATGACAACATTGCCATATGCTGCCTCACTTATTCAAGGTCATGTCTTTATATTGTGACTGTCCCGTGGAATAGGGAACACACCAATGAATATAAATGTTTGATTCCACGTGATCTTGGATAGGTTGTGACATAGAAATATTGCCTTATATTATATTTATACATTTTTGCATTCATTTCATTACTTTTGTTATTATTACAATCAAGGAATTGACTGTTATTGAGGATAGTGACTGGCATTTGTAGCACAGTCAGCAAGTTAAACATACATCGATAAACACACAAGCATAACTATAAGGCATGGGAAATTTACAAAGCATAAGACATCCACATAAACATAAATTAGTATACATCAATACACCAAACACATGAAGTGCATACCTAAAACATAAAAAAAAAATTCATAGGGCATGAAGCCAAATATATATGTCCAATAATGTCATACATTGAATATATTCAATACAGTAAAACTGGCTTCATCAGAGCCAAATGGATGTACAATGTATCACTTATACAATATACAAAAAATATGTCCACTAATGCCATATAGGCATACAATCCATATCCTTAAATTAGTCCTTTCCCGCTAGGGGAAGAAAACAAATCTCGAGTTGTCTTCGATTGTCATGTTGATGGAGATGCAGTGGATGCTGTAGTCTTCCGAGTGTGCTCACTCGTCCTCCTTTCTAGACTCTTTTGTAGCTCGACCTGATAAAACAAAAATTTAGATAGAGATAACTAATATACATCAAAATTGAATTATACAATGACATAAAATTGAATATTCGCTTACTGCTAGCAAATAGTCACTATGTTCATCCACCGAAGGCACATGCTGGTGATCTAGAGTTATAAGTCCCTACAACAATGATCAAAATAATAATTAAAATACATACATGAATATCATTATAAAATTCAATACAAACTATTAAAATGACAATTAAAGTTAAGTGATCTCTTCAATACCTCAGTCAGTGCTTCAGAACTAGCTACTGCCACAGCTACTCCATGATCCAAAGTATCATGGATAGAAGGAGGAGTCTCTAATGTCAAAATCTGAAAATGAAACAAAAAAAGTATTATACAGTTATCAAGATTACATATATTTTTTACAACCCTACTAATGAGTAAATGATACCTCCGTGAAGGTTCCATCGCATCCTCCGATGTGCAGTGTCGAAGTCGAAGCTCCAATATTGCACATGTACATGGAAAATTATAAGATAACCATTCATATAAGAATGTACTACTGACATGTTAATTATAATGCATTATTACATATATACCTGTGGACTCAATGGTGACCTCACAAACCCAGGTGAAAGAATGTAATCATCGTGCCTCTGGATTTTGATCATAATTTGTCTAGTAATTTAGTCATTCATTCTTTAATTAAATATAATCAAGTAAATCAAATTAATATGCAAATAAAGATACCTCAAGGAAAGTTGCACAATGCCCTTCACTATCTGTTGTGAACATCGATGGTCCACCAGTGCACATCTAATGCACATGCACAATAACTTATGATACAATTATTCATATAATTATATAATAATCAAATATGTTAATTAAAATATTTTATTTGATACATACTTGTGGAATTGATGATGATGTGTAAAAGGGGACATTAGGATCATTGCCACTTACGCTGCCACCGCCACCGCCACTAACACTCTTGCCCTGAATTTTCATCATAAACAATAGATACTAAATTAAATAGTTATTCTTTTATAAATGAAATATGATCAAAGTAATTTAATGAACTTGGAAATATTTACCTGTGTGTCAATGCCAAATGTCGTATTTAGAAATCTATTAGTCATCATTCCAGAATCCTCTTCTTCTATCTCGCTAGTACCAAATGTGCACAAGCATCCACATGACCGACAAACATGCCCCCTTGAGGATTGACCATAGTCATCCTCAACTAAAGGAGTGGCACACTGAATGAGAGTCTGTGTCAGAGAACTAATCATGCCTAGTGTGTCTGCCTCCACATGTTCCTTCACAACGGAAGGAATACTAACATGATCCACCTGTGGCTTTCCAATACCAGCCCTAAGTGTGTTAGGGTCACGATGTGCCCCCTCTCGGTCAAATGATGACCCCCCTCCTCTACCCTGAGAATCCAGAATGTCAAAATAGTTTGGCACCTCCTTGAGTACAAACTCGCAATAGAGTTTCCTCAAAAAATATATAGGAACCTCATGATTGTTACAAGGAGGCAAATCAAAGACCATCCACCATCTCTCCCAAAAATTGTTTTTAATGTCTTCATTTACGCACCAATGAATTGGGAACCTCCTTGTTGTAGTTCTAAGAGTATTTGTGCCCCCTGGATTTTTAAATAGCTGGCAAATGTCATCTTTTATGATTTTTTTCTTTTTTATGTCCACATAAGATAATTTATTTTCATAATATTGTTTTTGTTCTTCTCTTTTATCCCACCATAAATTAATTTGCCCACAAATCGTGCTTACGTGGGTCAAGATTGCTTCCAATGATTTTGCAAGTCTTTCCCTTCTGGGATTTGTACCACTAGAATCTTTTAACCTATTAATTAAAGATTCTAATTCTTTTTTCCCTCTTTCAATTTGGTTCATCAAATTTTGTTGTGTTCCAAGAGGAGGTTTCTCGATCGGTGGAGGCAATTGAGGTTCATTTTCTTCATTTGGTTCTTCATTTGGTTCTTCATGAGGAGACGAAGGGTTTGGTGGATAGTTTGGTTGAGGGAGATTATTTCTTCCTGGCAATTTAAAAAACTACATTTTAAAATCTTCATTACACAACAAATTTAAACAAAACAAATTGCAACAAAACTAAAATTTTAAAACAAATAAGAGGCATGGGCTGTAAAAACACTTACCTCTTCTTCCGGATTGACCATGACGATGTCGTGGATCCATTTGACGGTTGGATGAACAAAAACAATTGATTCACAAGCAAACATAGCAGGGCGTGCATGCTTTAGAATCCCTTCTTAGCTAAAAACATGGGTTTGAAAAAGCAAAATGAGCTTTCCAACCCGTGCAACAAGCATTAAGAAGGTTTTTTCAAATGGCATGCACCCTATAGGGTGTATGCCCTTTGAAAAACACTAAAAAAGTGTTTTCCAAAGAGCATGCACCCTATAGGGTGCACACACTTTGGTTTGGATTGCCCAAGCCTAAGGCTTGGGCAACCCAAGCCATAGGGTGTGCATCCTATAGGGTGCATGCCCTTTAGTGCGTGTGTACTATGCGTGATGGGGGGCCAAAAAGAAAAGTGGCATCTTTTTAGTCCTCCATCTTTGTGCACTTACCCTATTGAAGATGGGGATTATGTTGCTAGGATTAAAGAGCTCAAGGAAGAGGAAAAAGGAAGATCTATGGAGATAATTGTGGACCTGAATGAGTTAGAGGAAATAGTTAATATGGTGTACAAGTCCCCTATCCATAGTGGTAATACTCTCCTAGAGAGTATTCCTCCTTCCCCTATCTTGGAAGACAAAAATGATACTAATAATATCCAAAGTAATATTGGTGATTCAAAAAAAAAGGGTTACTACTCTTGATTTAGTTTTTCTACTACTCTATGGCATAACAATGATCTTTTCACTGACGCCATTTTTTCCCTCTCTAAAGTGGTTGATGGGATCATGAAGAAAGATCTATTTGGAATTATCACTAGTAAGAGTAGGTTGAAGAAAGTGGAAAAGAAGATGAAAGAAAGCCAAACTAGGGAGGAATAATAAAATATCAAGGACAACGAAGACTGGCAAAGCCTTCTTAAGAGTCTTTCTAAAGATTGGGATAGAATTACTAAGGATAATGAAATTTAATGCTGGTATTTTTTTTATTCTTTATTTAGATTTTCTCATATTTTTAAACTTAAGTTCATTATTTTGTTTGCTAGAACATAAATGTTGTCTGATGAACTATTGGAACATCTCGAAGTTATATTTTGCTAGTTTTAGTAGTAATAGGAAAAACAATAACTCTTTTAGTTGTTTGATGATGTTAAACTTTGATAGTATTATGGTCGGTAATAGTAGCGCTAAGAACTCTTTAATTGTGCTACTTTGGTTTTTAATTAATTTTTTGGGTGGGGGTTTCTGCTTTCTCTCGATTGTAATGGCCCTGAGTAGGGAGTTCAGTGCTGCTTCTTAGTATTTCTTTTTGATGTTATGGGATCATGGCCCTCTCCCTGTTGACTTAATAAAAAACTTACTATTAATTGAATGAATAATTACAAATACTAAGAATTATCTTATAGATAATTGATTTTGTAAAAATAGGAAAAAAAATAGATAAGATTATCTTGTAATTTAAAATTGTCGATTTACAACCAATTTCCTAAATAGAGATAAAACTAAAAAAACTAAAGCTTATACAAAGCTTATCTTAGCAATATGCAAACTGTTGTTTATTTAAATGAAAACAAATCAGAGACTTATTCCAACTCATCATTCATATCTTCACCTAAATGGACTCTTGAAGGCACTATGTCTAAAAATTAGTAAAAAAGGGTGAAATTTTTTTCAGTTGCTTCAATTGTTTGGAATGCTTGGCTAAGATTTCATATGCATGCACAACCTAAGATTATATAGTTGAATGTAGGCACTAGTTTACATACCAAGGGTCTTCTTGAAATATCTGTAATGTATGTACTCAAATTCTTAGGAGGACACAAAGTCCTATTCTGATCCATTGATCATTGTTATTCTATCATGATTACATAAATGAAAACCTTATCGAGACTAGTTACCTTCTAAGAATGAAATGAGTTGAACCTCATGACTGTCCTTATGGCTGCACTTTTTACATAATAACATCTTTCTAGTTTTTATCTTGTAATGAAGAATAGTGATGCGACTAGAAACAATGAAAATATATTCCTTTCTCATTTTCTATGATGATGACTACTCCGTACTGATGATGCATCAGTTCTTCTCAATAGACAATCAAAAGATATTTAGGGATTATCATCCATTACACAACAACAAAACTTAAAAATTTAAAATTGGCCAATTTCAAATAGGTGCCAACATTATTAAAATAATATTATTATATAAATATAAGTTAATTAACATATTTCATAATATTAATGAAAGTGTAAAGTGAACTTGAAGCAATAAATAAGATAACATAAAACTATGAAGGATTTAATGTTTTGGCATAGAGTGAATGTAGGCTAGCAAATGTGAAGTCATTAGTTTGGAGATTCATTTATTTATGGGTATCCACTAAACTATCACACTTTATATACATCTAAATAAGTCTACTTTAAAATTTTGTGCATGTAGTAAATATAAACTATTTGTGTATGATAAATGTGTGAATTATTTCTACACATTAATGTATATGCTCTAGAACACAAATCTATACTTGATATTTAAAATTGTGAGGAAACATGAACATTATAGATATTATCATTTATCAATGCTCTTTAAATGCTTTCTCTATTTATTTTTCATCTCATTCTACAATATATCCATATTATTTTTGTCTAAAATATCCACATATTCAATTTTATTAAGAAAATAATGTCAAATATAAAAAATGAAAAGATATAATCAAATTGAAACTAAAACATTAATAAATTATCATCGAACTTTTTTTATTATTTTTCTAATCCAAAAACATGTATTCTACTGCTTATTACTAGAAAATAATGTCAAATAGAAAAAATGAAAAGATATAATCAAATTAAAATGAGAACATTAATAAATTCTCATGGAACTTTTTAAGCCAATAGGCTTACTCCCAGGGAGATGCTTGTCAGTTTTTTCAGACTATCCGACAGTCTTATGTTGGGAAAAGTGGAAAGCGGTGCTGAGAAAAATGGAAGTGTACGGTTTGTCAGAATTTTGTGGCCCGTGTTTGGTGGTTCTTTTTCAGTGGCTATTCCCTGCACTACTTTTCGGCAATTTCATTTTTATTATTTTTAAGCGGTTCATTTCATTAATTTTGGCTATCAATAATTTTGTTTCAAATCTAGCCAATTTGTAAGAGATAGTTTTTAATTTAGTTATTTACAAACCATGTCACATTTAGAAAACTTCTATCTATATGGCATTGTTTATCTTAGACACCTATTCTACTACGTGTCTTTCTTGTGCTTCCAGAATTTGCATGGTGTACTCTCTTAATACTTAATGAGCTAACGAGAATCTTGGATTGAATGCAGAGAGAAGGGTTGTGGATTTACAGTGAGAAATATCAAGCATTATGGAGGTTGTCATGTGAAGTTACAAAGAACTTCTCCAATCTCCTTTTTAATTTGTTGTAGTCACAAAAAGCCAATTCACAACTTTTTTAGCATATGAAGCATTCTTTGAAATCGAAATTGATGTTTAGTGGATAGGAAGAATAGATGCTAAATAAAATTTAATCTTGCGAACAAATAGTGCATCTCCCATATTGCTTAATGAAGGTTGAAATTCATAGAACTATCTGGATAATCTAATTAGTTTCTTTGATGATAATTTTTGGTTGTCCATTAGGTTAAAGTTGGTGACTGAATCAGCCCACCCAACTTCTTTTTGTATCCAATCTGAGATCATGTGACTTGTAGAAAAGAGGACATTATTAAATTCAAAAAGTTGAAGTTCACCAGCATGAAGCTTAAAAATATTGGTCTATTATTCTTTCAATTTCAAGGGGGGCTATGCGATGAAGAAAAGAAACCCTTTGAAAATCTTTTTGAGACAACAAAACAATGTACTACTTCATTATATCTTTTAAACTCATTGACCATCCCATACTAATATGTTCTGAAAGTAATTTGAGTTTAATGGCGAAGTTGAATATGCATTTCATATATTTAAGTTGATACGCTTATTTTGGAAGACACTTTAGCCAGATTGTTCTTATGATCCGATGTTGTCTTACGCCATAAAATGGTGGTTGGGAAATTTGCATGTGAATGTCTTACCCCACTTTTTTCTTGACGCCGATGGCTGAAAGTCTCCTGACCTAAATTTTTTTATGGCGATTTACACTCACGAAAGTGGTGGAAATGATGGATGCTACCTCCACAATTAATTTTCCTGGCTGTAACCATTCTTTGATTGCATTTAATTTCCTAACGATGTTCTAGAGTGGTTTTGGTTGCTGACTAATCCTCCTATAGGATAATTTTTGTATATATTATATTGTGCTTTGGGTGTATTTGTTCTAGGTTGTAGTTGCACGTTTTGTCTACCTTAATGAAGGAATTTATCCCACTACTATATTATCCTTGGAAATGATTTATGGACATAATTCTTAGTCATGTATTTTTTCAAGCCATGTGTTACATTTGGAGGTAGTTGTGTCTGCATGTTGGACATCTGTCACTATTGCATGTTGGACATTGTTGTTTGGAGGAAACAAAGAATTTTCTAGAGTTTTTAGGAAGATTTTGGTAGTGGATTGTAGGGGGGTTGATTTCTATCAAAAAACAATTATTCATTTGAAAAATTATTAAGTAGATTGGAGATGTTGTATAATAGTTTCACTGGTATCATGTGGTCAATTTCATGAACAACCAAAATACCCTTACACTACTACATTTGGGGTCAAATTCCGATGGCCATTTGTCAGATTTGCAATGCTAATTTTTTGGCATTTCGACAGATGGGTCCGTCACCATTTTTATGTAGGAAATTGTGACAGAAGACGTATCCGTCAGTTTACCAACACCATATCATGTTGAAAACTTGCATTTCAGCAATAGCTTCATTATGGCATTTTCTACGGTTTATCCATCAAAATTTTGACACAATGACCTATTAATTGTTGAAAAGATATCCTTTCCAACATTATAACTGTCGAAATAGTGACATTTCCACTTAATTTTGATAGATATACCTATCGGTGATATGGCATTAATGTCGAAGGTTCTGTCAAAAAATTTCTATTTGTGACACTTGAAATGTCGGAAGAGCGACAGTCCTTCATTATTTCTTTAACAGGTTCCCTATCAAACGTATAGCATTATTGTCAGAACTATTGTCGTAAATTGGTTTTCTTTGAAATTTTATCTGTCGAATGCGTAGTAGTTCTATCAGAATTAATGATTAAGTGTCAAAAAACCGATGAATATGCACATTAAAGATAAAATAGCTCAAGAAACCATCATAGGTTCTCTCTTTCTTCAGTCTATATTATTGATAGAATGTTTTACCTTTCATTAGCTCATCAAATTTGGAGATTTCAAAGAATTTAATAGAATATTTTCATGACAACGTATAATATTTAAGTTGACGTTGCATGAATTTATCTACTTCGCCGTCCTCATAGTCTACAAGTGCACGAAGTAGATAAATTCGTGCAACATCAACTTAAATAATATACGTTATCATGAAAATATTCTATTAAATTCTTTCAAATCCCTGGATTTGGTAAAACATTTTGTCAATAATATAGACCAAGGAAATAGAGAACCTATGATGGTCTCTTGAGTTGTTTTATCTTTAGTCCTAGCTACTGTCCTAGCTACCTGTTGATCATTGATAATAATCATCGCCTTGTATTTATGTACACTGCACAAATTGATCCCAGTCTCACAAAAACATTTTACACTTGTACATCTCATCAATACTGGAGGCCTAAAGTAATTTTATACAATCACTAGCACATTTCGTGCATGGATGAGAAACAATATCCAAAGTTTCTAGATAACCATTTTTGAGAAGAGGAATGAGTGCAGGCCAAAGAAGGGATAATTCCACAAGAGAAAGGAAGAAATCTTTTTAGCCTAGGTCTGGATCCTACCCCAATTGTCAAAGGATCCAGGGCCAGTCTAGAAAGATGTCTTCCCATTCTATCTACAACATTGTGTCCATCCATGATCTCAAGAATATCATCATCTTTCTACTCTTCATTTGCCAAAATATATCGCTTCTTCAAGCTTGCAGAGTAATCTTATTAATAAAAGAACTCTTGCCAACATTAGTGTACCCACAGATCAAAATAGTTGATGTTATTGGTGCTTGTGCTCAAGGATATCGATTCACTATTTTGAAATGGCCAAATCATTTTTATTTCATTTGTAGAGAAAAGGAGTGGGAAAAAATGAGCGGGTGAAAGTTGATCAAGCACGAGAGAAGGCATTGCATTTTATTTGATCATGAATGCTCTCTGAAATGACCAATCATGTTTTCTATTCAATTTTTTTTGGTGTTTTTTTTCCCATATTTAGTAGATAAAAATCATGGCAGTAGCCACTTAGCCATCTTTGTGATGTTCCAGGTATTTTACAAAGATACAGGTATGTGGATTTATCATTCAGTTGCTTGTAGTTATTGGTCAAATGTAAATATTTTGTCAAGTTGAAAGGGCAAGATATTAGTTTGGTGTTTTCGGTTTATGTTAAAAGTTGATTTGGTAAAATCCTCAAAAAACACACTACATGTTCTAAAATGTAAAGAAGTTGAATGTTAAATGTAAGATATATATCTCATCCATAGTAATCAAAAGAAAGGACATGAAACTTATAAGGAGATTTACCAATCCAAAAATATAAGTGAATAGGAAACACAATTGGTACCTTATGAATTGGTTTTTGAGGTGCACAATCTTCATCAATCTCTTGAGAAAAAGACCCCTCCTCATGAAAAATGCATTTAACGGATTAAACAAATCTACAAAACTAAACCAATGGCATGTTTATAACAAAGAAATAGATTGATAATAATATGCTGAAAATTCTATTATGTTTAATACATACAAAAAGACCAGTCCCAACAATTCTAAAACATACTTTATTTGATATGATAAGAACATGCTAATTAAACTGATAAAGGTGTTATATGCATTTAATCTTCCAATTACTAATTACACAAAAAACAAATTACAAAATTGAACCAATGGCATGTTCTTCATGTGGTACAAGGAAGATTTGGCTATGAAAAAAAAATTTGAAACAAACACATCATTTTTATTTTGATTGGATAGAGGAGCGAAAGCTGAGTGTGAGAGAAGGTATGCGATTTCTTCATCTTTCAAGCATCTGACATCATATTCGATTGCAAATTTCAAATGCATTTTATTTTATTTGATCATGAATGCTCTTTGAAATGATTGCATTCTACTAGTGTCATGCCCTAGCCCGTGCTTTATCTCCATTATTTGATATTATTGGTTCTTGTGCTCAAGGATATCGATTCACTATTTTCAAATGTTTGGATCGTTTAGACAGTTACATTTCCTTACTGTTCCTCTAGTACACAGTCAGGAAATGTAACTGTCTAATGATTATATGTAATGTTGAATGGATTAAATGCTTTATTCTTGGTAGAAGTGAATGGAAGGAATAGTGCATATTAAATACAATCCAGTCACTTATTGAATGCTTTGGAGACTACTGGTTTGACTGTCCATGTGCTACTAGTGATTGAGATTCATTAAAGGATACAAAAGCCTTCATTTTGGGGTTATTGTGTGTGGGTTCAAATGTAGGTTTGATTTGGTTAATGTTTAGAAGAGATCAATAAAGTATTTAAAGACAATCTTACATATATGGAGAGGTTTGAGAGGCACTTATCATGACTGTACCCTCACAAACATTGGCATAGATTGGTTTTACTAAGTTTCCTTTCTCTATTTTGAAGTTTCCTTTCTTCATCGTAGGGATACAGTCAAAGGGTTCGTTGACAAAATGATCCTTTGAATGGTTACTATGAATATGAATGATTTGATATAGCATATTGCTCATTTTACTTGAAGTTTGGAATAGCTTATGCAAGGGTGAAAGTAGTTTTGATCATTTTGGTCATGACTGTTCCTCTACACAGTTAGGAAATGTAACTGTCTAATGATTGTATGTAATGTTGAATGGATTAAATGCTTTATTCTTGGTAGAAGTGAATGGAAGGAATAGTGTTGGTGTAAGGTTTCATTTATTATTAAATTCAATGGTTTCCAAGATGTGTTGAGGAGTTTGCTCCTTGTTTAATGTTAACTGTTCTTGCACAATCCACTCATACAACAGTGAAGTTACAAAACTGAACCAATGACATGTTTACAAAAAAGAAATAGAATGATAATAATATGTTGAAAATTCTATTTTGTTTAATACATGCCAAAGGACCACATTTTAAATTGCTGTCACTGAAATGACTGCATTCTACTAGTGTCATGCCCTAGCCCATGCTTTAACTCCATTATTTGATGTTATTGGTGCTTGTGCTCAAGGATATCCATTTTTTTGAAATGTTGACTGTGGTTATCAAATGGATAGCCCGTGAGCTTCTAGCTAGGTGCCATTTGTATTGATAGCTTAGGGCATCAAATGTATTGTATCATTGATAGTTGATACTTTGTTAAAAGGAAATAGGACAAAGAACGATTTTTATTTAGTTTCTCTATTTTGATCCCTAAGTGGCTTACAACCCTAGAGAAGTATATGCCAATTTACGAATGCAGTTGCAGGATGCATAACAGCCGATAATTTACAATAAATTGATGCATCCAATTTGAATAGAAATCAATACAAAGAACTAGGGTCCTCCAATGGCCCAATCATCCATCCCTTGACTGTCCCCTCAAACAGTGACCCTTCAAAACTAGGTTATCATGCAATTAGTGAGTGATCCTTCATTCTCCTAGTGAGCTTCTAGGTAGGTGCCATTTGTATATTTGATAGCTGAGGGCATCAAATGTATATTGTATCATTGATAGTTGAGACTTTGTTAAAAGGAAATAGGACAAAGAATGATTTTGATTTAGTTTCTCTATTTTGATCTCTAAGTGGCTTACAACTATAGAGAAGTATATGTAGATTTATGGATGCAGTTGTAGGATACATAGCAGTAGATAATTCACAAGAAATCCATGCATCCAATTTGAATAGCAATTACTACAAAGAAATAGGGTCCTCCAATGGCCCAATCATCAGGACCTTGACTGTCCCATCAACCAGTGACCCTTCAAAACTGGGTTATCATACAATCGGTGAGTGATCCTTCATTCTCCTGGTCTGCCCTACAACCAAACATATTGGAAATATACAATACAATGATAACAAGTCTTTCAAAATCCCCCTTCCCTCAAGGAACACTATCAACCATCCCTTCCACATAGCATTTCACTGTTTTATGAGTGGATTGTGTAGGAACAGTTAACACTAAACAAGGAGTAAACTCCTTAACACATCTTGGAAACCATTGAATTCAATAATAAATGAAACCTAACACCAACACTATTCCTTCCATAGTTGCAGGATACATAGCAGTCGATAATTCACAAGAAATGCATGCATCAAATTTTTATAAGGATATCCTACTAATCAATAGGAATTTTAGTGAGATGACCAATGATTATGCATTTTGATGGTAGTGTGCTAGTTCAAAAGGATAATATAAATCTGAAACAATTTTTTCTGATTTTCTCAAACTATAAATGTGGTTAAAGGGAAAATATTATGGCCCCTACACTGTGGTTGTTAGCCTAATTAAGACAGGCCTACCTTTGCATATAATAAGAGGCCAACATGAAACAAACATCCAGAAATTAGGGGGTTTTTCCCTATCCATAATTTATTATTTAAGTGCTAAGTGATGATGGGTATATCGTGTAATTCATACCTAGTGTGTCTCTTTCTTTCTCTCCACATTTCACATTAGGAGTATATGTTATAAAATACTAATGAAATCAACTATAGGTCAAATCTAATCAAAATTGCAATATAAAGATTAAAATAGATCTTGAAGAAATAATATGGGAACCATTTTTGACAGATATTGTACAAACGAAGAGAATACTCCAAAGAGGAAATGCTTCAATGTGGAACAATTGAAGGACAATATTTTACTTTTATATGCACATTTGCAATGTTTTTGATATATTTCTGAGATAACAAAACCATAGAAAGAATAGCATATAGAAAAAAGTAAAGAATAATGATCATACTTTGAGATATTATGGAAAATTAAAAGAAAGAATGCTTGGTGGGGTTATCATGCAATCAGTGAGTGATCCTTCATTCTCCTCTTCCAATGACCCTTCAAAATCGGGTTATCATGCAATCGGTGAGTGATCCTTCATTCTCCCAGTCTACCCTGCATCCAAACATATTGGAAATACACAATACAATGATAACAAGTCTTTCAAAATCCCCCTTCCCTCAAGGAACACTATCAACCATCCCTTCCACATAGCATTTCACTGTTGTATGAGTGGATTGTGCAGGAATAGTTAACATTAAACAAGGAGCAAACTCCTCAACACATCTTTGTTGTAAACATGCCATTGGTTCAATTTTGTAAATTTGTTTTTTATTTTAAATGCATTTAAATGGAACATTAAGCATAGTAATAATATGCTTAGTCTATTAGTAATTGTAGATTAAATGCCCATAACACCTTTATCAGTTTAGCATGTTATTATAAGATACTAAAGAAGACCTGCTATTTGTCAGAGAAATCTTCACTGTCCCCCACAATGAAGACAATGAAGATTGACATCCTACCCCACAAAAAAGAACATTTTAATAAGAATAAGATAGTGCCAAGAAACATTTTCACAAATATGAAATGTGAGGAAAAGTAATAACATTAACAACATTAAATTTCACCTGCGGATGAGTTTCTACAGTGGGTTGCCTAGCATAAAAAATATGTTGAGTTGCATTTGAGTTGTAACTAAGAGTATCATGTAGAACAGACCCTAAACTTTGAAAGCGTTCTCCAGCCTGGCAATTCAAAATTCAATCTTGGCAAGCATCAGTAAGTGAAAAAAATTATAGATATCAACATCAACATCATCATAATCATTAGACATAAATTATAGACATCAACATCAACATAATCATAATCATTTTGAGGGTATTCATTTTGGTCCTTGGATAGTACTATGTTTCTTGAAAGTTCTTGTGATGCTTCTAAACTTTAAAAACATATTTTATGGCTTAATGATAATATAGATTAGTGTTTTGTTTTCTAATGGAATGTTGTTGATCATTCATGGTTTTGAAGAAACTTTTGATTGTTTTGATTCTCGAGTCTTGACGTTGTTTCTCAATGTGATATAGACTGACCACAAGATGGTTTAGTTGGTCCTCTCTTTCTATTTAATCATTTATCTTCTTCATGGTGTAAGTGTCAATATGTTATAATCCAACATGAAGTGTGGTTCAAATGAAGTTGAACCAAATGCTGACCGTGATGGCTATGATCATGATGAAAATAAATATGAATATTAAATCTAAAATATGGCTTGTAATTTGAATTTTCATTGTGAATGAAGAAACTATAGATTAAAGTTGACTCATTCTATGTTGTAGTATATTTGTTCCCTAGATCTACCATATTATATATGTGTAGCATGTAAGGGACATCTTCTGCTCATCCATGTATCATAGCTCGGTGAGAGTTCTTAGGAGAAAGACAAGATGTCAGTGGGAGATGGAGAAACCAATATCATAACACCACTTGAAGCCTTGCAATGTTGAGAGTGGGATAAAAGCTACACTTGAGACCCTATATAAGGAACAAACTTATGGAGCTTCACTTTGTTTCAAGAATAGTTTTATATTCTATACTAAACAGGGTCAACCACGTGAAGGTGGAAGCTCATTTGGCCCCACCCCCCCTAACATCACTCTAAATTCCCCGTTAACATCTAACATTCATTCATTATTTCATCCATTAATAAAATGTAACATTCATTAATTATCACACAATAACATTCATTCACACAATAATAAAATGTGACATTCATTAATTATCACACGATAACATTCATTAACACATTATAAAATTTATGAACATTCACTATCACATAATTAAATTCATTGGCATATAAAAATCAGTCATTATCAATTAAGGTGCATAGATGACAATCATATCTTTTTTTTCTTTTGATTTCTAGTTTTTAATATATAATTGTAAGATGAGTATCGATATCATCATCATGATCATCTACCCTCTCATTAGATCTCAATGCACGCCTAGTTCTCTATTGATGCAAAGGGGGGTCATCTGCAATAACATATAAAAGGGTTAAATTAAAAACATTTTATTATAATTAAAAACATTTTAAACATTTTAAAGTATTTCAGTACTTTACAGGCCATAATCGTATAGATCTTTACCTGATCTAGTCACATCATCAACATCGAGGTTAGTTTGTCGATCCATGAGACTATGTGGGATGCTCATGAAAGGAGTCTGGGTACCTACATATGTAATTCAATTATCTAATGTTAGCTAAAAAATTCATGATACATATACTCAAAACCACATAGTAAGTACATTAAAAACCATAAGCATCCCATAGTAAGTACATCACGAATTAATTAGATTAAGCATTGATTGCATAATTGCACATTTCTATCAAGAAATCAATATTAAATAGATTAAGCAGTGATCATGTAACTATACATTTCATTCATGTCATTCATCTTCTTCTTCATCCAACTAATCACCGTGATCATCGTTGATGTCGACATTATCACCACCATCGTCATTGTCTTCATCTTCATCGTCATCATCATCATCAGCATCAGCATCAGCATCAGCATCATCATCATCATCATTAGCAACATCATCATCAGCAATATCATCATCATCATCATCATCATCATCATCATCATCAGTAGCATCACTAGTAGCATCATCAGTAGCATCATCATCGTCATCATCTTCTTCTTCTTCAAGAAAAGTTGCGTCAAGAACATCATCGACTAACTATTTTTCCTGATTATCATCTACATCATCTTCTAGTTGTTGGAAATATTCTTCGATCACATTATACCTCATCAGCCTTCCTCTTGGATCATGTCTAACAACAAATGACCAACCCAATTTATGCCAAACCTCTGAGTAAAATACTTGCTCACATTGGCTTGGAAGAACATAGGGTTCATCCCCAACTGACTCAAACCACCTTGTATTAATCATTGGAAATCCATTGTCATGTTCAATAATAATTCTATCAGGATCAGGATCAAGTATATCATCCAAAATGCCATAGTATCAATTTTAAGACTCTCGAGGATGTAAGTCATTTCTAGATGAAATATTAGTCACCTGAAAGACTACACTTATCCTAGAATCACAAGTTTTCTTTGTGTCATCCAACTTTTTGATGCAAAATTTATGACCATTGCAAAACATAGCCTTGTGGTGTTTGACCTGCAAAAATATGTACATGTATAAATTAATGCATCGAGAGTTCATAAATGTACGAGTGATTAACAAATTTATATGTACCTAGAAATCTTTTAAACCATGTGCTAAATCTATTTCCCTTTGGGTAACATTTGGATCTCTGTTACAATGAGCTTCATTAACCAATGAAGAAACAACTTCCCATGTTAATGTGTGACCTAAATGATGACATTGTTCAATCCATTTCATCATCCAATCTTGATTTTTTACAATATACAAATGTATTGCATCCCACTCTGGAGCAATTGTACAAAAAATAAATAGATGATGTACAACCGATTAATTTTGAAGATTAAGAATTAATTAACAGCTATAATAACATCTTATAATTTATTACCTCTCACTTTCCTCATTCTACCTTCCCCCACCAAGTACTCCTTTTCAAATTTTCTAATGGTGTCAAGATCCCAAATGTGATCTATATGGATCTTTGCTGCAAGCTTAGGAAGATATTTAGTAACATACACGATAGTCCGGTATACCATATATCCCTCCACCATAGAAGCCTCAGGACATGCTCTTTGCCGAACCAAAGCCTTCAAAAATTTCAAGTGCCTCTCAGCCATCCACATTGACTGAGTGTGTATGGGTCCACACATTTCAATCTCCTCAACTTGGTGTATGAGGTAGTGTTCTTGTGCATTGAAAAAGGTTGAAGGTAGACACTTTTGCATTTCATATATTAGAAGAGTTATTATTCTCTTCCAGTATTTTATATCTGCTCTATGGATTTTTTTAGATGACAACCACCTACAAGACATTCAAGATACAAAAATATATAAACATGAGACTTTACAATATATATACAACAAATTGAATGGATATCATTTCTTACCTCATGTATTTTCTAAGATCATATATCACTTGTTTGATGTTATTGATGAAGTTCTCTAGGAGAGATAGGGGTAGCACATACTGCAACAATTATAAAAATAATCATGTCATTCTTTTCTCATATAATACAATGAGAAGTACATGCAGTTTACAAATATATTGTAAATACAAAAGAACATGACTTACCTTGATGAAGGTATGCCAATCATGCATTTTCAACCCTGGCCCAAATTCACCTTTCTTTGATATGGTACTACTTATGTTTGCAGCAAATCCTATGGGAAATCAAATTTTTCGTATGACTTCTTTTATGACATCATCTTATTATTTTGTTAATAACCAAGGAAGGACACTTGTATTAATCCGTTCTCCATTTCTATTTGATTCAATGAAACTTTTCATTACATGATTGGATTCATGAATGTTGCTACAAATTTTGATAATTTTTTCTTTGTCATGCCTTCCTTCCAATATCTTCCACAATGTCTCCGTTACATTCTTTCCAATATGCATAGTATCAAAAAAATGCACATCAAGCAGCTACTCGTAGTAGGGCAACCTACTAAATTGTCTGGGATAACTCTTTAGTCCCTTTGGAAGGTGCTCAGTAGTGTTTCCTTGATGACATAATCAATCACATAATTAGCAAACAAAACATATTAAAAATAAACAAATTCTAAACATAAACCGTTAGGTAGAATGGTAGTACCTTGACGATTAATTCTATTATATTCCAACTTTCATAAGTGAGGTGTCATTCTCCGTGGCTTAGATGTAGTCTCTTCTTTCCCACTAAAAAGATGTTTTTTGGTAATTCGATAGTTATGATTTTTGTGGAGAAAGTATCTATACTCATCAAACTCCTGCTTTCCTAAACTTTTTGAATAACGAGATTTCATCTTTGGACCACAAACTGGACATGCAAATTTTCCCTTTGTTTGAAGACCTACAAGGTAACGATACAATTAGATTAAATATGTTAATTTTTATTTTTAGAATTATCATGTGCAACTTGAATTCACCATAACATACTAGAAAAATGTGTTAGCCTTGGGGCATCATGTATTGTCCATACAAGCATTGGATGGAATTGAAATTGTCTGTCTCCTATTGGTCTAGAGATGTCATACATAGTGACACCTTTCCATAACTCCACCAACTCGTCGATAAGAGGCTCAATATAAATATTCATATCTTTAACTTGGTATTTACCTGGTTGAATGAACAACATTACATAATTATTGTGACCATTTTACTACAAGATTTATAATTACATGAAGATAACTATTAAATGATCAAATACTTGGAACAATCATTGCCAACATAATGTGCTCCCTCTTTATTGACATCCATGGAGGAATGTTATTGTTGATGACAAAAATAGGCCAAATAGTGCAAACAGATCTTAACTCTCCAAATGGATTGACACCGTCCGCTGCCACTAAAAGCTTGAGATTTCAAGGTTCTTCAATAAAGTGTGGCCACTTTTCCTCTATGTCCTTAAATATAGAACCATCCACAGGCATTCAAATAATGTCATCTTGACTCCTATTGCGTGCATGGTAATCCATAAATTGTGCCAAGCTATTACACCTAAATAATCTTTGCAAACATGGTATAATGAGGATGTAACAAAGAACCTTGTGAGGAACCTTTTTTGTTATTTGATCTGTTCAATATCTACTCATATGACATTCAGGGCATTTTGTTGCAAATTCATGTTCTTTATGATAAGTAATATGATCATTGGGACAAGCATCTATTGCTTGATACTCTATTCCAATATCTTTCATAGTGGCACATAATTCTTGGTATGAGCAAGGGAGAATATTCAATGGTGGTAACAAGAACTCACCTATCAATCTGTAGAAAAAATTATATGTTAATATTAACAATATTTATGGTACATGTTTCACCATTTAATTACTATAATGAAATATATGACATACCGTAGCATACGTGACATTGTTGTGTTGGATAAACCATTCATAACCTTCAAGTTCAACAACAACAATACAACAGAGAGAAGAGTTGTTTGGGAGCCTTCGTAAAGGGGCGTGGCTGCCTTCTCAAGTAGAGGTATATCATGGATGATATCAACATCATCCCGATCATCATCATTAGTTGCACCAATACCAAATGTGTCATGGATCAATGTATTAGTACCATCATCTAGCGCATCATTGTCATCTTCCATGGGATCATAATCTTCAGCTTCAATATTTGCACCTCCATGATCCTCCACTTCCAAAGCCATATTCTCAATATTCTCACCTTCATGGTCCATATCACGTACTCCCCTAGGGAGGTCGACCTATATTAAAATGAACACAAATAAACCATGATAATGATCTCATCATTAGGTGTATTTCATATATATATTAATTGTTAAATAAATATAATGAAAAACTTACCAATTCATGATAATCAAAGCCTCCTTCAATGTGACCATTATCCCTACAATGTCTCTTAGCTATTTTGATTAGCAATCTTCTAATGTTTAAGCCCTTACAATTATTGCAGGGACAATAAGATTCCATCGCCTTTTCTTTTCAAGTTCGACCACAATCTATTGATTGCATCCCCATTACCTTCTTCACTTGGATTGTCTGACATGATGCTCCTTCACTTAGATTATCTATAACCTAATTATATATAGAAATTGAAAACTTAGTTATGAAATGATGTTGTAGTATAGTATACCAAATTGAAACACTTCTATTATTGTAGTCTTCCACCTCAAAATCTTTCCTATTGTGGCAAGAAAGAAAGATATTCAAATAATATAGTAGTTTGTAAATCAAAATAAAATGGAGGCAAGTTGTTGATTCAGGGTGCAAGGAACAACACCCGTCAGTACTTTTATCAAATTGTAAATTTCAATTTTGAACCATTCTGTGAATATAGAACATGGATGTAATCTAAGAAAATAACAAAATGTAGACACGACAGATTACTTATTTTGTTATTCTACATTACTTACTATTTGAGTGCACGTTCCACCTGCAACTTGATCAAGTCTTGTTTGATGCTTCAATTTTGTGTTAACTGTGCTGTAGAAGTACATAATTTTTTATTTGCCCAATATGTTATTCAAAAAAAATAAATAGAATAAAATACTTATTGAGAAAGATCATCATAGGAGTATCAAAAACTCAAGATTCAAGGTAACACAACATTATAAGACTCTTACATTCAACCTTCAACTCATGCACCTAATAAATAGGAGAAAAAATAAATGAAATTGAAAAATTTAACTAATGAATTATGTTTTTCTTCTCATCTTAATCGGCCAAATTTATATGAGATTCTAAAGAAGGCCTCACTCTTAATCAACCAAATCTTTCGATTGTCTTTCGATTGTCTAAATGCTTCTTTATTTGTCAACCAATTAATACATGCTACTATATAAAGAAGACAATCAGAAGACAATGAAGATTTTTATGACAAAAATGAATACACAAAACTAAACCAATGACATGTTTACAAAAATTATCATAACTCGCAAGGAAAACTAAAACAATGGCATGTTTATATCTCATTAATGTTAGAAAGCAAAGATCCCCAAGATAACTGAGGGGGGGGGGGGGGGGGGGGTGAATCAGTTATTTGATAATTAAACCATTTATCAACTTCAATATCAACTTCAATAGCTTTAAACCATATAATCAATGTAGTAACCAACCATAGAAAGATAATCATACACAATGACATAATAACACAAGATATGTTAACTAGGGAACCTCTTGATCAAAGAGTAAACCCCAGTGGGAATGATGCCCACAAAATGATGTACTAATATGAAAGTTCCTTGTTAGAGGATGGAACCTATTAGGAGTTTTATGAAATATATTTAGTACATATGAATCTCTGTTAGGAGATTTTGAATCCTTGTTAAAAGATTCTAACCCTGTTAGGAGTTATGGAAGACAGAAGGACCCACTGTCCAAACAACTTCAAGGCAAGATCTCTGAACTCACTGTCCAATAGATCTTAGGATTATTCAATAGAATAATATGAAATATGTTACCTCCTTCACACTGTGCCAAAATTGCACTCTCTACTACACAAGATCACAAATCCAGATCTTTGTACTTTGCAAGTCTTTCTTCATCACTGAATTAACTCTTTTCTTCACTTCATGCATACATTCGCATCCCAATATCATAATTCCATTTCAAAACCATCACACATCCTTTTTAAAACAAGGAAAAAATTCCTTCCTTTATACCACACTCAAATAATTACAAATGAGTCGGCATGCAAATATAAAATAATAATTTCAACACGCTACACCACAATTACATAAAACTGTCGGCTTCTAGATATTGTAACTTTCCACTCATGTGACCTCAAAGTTTGCACTATCAACCACATCACCACCAATGAGTCTCAAACTTACCTTTAAATATGTAGAATTAGATTCCATCCCGATTAGGAGATATCTTCTGATTACCAAAAACTGCTACTTAGGAACACTGCCAGAATACTACTTCCACCAAAATGCTTATAACTTTCATGAATAAATGAATTTATTTTTGTGCTATTAAACATAGGTTAATAACACACCAAAGAACATACCATCAACTACGCATAACTCAATTTGCAATATAACTTGTGCGCAAAACAAAACTATGCCTACTTCTCTACTAAACTCCAAAATAACACTGTGTTGACATCAATGACAATCATAGTCATGAATGCAACAACCACTACTATAAAATGACTACCAAAGGCTTCAGCATTCATTCCTAACAATCTCCCCCATTGGCATTGATGGAAACATAGATGAAAAACATCCAATGTTCCAAAAATCCAATCATTGCTGCTCAACTGCTCTGCTGCTCTTTATCAATCAAATCTTGCTTTATTTTCCTATTCAGTCTCTCCAAAAAATGTATTTTCTCAATGTTTTTCATGATTCTCTCCCCCATTGACATCAATGACACAAATTCTATCACTATGTCAAACAATAGCTCAATGTCAAAAGACACTTGAGAAAATATATTCACAAGAGTCCTCATGACTCAACTCAGATACACATACTCCCCCATAGAGGAAGTACCAAAATCCAATCCAGAAAATAGATAGGGCCATATTCCATTGGACGGATGCAACCAACTGCATCATTATTCAAAAGTAGTCTAGGGCATAACCCCAAGCATACCTCTCAAATACTCAAATGTATCCTTAGGAAAAGGCTTTGTAAATATATCTGCTATTTTCTCCTTTATGCTTGTGTACTCCATTCTAACTTCTTTCTTGGCTACTTTCTCTCTTACAACATGATACTTGATCTCTATATGCTTTGTCTTAGAATGTAAAACTAGATTTCTTGACATACCAACTGTACTTGTTTTATCACAATATATAATAATAGGCTCATCAAACTGAATTCCAATATCCTTCAACATTTGCTTCATCCAAATTCTAAAATACTTAACTGAGGGTGTGTGTCCAAACCACAATTCATAAGGTGTCTTGTCTGTGTCTGCTCTGATTTGTACTTTGTTCATTGTATACTGTTGTATTCACTACTTCTCTCCAAAATGTCTTTGCTAAATGACCTTCAAACAACATAGCTCTAGCTGCTTCAGTCACTGATCTATTCCTTCTTTTTGCAATACCATTTTGTTCAGGTGTTCTAGGGGCTAAAAACTATCTCTTAATACCATTTACTTCACAAAAGGTGTTAAACTCTTTAGATGTAAATTCTCCACCTCTATCAGATCTCAAACATTTAATCCTCATTCTTGATTCATTCTCAACTTTATTCTTCATGACCTTAAACTTATCAAATGATTCAAATTTTTCTTTCAAAAATGCAATCCATATCATTCTTTTAAAATCATCAAGAAGAATCATAAAATACCTTTCTCCATAGAATCCTCTAGTCCTAGTAGGACCACTCAAGTCTGTATGAACAATCTCTAAATTTTCTATAGATGTGAACTTGCTAGGAAATGAACTCCTTTTCTGCTTAGCCATCACACATTCCTTGCAAATCATGTTAGTAGGCTTCATAATCTTAGGTAAATCTCTTACTGCAAGTGTAGAACTTACTTTCACAATATTATCAAAGTTTATATGACAAAACCTTCTATGCCATAACCAACTGTCATCAATCTTAGTCATCAAACATGTCATCTTAGTAGGGTTCAACTGAAATACATTACCACTAGTTCTAGATCCTGTTTCAATCAGATTTCCATCTTTATCCTTAATCACACAAATTTTCTCAGTAAACCAAACTTGATATCCTTTATCTACTAATTGTCCAACACTCAAAATATTATGTTTCAATCCATCAAAAAAGTAAACTTCATCAGTATTAGTCTTTCCATCAAGAGTAATAGATCCTATAACTTTAATCAAACAAGGTGCATTGTTACCAACTCTAACAACTCCTCCATCATAACTGTTAAACTTTATGAACTTTCCTTTATCACCAGTCATATGATGTGAACAACCACTATCTATAATCCAATCAGCTTTCTTTTCAACTTGGGAAACTAAGGCTTTCTCTTCCTTAACATTAGATTCATAATTTTCTTCCTTAATTGCTACAAATCCTATGTCATCAAAGTTATCATTATCACTGTCGCTCAAATGTCTTTCAATTCCTACTTCAATTTCTTCATCATTTGCATAATAAAATTCTTTAGGTCTTCTAGGCTTACAATCGTTTCTATACTTCTTAACTCTCTTAGGACACTTAGATGCAAAATGACCATATTCTTGACATGTCCAACATTTAAAGATTTTCTTACCATCTGGTTCTCTTTTCACAAGCAAGGCAATACCTTCTTCAATCTTCTTATCTTCATCAAATTTGGAACTGCTACTACTGACATAATCTCCATTCACACTTGTACTTCTAGACAAAGTAGGTCCGATGCTAAGAGCACTGAATGCTATCTCCAATCTAGGTAGTTCTCTTGATAATCTCAAATTCATCTCTACAGCTTCCAATCTTCCAAGAAGAGTCTCTCTTGAGAAGTTTGGTGTACAAGGTATCACTTGTTCAATCATTTGTGTAGTCTGCCTGAATACCAGTGTCAATGTTCTCAAAATCTTCCATATTACTTCATTCTCTGTCTTTCACCTCCACAAGACTTTATTCCTGCAACAATTTCTGACATCCTACCAATATAACTTCTAACAAATTCATCTTCCATCATTCTTATGTCTTCAAATGCACAAATCCAATTATGTAACCTAGCTTTCTTTGCATGTTCATCACCTTCAAAAGTAGAATATAAAGCTTTCCAAATGTCATAAGATCTAGTTAAACCTTTTACCTGACTATATTCATTCTTTGGAAGTGCTGATAAAAGTGCTTCTCTTGCAAGTATGTTACACATGAATAGATCTACCTCATCTTTAGAACTTGATTCAAGACTATCTTCTTCAATTATAGTTCTCTCATTCTTTGTAATCAACCAATAGCTTGGTCTTAAACACAAGAGATGTGTCTTCATCTTTTCCTTTCAGCTGTCAAAATTTACTCCATCAAACTTAGGGCTTTCTTTCCTAAAATTTTCCATGGATCTCCTTAAGCTGTTAAACTTTCCTTTCAAGGACCTGCTACTCTGATACCAATTGTTAGAAAGCAAAGATCCCCAAGATAACTAAGAGGGGGGGGGGGGGGGGTGAATCAGTTATTTGATAATTAAACCATTTATCAACTTCAATATCAACTTCAACAGCTTTAAACCATATAATCAATGTAGTAACCAACCATAGAAAGATAATCATACACAATGACACAATAACAAAAGATATGTTAACTAGGGAACCTCTTGATCAAAGAGTAAACCCTAGTGGGAATGATGCCCACAAAATGATGTACTAATATGAAAGTTCCTTGTTAGAGGATGGACCCTATTAGGAGTCTTATGAAATACATTTAGTACATATGAATCTCTGTTAGGAGATTTTGAATCCTTGTTAAAAGATTCTAACCCTGTTAGGAGTTATGGAAGACAGAAGGACCCACTGCCCAAACAGCTTCAAGGCAAGAACTTTGAACTCACTATCCAAGAGATCTTAGGATTATTCAATATAATAATATGAAATATGTTACCTCCTTCACACTGTGCCAAAACTACACTCTCTGCTACACAAGATCACAAATCCAGATCTCTGTACTTCGCAAGTCTTCCTTCATCACCGAATTAACTCTTTTCTTCACTTCATGCATACATTCGCATTCCAATATCATAATTCCATATCACAACCATCACACATCATTTTTAAAACAAGGAAAACATTCCTTCCTTTATACCACACTCAAATAATTACAAATGAGTCGGCATGCAAATATAAAATAATAATTTCAACATGCTACACCACAATTACATAAAACTGTCAGCTTCCAAATATTGTAACTTTCCACTCATGTGACCTCAAAGTTTTCACTATGAACCATGTCACCACCAATGAGTCTCAAACTTCCCTTTAAGTACGCAGAATCAGATTCCATCCCGATTAGGAGATATCCTCTGATTACCAAAAATCGCTACTTAGGAACACTGCCAGAATACTGCTTCCACCAAAATGCTTATAACTTTCATGAATAAATGAATTTCTTTTTACACTATTAACCATAGGTTAATAACACACCAAAAAACATACCATCAACTGCGCATAACTCAATTTTCAATATAACATGTGTGCAAAACAAAACTGTGTCTGCTTCTCTACTAAACTCTACAATAACACTGTGTTGACATCAATGACAATCATAGTCATGAATGCAACAACCACTGCTACAGAATGAATACCAAAGGCTTCAAAATTCATTCCTAACAATTAAGAGTGAGGAATAGCTTGTGCAAGGGTGAAAGTAGTTTTGATCATTTTGGTCGTGACTGTTCCTCTACACAGTCAAGAAATGTAACTGTCTAATGATTATATGTAATGTTGAATGGATTAAATGCTTTATTCTTGGTAGAAGTGAATGGAAGGAATAGTGTTGGTGTTAGGTTTCATTTATTATTGAACTCAATGGTTTGGACCAAGATGTGTTGAGGAGTTTTCTCCTTGTTTAATGTTAATTGTTCTTGTGCAATCCACTCATACAACAATGAAATGCTATCTGGAAGGGATGGTTGATAGTGTTCCTTGAGGGAAGGGGGATTTTGAAAGAATTTTTATCATTGTATTATGTATTTCCAATATGTTTGGATGTAGGGGAAACTGGGAGAGTGAAGGATCACTAACCGATTGCATGATAACCCGATTTTGAAGGGTTACTGGTTGAGGGGACAGTCAAGGTCCTGATGATTGGGCCATTGGAGGACTCTATTTCTTTGTATTAATTTCTATTCAAATTGGATGCATTTATTTCTTGTGAATTATCAGCTACTATGTATCCTGCAACTGCATCCATAAATCTGCATATACTTCTCTACGGTTGTAAGCCACTTAGAGATCAAAATGGAGAAACTAAATCAAAATCATTCTTTGTCCTATTTCCTTTTAACAAAGTCTCAAATATCAATGATACAATATACATTTGATGCCCTAAGCTATCAAATATACAAATAGCACCTACCTAGAAGCTCACCAGGAGAATGAAGGATCACTCACTGATTGGATGATAACCCAGTTTTGAAAGGTCACTAGTTGAGGGGATAGTCAAGGTCCAGATGATTGCGCCATTGGAGGACCCTAGTTCTTTGTATTAATTGCTATTCAAATTGGATGCATGGATTTATTGTGAATTATCGACTTCTATGTATCTTGCAACTACATCTGTAAATCTGCATATACTTCTCTAGGGTTGTAAGCCACTTAGGGATCAAAATAGAGAAACTAAATAAAAATGCGGTTTGGAAGGGTCACTGGAAGAGGGGAATGAAGGATCACTCACTGATTTCATGATAACCCCACCAAGCATTCTTTCCTTTAATTTTCCACATTATCTCAAAGTATGATCATTATTCTTTACTTTCTTCTATATGCTTTTCTTTCTATGGTTTTGTTATCTCAGAAATATATCAAAAACATTGCAGATGTGCATATAAAAGTAAAATATTGTCCTTCAATTTTTCCACATTGAAGCATTTCCTTTTTGGAGTATTCTCTTCATTTGTACAATATCTGTCAAAAATGGTTTCCATATTTCTTCAAGATCTATTTTAATCTTTATATGGCAATTTTGATTAGATTTGACCTATAGTTGATTTCATTAGTATTTTATAACATATACTCCTAATGTGAAATGTGGAGATAAAGAAAGAGACACACTAGGTATGAATTACATGATATACCCTTCATCACTTAGCACTTAAATAATAAATTATGTATAGGGAACAACCCCCTAACCTCTGGATGTTTGTTTCATGTTGGCCTCTTATTATATGCAAAGGTAGGCCTGTCCTAATTAGGCTAACAACCACAATGTAGGGGCCATAATATTTTCCGTTTAACCACATTTGTAGTTTGAGAAAATAAAAAAAAACTGTTTCAAATTTATATTATCCTCTTGAACTAGCACACTGCCATCAAAATGCATAATCATATGTCATCTCAAGAAAATTCCTATTGATTAGTAGGATATCCTTATAAAAATTTGATGCATGGATTTCTTGTGAATTATCGACTGCTACGTATCTTGGAACTATGGAAGGAATAGTGTTGGTGTTAGGTTTCATTTATTATTGAATTCAATGGTTTCCAAGATGTGTTGAGGAGTTTACTCCTTGTTTAGTGTTAACTATTCTTGCACAATCCACTCATAAAATAGTGAAATGCTATGTGGAAGGGATGGTTGATAGTGTTCCTTGAGGGAAGGGGGATTGTGAAAGACTTGTTATCATTGTATTGTGTATTTCCAATATGTTTGGTTGCAGGGCAAACTAGGTGAATGAAGGATCACTCACCGATTGCATGATAACCCAGTTTTGAAGGGTCACTGGTTGAGGGGACAGTCAAGGTCCTGATGATTGGGCCATTGGAGGACCCTATTTCTTTGTAGTAATTGCTATTCAAATTGGATGCATGGATTTCTTGTGAATTATCCACTACTATGTATCCTGCAACTGCATCTGTAAATCTACATATACTTCTCTACGATTGTAAGCCACTTAGAGATCAAAATAGAGAAACTAAATCAAAATCATTCTTTGTCCTATTTCCTTTTAACAAAGTCTCAACTATCAATGATACAATATACATTTGATTCCCTAAGCTATCAAATATACAAATGGCACCTACCTAGAAGCTCACCAGGAGAATGAAGGATCACTCACTGATTGCATGATAACCTAGTTTTGAAGGGTCACTGGTTGAGGGGATAGTCAAGGTCCGGATGATTGGGCCATTGGAGGAACCTAGTTCTTTGTATTAATTTCTATTCAAATTGGATGCATGGATTTATTGTGAATTATCGGCTGCTATGTATCCTGCAACTGCATCCATAAATCTGCATATACTTCTCTAGGGTTGTAAGCCAATTAGGGATCAAAATAGAGAAACTAAATAAAAATCATTCTTTTTCCTATTTCCTTTTAACAAAGTATCAACTATCAATGATACAATACATTTGATGCCCTAAGCTATCATTAAAAATGGTGCCTAGCTAGAAGCTCATGGGCTGTCCATTTGATAACCACAGTCAACATTTCAAAAAAATGGATATCCTTGAGCACAAGCACCAATAACATCAAATAATGGAGTTAAAACATGGGATAGGGCATGACACCAGTAGAATGTGGTCATTTCAGTGACAACAATTTACAATGGTGTCATTAAACATATATGCCAGTAATATCAACAAATGTGAATCCAAACATTTGAATATAGTGAATCGATATCCTTGAGCACAAGCACCAATAACATCAAATAATAGAGATAAAGCACTGGCTACGGCACAACACTAGTAGAATGCGATCATTTCAGAGAGCATTCATGATCAAATAAAATTAAATGCATTTGAATATGCTGCCAGAGGCTCGAAAGATGAAGAAATCACATACCTTCTCCCACGCTCAGCTTTCGCTCCTTTTCTCCCGCTTCCTCTATCCAATAGAAATAAAAATGATGAGGTCGTTTAACTTTTTTTTTTTAATCTATACTCTGAATTTGTCAGAATTTCGATGGTCAATTAAAAACCCATCGGAATACCGACATCATTGGGGCCTATTACAAAAAAAAAATACCAAATTCATAATAAAAAGTTACCCGTCGGAAACTTCTGTCAAAATTTGGCCCCAAATGTAGTAGTGTTACCTTTGGATGCTTTTTGTTGTTGATTGAGTGCTTCTTGTTGATGCTTTTGTGGCCTTCATTTCTTTATCTTGCATATTAGTTTGTGCTCTTGTTTAGGGTTTCTATGGTATTGAGGAATGTCTTGTTTGGAAGGATATGCTATAAAAAATCATCTGATAGAGTCACATAGATGGAGGAAAATTGTCAAGAAGTGATCCCTTCATATGGATTGCAATTGGGACATGATGGCAAACACAAATTGAGCAATTTATTATTTTTGGCTCCTTCCTTTATCTTAGGATTATGTAGCAAATGGAAAGAGAACCATTTTGAGTTTGATTAAAATTTGCTTAGAACATGAGTTGTGTGCTTGCTATTTTTTCTAACAGTTATAAATAACTGAAATCCCTCTTCTTAATGCCCATAGTACTGCTCATAGAATCCTTTACATATGATATGTTATATGGTTCTTTTCCCACTATCCATTCTTTTACCACATTCTCTTCTCATTTTTTTCCCACACTTTGGTTTAGTGATGGCGTTCATGTCTTACAGTATTTTCCAATCTGACATAATGCAATGGTTTAGGAGCTCTCAGTTCAAAACCAAATATTCGGTTAACCTAACTTTGATTGCCAGAAATATAGTACAAATATTTTTTTCCAATAAGCATTATTTTCGTAAGATAAGGTAACCTTCCCATAGTGGCCATTCTATCATGTTAACATGTAGCATCTTAACCCTAACTAGAACAGAGCTTAAATGCTTAAGTAAATGAAATGTATGTAAGAAATTACTAAATTTTTATAGTGAACGGTTCTGGAAGTGGCTGGAAGTAAGTAATGAAAGATTCAAATGCAAAATAGGCTTTCCCATATATATTGGTGAAGCACTAACCACATATCTTGAACTTAGGAAGAGTCTCAACAGGACTGAAATTTTTAATTTCAACAGAGAGAAAGGAAACTCATGATTTAATGGAGATGTTCATTTATGTTTGATTGTCCATCATCCCATCAAAAAGGCTTTTGTTGTCAAAGTCATGAATAAGGAGCTTCTTCAACAAATAAACGCATACAAAATGGCGGCTACAGAGAAATATATTCTGTCATCTTTGGATCATCACATTTTTTGCCATGAAATATTGTTCTAGCAGAGATTAACGTCTAAAGGCATAAGCAACCCAGTAAAACCTTCTCAGAGTCCACCATAAGGTGAATATTTATATTCCTAACTTTGCCTTTGGTGGATGTACTTTGATTTATATGTAACAGTGGCCCAAACAATGTATTTACCACTAAAGTTTTGAAAATCAATCTAATTATATTTGTTATCTATTTTCAGTCGGTTAGTTTCGGGATTCCTTAAACATTTTTTGGTATGTTGGCATTTCATGTCATTGACTGCGCAAACAAAAATATCATACCATAAAGCTTCAACTCCATTTCCATGGCTGCCGGTCTTTTCTTTTCTTCTTCGAAAGTCTATTTTATGCTATGTTGAATTGTAATGTGTGGGGTTGATCTATTGCATTCAACATGAATGATATTGTATTTAGTTGAAAATATACCAGTGTTGTTTTTATGTTTGAATTGGTAGCGTTTTATATTCTATACCGTCTTGTTTTTATGTAGTGGCACACTAAACATAATTTTTCTAGTAAACAATCAAAAGGAGTAAGACCTTTACAAAGTCTAAATTTTAAAGCATATAAATTAAATAGTTTGTACTCAAAATGGGTTTGTTGAAAAGGATGGTGCAACTTTCATACAAGTACAAATCATATTTGTAAAGCTAGCATCCTCCGATTTATTAATTTTATTTATGATTACTTTTTAAAAAATAAAAAGGCTAGCACCATTTTCATATAAGTAGAAGTCACATTTGTAAAGAGTTTTTAAAAAGGCTGGCGCAATTTTCATACAAGTGGAAGTCATATTTGTAAAGTGAGACCAAAGGGGAAAAGTTGATACATGGTATATAAATTATACAACTAATTTACATATCCTCTAATAATTTATATAGTTTTAACACATTTCAATGACTTTGGTGATAAATTTATACATAGATGGTAGGAATGTTGAGATTATAAACTAATACCCTTGTTGGTTCCTGAAAAGGAGTTTACACTCAAAGAGACACCAATATGCCTATGATGGATATTAAGGATTGGTTAGTTCCAAATGTGGGCAATCTATAGGCAACTGGACCAACTATAGGGATGGATAGTCCCTCTTCTGCTTCTGGCTCTGTGAAACCAAGGTGGGTACACCTGATCCAATAGTATTTAACTCTTAACTGATAGTCTTAACTCTGCCCCCTATTTCTTTATTGGATCTTTCAACAGATGAAAACAGTGAGAGAATGCTAAACAACAACCTATTGTTCATTGATCCTCCATCACTGGGTAGGACAACACATAAATGTAAATAAAACTGAAATTAATGGTAGTGATTATAATGATTTCTTGCAGAATGTAAACAACTGTGCCAAACTTGCATCACTACAAGAGATACTAATTTCTGATCAGTGCCTCATCCATTGGGTAATATATATGAGACAGATACAGAATACAAGAACACAGATTCCAAGCCATAAACACAACATATCAGATTCATACACTGCTTACAAACATCCTTCCTGACTGAACCAAATGAATTTATGTTTCACTCAGAGACTTTTAACCTGATCCTAGATCAGGGCTGAGAGATAAAACATATACACAAGTAAACTTGTGCAAAGAGTCAAAAAACTCAAAACCCAAGAAACACAACTGAAGGAGAGATCTGAAACTGAAAACTGTATTAAGTATAAGGACTCAAGTTCCTGTATTACAAACCATTTCAGAATACAACACCTAGATAATATGCAAAAGATACAAAAGGTTTTTTAACTGTATTGACACAACCTGCAAAATATATTACAATCTGGACTGAGGATACACACTGAGCTTTTCAGCTTCCTGTGTCAAGAATTTCCAGCCAGCCATTCTAAATGATCAAAAATTCCTTTTATAGAAACAGGGATACATAAAAATATCAATTAGGGAAAACCTAGGGCAACACTAGTCAACCCTAAGACTTCTCGAAAATATCTGAAAACAAATCTGATTACATTTCATTCCAGAAACATCCTTACAAAATATCTGTAATTCTTTACCCAAAATTGACCTCGGACGACACAGTCCATTACTGCTCTCACCACCCTTCTCAAAACTGAAAATAAACACCACCATTGCATTCCTCGTTCCAAGCCGATTCCAGAAACATATAATATCGATATATTTGGCCAAAAAATAAGCCTTGGGCATTGATTTTCATTAGAAGACTGTTTTATTTAAATATTTGAATTTTTATAAAGCTGGGACTTTACAACTTCGAATTTCAACTTTATGGAGGGCTCAAAATTTGAGGTGGGCCCCGCACCACCTGGCATCACCTAACTGGTTCGCAAATCCAACTCATCGCCACATGGTGCTCTGTCGCTAATCCGCTAAGGTAATGAGTGAGCACTTTCATTTTCCCAGAATAACGACCACCACAGGATTGGCATGAATCCCAAGGTGGCCGACCAACAGTTCAGGCTATGCTCCATCACCGCCAGGTGTCACACTCCAATTGGTTCGTTGATCTACTTGGGCACCTTAATGCACCATCATCAGGTGACAAGTGGCAACTTGTCGCTATTTCACCATGTTAATTCACGTGCAACTTTGTCTTCACGGAATAGCGAGCACCCTTGGATGGGCATGCATTTCAAGGCATCAACGAGCCTGCACATTCACACATTTCGTCAAAATATTTTACCTCACACATGGGGCCCGCAAACCACATCATCGTCCACCTCAATTTTTGTGCATATGAAAGAGCCTCCTTGACCTGCGTCTACTTGAGACAATTTCAATGTGTGTGCTTTACTTTATAAATATCTCATGTCTTTCCTGTACCGTGCATGTGGGACAAAGCATTTTCAAAGTATAATATTTTATCTATGAAAATTTATCCAATGCGCATGCCCAATCCGCTGGGCCCACACAAAGCCCCTCCATTCCTCTTGCTTCTTTACTTATCAATTAAGTGTCTTCGTATTTAAACTCTTTTAACCCACGAAAATGAACAAATGTGGGACAAAAAAGAAAAACTTCTCTTGTCTCAGCGCCAGGCAATGCATGTGCGTCCTCCTTCACCATGATTCATGTCCCCCTTTGGCGTATACACAACAGACCATTATTTAAAAACACTGGTTCACATTTATTTGAATGCTGGTGCCATCATTTCTTATGCTGGCATTCTCTATGCTAGCTCCAAACATTATATCACTCATCGCATTCACAACCTGCGAAACATTTTCTTCTCAAATCTGTATTAGTCCTTTTCACACGCATGAATTTATAATAATAGCCTCGGTTGCATGAATTTTCCTTATATTTCCTTTTGTCTGCAGCATAAAACCGAGCACACATCCCATTTTTTTAGTAGCATCTTCCCATTTTGCTATCCCCAAAGCCATTTTGCAATCAAACATTTTTGTTTTGTGGTTCACCCTGTGAATGCGCTGTTGGGCACCATACATTTCTTGTGTTTCCTTTTTTTTTATGCAATGCTCCACAAACATTCACTTGATGCATGTCTGCAGCCTCCAAATGCTTACGCTAGCTTCCATTGGTTATTTCCTTATACAAATTTTGAAAAAACAAATCTCCAGCTTCATCTTTAACGCTGGCAATCCCTATCAATTCCTGGAGTTTGGAGCATCTACCCTGAATGGTAGCTAACATAGCATAAAGGAAAGGCTGCTCATACCATCAAGTCTCATGCAATACTTTGGAAGACTCACGCAAATGCTTTGGTGAGCACTTTCTTTACAAGCCTAGCATTTCCTCTAATTTATTTGCTGACTGCCTTCACTTTATATGCCGGCTGTATTCCTTTACTTACTTACGTTGGCTTTTATTAAACTAGCCACCTTCTCCCTTTGTCTACTGGCAGCTGAAAAATGGAATCTCTTGTAACTCGGCTTGTTTCTTCCTCATACTTGGAAGTGCATTTATATATTCTATTAAGATGCTCAATTTCCAAGTAGAAAAACTTGACAAGAGATCCAATCTTGAAATCACTTCGAAGCTACCTCCAATTTCATTCATGCAAACACCAGTTAGTAGCCTCCACTCTCGCTTTAAAATCATAATCTTCTTGTGTCGAAGTTGAAACATACTTCATGTCGATTTAAAAGATGAGTTCTCTGTAGGGAAAGCCATTCTCATAAAAAATCAAGTACACCATAATGAACTGGCTGCTCTATGTAGTAAAGATGAAAAAATTCTATTTTAAGATAATGAAGCAGGCTTGACCCCAAACGGGTCCAGCCTAAAAAATCTTCAAATTCAAACAACCGGACTCCAAAAATATCACCAAGACAACTGGAGTTTGCAACCGGATCCAATCTGGACAGCCGGATATTTAAAAACTTCAATTTCCATCATTTTGCCAGTCGGAAAAATTTGAATAAAACGCCTCCAGTCGCCTTTTAAAAACACTGCTCAAAACAAATCGTTGAAAGCTAAAAGATGGCGAGGGATGAACTTTGTGCCATAGGCAACAACCCTGTAAAAAGGCTTCGCCCAAAAATGAACGGGGTGAGAGATTTTAAAAGTTGAAAAATGCTGTTCAAAATTGCCGGCAAGCAAAAACTGAAAATTACTGCCGACTGCCTCGGAAAGAGACGATCTAAAAATATCAGACGGTGAACTGGAGATGAGTCACTGAAACTGGAAGAAGCCTCATATGCAAGGATCGAAACAAAACAACCACCAACTGGAGATGAGCATCTGGTAAAAAGATACGAATTTAAGAAAATGGCTACTTTAGAGAATTTTGTTATCCGCACTTTTTATCATCGTTGAACCCAATTTGTCTGACTTTGCAAACTGAGCAAACAAAAACTTCACAGTCAGAAAATCATGATGGATGATCACTCTGACATGTAGAAAACAAGTCACAACTAGCATACGATCAACTGGCTAGCAATTATTAATCTCCAAAGTTGGCCCTCAGAACACCCTGAACTAAAGGACAGTCAAATTCATAGAAATTGGGTTTGGAATCGATTGAGAAAAGTCATCAATCAGATTCGTCACAACCTGAAACTCTTCATGAAGAAACAATTTCATGTCTAGATTATGAATCAACCTTCAATTATGCTTGATCTCGATCCGGGTGCAAATGGCAGGATCCTAAAGTGAGCCACTGACAAAACTAAACTATGTACTGCTGAAGAGACCCAATAATTTGCAATTTGAATGGCTCTAGAAAACATATCAAACGGGCACATGGGAGGTTAAAAATCGGCGAGATGACTCATTCTTATGTCTACAACATGATGCAACAACCAGCATCTTATGATTAATCAGAGAGAACTTAATGCACTTATCCAAACAGGGTCTCCAACTAAAAAGTACAACTGATCCTCATTAAAAAGTTAGAAATTGCAAACAGAATCAGATTGGCAAACTGGGCTAATTGATTTTTCATGGCCTAAAAATTGAAACACAAGAAGTATTTGACCACTGGAATATGTTGCAAAAGGAAATTTGTCAATTGAGTCATAGGGTCAAAAGTTATAACCAGTCAAATAGGGCCACTGACAAAACTGAACAGATTAGATAAACAAGACTAATCTAGAGAGCCAACTTCGGGGGAATGAAAAACCTATCAAACGGACTCGGAAAGACTTGAGCTTCGAAACCTAAGCTGTCTGATACACATTGTAAACATCCCCAAAGTGGTGGGCCATGAAACATAACAGGACACCAGATATTCAGATACAAACAGGGCCTGCTATATTGATTTTTCATTTTGGCAAAATGAAGCCTTAGGTGAACACCTCAAAACAACTACGCCCTAAACACTTTAGATTCTTCAATTAGGAGCTGGAACCCACTGCATAGGTTAAACGAAAGGTGTTGAACTCGTTCTCCAAGCTGTATCCCATGAAATTTATCAGGTCCATCTCTGTATGCTCTTGAACTAGGTCATTTCAAACCACTCTTTTAAAACACTGAACTTTGCTTAGGAAAATTCTCTGAACATGGGCTCAAAACTATATGAATTTTTCATAGTGCTAACAGTGGCTCTGATTGGGGACGCGTGCCCGTTGTGGGCATACAGAGAATTCTGGATCTTTGGTAGAGCAGACCACTCAAAAATGAAAATTGACCTCCTGCTCTTTCTTGAAAACCGGGAACCTTGCTGAGAGAAACACACAACTGAAATAAAGAGCTATACAATATATACATTAGTTACAAAGGTTCAAAGTCTCAAAACTGAAATCATTGTTTTCCTCTGTCAAAAATATGATTCTGATCTCCATACGAGACAAGCAATCTGAAAAGCATTTGACAAACACACTGCCAACATATATGAATAAATCTAAGCTGAAAGGTAATTCTGAATTTGCCAAATCCCAAACTCCTCCGGTCACAACCATCATTTTCATATTCCAGGAAGTATGGAGGATGTATTACCTCTTCTTGATGTAGACTGGAAATATAAAGTCTATCCAGCAATGCCTCAAAAAATGAGATATAATGACCATCATGCATTGCTAAAAACTCACATAACTGAGAAGGAAAAAGATCTTTAGACTTATCTCTGTGAGATACCTCAACCATTGAACAACTTGGTTCATTGATAACATATTCACAATCTGAATCATGAATGGAAAGCAAACCCTTTTCATAGAAATCATGACACAAGGACAACTGATTTGTATCATCATGTTTATCAATAAACTCACTGTCCTTAACACTATCACAATCATTATCACAATCACTATCATATTCATCAAAAGAAGGAAGATACACTGAACAAGAAACTTGTTTGCTATCATAATCTGAATGATAAGACAAAACATTGTCATGGTCTTCTTTGTCTTCATTAACCAACTGAAAAGAGCATTTATAATTGTATTGCACAAATAAACCTGGATCATCAAACAATGTTTCCTCTGAAACTTGTAGAGCTGAGAGATCACATTCAGATTTACCACCTTCCTGAACATTCTGACATACATGGTGACCCTTGATACTGAACTCATCAAGGTTTGAAATCATACTGTCATAGGAATCTTCAAAATCATCACACATGACACTCTCGTATTCCTTACATTCATTTGCATGATTACCTTGCAAAGTATCTAATCCAGTTATAGGAATAGGATTGACATCATATGCATCATATTTTACACCTTTACTAACATCATCACTATTAAGACACATATCCTTCGGGCATGAAAGTGTAAAATCAAATGTAAGAGCATACCTCTGAAAATCAGCCTCTAAAAGGTCAGAGATTTCCTCACTGCTTAGTGAGTACTGGACCTTATTTTCATTTTCTCTAGTTTCTTGATCGATGCTGAAAACTTCCTTGTTGTCTGGAAAAGGGGATGCATACTCTCGGATCAAATCTTTATTAGAACAACTTTCATCGGCATCATATATATCCCTTTGATTTTTGCACAAACTTTTCTTATGCTGAGAGATTAAGACTGTTCTCTTATGCTGATAAAAGGAAAGGTTTACAAACTTTTTAATAGAAACCTTATCAACTGTGAACTCTTCCTCATCATCTTCATATCCACTGAATTCACTATCAGCTTCATAACCTTTATTTGCACAAGGCTGCTCACAAGGAAATCTTTCTGTCATATCTTCATAATCTGACTTTTGATCACTTGAAAAACATGCTTCTCTATCCGGCAAAGCATCACAACCAATGGAAAATTTGGAAACTCTAAACATGCTGTCCTGATTTTTCAAGTCTGTATATGGAAAGCAATCAACATATTGAGTACATGTTTGAACATAAAAAGAGAAGCCTTGGACTACAACCGTGTGCATATCATACAAGTCTTTGAGAGAATCATTTTGAAATGTAACTCCTATCTTCAAGATGAAAGCATTTTGAGATATATCATCACACTGAATAGGAAAAGTAAAAGATTGATTTTCTGATTGGTAGCTAATATGTTTTTGCTGACTTGTTTCAACTTCTTTAAAAAATAGAGCATTGGCACTCCTTACATCCAATGCTTGGATAAAAGAACATACCACTGGCTGAATTAAAAAATATGATGTGAAATTTGAAACATCATTCAACCTTTCATTGAAAGTTTCAAATTGTGGGTCAAACAAATCTGTAGGCAGCCCATCTCTCATGTCTCTCCTTTGGCACACATCTCCTTGACATAATTCACTATTGAAGGGGAGATTGTGAGCACTATCAACTTCTTCCTGATAAGATACTGATTCTGTATCATTGACAATATCAAAATCTTCAATATCTTCATCAAACTGGATGACTTCCATTTCCGGTTCAAGGACAAAATGAGCTATCATGGTTTCATATTCAGGTTCATAAGATCCTTCATTTCTCTTTGGATTGACAACTTCACATGGTAAATCAAAAGATGAAAACATACAAACTGAAAAATCAATTTCATCACCACTGTTATCCGAAACACAAGAAATTTTTAATGTTTCAGTCATATTAGCTCTTTCGCATTCATTCTCAGCATATGACAACTGTTTATCTTCTTCACAGAGTTGATCATAAATCATTGGTTTGTCTTGAAGAAGATCAGGATCACTTTGACTCCTTGAATCTTCTTCCTCACTTTTAGCATTACTGAAATCTGACATGAATTCATCACTAGGGGTTTCATTACCAACTGATGAAAGATCTGTCCCCTCTTCATTTTCATAACTTGATTGCAAACAGAAAGTCTTTGCAACCTCATATTCAGGAGAACTAGTTTGAAAGCTGCCTGGTATGTACCCTTTGTAGATATCGGTCTTTGCATTAAGAAAATGTTGCAAATTTTCACCAATCATGCTAGCCTCTACATCAGGGGCAATCACTATTTGCTGCAAATTCTCTTCATTCATATTCCATTCAGAAACATGACATGAAACATGATTAGTAGGATCAGCAGAGATGGAAACCCCTTGACATTGAGAATCATTTGCTGGTTTACATCCATTTTCCTCCTCAATTGGAACATCATGACAACGGACTCCAGCGGATAAAAATCCTTTAGCAATTTTATACTTCAAATTATTTTCAATGTCCATTGCTGTCATAAAAGCCTGATGCAAACTATTTGGCTCTTTATTTCTTAACAGGAAACTCATCTTTTTACCGAAAGCACCCAAATAAATTATTAAACAAACATGGTCATTGGGTCTGTAGTCTTTCGGAATATCATGTAATGTTTTAGCAAATCGGATGTTGAAAGGTGGAACCAACTCGTCCTCCTCAATTTGAATATCCATCAATTTGTTAAACATGATACTCACATCAATTCTCTCAGCAAACTGTTCCATGAAAGCTGATTTGAAGTCCTCCCATGAAGAAATAGAATTCACTGGTATTGAATAAAACCAGACCCTGGCATCTTCCTTCAATGTCTGAACCAGCAACTTCATGATAACATCTTCATGGAAAATCTCAAAATCTCCCATCAAATCAACAAACTCTTGTAGATGCTCAGATGCTGAATCTGATTGTTTCCCTTTAAATTCTTTCAGATGCGTCCTAATCTTAGTAGGAATCTCATTCGGGAAACCATGTATGCCATCAAAACACAATGGCATGTACCGCTATCTAGAGAAACCTCTACTTGAATCCATTATGGACTGTACTTCTCTTAATGAGGGTTTCAGATTTTATCACAAATAACTTATGCAGGATTATGAAAACTTCTTACACATGCATATTGCTCCAATGATACAACCCAGATTTTTAAACAAATCTAGAAGAATATGCAGACTCACAATTCTACAATCCTTTTATGTGGTGACCTTTTCACCGAATAGGATTAAAAAAATATTGATTATCTAATGAGAAATACCTGGTAAATTCTTGATGCTACAATCCTTCTTTGGCTGGAAATGATGGCAAGTTTCAGAGCTGGTTTCACAACTCCATCAGATTTCTTTTGTGTAGAGTTGCCACTTCCTTAGAGAGGAAAGATACTTTATCTCTATTTTTTATACTTCTTCCAGCCAACACAAAATTCACCAAAATTTCAAAAACTATTTATTAGAGCTGAACACATCATTTCTTCATTCTGAACTTTGCACTGATCAAACACAGGATCTCAGAGTCGCCACTCACAACTTGGTGAGATGATTTTAAAACTTTTCAAACTGACTCTTTGCACTTTCAATGGAAACCACTAGATATGATAAACAAGCTGGCTAGGAGTCTAGCTCTACTCGTACCCACGTTGTTATTAACTAATTTATAACACCAGAGATATCAATTGATTTAAATAGCCAGGTCAGGAGTCCAGCTCAACTTGGAACCTGCACTATTTTCTCTTGACAATATTTCTCTATTCCCCAGCAGAGTCACCATTTTGTTGGTTCCTGAAAAGGAGTTTGCACTCAAAGAGACACCAATATGCCTATGATGGATATTAAGGATTGGTTAGTTCCAAATGTGGGCAATCTATAGGCAACTGGACCAACTATAGGGATGGATAGTCCCTCTTCTGCTTCTGGCTCTGTGAAACCAAGGTGGGTACACCTGATCCAATAGTATTTAACTCTTAACTGATAGTCTTAACTCTACCCCCTATTTCTTTATTGGATCTTTCAACAGATGAAAACAATGAGAGAATACTAAACAACAACCTATTGTTCATTGATCCTCCATCACTGGGTAGGACAACACATAAATGTAAATAAAACTGAAATTACTGGTAGTGATTATAATGATTTCTTGCAGAATGTAAACAACTGTGCCAAACTTGCATCACTACAAGAGATACTAATTTCTGATCAGTGCCTCATCCATTGGGTAATATATATGAGACAGATACAGAATACAAGAACACAGATTCCAAGCCATAAACGCAACATATCAGATTCATACACTGCTTACAAACATCCTTCCTGACTAAACCAAATGAATTTATGTTTCACTCAGAGACTTTTAACCTGATCCTAGATCAGGGCTGAGAGATAAAACATATACACAAGTAAACCTTGTGCAAAGAGTCAAAAAACTCAAAACCCAAGAAACACAACTGAAGGAGAGATCTGCAACTGAAAACTATATTAAGTATAAGGACTCAAGTTCCTGTATTATAAACCATTTCAGAATACAACACCTAGATAATATGCAAAAGATACAGAAGGTTTTTCAACTGTATTGACACAACCTGCAAAATATATTACAATTTGGACTGAGGATACACACTGAGCTTTTCAGCTTCCTGTGTCAAGAATTTCCAGCCAGCCATTCTAAATGATCAAACATTCCTTTTATAGAAATAGGGATACACAAAAATATCAATTAGGGCAAACCTAGGGAAACACTAGTCAACCCTAAGACTTCTCGAAAATATCTGAAAACAAATCTAATTACATTTCATTCCAGAAACATCCTTGCAAAATATCTGTAATTCTTTACCCAAAATTGACCTCGGATGACATAGTCCATTACTGCTCTCACCAACCTTCTCAAAACTGAAAATAAACACCACCATTGCATTCCTCGTTCCGAGTCGATTCCAAAAACATATAATGCTCAAAATTTGAGGTGGGCCCCGCGCCACCTGGCATCACCTGACTGGTTCGCAAATCCAACTCATCGCCACATGGCACTCTGTCGCTAATCCGCTAAGGTAATGAGTGAGCACTTTCATTTTCCCAGAATAACGACCACCACAGGATTGGCATGAATCCCAAGGCGGCCGACCAACAGTTTAGGCTATGCTCCGTCACTGCCAGGTGTCACGCTCCAATTGGTTCGTTGATCTACTTGGGCACCTTAATGCACCATCATCAGGTGACAAGTGGCAACTTGTCGCTATTTCACCATGTTAATTCACGTGCAACTTTGTCTTCACGGAATAACGAGCACCGTTGGATGGGCACACATTTCAAGGCATCAACGAGCCTGCACATTCACACATTTCATCAAAATATATTACCTCACACATGGGGCCCGCAAACCACATCATCATCCACCTCAATTTTTGTGCATATGAAAGAGCCTCCTTGACCTGCGTCTACTTGAGACAATTTCAATGTGTGTGCTTTACTTTATAAATATCTCATGTCTTTCCTATACCGTGCATGTGGGACAAAGCATTTTCAAAGTATAATATTTTATCTATGAAAATTTATCCAATGCGCATGCCCAATCCGCTAGGCCCACACTAAGCCCCTCCATTCCTCTTGCTTCTTTACTTATCAATTAAGTGTCTTCGTATTTAAACTCTTTTAACCCACGAAAATGAACAAATGTGGGACAAAAAAGAAAAACTTCTCTTGTCTCAGTGCCAGGCAATGCATGTGCGTCCTCCTTCACCATGATTCATGTCCCCCTTTGGCTTATACACAACAGACCATTATTTCAAAACACTGGTTCACATTTATTTGAATGCTGGTGCCATCATTTCTTACGCTGACATTCTCTATGCTAGCTCCAAACATTATATCACTCATCGCATTCACAACCTGCAAAACGTTTTCTTCTCAAATCTGTATTAGTCCTTTTCACACGCATGAATTTATAATAATAGCCTTGGTTGCATGAATTTTCCTTATATTTCCTTTTGTCTGCAGCATAAAACCGAGCACACATCCCATTTTTTTAGTAGCATCTTCCTATTTTGCTATCCCCAAAGCCATTCTGCAATCAAACATTTTTGTTTTGTGGTTCACCCTATGAATGCGCTGTTGGGCACCATACATTTCTTGTGTTTCCTTCTTTTTTATGGAATGCTCCACAAACATTCACTTGATGCATGTCTGCAGCCTCCAAATGCTTACGCTAGCTTCCATTGGTTATTTCCTTATACAAATTTTGAAAAAACAAATCTCTAGCTTCATCTTTAACGCTGGCAATCCCTATCAATTCCTGGAGTTTGGAGCATCTACCCTGAATGGTAGCTAACATAGCATAAAGGAAAGGCTGCTCATACCATCAAGTCTCATGCAATACTTTGGAAGACTCACGCAAATGCTTTGGTGAGCACTTCCTTTACAAGCCTAGCATTTCCTCTAATTTATTTGCTGACTGCTTCACTTTATATGCCGGCTGTATTCCTTTACTTACTTATGTTGGCTTTTATTAAACTGGCCACCTTCTCCCTTTGTCTACTGGCAGCTGAAAAATGGAATCTCTTGTAACTCAGCTTGTTTCTTCTTCATACTTGGATGTGCATTTATATATTCTATTAAGATGCTCAATTTCCAAGTAGAAAAACTTGACAAGAGATCCAATCTTGAAATCACTTCGAAGCTGCCTCCAATTTCATTCATGCAAACACCAGTTAGTAGCCTCCACTCTCGCTTTAAAATCATAAGCTTCTTGTGTCGAAGTTGAAACATACTTCATGTCGATTTAAAAGATGAGTTCTCTGTAGGGAAAGCCATTCTCATAAAAAATCAAGTACACCATAATGAACTGGCTGCTCTATGTAGTAAAGATGAAAAAATTCTATTTTAAGATAATGAAGCAGGCTTGACCCCAAACGGGTCCGGCCTAAAAAATCTTCAAATTCAAACAACCGGACTCCAAAAATATCACCAAGACAACTGGAGTTTGCAACTGGATCCAATCTGGACAGCCGGATATTTAAAAACTTCAATTTCCATCATTTTGCCAGTTGGAAAAATTTGAATAAAACGCCTCCAGTCACCTTTTAAAAACACTGCTCAAAACAAATCGTTGAAAGCTAAAAGCTGGCGAGGGATGAACTTTGTGCCATAGGCAACAACCCTGTAAAATGGCTTCGCCCAAAAATGAACGGGGCGAGAGATTTTAAAAGTTGAAAAATGCTGTTCAAAATTGCCGGCAAGCAAAAACTGAAAATTACTGCCGACTGCCTCGGAAAGAGACGATCTAAAAATATCAGACGGTGAACTGGAGATGAGTCACTGAAACTGGAAGAAGCCTCATATGCAAGGATCGAAACAAAACAACCACCAACTGGAGATGAGCATCTGGTAAAAAGATACGAATTTAAGAAAATGGCTACTTTAGAGAATTTTGTTATCCGCACTTTTTATCATCGTTGAACCCAATTTGTCTGACTTTGCAAACTGATCAAACAAAAACCTCATAGTCAGAAAATCATGATGGATGATCACTCTGACATGTAGAAAACAAGTCACAACTAGCTTCAACATACGATCAACTGGCTATCAATTATTAATCTCCAAAGTTGGCCCTCAGAACACCTTGAACTAAAGGACAGTCAAATTCATAGAAATTGGGTTTGGAATCGATTGAGAAAAGTCATCTATCAGATTCGTCACAACCTGAAACTCTTCATGAAAAAACACTTTCATGTCTAGATTATGAATCAACCTTCAATTATGCTTGATCTCGATCTGGGTGCAAATGACAGGATCCTAAAGCGGGCCACTGAGAAAACTGAGCTGTGTACTGCTGAAGAGACCCAATAATTTGCAATCTGAATAGCTCTGGAAAACATATCAAACGGGCACATGGGAGGTTAAAAATCGGCGAGATGACTCATTCTCATGTCTACAACATGATGCAACAACCAGCATCTTATGATTAATCACAGCGCACTTAATGCACTTATCCAAACAGGGTCTCCAACTAAAAAGTACAACTGATCCTCATTAGAAAGTTAGAAATTGCAAACAGAATCAGATTGGCAAACTGGGCTAATGGATTTGTCATGGCCTAAAAATTGAAACACAAGAAGTATTTGACCACTGGAATATGTTGCAAAAGGAAATTTGTCAATTGAGTCATAGGGTCAAAAGTTATAACCATTCAAATAGGGCCACTGACAAAATTGAACAGATTAGATAAACAGGACTAATCTAGAGAGCCAACTTCCGGGGAATGAAAAACCTATCAAACGGACTCGGAAAGACTTGAGCTTCGAAACCTAAGCTGTCTGATACACATTGTAAACATCCCCAAAGTGGCGGGCCATGAAACATAACAGGACACCAGATATTCAGATACAAACAGGGCCTGCTATATTGATTTTTCATTTTGGCAAAATGAAGCCTTAGGTGAACACCTCAAAACAACTACGCCCTAAACACTTTAGATTCTTCAATTAGGAGCTGGAACCCACTGCATAGGTCAAACGAAAAGCGTTGAACCCGTTCTCCAAGTTGTATCGCATGAAATTTATCAGGTCCATCTCTATATGCTCTTGAACTAGGTCATTTCAAACCACTCTTTTGAAACACTGAACTTTGCTTAGGAAAATTCTCTGAACATGGGCTCAAAACTATATGAATTTTTCATAGTGCTAACACCCTCATAATTGAAAATATAATAGAATAAAGGTTACTCATTCACCAATAGAACACCTTGACCATGTAAAGCCTTTAAATATTTACCAAAATAGGAGTGAAAGATTTGTAAGAAAAGTTTGAATAAATATGTTCAACCTTTAGAAAGAAACCTGGGAGTGAAAGATTTGTAAGAAAAGTTTGAATAAATATGTTCAACCTTTAGAAAGAAACCTGGGAGTGAAAGATTTGTACTTGAAAAGTTTGAATAAATATGTTCAACCTTTAGAAAGAAACCTAGGGTGTTGCCAATATCAAAGGCTAATTATTTAGAGATATAGAGGAAGATGGAGAGAAAGGCTAATTATTTAGAGATATAGAGGAAGATGGAGAGAAAGGGATAGAGATGATGAGATAGATTCAATTTTTAATTGTTTCTTTCAAAAAGATAGGTCATTCATTTGATATAGGAAATGATAGTTATAGGGATATAGATATATAGGGAGAGATAAGAACAGATATGTTAAGAGAGAGGGAGGAGAGTGAGTAAAATGAATAATAGAAAGATGAAAGAGAGATCAACAAGTGAAGAGAGAGAGAGTGTTTTTTGGATTGTTCCATTCACAAAGATAGATTATTCATTTCATTATGTAATATATATAACACTATCGGCATAACCCTTGCACTCTTCAAAAGGTGCAAGTGCTAGTTTTATTGTTCTTCTAATCCAAAAACATGTATTATACTACTTATTACTAGATATGAAATAACTAAACAAACAAATAATCTATTAAAGTGTGTACTCCATTCATATATGATTAATAATTATTTAATTTTTAAAAATTGTTAACTATTAAAGAAAAATGTCCAAAGGAGCTCTTTTGAATCCATCTTTTACATAGTTCTTGAAAATAAAAGGTTTATAAACATGTAGATGGTGATCATCTATGAGCTCCTCTGGAACTCGTACTTCCTTTTCTTGAGAAAAATCCCATAAGAGAGTGACAGAAAGTCGAGGCTCGCTCCCTCCATAAACTATACTATGCCTTACACTCCAACATCTATCATTGCTCCATATCTGCAACAAAAAAAATATCACCATTCATCTTCAAAAGAATATGATAAAATTAGCTTTAGAAAAAAAATGGAATTACTCTACCTTTAGAGTGTCGCCCATGAACACAGTGAATGATGAAGCTAGAGGTTTTAACTTGACCCATTCACCTTGTTTGGAGCACATTTCAAGTCCACCCACTTGGTCATTATATAGAATTGTCATCAAGCTCCAATCAGTGTGATCCTTGAGAATTATATCATTGGCATCCCTTGATTTTTCACACTCTGAGAAGTAATTGAGACAAAGCAAAGCCTCACATTCAACAAAATCAATGTCGAAATGTTTGCTAATTCCCAAACCTTGAAGGATAAGTTTTATTAAGGAATTTGCCAGATCGACTAACTTGGAACTATACGTTCTTAGGCTGTCACTGAACAACATGACAAAATATTTTAAATGATTTTATATTAATTTAGCTCACTACCATATTTTAGTGTTATGGAGAAGACCAACATGATCAAATTTAACAAATTCATTTTATATGTGAGATTGCTAATTTTTATCTCCCGCTCATATCTGTAAAGAATATCTGATTTATTATTCTCTCTTATACAATAAGACCATTTTGTAGACAGATACACCAATAAATAAACAAAAACTCTGAAAAATGAAAGAACATGTAGTTGAAGGAACGACTTCATTATCAAACACTCCATGATATCTTGTAAAACATATACCCAATTAAACAGAAATTAATTTAAGTTAAATTACTGTGTGATAGAAATAATAAAAATGAATTTTAGATTCCATGAAAAGATAAAACAAATTGTTTGACATACCAGAATTCAGGTTTTCCTTGCGGCCATAGCTTTTGTGTGTATTGCTGAAGTGAATCAGATGTTGCTACTAGTCCACAGTGTTTAGAAGCTCCTATTCCACTCCATGATTGACAACACGAAAAGCTCCCCATTGTTGGCAGGCTTGTTTTACTTGATTGCACAACCTTTGAAGATCAGGATCAGAAACATCAATTATTGGGAGCTCAGCCACAGTCACAGAATGAAAATTTAACACAGTTGGGTTAGGATTTATGATGATGAAATAGATATTAGTTTCTGGCACAAGATAGAGATTACTTTATTTGCTCTTCAATAATTTTTTGGGAATTGATTGTTATTTTAGGGTTTATGACTTTGAAATAGAAAATATACCTCTTGAACATGGAGAAATTTTTCTGCGACATGATTACTGTTTTTACTCTCCAATAATTCTCTGGTGTCATTTTCCAATGCTATGGTTGGCAGATACGTACCGACTCAAAATGGTGTCCTTGTTCAAAATGTCCTCCAATTAATTAAGAGAAATAATATTTCTTACTGTGTAGAAAACAAAATTGGTTTCTTTGGGTAAGAAAGGTTAAGTGTAGCTGACAGTTACGTGTAGGTGCTGGTATAAGCTCCTCAATTAGAAATTTATTTTGTAGTGTTCCTCACAGTCATGTGTACCTGCTGGTATCAGCTTTCCATTAAGGGTGAGATGTGTTCTTTTGGATAAATAATCATTAGGTGTGATTCAAAATACGAGTATGAAAAATATATATTTTGAGTTATTTTTTTCTAGTTATGTTCATTTTTTTCTATTGTTTTGAGTCATTTATATTTAACACTTTCTTACTTGATAGTAAAAGAAAACAACATTTCATTCATGTTAAGATTTGATATTTGATATCATACACTTTCAAATTAGAAGACTTTTGATCTTTTAGAAACTCATCAAGTGAGGTCATTTCTTCCCCAAATCTATTTAGAAAAATTTAGAATTTGAAATAAAAGGAAATCACTATTGAAGAATACATTGAAGAATTCTACCGGTTAAGTATAAGGGCTGATCGTGCAGACAACGAAGAAAAACAACTCTCAAAGTATTTAAATGGCTTACACATATCAATTCAAGATGAAATGAGTTGATAAATGTATATATAGTGTAGAAGAAGAATATCAGTATGGTTTTGGAGGAATCTAGGATAGTCCAACAGTTTTAGAGGTTATCAAAATAAGGTAGAGGAAATGAGTACATCTAATGTAAGCATGCAAGAAGATAATAGGAGAGGAGAATATTTTCATGGTAGAGGATCTTTTAGTTGAGGTAGATGAAGAGGATTTGTTGGTTGTGTGGATGCCCTCAAATGCATTATTGAATCTCAAGAAAGAGGAACCACAACTGACTCTTAAAAATAAATTTATTCAGAAAAAGGTGTAAGGCCAATAGGAAATGTTGCAGATTCATTGTGCCTAGTAGGAGCACGAATAATGTAGTGTCTAAAGAAATGGAAGATAATCTAAAATTGCAATCCAAGTCCATATCGAGTTTTCTTGTTTCAAAACGAGCATCACCTTTTGGCAAATGAGTAATCACAGATAATCTAAAATTGCAAAGCTACAAACATCCAAGTCCATACCGAGTTTCCAAGTTGCAAAAGGAGCATCATCTTTTGTTAAATGAATAGTTTAATAAGTTCTAAAATTAGGAATTATAAAGAGATTATGTGTGATGTAATGTGAATTGACACTTTTCCTATATTTCTAGGAAGACTGGTAATTCGCTAGACAAACTATTTATAGTGGTATGATGAATACGTTTAGAATACAAAAAAATGGAAAAGAGTATACACTAAATCTAACAATGAAGAAGAGAGTGAAGGAAAATCAAAGGCGTGTCTGATTCTTGAAAAGCAATTTTTGAGAGAGTTGAAGAAGGAGAAAGCATGTTTCTTAATTGTTTCCAAGCTTGCAGCAGTTGGGGGTGAAGAGATACAATGAAATACCAATGAAAGTTCAAGATATTTTAAAAGCTTGTTGTGATATAATGATGAGGGAATTACCCGGTAGATTATCTCCAATGAGATTCATAAGTCATTACATGGATCTGATTCATAGTGGAAGCTTTCCAAACAAGGCACCATATAGAATGTTGCCCAAGGAAAGTACAAGAGTTGCTTGATAAAGGGCTGATTTGAGAAAGCGTGAGTCTGTGTGTTGTTGCAATAGTGTTGGCACCTAAGAAGAATAGAGAACAATTAATGTCTGCAAATTCTAGAACATTAAATAATATAATAATAACATATTATTTTTCATTGTCATGAATGAGTGAATTGATGGATTATTTGAGTACAATGAGTAGAGCTAAATATTTCACTAAAATTGATTTGAACAATGGGTATCATCAAATAAGAATAAGATAAATAGATGAATGGAAAACCACATTCAAGACCAAAGATAGATTGGACAAATATTTAGTGATTAAATTTAGATTGAAGAATGCTCCAACTGCATTCATCATATTAATCAATGGAATTTACGTTGGTGTGTTTAATTTTTGCACCTAGTAAGTCATTTTTCATAGGTTTTAAATAAAAATATTTCTTTACTTAGGTATCACATAGGAATATTCCCACTTTCAGTAGTATTATCATATTATCATTTTCCCACCTTAACTGAAACTTTGGTGGACTTATCACTTTATCACTTTTCCACATTTTGTGGATGTGTTGCAAAAACATCTTTCCACATTGGAGGATGATCTTCCTTTAGTGGATGTGTGGCACAAACATCTTTCCACTTTGGAGGATGATCCACCTTTAGTGGACACGTAAAAATTTAAATTTTTCACATTTGGTAGGTGATAAATTATCTCTTTGATTATCATGTCATAAGAATATGATACTTGTCATGATCTTATGCACTCCTAGGAATATGATACATGTCATAATATTCTTGGCGAGAATCTTGTTGTGATATTGCTATCAAGATTCAATTGTATAGTTTTTGAGTCAAACTCATTGACCCATGTTTCATGAGTAGTGGTTCACAAGAACCCATCTCTCACGAGAATGGATGGAACACTTAGGAATGATTTCACCTAGATGATGCTCATAGATGTGAAGAATTGGGATCTAATATTATTTATTCTCATTATATTATTTCTCTCTTGTTCTTGTGCTTTTCATTAGGCCTTTAGGTCTTGGGTGCTACCTTCATAGACAAATCAAGTACATGGTATCAAATCTTGTTGAATAGCAAAGGATAGCCTTTTTAGATATTTGAGTGCATTTTTTTGGTGGGTTTGGGGGATCCTCTTTGTAGATATCTATTAAAGGTCAAAATTGGAGCTTGCTAGTAGAAATTTGATGTTGGCATCACATTCAGGAGGTCCAAAAACTCCAAGGTCGACTTTTGTTTCCTCCAATTTATATTATTGAACAACTATAATTCAAAAATCTTATTAAGAAGGTATTTATCCTAGTTTTTAATATAAAAATATATTTTTAATAACTCAACTAAGTTATACCATTTATATATTAGAAATCGATTACTATTCAATTTAACTAATGTAGCCAAGAGATAAAATACGCACATAGAAAATTCTTTAAATAAATTTCCTTAACATCTTGAAAATGAAATAAATTACTATTGATAATACTCTTTGTCACCTTATTTTTAAGTTATGGACATGATGCAGGGCCACTCCGCCCTTACCAACCCAACCACACAACAAAATAGAGATATATATATAGAGAAAAATGCTTAACAATGCATAGAAGATAATACTTGAGGTTGATTACATATATTCATATACATTGCTTATATAGGAAAGAGATGATGAGGCAGGTATAACTACCTTTGATACAAAATTAAATGCTTAATGTAATTATTAAATAATAAAACATGGACCCATATCTTCTAGAACATCATCTAGGATAACTAACATGATCAGGTGGACTTTATTAAATGACAAGTTACAAAATTTAATTTTATGATAACTAGATAAACATTTATCCAATGACAAGTTAAAAAAGTAACTTCATGATAACTATCTTTTTCTTTTTCCCCTCTTTTTTTTGCTAAATATAGTAACCCTAACTTTTTTAGCCCTTATTGAGAAAAAAATAGTAATTTTAGATGATGCAAGATTTCTCTTACACTCTACATGCTCTTGCATCAGGACATGTCTATAATACACTATGGCCTCATAACTATATTCACTACTCAAGTATTGATATATCATAACTACAAATGCATAGATATTTTCTAGTTACCTATGATATTTATTCTAACAACCTTTGCAACACCAAACTTTTTATGTCCTTTTACATGAATATCAATAATTTTAATTTTAAATTGTGAGGTTATATTCATTAATTTCATCTTAATTACTTTCCAATTTATTCTTGTATATCTACCACTCTCTCCAAAAATATTCAAACATATTATAAATACTCTCCTACATTAATATATACATTTCCTAATCAACAAGAACTATTGACCGTGTTTGGTTAGACATCATAAAAAAAAAATGTATAAAAATTATTTAATAGACATGTATCAAATAAAAATTGAGGAAGCATCTAGATCATTGTATTCACATTCATATGAGTTTGTATTGGTCTAATGTTTTTAATTATGATAGCAGGGAGACCTGGCCCTGAACCCAGATAACAAAAAGTTGATCTATGAACAAAATTTTCTCAAAATTCTTTGCAAAAAACAATCCCTCAATTAAAGCTTCTACCTTAAACATATCATATTTCATAAGAGCAATAGATAATTGAAAATCCTTTATAAATTTACCTTGAACATAGCTATCAATCTGATTTTCTAATAAAGCTTGATCTTGAATAATATCTATAACATTTGATATGAAAACCATTAATAACTTGGACATGTACATATGATTCTTGGTGAGCTCAGCACTAGTACTTTGTCCCCAATTACTTGGCCAATGCCCTTCTCCATTCTCTAGTCATCCTAAGAAAATATCCTCTGAAGCTTGGAATTAAACACATGTCTATAAAATGGACATTTCCAACTCTTGATTGATACTAAAACCCTATTATTTAGAGGAGCATACCCCATGTCGATTGTTTATGAGAAATAGAGAATGTTAAGATAAACCAGAAAATAGAATGAATGCCAAATCCATGGATGACATTCATATATTGGAAAATTTTACCCAAAATCCGTGTGTAATAAAAGCCACATTTAGTGGGTTTCTAGAAATTCATACCCACAATATTTGGAAGGAAATTTACTTCAATTTCAGAGGGAAAAGACTTTCCCCATTCAGGGCCACACAAAACACGGTGAAAATATTTTTTAAAATCTTGTTCTGAGAGAGAAATCCGACATATTTCATTATACACATGCAAACAGCTAGGTGAAAAGATAAAAGTTAATGACTTGTAAATGAAAGAGCCATCATTAATTTACAATATAAAAGACCTTAAGTGAGATCTCCACCAAGTGTCCCACAATGTTTCACATTGGAGACTTTTTAGTTTCCCCATGTTGAGATTTGGATCCCCAATGTGTGATGTGTTAGTTACAAAAACTTTTGAAATGATATCACATGCAATGTGACATCATCATGTGATGTATATAAGTATTGGTAACATTGAAGGAAATTTAATATTGGACTGTTTGGTTACTCACCAATGTGAAGCCACGTCAACATTTTTTATTTTTCCAGTTTCTATCCACATCATCACTAAAAGTTGATTCACTAAGAGGACGCACCCACAACCAATTATAAACTAATCTGTCACAACTCCCAACCTGATAAACTGACTTGAATCCTTGAACATCCTAATGAGGTATCTCATGCCCCCGTTTGAGCCTTTTCTAAACGCAATCTCAACATATCAATTTCATCATAAATATTATGAATGAAGTTGTTTCTTGAGCTAAAATTTTGTAACAAGTTTATCAATTGTTCTGTTGATAATTTTTTGATCCTTTTCGTGACCATTGAATTCTATGTTAGCAATATACTTTTTTATCTGATTCCCTTCTCTTTAGTAATGTTTGATTAAATATGTGGTAAAAATTGTGAGTAATTGGAAGATTTGTGTAAAAACATATTCTAATTTCCAATTTGAAACTTTTTTTTTGGCAATGAGGAGATTGATAATGACCTGTGAATCTTCTTGGATTTGAATGTTTTTAATTTGAATATCAACTGCTAATTGAATACCTTTTATTAGAGAATCAACCTTGGCCATAGTTTTTGTACCCAATGGTAATTTAAATGTATTTGTTGCAATAAAATAACCTTGATGATCCTGAATAATATAACCTTTCTATGAAGGTCCATTGTTTCTTATAGAAACTCCATCAAAGTTTAACTTGAGTACACCCTGTGAAAGTGGTTTCAACTTAATAGATTTCCTATCAATTTTATTTACTATATTATGAACCAAGAAACCATTGAATGGAATGGATATGAGTTGCGAACTATTAAGGATCTTATTTTCTTACAAAGTGAATTGGAAGATAAGTTATTAGCTCTTATTGTGTGTTCCTTCACACATTTTAAGATTGAGTATTCAATCCTATGAAGTATTTGGTTAATTGTTGATTTTTGCCTTCTCAAGATCCTTCTATTTCTTTCCCACCAAATGAACCATATAATGGGTGGTGATATTTTATAGATTGAAGAAAAGAATGAATCATTATTGAGGATTGGCTAGTTGTTAAATGCTTTAATAAGAAATTCTTGAAGGGGATACAACCAAAAAATTCTTTGCTAGAGCCAAGACCAACTTGTTTAGGCAAATGGACATTGAAGAAGAAAATAATATGTGGACTCATCAACCTCTCCACATAGAACACAACTGAATTTGGGGATGATGTTTAACTTGTTGAATCTTTGACTATTAAGGATCTTATTTTTCAAAGTCACCCATGAGAACACACCAACCTTGGTCAAAACTATGTCATTCCAACATAGTGAAAATGCTTTAGCATTCTAATCAGATCCATCCTTTCTAATTGAAGAATAGCCCTTATGTACCATGTATTTCCCTGATTTTGATCTTGACAAAATCAAACAATCTAAATCATTAGAGAGATGAATCACTCTATTATGAAGAAGTGATTTCAACATTTTCTTAAATTCTTCTGAGTGAAAATATAGATTGGAGAAATCTTTCCACTGATAGGAAATTCAATTGAAAAATTTCTTAATGACAATGTGATCTTGAACCAAATGTATCCAAGCCTGCTAAAGGGAGTGTTTTTATTTTTGAGGGATTTCATATGAATCTATTAAAGGGAACCCATTCCATGAGTCTTCCCAAAACTTTTCCTTATTCCCAGACTTAACTAACTAGAAAAAAAGGAAAGATGACTTGTTTTCTCTTGATGATAAAATTCCACATGGATGACCTAGCTACATGATTAGTTACTGTGAATATCCTTTCCAAATATTATGAATCTAAATATTTAGCATGGATTATGCAAGCCCATTTATAAGATGAATTGGAATAGAGGTTCCAATCAAGTTTAGCTCCAAGTGCAAGGTTCCTATCTAAGAGATCATGTATACCTATGTCTCCTTCCTTTTTAGTCTTAACTATATTTTCCCAAGAGATGAGAGGGATTTTCTACTTATTATCCATTTTTCCTTTCCACAAAAAATTTAAAATCGATTTCTCCACTTGATGGACAATTCCTTGAGGGGCTTACAAGTTGGTCATGATGTAATTCGGGATATAACTAAGAATTAATTTTATCAAAAGAAATTTTCTAGCTAGTTAAAACCAATTAGCCTTCTAGGAGGAGAATATTTTATTAATGGACATCACAAGATGACTCCAAAAGGTAGACCTATTTGATCCATGGAAGAGTGGGATACCCAATATTTACATGGAAGGAAGTCCTGCCTAAAACCTAAAAACTTCTGCAATGATGTAGCTACTAAAGGGAAGCATCAAAAATGAAATTTTTGATTTGGCCACATTTATTTTATTCCTTGAGGCTTTTTAGTAAGTCTCCATCATTGTCTTAATTTCTTGAGCCTCCATTATAGTTGATTTACCAAATAATAAACATGTCATCAATAAAGAGTATATGTGTTGTTGATATGTCTAGATTTGGAATTGTTACCTCTAATCACAAAGATGCCCTATGCTTTGTGTGCACGAATATACTAAGGCCTTTGAAGAGGATGATGAACAAAAAAGGAGATAGAGGATCTCCTTGTCTAACTCCTTGAAAGGACAAAAAATATCTACAAGAGATGTCATTAACAATAACTAACAAGTAATAGACAAGTACTATTATAACAACAATAAGGATAATGAGCTACGATGGGAGAGGATTTGAGCAGGAGAGGAGAGACTTCGAGCGGGAAAGGTGTGGATTCAAACTGTGAGAAGGATCATGGCAGTGCGGCTTCTGGTGCTGGTTTTTGCCATCATACTGGTGAGGGGCCGGGGATGCCTTCTGCACTAGTACTGGATTTGGTGTCAGATTCTTCTTTGTCGGGATAGTGGTTTCCTTTCTTAGGCAGGGGTGTCATGGGTACCCCCTCGAAGGCAGCATCAAATGGGGCTCTGCCTGTGTGTGAAGCTGTGTTAGGAGAAGGGCCCAGCCCGACTTCTAAGGTGTTGAACATTGAGGTTATTCCTTCAAAGGACCCACTAGTGGGGTCAAAAAGCATCTCAGTAGATGGTGAGGCTAAAGTCAACCCTCATAGTCCAAAAAAGTGGTCATATCTTATGGGAGCGAGAAAGGAGGCAGAAACTTCACCCTCTGAAGAACCGGTTAAGGCTTTTCTTCAGGAAGGAGAAGTTGCTATTTTTGTTCCTAACTCCATGGTGGATCGATCTATTTCGGCCATGGAATTCATGCTGGTTGGTAATTTTCTAGGCCCATGACCTAATATTGAGGCAGTTAGAACTTTTGTTAAAAAAAAAGGGCTTTGAAAGGTCACGTGGACATCGCGGCCCTTCCTAAAGTATTTCTATCTTTTTCCTTCTCTAATAAGGAAGAACAGGACTATGTTTTGTGTGGGGTCCCTAGATGTTTGGAAGAACGGCTGTTGCCTTTCACAAGTGGACTCCTAACTAGAACTACTCTCATATTTTTTTTTATGGCAACTCCAGTTTGGGTTAGGTTTCCTGGACTGCCTCTAGAATATTGGAATGAGGGGGTCTTTAAAGGCCTAGCCTCTTCTTTTCGGGGAGAAATTATTTCAGTCGATCCTATGATGATAGCCAAGTCTAGACTTGTCTTTGCTAGGATCTGTGTTAATATTGGTCAGTTTGAGAATCTTCCCTCGGTTATCAATATTAATTCTAAACTGGGTCAGTGTAGAGGTGACCTTTGAATCACTTCCGTTTGCCTGCTTTGTCTATCACAAAATGGGCCACTAGGAGAAACATTTCCCAAAGAAATCTCCTAAGGTTTCTCTGCCAGCTGATTCAGAACCTAAAAAAACTTCTAGACAAGTCTAGCAGAAGGTCACAGGTGATAGTAGCAGTAACAATGAAGCTTCGATAGAGAAAGTGGTTTCTAACGCAACTCTGGTTTTGGAGGAGGGTGAAATAGATGAACTTGTATCACATGTGTCAGATTCGGTCGCTATTTCCAATAAGGAGGCGGTATCAAAGGAGAATATCCAAATGATCCCTGCTTCTTCTGAAACCCCTGAGAAATTAGTGGGTGTGGGTCTTTTTGATGAGGACTCGGTCCCAATGGTTATGCTGGATCCTATTCTAGAAGAGGTGTCTAATATTGGACCCTCGGAGGACAAAGCTTTTGTTGAAGATCTAAAAACTGATGAAGATGACTCATCCTTTGTTCCTGATACCCTTTCGGGTTGTAGTGATGAAGATCTTGTTGCTAGAGAAGAACCCATTGTTGGGAATGGAATTTGGACTGTTCAAAAAGGGAAGAAGCAGAAAAATAAAGAGAAGAAAATGGAACCTGTTACTCTGGGATTCGAAGGAGTCACCACTCGAAGTAAAGAAGATGGAGGATCCAAGCTAAAAGTGGATGTTGGACCTCACAAAAAGTCCCAAGGTAGATATACCAACAAATAAATCAGAGAGAGGGAAAGAAAAAAGGATATTGCGGATGGTAAGCAACTTACTATTCAGGGAGTTTGTACTCTGGTTAAGAAATGAAGCTCATTTCATGGAATATAAGAGGGCTGAATGCCCCTCATAAACAATACATTCTTAGGAATTTGGTAAGAGATCACAAACCTGATATAATTTTTGTTCAAGAAACTAAGATGGGTAAAGAGAAGGTGGAAAAAATTAGAATCTTTAAAAATAATGGGGTTGTTGGCTTTAGCTATGAAGGGGCTTCGGGAGGGGTTGTTGTTTTTTGGAATCAAAATCATGTTAGTGGATTTGTGGTTTTAGAAGATCTGAATTGCCTCAGCATTAACTTTGTTCATCTTAAGTTGGATTTTGAATGGGTTGCTACTACTATTTATGCCACCAATACCAAAGCTGGCAGATTTCATTTTTGGAGAAAAATTGATAATCATAGAAAATCTTTCCAGGAGATGCCTTGGCTGGAGATTGGGGACTTCAACTGCCCATTAAAAGACAATGAGAAGTCTGGTGGAGTTGGTAATTAGAGTCTTTTGGATGGTAGAATTGAGCTTATGGAATTTATTAATAAACAAGCTCTGTTTGATTTGGAACTTCAGGGTGTTAATTTTACCTGGTCAAATAGAAGGGTTGGCCAAGACATCATTCAAGCTAGATTGGATCATGCTTTGATCACTAGTTGTTGGTTAAATTTTTTTGGGTGTATGTTGTCTTCTCTTTCAAAGATTGGATCCGATCACTTCCCTATTTTCTTCAATGCTAACCCGATTATTGTGAAGGGTCGTCCGCCCTTTAGGTTTGAAAAAATGTGGGTGGACCATCTGGAGATTGAGCAAAATACCAAAGACTGGTGGAATGTTAATATTCAAGGTACTACCATGTTTAGAGTCATTAAGAAACTTCTCAGTGTGAAACATGTGAAAATATGGAGCAAAACTATTTTTGGTGATATTTTCAAATCCAAAAGTCAGCTTAAGAAGGATCTTGATATAATTCAGAATACTATACAACAGTCTGGGTTGACGGTGGAGCTAAGGGACAAGGAGGAATGCATCCTTGCTAAAACTCATAACATTATTTCCAAGGAAGAAGACTACTGGAGGCAAAGCTCTAGGTCTATTTGGCTCAAAGTTGGAGATAAGAATACTAGATTCTTTCATTTATCTGCTTCTAAACACAAAGCTTCTAATAGAATATCCAAACTCAAAGTGGCAGAAGGGGAAATCACTAATGATAAAGATATTTCTGAGGCTTTGATTAATTTTTTCTCTTCCTTGCTTTCCAAGGATCCTAATCTTGATTTGGTGAGTCAAAATATCCTTCTCGACAACATTCCTTCCATTGTCAATGATTCTACTAATCGTGCTCTTACTGCCATCCCTTCTTAGGATGAAATCAAGGCGGTGATTTTTTATTTTGAAGGTGATAAATCCCCTGGGCCGGATGGGTTCCCCATGTTCTTTTTTCAAAAATATTGGCATATTTTGGTAGTGGACATCAACAATGTCGTTAAAGAATTCTTTGGAGCCAAATCTCTGCTCAAAGAGATAAATGCGACCTTTCTTGCTATGATCCTTAAGAAGCCTGGAGCTGATTCAGTGGATTCCTTTAGACCTATTAGCCTATGCAATTCTGTGTACAAAATTCTCTCTAAAGTTTTGACTTCTCATTTGCTTGCTATTCTCCCTTAGATTATCTCTCCTCAACAAAGTGGCTTTGTGCCCAGTAGGCAGATTCTTGATTCGATTATGAAGGTTCATGAGGTTATCCACTCTACCCAGGTCTCTTTTAATTTTGGTTTTCTTCTTAAACTGGATCTTTCAAAGGCTTATGATTGGGTGGATTGGGATTTGTTGATCAAGGTTTTAAGATATTTTGGATTTGGTGATAAATTCCTTAAATTGATTTATCAGCTTATCAGTACTTCCACTGCTGCTCTTTTGATCAATGGTTCACCTACTAGGTTTTTCAAACCCTCCAGGGGATTAAGGTAGGGAGATCCTCTTTCTCCTATCCTTTTCTCTATATTGGCTGAATGTCTGGGGTGCCTTTTTTAGAATATTTCTTCCAATTGGTCTTTTAAAGGCCTCTCCCCTTCTTCAACTTCCAGTCCCTATTCACATGAACAGTTTGTGGATGATACTATCATTATGGGATTCTCTTCCATCCAGGAAGCCAAGACTATTAAAATGGCTCTTACTACCTATTTTCTTGCTTCTAGTCAATCCATTAATTGGGATAAGAGTTCTTTATTTTTTATTAATACCCCTAAGGATAGACAACATAGAATTGCTAGAATCATAGGCTGCAGAATTGAGTCTCTTCCTGCTACCTATCTAGGTCTTCCTCTTGGTCTAAAATCTCTGAACTCTTTCTGGGCTGGTATTGTGGATAGATTTAACAGGAATCTGGCTGGTTGGAAAGGAGCCATCTTGAGTCATGCTGGAAAACTTCAGCTCTTAAAGGCCTCTTTGCAAAGCCTCCTTGTCTATGGTCTCAGTCTTTTTAAGATTCTAGGTAAATATGCTGATATCATTGAAAAAATACAGAGAAATTTTTTGTGGTCGGGAGTGGAAGAAAAAAAGAGATTATCTTTAGTCACTTGGGACAAATTTTTCACACCTAAAAAGTGGGGGGGGTTGGGAATTCACCCTCTAAGAATCACTAACACGGCGCTGCTGGCCAAACAGATTTGGAGAATTTTTGGGGAAAAAAGAGAATGGAATGATATCATACATAGGAAATATCTCTTCTCTTTTTCCCATATTTTGGAATTTTGGGAAACTGATTTGAAAGTGCAAGGTTCTTTTATTTGGAATAGTATTCAGTATGCTAAGGACGCGACTTTTAAAGGGGCCAAATATTTTTTAGGAAATGGCAGAAAAATCTGATTTTGGGAGGATTGTTGGATTAAAGACTATCCCCTAAGATCTTTTGTGGCTTTTCAACCCTTCATCAACTAGTGCATTCAGAGATATGGAGCTATGGTCAGGGACTATTGGAGGAATGGCTTGTGGATTGATCTCTCCCTTGTTAATGAAATGTTAAAATGTCTTATGTTGGATATTATGATCTAGAAGGTTAAGAATTATAGAGAAGACAAGCTCCTTTGGGGAATCCTTCCTTCTAGAATCTTCACGGTCGTGTCCTGTTCTGAGCTCTTATTGAAGCAACCGAATCCTCTTCCCTTTTGGGCTCAGGTGTGGGACAAATCTTTAATCCCTAAAATTAACATTTTTTTCTGGTTGGTTTTGTAGAATAAAATCCTCATGATTGACAATCTCCAGAAATAGGGAATGATGTTGAGTAACAAATGTTTCTTATGTAAAAAAGTAGAGGAAATGGTTTTTCATCTTCCCATTGATTGTAGTTATGCTAGGGAGGTTTGGAACCTATTATTACAATACTAGGAGATTAAGTGGTTTTTTCCCAATAACATGGAAAGTTTTTGTAATTAGTGGAGAAAAGATGAGACCCCCATTGATCAACATCTGTGGAATATCATCCCACCCCATGTGATGTGGAGACTATTGAGAGAACGCAATGACAGAGTCTTCAGGAATATGGATCTTCCACCTAAGGTGATAGCTGAGAAGATAAAGAGAAGCATCAAGGAAAACTTCAAAATGTCATCTGGAAGGATGCTGGATTTTAATGCTGGTGACATGAGTGTGGGGTTAAAAAAAAAACCCTAATCCTAGGGAGAATGCCATCTGACTTTCTCCTCCGCCCGGATGGATAAAAATAAATTTTGACGGAGCCGCTAAGGGCAACCTGGGCCCAGCTAGCTGTGAGGGTCTCATCCATGATGACATGACTAATTGTCTAGCTGCGGTGGCGATGCCTATTGGGGTGAAAAACAACCACGTGGCGGAGGCTATGGCCCTTCTTCAGACCCTCAAAATTGTCAAGGAAAATATGGCCGAGAATGTTTGGATCAAGGGTGACTCATTGAATATTTTAAAATGTATTAGTGACAAGACTAAGCCATCATGGAACATTAAGGAGATTATCAAGGAGGCTAGGATCATTATTAATTCCTTTAAACAAGTCATTATATCTCACATTTATTGGGAAGTGAATTGTATCACTGATGAGTTGGCCAATTTTGCGATAAAATCCAAGGATATTGTGATTTGGCACGATTATGATAATTTTACTGTTGATATGAAAGCCAAGTTGGCCTTTGATAGGTCCCAAAGCAAAATGGTGGATTGGGTGAATCTTGAGAAGTTATGATGATAAGACACATTTTAGAGAAACTACTAAAAATGATTACGGAAAGTGGTGTCTTTCCCAAGAGTACTAATTGCAGACACGAGTTAACCCTTGTTAACTTCAAAGTTGCCTATTATCGTAACATTTGGTATTTCTTTGTAATTACTACTATCTTTGTTAGCTATGGAATCATAGGGGGTGTGTTAAACCGCAAAGAGCCGAAGGACTGTGCTAAATGGAAAAAAATGTTGGAAGCTTGGGATATTCTCACTAAGGGGGGTCTTACTACCTACATGGAAAGATTGCTTGGGGCGAAAGACATCACTACTAAATTATTTGTTGATTCTTGGAAAGATGGGGTTGTCACCATTGTAGGCATCACTGTGAACATCACAGAGGATTTCATTACTGAGGTGTCTGGGCTTAGCACGAAGGGCATCAAATTTTACCATGACAACAAGATATTGCAAAAGGCCATTCAATGCTTTCCCAAGACTAAGGAGGAGAAAAAAAGCCCGGTTAAAGAATCTAGAGGGTGCTATGATGTGGCTCCGTTCAAAGAAATTTGAGCGATGGTTATGATGGTGATCATGGAGTATGTCACCCTGGACGGTAGGTTCAAATGGGCCCATTCCTACCACTTTATTTTTCTTTGTCATTTTTGGCAAAATATTAGGGTGTCCCTGCCTTTCTATATTCTTCAGTCCCTCCGTTTAAGTATTTCCCAGCATAAGAAGGAGAAAAAATCCATTCTTCATGAAGGGTTTATTTTTTAATTTTTGAACACATAAAGAAGATTGCCAGTGTGAGCCCTGTCATTACGCCATCTAAATCTGGCTTGGGTAAAAAAAATAATTAGGGATGTGGTTGTAAAAGAGGAGAGTTCCACTGATCAAAAATTAAGGAAGGATAAGGAGGTTTCCATGGATATAGATACCTCTGTTGATAGTGTGGAAGGCTATGATGATATGGCTGATTCTACTGAGGAAGATAGTTATTCTTCTTCCTTGGTCTCAAATTTGGCTTCGAAGGAGAATAAAAACACTGATAAAGAGGTTATGGGTACTATGGACAAGGGTAAAACCTCTGGTACCAAGAGTGACAAAGAGGATAATAAGAACAAGGAGGATGTGGGTGGTCAGAAGGTGCCGATTCTGGTTGATTATGACAACTCTAAAGACCACGATGTGCCCATATCCTTGAAACTTGAAGTGGTTATGGATGTTGGGTTGGACACTCAGAAGGATGCACCTGAGGTGGAGAACACTTCCCCTGCCATGGAGATGACTTTACTAGGGACAAAGAAAGACAATGCTCTTGGAAGTTCTCGAAATGTTCCTTTCATCAAAACTGTGGACATGCACACTACTACATTTGGGGCCAAATTTCGACGGCCATTTGTCGGATTTGCAATGCTCATTTGTCAAAATTTTGACACATGAGTCCATCTCCATTTTGGCATAGAAGATTGTGATAGAAGACCTACTTGTTAGTTTACCGACACCATCTCACATCGAAAAGTTGCAAATGACAACAGCTTTGAAATGGCATTTCCTGTGGTTCATCCATCAGAATTCTGATAACAAGACCTATCGAAAATATACAACCTCTGTCAGAACTAACTATCGAACCATATTATTTCTGAAGGTATAACTGTTGGAATACCAATAGTTAGCATCATATTTTGATAGATCTACCTGTCGGTGATATGGCCTCACTGTCAAAAGTTCTGTCGAATATGTTCTCTTTATGACACTTAAACTGTTAGAATAGCGACAGTTTTGCACTATTCTCCGACAGGTTTCCCTGTTGAACGTATAGTGTTACTATCGCACCAAATGTCATAAGTGATTTGTTTTTGACATTTTTTCTGTCGAATGCATAGCGCTTCTATCAGAATTAATTATGAATTGTCAAAAAACTGACGGATAGGCACATTAAAGTTAACACAGCTCAAGAGACCATCATAGGTTGTCTCTTTCTTCAGTCTATATTATTGACAGAATGTTTTACCTTTCATTAGCTCATCAAATCCAAGGATTTGAAAGAATTTAATAGAATATTTTCATGACAACGTATATTATTTAAGTTGACATTGTACGAATATATCTACTTCACACACTTGTAGACTATGAGGACAGCGATAAAGAAGCATTGCCATGGGAGGAGATGCTTCTTTATCGCCGTCTTCATAGTATACAAGTGCGCATAGTAGATAAATTCATGCAACGTCAACTTAAATAATATACGTTGTCATGAAAATATTCTATTAAATTCTTTGAAATCCTCAGATTTGATGAGCTAATGAAAGGTAAAACATTCTGTCAATAATATAGACCGAAGAAAGAGACAACCTATGATGGTCTCTTGAGCTGTGTTATCTTTAGTCCTAGCTACCTGTCGATCATCGAGAATAATCACCACCTTGCATTTATTTACATTGCAGAAATTGATCACAGTCTCACAAAAACATTTTACACTTGTACATCTCATCAATACTGGAGGCCTAAATTAATTTTATACAATCACTAGCACATTTCATGCATGGATGAGAAAACAATATCCAAAGTTTCTAGATAACCGTTATCGTTCAATTGCTTGCAGTTATTAGTCAAATGCAAATATTTTGTCACGTTGCAAGGGCAAGATATTAGTTTGGTGTTTTTGGTTTATGTTAAAATTTGATTTGGTAAAATCCTCAAAAAACACACTACATGTTCTAAAATGTAAAGAAGTTGAATGTTAAATGTAAGATATATATCTCATCCATAGTAATCAAAATAAAGTGCATGAAACTTATAAGGAGATTTACCAAACCAAAAATATAAGCAAATAGGAAACATGGATTGGTACCTTATGAATTGGTTTTTGAGGTGCACAATCTTCATCAATCTCCTCAGAACAAGATCCCTCCTCACAAAAAATGCATTTAGCACAAAAAAAAATCTACAAAACTGAACCAATGGCATGTTTAGAACAAAGAAATAGATTGATAATAATATGTTGAAAATTTGATTATGTTTAATACACACAAAAGGACCAGTCCCAACAATTCTTAAACATACTTTATCTGATATGATAATAACATGCTAATTAAATTGATAAAGGTGTTATCTGCATTTAATCTACCAATTACTAATTACACAAAAAAAAAATTTACAAAACTGAACCAATGGCATGTTCTTCATATGTGATTTCTTCATCTTTTGAGCCTCTGGCATCATATTCGACCACAAATTTCAAATGCATTTCATTTTATTTGATCATGAATGCTCTCTAAAATGACCGCATTTTACTGCTGTCATGCCTTAGCCCATGCTTTATCTCCATTATTTGATGTTATTGGTGCTTGTGTTCAAGGATATTGATTCACTATTTTCAAATGTTTGGATCGTTTTGGTCATGACTGTTCCTCTAGTACACAGTTAGAAAATGTAACTATCTAATGATTATATGTAATGTTGAATGGATTAAATGCTTTATTCTTGGTAGAATTGAATGGAAGGAATAGTGTTGGTGTTAGGTTTCATTTATTATTGAATTCAATGGTTTCCAAGATGTGTTGAGGAGTTTGCTCCTTGTTTAATGTTAACTGTTCATGCACAATCCACTCATACAACAGTGAAATGCTATGTGATTGACAATTTCATACAACTGGTCCTTTTGCATGTATTAAATACAATCCAGTCACTTATTGAATGCTTTGGAGACTATTAGTTTGATTGTCCATGCATTACCAGTGACTGAGATTCATTAAAGGATACAAAAGCCTTCATTTTGGGGTTATTGTGTGTGGATTCAAATGTAGATTTGATTTGGTTAATGTTTAGAAGAGATCAATAAAGTATTTAAAGACAATCTTACATGTTTGGAGAGGTTTGAGAGGCACTTATAATGACTGTACCCTCACAAACAATGACATAGATTGGTTTTACTAAGTTTCCTTTCTCTATTTTGAGGTTTCTTTTCTCTGTCATAGGGGTACAGTCAAAGGGTTCATTGAAAAAATGATCCTTTGAATGGTTACTATGAATATGAATGATTTGATATAGCATATTTCTCATTTTACTTGAATTTTGGAATAGCTTGTGCAAGGGTGAAAGTAGTTTTGGTCATTTTGGTCATGACTGTTCCTCTACACAGTCAGAAAATGTAACTGTCTAATGATTATATGTAATGTTGAATGGATTAAATGATTTATTCTTGGTAGAAGTGAATGGAGTTTCCAAGATGTGTGTTGGTGTCCAAAATGATGCTTATGCTCTAACAGGCTGCCAGTATACCCTCAAATGGATTTTAGGAATGGTTAACTCCAAAATGTTATGAGGTCTTAAGGTGACTGGACCAACTATAGGGACAAGACTGGCCTCTTCTACTTTTGGCTCTATAAAACCAAGGTGGGTGCACCTAACCTAGTATAAAATATGCTTCATACACCAAGAACTAGGCTTGAATAACAGATAATAGGATAGTAAGAAAGTGCTAAGTGTTAACCACACACTCATTGACTCTCCATTACTATGGGTAGAACCACATACAACCAAATACTGAAAACTTTAAGGAATGGTTCTTAATTTATGCTTTTGAGATCATAACAACAACAATCAATATTTGTTGATAATGAGATAATCATTTAGGCCAGTGCCTCATCCATTGGGCAAGATTTCCTAGAACAAGAATGCTACACACACCAGACAATAGCTGAGATTCAAAGCCATAAACACACCTACAATCCCCTCTACTACTTATAAGATATCCTTACATAGACAATTAGATAGATCTATGTCCCATCTAAAGCATCATTTCATCTAATCCTAGATTAGAACTTAAGAATGGATACATACACATAAAACAATATGCAGAGAACTAGAAAGTTCAGAACCTATCTAAGTTGACACAAAGGAGAGATAAGAGTCATGTATTTGCATTAAGTATGAAGAATCCTTAAGTATAAACAATCAAACCAGAGAAGTCAAGCTTGCAAATTATAGCTTAGACCTGCAACTTTTTCTCTATCATCAACAAAATACCAAATGCCAAAATGTTACAATCCTGACTGGGCAGAAGACTCACAACCGGAAAAGTTTTAAAATCTAACTCCCAATAATTCAAAATGATCATAAAAAATCCCTTTATACTAGGGTTACAATGCAAGCATATGATCATTTCAAATTCAAAATCCACCTAACCCCCTCAAGAAGTAAACATAGACAAGACAGGGACTGAACCACAACATGTAAGCTCAAACAGTCAAAAAATAATAGTCAACTAGCCTTGTACTAGTCCAAGTACCAAATCATCATCAAACCCCCAAGGAATCCGGCCAAATTGACCCTTGCAACACTTTAGGGTACTATTTCATTTATTCCTTCATGACAAGGCATTCCTCTGCAATGATCATGGCGACCAGGATCACATTGGATTGGCGGAGAAGATCAGTTTCACCAACTCAGGCCCCTTTTTTCATCAATTTTAGTCCTTTGTAGTCATTGGAAACATCTCTGAGATTCAAATTCAAACTCAAACAGCTAAGTCTTGGCGCCAGTAGCACATTGGCAATCCTGATTCAATCAGATATTGGCAATTAAGTCCCGACCGTAGATCCTTATCTTTCCCAGGCTTCACAATTCTAACTCATCCAAGCACCTCGGGTTTCATTCAGCGAACTAGTGACAAGGTAAAATCTCAGTCGTGGAATGAAAGGCCTAACTCTAGTTAGAACTCAGTGACCACACAACTGCATGTGTTAAAAATAGCACACTTTAAGTCATCTGGCGAACTGGTGACAAAGGACTTTCACGAGTTCGTGGAAAATATCTTGCCTCCGCTAAAAACTCTAGCGACCTCGCGACCGCTCATTCACCAAGTCGCTAGACCAACTAGAAAACTACCAAATCATCCCGCAAACCCATGACAGGAAGCAAATTTTTCGGGCCGCTAAACTTTATCCACTCTACCAAACCTCAGACCCCACCATTAACTCCGCAACCATGACACATGATGCCACCTGTCATGCCTCCATGGACACGTGTTGACCAGTCGCATGATCACGTAGCCAAAAATTGGGCTATGTGATCATGTGACAGCCAACCCAAAGCTGCCATATCACCACCTCTCAGACCATGGAACAACAACCACTAACAGCGAAGAGCTGGGACCCATGCAGACAAATGGCAAGCAGTCGCATGATCGCATGTCAGAAAAGTCTGACATGCGGCCATGCGATAGCCAATAAGGATACGCCATCTGTCACCCCTCTGACACCGGGCCCACTTCACTGAAGTAACGCTTGGAACAAATAAGATCAATGGTAGGTGCATGATCACATGGGGAAAGAATATTCCTTGTGATCACACGTCGACCGTTGATCTCCTCTGCCGCTTTGAAGAAACCGGCCCCACATCATCGCACTTGCACACTAAAGCAAAGGAAACTGCCAGGCAGCTGAATAGGATCAGGACCCACATGGCTAGGTGGCAAGTGGTCACATGATCGCATGTCAGAAAAGTTTGACATGAAGCCATGCGACAACCAATCAGGAAGATCTTGGACCCACCATCTACGTCAGACTTACGCAGTTAAAACATAGTAAAAAACACACAAAGTTTTCGGCAACAAAAGACAAGTGCACCAAGCTAGAAGGCAAAGGTCAAAAACAATGAGGGTTTTCAAAAAAAGATCGAAAACACACAAGAATAAGGATAGACCGAAAGGTGACAGGGAAGCCGAAAACATGGGTTTTCGAAAACACTGCATGTTTTCGACACTATGGCAGAATTTTAAAGTTTGCTCCCGCGGACCTTAGAAATTGAAAATCTTTCAGGGTTTTGCACATTAGGAGACGTGACATGGGCTGAAGCAAGGCGACAACACTGAAGAGCATGGGGCAGGACACTTAACAAAATCATGCAGGGGAGAGGCCAATTTTACAAGATTTTGCAATGGCTGGGAAAAACGGCCTAACAGTGGCTCTAGTTGGGGACATGTATCTCCTGCAAATACAATGAGAAAATAGAATCTATTGGAAGAGCAGACCATAAAATTTCAAACCAAAAACAACCCTAAGAGACCTAGGGAAGAATCCTAACTACTGCTCATGGAAAAAGATACTTCAAGAGAAGTAAAACTTTAGGAATTGTCCATGAACATGCAATTCCAAAGTGCCACTAGTTAGATCTTTCAAAATATATGAATCTTTTCCCCACTTGCTCTCAATCAGATAAGGGCCCAACCAAATAGGATCAAATTTTCCATGCTTTCCCTTATCCTCTAGCCTTGCATTCCACATCAGGACCAGATCATCAATTTCAAAACTCCTCTGAGTTGCTCTTTTATCAAATAAGCTCTTACACTATGTCTAAAGTGTTTCATTTCTTTCATGTGCATCTCTTCTTACCTACTCCAACTGGATTAACTCATCCATCCTTAGTCTCATTTCATCATCTAAGTCTTCATCATATGCCTGGATGAATTTATACATTTGCAATAGATTTTTATAAGGTAACCTAGCTCCAATCCCGTATACCAGGTCAAATGGGGCACAACCTATGGCTTTCTTTATAGTCACTCTGTCAGCCCACAATGCCCACCATAACTTTGAGTCCCATGCTTTCTTATTTCTGTCCAACACCCTTTTGAGAATCTTGATAAGGCTTTTATTACTGGATTCTGCCTGGCCATTCCCTTGTGGATGGTATGGAGAAGAAAATGAAATGTGTATCCCATATTGTTGACAAAAATCACCAAATTCCTATGATCTAAAACACATTGTATTATCAACCATAATTGTCTCTGGGCAACCAAATCTAGTGAGAATATTCTGCATTACAAAATCAATTACCACTTTACTAGTAGCCCTCCTAGTAGGAATAGCCTCAACCCATTTAGTGAAATAGTTTGTCGCCACTAGTATGTATGAATGTCCACCACTAGACTTGTTTGGAATTTCACCAATGAAATGAATACCCCACTTCTGAAAAGGAGACTGAACTGAGACAGGCCTGAGTGTCAAATTCCCACTAAATTTCAACTTTCCTGCAAACCTTTGGCATGCATCACATTTCTTCACAAACTAATGTGTGTCCTTAAAAACTGTAGGCCACCAAAATCCAGACCTAAGAATCTTGTGGGCTATGGTCTTTTCCATATAGTGTCCTCCACACACACCTTGATGCATTTCTTCCAATAGAGTCTTAGATCTTTCATGGTCCACACATTTTAGCAATACTCCTTCATTGCTTCTCCACCACAACTCACCATGAATAATGGCATACCTTGCTGACTGTAACTTGACAGTCCTCCTCTTATTTTCATTCATGTCAGGGGGGAGGAACAACTTGTGCAAGTAATTGATGACATCTTTATACCAATCATAGTAATCCATATCACAAATATATGGCCTCTCTTCCTCTTCTAGCATATTCACATGATTAGCAATTAGATTACTTTGTGCCATCAACTTTGCAAGGCCTAGGCCTCTCACCAATTTTGTAATCTAGATATCTATATTGAAATCTTGGATCCTATTGATCCATCTACATCTTTTTCCTGATACCTCTTGTTGCACCAATATGTCTTTAACAGCAGCACTAGGGACATAAGCAACCACCTTAGCTCCCACAAGATAAAACCTAAAAGCCTTGACTACTTTGACTAAGGCATAAGCCTGTTTCTCAGTGATATCATATTTCAATTTTTCTGCATGTAGAGACTTGCTAAAAAATGATATAGGTTGCTCATATCCATCTAAATTCTTTTGTAATAAGACTGCTGCAACCGTATGATAAGAAGCAAAAGAGAAAATCTGCATGGGCTTACCATAATCAGGGGTCCTCAAAACAGGGGCATCTTTAATGGCCTATTTGATACTTCTAAAAGATTCATCTGCTTCTTCATTCCATTCTACCTTTTCATCTTTTTTCAACATCCTAGAGATAGGAATACAAATTTCTGCAAAATTTGTAACAAATCTTCTTAGAAAATTTACCTGCCCAAAGAAAGATTGTACTCCTTTAACATTTTTTGGTGGTGAGAGCTTGTCTATTGCCATAACCCTTTCGGGATCAATTCTCACTCCATCCTTAGACACAACATGTCCTAAGAGCTTGCCTTCCACCACACCAAAAGAACATTTCTTTGGATTCAAGGAAATTCTGTACTCCAGAGCTCTGATGAAAATCTTTTCAAGGTGCTCACAATGCTGATCCTCCTTCTCTGAATATGCTATGAGATCATCTTGGTATACCACTAAAAACTTGTTTATGAAATCAGCAAAAGCTACATCCATAGCCCTCTGAAAAGTTGCTCCTGCATTTGTCAGGCCAAATGGCATCCTAACATAAACATATGTTCCCCAAGGGGTAGTGAATGTAGTCTTGAATTGTTCTGACTCCTTGACCATGACCTAATTATATCTAGAGAAACCATCCATCATGGACATTAACTCTGACCCTGTGACTCTCTGCAACATATTTTCCATATTAGGGAGACCATAGTTGTCTTTCAAAGAATTGACATTCAGATTTCTAAAATCAACACACAGCCTAATGTCACCATTCTTTTTTCTAACTAGAACCAAGTTTGACACCCAAGTAGAATGCCTGACAGGCTTTATAATACCAGCATCCATCATCTTTTTGAGTTCATCTTGCATTTTTGGTGCCAAAGTAGGGTTCACAGGCCTTAATTTCTGCCTAAAGGGTTTAGTTCCTTCCTTTAATGGTATCTCATGTTGAAAGAGATCTTCTCTATATGCCTTCAAATCTTCATAAGACCATGCAAAGACATGTCTGAATTTTTTGAGAAGATCAATCAGATTTCTTCTAGTTCTTTGAGATAAACATTTACCTATGTAAACACTCTTTGGTTCTTGGCTTGTCCCCAGATTTACTTCCTCCAAATCACTTACCCTGTCAGCAAGTCTAGCTACACAAGCCCTCTCTTTATCATCAAATGCTCTCTCAAGAGCAACCAATCCCCTTGGGATCCTATTTGACTTCAATTGCAGTACCTCCTTCCCAAGGACACTCTCTTTTCCATCTTTGTTGTCTACATAGGTGTTGAAATCCATTTCCTGACCATCAAAGTGAGACTCACACTGCAAGAACCTCAAAATATCTTGATCATCAGAAAAAACTTGCCAATTATCAACATTATCTGGGATAGAAGGCCTGGACTTACACTCAATTTTGGATATCCCCACAAAGGTAACATCCTCTGGCCTTAAGGCTATGTTTGCTAGTAAATCTGCCATCCTGTTTTGGCTTCTATCCACCCAATCAATACCAAAGCCACTGAAACATTCAATTTCATCCCATACAACATTCCTATATTGTTTCAGCCTTTGATTCTTAGATGCATATTTTGATCTAATATGAGAAAATATTAACTCAGAATCACCAATCACCCTAAGATGTTTGATCCCATGTTTTGATGCTTGTCTCAAACCAATCAATAGGGCTTCATACTCTGCAACATTGTTTGTGCAAGGAAACAAGAAAGTGAAAGAAAACTTAAAAGTCTTACCATTCGGGGATACCAACAATACTCCTGCTCCAACACCTTCTCTAGATCTTGTTCCATCAAAATATAATGTCCGTAAGAAATTACCCTCTACCATGTTACTCTCATCATCAGCCAAAAGGATAGGCCTGACCTTCTCCTGCATCTCTTTCCTCTGAACTTGGAATGAACCAATGTCAGTGTCAACAAAACAATTCATGCTATCCTTTTCATTTTCCTCAATCATGTGTGGGGTCCTGGCTTCCCTTGATACCTTCACACTCTCTCCTTCAATGTCAAAAGTGGAAAAGGACAAGTCACATTGAATACTTCCTCCCATGGAGGCACTCCACTTTCTAGATAACAACATTCCATATTGAGGAGGAATGTCAACTACAAGAACACTCATAGTCAACTGTTTGTTAGGAAATGCAGCTAATTTATAAGGTAGAGCCTTAATGGTACCAATAGATGACACTTATCTTGAGTCCATAGCTTGGCATCTCCCATGAGGTGTATCAACCTTCAGTCCTAATGATTTCATGATCTCTACAAGCATGACAGTGTTTGATGCTCTAGAATAGATCATGCAATTCTTCAATATTTTACCATCAATCTCAAGGGACAAAAAGAAAGGATCAACTGTCCCTACTACATTGTTTACAACATTTGTATCCAAGAAGATTTGAGGAATCTTAGAAACAATTTCTTCACTCTTACTGTCGGGTGTGTCTTCCAAGGAAGCCACATGTTTGTCATTTCTACTCATTTCTTGGATTCCTGCAGAAGAAACACCATTTACCCAATTCAAGGCCTTGACCTTGTGTTCTTCTATTCTCATCATTTCCAAAAGTGGAACCTTGACAGTGATCTGTGAAAGCAACTTAGACATATCTATTGGAACATACTTCTGGCTATTCATGTCTTCTTCAAAAATAGTGACAACTTTATCTTTTGTGAAATCAGATTTTTCCTTGAGAGAGGATTCCTCTACCTTCTGAAAGGCAGGAACAACAACATCTGATGTCTTTGCTTTGTTCCTAGGTGCTGTAACAGGCATAATTTTATTTTTTACCTTCACTTGGTTAGCAACACAAGCACCCTTGCCCTTTTCTTCATGTTGTTGTACACTATTTTCTGTCCTCTTGATGAACATACTGCCTGGTTTACCAGTTGCATTTCCAACTGTCCTATTTCTCAAATTGTAATTGCTTCTAGCTTGAGTGACCATGTCTGCAGTAATTTGAGCAATTTCTTCATTTGATGGTCTCCTTAAAGAAACCTGCTCCTCACCCCTCAGTGCACCACATCCAACATCATCAAGCTCTTCTCCCTCTTCATCATCAGTAGAGTCAGCTTCATCCCACACATGTGAAGAAGTCATACCACATCCTTCCTTTTCATACTGCTCCTCACCTTGGTTCTCTTGTAAGTTTAGAGCAATGACACAATGCTCTGAACTGTGAGGAGACTGACAAGTAGCACACCATGGAATATCATCAGTCATGTTCACTGAATTTCTCTGCAAAGGATCAGGGATCCTTCCATTAGACCTTTCTTGCTTGGTTGGGAGAATGGGCTTGCCGTCTTTCCACTGAGTGTTGTAAGGATAATTCTGCATCCTTGGCTGTCTGCTAAAGTTGTTTGGAGCTATCCTCTCCATAGTCACACCCCTATTGTTTCCCTTTTCTCCAGGCTTTAAACCTTCCAAAGCCTTTAAAATTTGTTTTAGATTGTTATCCTCTTTGGGTTTAGGATCAGCAGACCTTCCCATTTCTCTCTTACTCTGCATTTGAGGCCTACAATCATCCCTTCTTTGTATCTTTCCTAATATTCTTCTATTGCTCTCTATGTTGATAGCCAATTTGTAAGCCTCCCCAAGATTTCTAGGGTTCTTGTCCCTCAAGAGGTATCCCATTTTTTCATCAAAGGCATTCAAGTATGTCATAGGACATACCCTGTCATCTAATTTGATAACTTGCAAGAGCCTATGCATAGCCTTTTGGAACCTTATGTTAAATTTAAGGACCTCTTCATTCTGATTCTTCTTTATGTTATTGAATTCATTTAGGATAAAACCCTCATTTGTTTTATCTTCATAATGTTCCTTAAAATAATTTTTGAATTCATTCCATGACCCTATACTAGCATGGGGTAACCCTCTAAACCAATCCCTAGCATCCTCAATCAGGGATTGTACAAATAGCTTCATTATAACATCATCAGGCTCTATATTGTAATCATCTATTACATCTATGAAATTTTTTAGATGTTCTTCACACGTGATGACATTATTTCCAGTAAATTTAGGAAGCTTCTTTCTAATTTCATCAGGGATTACATTAGGATAACCATGAATACCAAAGAAGGTAAGTTGTTTGTACCTTTCATGAATAGGAGCTCCCTGCAGTGGATCCATTCCTTGAGATGTAGATGTTCTTATGTTTGAACCATTAGGAACCCTAGCAGCACCCGACACACCATTTGCTTGAGCTGCATTGTTACCATGATTTCCACCTTGTCCTAAAAAGGAAGCAGCAACATTTGAAGGTCCTGAAGCATGCTTGAGAAAATCTATCTTCTTTTTGATTTCTGCAGTAGAAGCCTCCAACTCTGCTTTCTCCAGTTCTTTATTCAATATTTCTTTCTTCCTTCTAGCTATCTCCAAATCTGAATCCAATCTCAGTCTTGGATTTGATGTTCTATCAACAACAGCTTGTTCATTGATCTGAATCCCAACAGCCTTCTGTTTTCCTTTATCCTTTGGCCTAGTTTCCTCATGTGTCTTTTGAACAATAGGCTGTTCATCTACTCTTTTAGGCTCTGCGACAAAGTTAATTGCCTCCAAATCTAGCAATTTCCTCTTTAGCTGATCAGCCCTGATCATAGCTTGTCTTACCTTTTCTTCTTTTTCTTTATCTCTTCGCTACCTAATGGCAAGCTGCTCCTGAAATTTTCTCTCTAGTTCATAAACCTCTTTAAAGATCTCCTCAGATTCAGGGAGAGTGGTCTAAGACTCATCATCTCCCACTTGAGTTTCATCTTCATACTGATTCAGTCCCAAGTCAACAGTAGCCTCTTCATATTCTAAATTGTCTTCTTCCTGACTAGGCCTGGCTTGGATTTCTTGTCTAATATCTCTCTTGTTTCTCCAAGTCTGAGAAACACCTCTTCTTTTCTTTCCTCCGCTTGTCTGACTAGGCCTTGAAGTACTTGTAATACCTTCTTCCATTATGTCTTCAGAATGCTGCTTTCTCCAAGACCTAGTAGCTTTATAACTCATTCTTTGCAAAATAAATCACTGACCAGTACTGCTACCAAGATGTTTGAGTCGCCACCCAAGTGTATTGGGAATTTTACAATGTAGTTTCTTCACTCTAGAAATATTCAAATGAGTTAGAGAGACAAGGGACACGAACAACCCTATTTTTCTAATGATGACCTACTGGTTAAGATGAACATGCATAACACTTCCCCAGAAGAGTCACCATCTTGTTGGTGTTTGAAAACTCTTATGCTCTAACAAGCTGCCAATATACCCTCAGAGGATTTTAGGAATGGTTAGCTCCAAAATGGAATGAGATCTTAGGGTAATTGGACCAAATCTAGGGACAAGACTACCCTCTTCTGCTTCTGGCTTTGCAAAACCAAAGCGGGTGCACCTAATCCAGACAAAATTCAAACTCACTACACACCCTATACTTCTAGATTCATAAAGCAGATCATAGTAAAGGATTGCTAAATGCTAACCAGGCATTCATTGAATCAACTCTACTATGTAGGGTAAAATGGTCTAGTGAAAGGTATTACTGGTGATGGTATTGATATAAAGATGATGTAGGAAATAGCTAGAAACCCATCAAACATTGGACTCCACTTCATATACTAACCCTTGATCAGTGCCATTATCCATTGGGCAGACCTCACATAAAAACAATGAGAACATGAACCAATTGTTGTCAAAGACTCATAGCCATAAATATAAATATTCCAGCCCATCCACTACTTATAAGATCCTTCTATAGACATCCAAGACTGAATCTCTGTCCCCTCTAAAGTATATTTCACTTGATCCTAGACCAAGAACTAAAGACAAGAACATATGCAAAGGGAAAACTATGCAATGGATCAGAAAATCCAAGATTCACAGGAATGACACCAAGGAGAGACTTGGAAGCATGAAAAATTTACATTAAGTATAATGAGTCATGTACATGATCAAAGTGAGACAGAGATCAAACCACTTCAATAACCTACAAAAGACTTCCAAGACTTCTATTCAGCTTACATGCAATGTGACAGAGCCTTCTATCTCCCACTGCGACCAAGCATAAAATATAGCCCATTTCCTATGGCGGTGAGAGTTGTGACTGCGCGGTTGCACAACTAGGGGCAAATGGTCAAGAAACTTGAAGCCTGTGAATTGCATGGTGATCATTTATTTTCAAATTTGGATTTGTAGCGGCAGGAGGTACCCAGAATTTATGGTTTTCTGGCTGTTTCTTGACCTGGTTGGTGGAGGCTATACCCTAGCTATCTGTAGCTTGTTCCAACCTATTTTTGGGTTCCCATGGCAGCTAGTGGTATAAAGTATCAATTTTTTTGACTTGTTGAGGGTTCCATTTTTTGTTTGGTTCCAATGGGAGATAGAAGGATCTGTCACATTGCATGTAAGCTAAATAGAAGTCTTGGAAGTCTTTTGTAGGTTATTAAAGTGGTTTGATCTCTGTCTCACTTTGATCATGTACATGACTCATTATACTTAATGTAAATTTTTCATGCTTCCAAGTCTCTCCTTGGTGTCATTCATGTGAATCTTGGATTTTCTGATCCATTGCATAGTTTTCCCTTTGCATATGTTCTTGTCTTTAGTTCTTGGTCTAGGATCAAGTGAAATATACTTTAGAGGGGACATAGATTCAATCTTGGATGTCTATAGAATGATCTTATAAGTAGTGGATGAGCTGGAATATTTATATTTATGGCTATGAGTCTTTGACAACAGTTGGTTCATGTTCTCATTGTTTGTATGTGAGGTCTGCCCAATAGATAATGGCACTGATCAAGGGTTAGTATATGAAGTGGAGTCCAATGTTTGATGGGTTTCTAGCTATTTCCTACATCATCTTTATATCAATACCATCACCAGTAATACCTTTCACTAGACCATTTTACCCTACATAGTAGAGTTGATTCAATGAATGCCTGGTTAGCATTTAGCAATCCTTTACTATGATCTGCTTTATGAATCCAGAAGTATAGGGTGTGTAGTGAGTTTGAATTTTGTCTGGATTAGGTGCACCTACCTTGGTTTTGCAGAGCCAAAAGCAGAAGAGGGCAGTCTTGCCCCTAGAGTTGGTCCAGTTACCCTAAGATCTCATTCCATTTTGGAGCTAGCCATTCCTAAAATCCTCTGAGGGTATATTGGTAGCCTGTTAGAGCATAAGATTTTTTGAACACCAACAATGTGTTGAGGAGTTTTCTCCTTGTTTAATGTTAACTGTTCATGCACAATCCACTCATACAACAGTGAAGTTACAAAACTGAACCAATGGCATGTTTACAACAAAGAAATAGAATGATAATAATATATTGAAAATTCTATATATTTTGTTTAATACACATCAAAGGACTAGTCCCAACAATTCTTAAACATACTAGTTATTTGATATGATCAATCATTAATAAAGGTCTAATTCTATAGACTGCTAGCACGAAGGAAGATTTGACCTAGCCAAATTTTCCTTTTACCACACAAAAAAAAAGTGTGATAACTATGTCTACTCCAACATTAATTGTTTAAGAATTCATCATATTAGATAAAGTATGTTTAAGAATTGTTGGGAGTTCTATTAGACCTTTGTTGTAAACATGTCATTGGTTTTCAAATGTTTGGATTCATGTTTGTTGATATTACTGGCATATATGTTTAATGACACCATTGTATATTGCTATCACTAAAATGACCGCATTCTACTGGTGTCGTGCCCTCGCCCATGCTTTAACTCCATTATTTGATGTTATTGGTGCTTGTGCTCAAGGATATCCATTTTTTGAAATGTTGACTGTGGTTATCAAATGGATAGCACATGAGCTTCTAGCTAGGTGTCATTTGTATTGATAGCTTAGGGCATCAAATGTATTGTATCATTGATAGTTGAGACTTTGTTAAAAGGAAATAGGAGAAAGAACGATTTTGATTTAGTTTCTCTATTTTGATCTCTAAGTGGCTTACAACCCTATAGAAGTATATGCAGATTTACAAATGCAGTTGCAGGATACATAGCAGTCGATAATTCACAAGAAATCCATGCATCCAATTTGAATAGAAATTAATACAAAGAAATAGGGTCCTCCAATGGCCCAATCATCTAGACCTTGACTGTCCCCTCAAATAGTGACCCTTCAAAATTAGGTTATCATGCAATCAATGATTGATCCTTCATTATCTTGGTCTGCCCTACATCCAAACATATTGGAAATACACAATACAATGATAACAAGTCTTTCGCAATCCCCCTTCCCTCAAGGGACACTATCAACCATCCCTTCCACATAGCATTTCACTGTTGTATGAGTGGATTGTGTAGGAACAATTAACATTAAACAAGGAGCAAACTCCTCAACACATCTTTGTTGTAAACATGTCACTGGTTCAGTTTTGTAAATTTGTTTTTTGTGTTAAATGCATTTAAATGGAACATTAAGCATAGTAATAATATGATTAATCTATTAGTAATTGCAGATTAAATGCCCATAACACCTTTATCAGTTTAGCATGTTATTATAAGATACTAAAGAAGACCTACTATTTGTTAGAGAAATCTTCACTGTCCCCCACAATGAAGACAATGAAGATTGACCTCCTGCTCCACAACAAAGAACATTGTAATAAGAATAAGATATAATATAGTGTTAGAAGAAACTTTGAACAAAGACATGTACTGCTTAAGTTAATGATCTAAAAAGCTGCAAATATAGGAATTGAAAAAGAAGATAGTGCCAAGAAACATTTTCACAAATATGAAACGTGAGGAAAAGTAATAACATTAATAATGCCAAGATTCACAGCATTAAATTTCACCAGTAGATGAGTTTCTGCAGTGGGTTTCCCAGCATCAAAAATATGTTGAGTTGCATTTGAGCTGTAACTAAGAGTATCATGTGGAACAAACCCTAAACTTTGAAAGCATTCTCTAACCTGGCAATTCAAAATTCAATCTAGGCAAGCATTAGTAAGTGAAATAAATTATAGACATCAACATCAACATCAACATCAACATCAACATTATCATAATCATTAGAAATAAACTTTAAAGACATATTTTGGATAGTACTATGTTTCTTGAAAGTTTTTGTGATGCTTCTAAACTTTAAAGACATATTTTATGGCTTAATGATAACATAGATTAGTATTTTGTTTTCTAATGGAATGTTGTTGATCATTCATGGTCTTGAAGAAAATTTTCATTGTTTTGATTCTCAAGTCTTGACGTTGTTTCTCAATGTGATATAGACTGACCACAAGATGGTTCAGTTGGTCCTCTCTTTCTATTTAATCATTTGTCTTCTTCATGGTGTAAGTGTTCATTAATATTCATTAATGGCGGGCGGTGATTCCTTGGTAATAAAGGCATTGACAACATTCATAATCATATAGCTCTTTACCTAATCTAGTCACATCATCAACATCGAGGTCATTTGTCTGGCCTCGGCCTCAACCTCAACCTGCTCATTAACAATGGCCTCTACACTCTCTACAGTTGCAATACAAATTGTTACATTAATCCAAAAACCAATTGCAATTAAATTTGTATTACTACACCAATAAATTTAAGATGTTTACTTGTATTACTATGATGCACATCCTCATTGTCATCAACATGCACAGGTTGTGTATGGCAAGAATTGGCAGGCTCCAAAGTTTCTAGATGACCATTTTTGAGAAGAAGAAAAAGTGGAGGCCAAAGAAGGGATAATTGTGAAGGTTTTCTAGATGTAGGTTACTGAATCATCATCTCTTGTTGATATATTTCAGATTCTACTCCAGAATGAACAAACTATAGAGATCTAACATAGCTAAACATATAATAAAGTAAATAAGAAGGGATAGAAGATACCCAGATATCAACAAAGTATACTCCAGTCTATAGGCCTCCAACTGTACTAACAAAGGTGTTGAGGAGAACCTGATTAGTACCTTAGTGTTAGTGTATTGAGGAAGAGTCCAGTCCTAATAGAGGCTTCCAGCCCTAATCAACTTGTAGTTAACATTGCCAATAATTTTTGGTTGTATGGATCAAATCATAATCTGATCTTTATTCATGCTTAGACTTGTTCTTATCTATTAGCCAAAGCTGCTTATCTTTCACACCAATATATGCTGATCTAAGTTTTCTTAAGGCAGAGAATCAAGGTTTTGGGGGAGGGAAGCACGTTATGTTTTTGGTGCTTCTCTCCCTAGAATCCAACACCATATATATATGAATTGAATTATCTTCAAGAGGGCCGACCTAGTCTTATTAAATATATTTAATGTTAAAGCCAAGAGGCCGACCTTGGGCCCTTGACTAATTCAACCAACACATATATATAAATGAAATAATAATCTCCTTATTATTATAAATTGCACAAGGGTATTTATTTGATCATTTTGATCTTGGCCGAAAGGCTATAATTATTAACACTCTGCACTAGTACTTAATCTAGCCTCCACTCCATATACATCTTCTCAGAATCTAAAAATTCTCCATCATTGATTCCTGTCATTTTTTCAGCATCTCGATGGACTGAGACCTTAAATTATTAAGCTTCTCTTTGTTTCAAGAATAGTTAAACATTCTCTACTTAACAGGGCCAACCACGTGAAGGTGGAAGCTCATCTGGCCCCTCTTAGGAGCCTCTTATGACCCCTTACGACATTTTAAGACCTCTAAGATGTATTCTTAGGGATTGTAAATGGTCGTAAAGGGTCATAAAGGGCCCTGGGACACAACAAATGAGAAATATAATTGTAGGCATTGTGGTCACAATTTTTTGGAGACAACGTAATTGAGTTGTATACCCAGATGGTGGAGAGCAACTCCTGCACCTCCAATTCCAAGTTGACTACATCTGTTGCTCATGAATACAAGGTCCTCCAATAGATGTATTCAACTTGGAATTGGGGGTGCAAAAGTTTCTCTACACTGCTTGGGTACACAACTCAATTATGTTGTCTCTAAAACATTGTGACTATGATGCCTACAATTATGTTTCTTAGCTATTGTGAAATCTACATTTATGTTTCTCAGTTGTCGTGTTTATGTGCATGTTTTTTATGTATTTTGGATAGTAAGTCTAATTTAATTTGTCTGTGGACTAAGACCTTAAATCATGTAATGAGGAAGCTTAGAACACTAGTATATGCAAATTTCATTATTTAATAATAAAAATCTATTAAAATGTTTATACCTTCTCCCATTTGCTGGTGTAATTCCTCTTTGAGTATCCCCTTTCTCCTTTGCATCCAAAATGAACTCATTCCAATCCCTCACTGGAATAAAGGGAGGATGCTCAAACTTCAGCAAGACTTCATACACGCAATGTTCATAGATTACGTTCAATGCATTATTAACATTCATAAATCAGTGTTGCATACAAATCTATGGACGATGCATGTTACGAAGTCACGCTCAAGCTTGAAAATGATAGTTAATCCATAGTCAAGGTCAAGGAACAAATGGAACAACCAAGAAAACACTATATGTTAAATCATGTGATTGATAGCAGATTGGGGCTCACCTGAGCCATAAACATGAAGAATTATTCTAAAAAAAGATGTAAACCATATATATGCGCACTTGAGGCAAAGAGAAGTTAGGTCATATCCATATTAAAATATTAGTTACAATATGAAAATACTAAACTAACTAGTTCCTAAGTTCATCTCTGCATATGGTCACAAAAAAGATATGCGATTACAATATAGAGAAGGCATCGTAAAAATATAATTTCAAAATTTTCCCTAGCCTGACATGTTTTGCACTCAAATCCTTCATCGCGGATAAGTGAAGATGGGAAGATAGATACAGATGAGTTGTCATTGACCCAACTAAAATATCTGTAGCCATTATTTCCCTGTGATGCCTGGTCTACATTAGTTCTTATATTATAATGAATAGTATTTACATTAGAAACATTAAATATATACACATCAACAACCTTTTTTCTATTTGGGCAGCACCAAAATTGTCATCTAGGGTTGTTCAGTGTCCGTGAAGTCTTCAAAACACACTGCCCACCACCACATCGATAGTTTGGCACATTGACAAGAGTCATCGAGCCTATATATCAATAATGCACTGCACCATCGTTACTACATTTATTATTTTTATATGAAATACACCAAGGAGTACCATCAGAAATATTAACCATTTACAATAATGAAAAGTAAACCTAAATCAAATAGCTCATTTTTTTATCAGCATGTGTAGTCTCTGTGTATATGAAAAATAAAAGAAATATGAAGCTGAAATAAAATAGTGAACAAAATAGTATTCGATCCACATAGACTGAATGAAATATACCATCAAAAGAAGGTGACAAAATCTTATCACGAAGCACAGACATAGGAAATAAAAAAAAGACAAAAGACAAGAAATAAGAAAAATCATTACGACTATAGAAAAATCATTTATACTACAATCAAAAAAAGAAACACTCTTTGTCAACAATTTTCAAAATCATTAGGGCTATAGAAAAATAATTAAGACTATACAAAATCAAATTTTAGAAATGGATGGTTTTGATGCTTTTCCATTACAACAATTGAGCATTCATCATTTGGTATTGTGTATTCCATTTAAGTATGTCAACAATGTTCAAAATCCTGTCACCAAGCATAGACAAGAAATAAGGAAAATCATTAGGACTATAGAAAAATCAAGTTCTATAAATGGACGGTTTTTATATTGCTTTGCCATTACAACAATTGAGCATTCATCATTTGGTACTTCCTTGTGTATTCCATTTAAGTTTTTCAGTTGTCATGTTTATGTGCATGTTCTTTATGTGTTTGGCTTCTCTCCCTTGCAAGGGATGTGTCGATAGGTAATTGATTTGAAAGCATAATGATTTGACAATCTTTTTTTAGGATAGGCGTAATCATCCCACCAACCTTAATTAGCAACATTTGTGATATATGTCAAGTATTTATAATCAGTATGCCCAAAAAATAGAGATTTAGTAGTAAAAGCATATCCTTTGGTTTACTAGTTTACTTATAATCAGTATGTCCTTTGGTTTACTAGTTTAATCTGGTTTAAGAATGGTTTGTTTCATGTTTGAATGTACCATTGAATGAAGCTTGGCTATATTAAGTACAATCTTAAGACTCATGACTCTTCAAATTCTCTTGTTTCCTTCAGACCTCCAAACATGTGTACTTTGAGTAGCCCTCCAACAAATGGACTTGTGATGATTTTCACAATAGTACATGTGTAGGAGGACTACTAAAAGTATTGCTTAAGCAAATCTAAATGTTCATCACCTATGCATATAAGAGTTGATCATAGAAGGTATATGATGTTGGGTAAGCTCCCAATAGCGCTCAGGTAAATATGCATCTTCATCACCTGTGCATATGAAGTGGCTCTAATGGAAGATACAATCACTAAATTCTACATACTCCTTATTTTGTTCTACGTTGATATTGTCAGACATGGTCTTTCTTGAATGGAATGACTTGTTACTTGTACATTGACTAGAATGTTGGTGGAAGAAGGATGATTTGTTTGCAACCATTTTTTCAACTCTAATTTTCTCAACACAAAGGGACATTTATCATAGCCATAGAAACATGATTATTTTAAAATGAAATACACCAAAGAGTACCATAAAAAATATTGACTATTTACAATCATGAATAGTTAACCTTAATCAAATAGCTCATTTTTTTATCAGCATGTGTACTCTCTATGTATATGAAAAATGAATGAAATATCAAGCTGAAATAAAATAGTGAACAAAAATTCAAATTCAAGGCCTAATTTATCAAGAGCAACAAACATTAGGATGAAAGAAAAATCATTAAGAGTATAGAAAAATCATTAGGACTATAGAAAAATCATTAAGACTAGAAAATCAAGTTCTAGAAAAATCATTAAGAGTACTATAGAAAAATCATTAGGATTATAGAAAAATCATTAAGACTACAAATCAAGTTCTAGATAAATCATTATGACTAAAGAAAAATCATTACGACTATAAAATCAAGTTCTAGAAATGGATGGTTCTGATGCTTTGCCATTACAACAATTGAGCATTCATCATTTGGTACTTCTTGGTGTATTCCATTTAAGTTTTTTAGCTGCCATGTTTATGTGCATGTTCTTTATGTGTTTGGCTTCTCTCCCTCACAAGGGATATGTCGATAGGTAATTGATTTGAAAGCATAATGATTTGACTATTCCAAGTAATGTTATTAATCCTTTGAAGTTTCTCATGATCCTGATGTAAGTTGATTGGATTAAGCAATTTGGGGATCCAATAGGACTTTAGGGGAGTTCAATAAATGTTTTGGAAGACTTAGACGAACTATTAGCATGACTGTTCCTTCATCTACAGTGAATTAGACTGAATTTGCTAAGTTTTTCCTTTGTTTTGAAGTGTATTTTGTAATCTATTTCCTTTCCATGGACCCAAAGACCTATGACCCATGGAAAAAGGATACTAACAATGTATTATACAACTCTAATGTTTTTGACTTGCAAAGATTTGAGAAAGTAAAGAGAACACTGGCTATGTTTAATGTTAATTATTCCTGCACAATCCACTCATACAATAGTGGAATGCTATGTGATTGACAATTTCATACAACTAGTCATTTGGCGTGTATTAAACATAAGAGAATTTTCATCATATTATTATCATTCTATTTCTTTGTTGTAAACATGTGATTGATTTGGTTTTAATCTACTGGTGTCGTGCCCTAGCCCATGCTTTATCTCCATTATTTGATGTTATTCACTGTTTTCAAATGTTGATTGTGGTTATCAAATGGAAAAAATAGAAAAAAAAATTGTACATGAAATTTTTGTTACAAAACTGAACCAATGGCATGTTTACAACAAAGAAATAGAATTATAATAATATGCTGAAAATTCTATTTTGTTTAATACACGCCAAAGGACCAGTTGTATGAAATTGTCAATCACATAGCATTTCACTATTGTATGAGTGGATTGTGCAGGAACAGTTAACATTAAACAAGGAGAAAACTCCTCTACACATCTTGGAAACCATTGAATTCAATAATAAATGAAACCTAACACCAACACTATTCCTTCCATTCACTTCTACCAAGAATTCCAGCACAAGCACAAGCTATTCCAAACTTCAAGTACAAGCTATTCCAAACTTCAAGTGAAGGGTATGTGCAAGATCATGAGGGGCCAAAAAGTGGTGATGTCAGTTAAAAACTTTGACAATGTAGCTGACGACTTTTTTTTCACCTGAATTTGATAAAATGAAAAGGGTATCTTAAGGAAATTATCAGCTTTCTATCGATATAATTGCCGTCAAATTTTGAATTCGGTAAGTAATTATTAGTTATTTTCTAATTGAGCTACCTCTAAAGTGTTTATTTATATACTGATTGAAAAATGACTATAACTTTCAGACGGTATAACATTTTTGAAATCTGAAAAAATGCGTCACATTTTATGCTTCATCTGCTATAAGGAAAATAAAATAAAATTGAATTTTGTAAAGTTTTGAATGAGTCAAGGTGGTTAGACACGGGAGTTTTTTAATTTTGAAAACGTGGTAGCAAAAAATTCATAATTAATTATTTTTTTGGAATAAAATTACAAAAAATATGTGTCACATCTGGACATGAGTCTACTACTTATATATAAAATCTTATAATAAAATATTATCATTTGATTATGATTAAGGTGGTCAGACATACACCTACTTCTTATTTTTTCCTGAAATTTTTGTACTGCTGCATTGAAATCTATACTTTTCACCAATCATACTAAATTTTTCTCAAAAAAGGCCTAGTATTTTAGAAACTACATTCAATTTTCTATAGATTCTATTCTTACAACTTTTTGATATTAGGTTCATAGCTAGTTGAAATTTTCACGTCAAGTTGACTAACCCTGATTTGCTGATTTTTTATTGCCACTTAAAGGCATAGTTTGGGCCCTCATGATCTTGCACATACCCTAAAATGAGAAATATGCTATATCAAATCATTCATATTCATAGTAACCATTCAAAGGATCATTTTGTCAATGAACCCTCTAACTATATCCCTGCGGTAGAGAAAGGAAACCTCAAAATAGAGAAAGGAAACTTAGTAAAACCAGTCTATGCCATTGTTTGTGAGGGTACAGTCATGATAAGTGCCTCTCAAACCTCTCCAAACATGTAATATTGTCTTTAAATAATTTATTGATCTCTTCTAAACATTAACCAAATCAAACCTACATTTGAATCCACACACAATAACCCCAAAATGAAGGGTTTTGTATCCTTTAATGAATCTCAGACATTGGTAACGTATGGATAGTCAAACCAGTAGTCTCCAAAGCATTCAATAAGTGACTTGATTGTATTTAATACATGCCAAAGGACCAGTTGTATGAAATTGTCAATCACATAGCATTCCACTATTGTATGAGTGGATTGTGCAGGAACAGTTAACATTAAACAAGGAGCAAACTCCTCAACACATCTTGGAAACCATTGAATTCAACAATAAATGAAACCTAACACCAACACTATTCCTTCCAATCACTTCTACCAAGAATAAAGCATTTAATCCATTCAACATTACATATAATCATTAGACAGTTACATTTTTTGACTGTGTAGAGGAACAATCACGACCAAAATGATCAAGACTACTTTCACCCTTGCACAAGCTATTCCAAACTTCAATTAAAATGAGCAATATGCTATATCAAATCATTCATATTCATAGTAACCATTCAAAGAATCATTTTGTCAATGAACCCTCTGACTATACCCTTGCGGCAAAGAAAGGAAACCTCAAAATAAAGAAAGGAAACTTAGTAAAACTAGTCTATGTCACTATTTGTGAGGGTAAAGTCATGATAAGTGCCTCTTAAACCTCTCCAAACATGTAAAAATATCTTTAAATACTTCATTGATCTCTTCTAAATATTAACGCATGGATAGTCAAACCAGTAGTCTCCAAAGCATTCAATAAGTGAATATGAATGTTTGAAAACTTTCCTCTCAACTTCGCCAACCACTCCTAATTGGTTAGATGGATTAGTTGAGTGTTTAGACACTAAAACTTTTTAAACATACTTTATCTGATATGATGAATTGTAATATCAACAAACATGAATCCAAACATTTGAAAATAGTGAATTGATATCCTTGAGCACAAGCACCAATAACATCAAATAATGGAGATAAAGCACGGGCTAGGGCACAACACCAGTAGAATGCGGTCATTTCAGTGAGCATTAATGATCAAATAAAATGCAATGCATTTGAAATTTGTAGTCGAATATGATGCTAGAGGCTCGAAAGGCATTGCCCATCAAAGATACCAATCAAAGATGAAGAAATCACATACCTTCTTTCGTGCTCAACTTGAACAAAGGAAGATTTGATAGCCAAATCTTCCTTGTACCACATGAAGAACATGCCATTGGTTCAGTTTAGCATGTTATTATCATATCAGATAAAGTATGTTTAAGAATTGTTGCTAAGGATAGGAATAGTAGAGATTCTAGAAATATCCCTCTAACCGATTAGGAGTGGTTGGGGAAGTTGAGAGGAAAGTTTTCAAACATTCATATTCACTTATTGAATGCTTTAGAGACTACTGGTTTGACTGTCCATGTGTTACCAGTGACTGAGATTCATTAAAGGATACAAAACCCTTAATTTTGGGTTATTGTGTGTGGATTCATCCGCTTTAGCCAGGAAGATCAAGAAGATGGGGCAGAAGGACATTGTGGTAGAAGAAGTATTTAAAGAAGCAAAAAGAAGCAATATAAAAGTTTTCAGGAGTTTGGAACAACATTTCAGAATCCATGAATGGTATGGTTAAGGTGACCTTCATTCTTGGTCATGAATTCAATGAAACATTGGATATGGTTGATAAGAAGAAGGGTCACTTGTTGATAGTGTTCCTTGAGGGAAGGGGGATTGTGAAAGACTTGTTATCATTGTATTGTATATTTCCAATATGTTTGGATGCAGGGTAGACCAAGAGAATGAAGGATCACTCACTGATTTCATGATAACCTAGTTTTGAAGGGTCACTGGTTGAGGGGACAGTCAAGGTCCAGATGTTGATAGTAATTCATTGAGGGAAGGGGGATTGTAAAAGACTTGTTATCATTGTATTGTGTATTTCCAATATGTTTGGATGCAGGGCAGACTAGGAGAATGAATGATCACTCACTGATTGCATGATAACCTAGTTTTGAAGGGTCATTGGTAGAGGGGACAGTCAAGGTCTGGATGTTGATAGTGTTCCTTGAGGGAAGGGGGATTGTGAAAGGCTTGTTATCATTGTATTGTGTATTTCCAATATGTTTGGATGCAAGACAGACCAGGAGAATGAATGATCACTCCCTGATTGCATGATAACTTAGTTTTTAAGGATCACTGGAAGAGGGGGGAATGAAGGATCACTCACTTATTGCATGATAACCCCACCAAGCATTCTTTCCTTTAAGTTTCCACAATATCTCAAAATATGATCATTATTCTTTACTTTCTTCTATATGTTATTCTTTCTATGATTTTGTTATCTCAAAAATATATCAAAAACATTGCAGATGTGCATATAAAAGTAAAATATTGTCCTTCAATTGTTCTGCATTGAAGCATTTCCTCTTGGGAGTATTCTCTTCATTTTTACAATATTTGTCAAAAATAGTTCCCATATTTCTTCAAGATCTATTTTAATCTTTATACTACAATTTTGATTAGATTTGACCAATAGTTGATTTCATTGGTATTTTATAGCATATACTCCTAATGTGAAATGTGGAGAGAAAGAAAGAGACACACTAGGTATGAATTACACGATATACCCATCATCACTTAGCACTTAAATAATAAATTATGGACTGGGAACAACCCCCTAACTTCTGGATGTTTGTTTCATGTTGGCCTCTTATTATATGCAAAGGTAGACTTGTCTTAGGCTAACAACCACAGTGTAGGGGCCATAAATTATGGATCCCAAAATAGTGCACACTTGTATTAAATTAGGTTCACTATACTACAAGGGAATGGAAACCATGCAATAGTGCCTCATGGGGATGGAAACAACCCTTCACCAAGAAGATGATTGTGTCTGCAATATTTACTAAAGGCAAAGAACATAATTTGGTTCCAGCAATTACTCCTAGAAGATAATGGCTTCCACAAAACACTTGGAAAAGATAGCACTCACTATATCTTTTATCACTCTTTTAAAGTTGGGACAATAAATCTCAAAGATTGATCAACGAATTCTTGAACATAAAGAACCATTGACAGTTATGATTCATGTGTACAATAGCCAACAATCAGTTGTTCCAATCATGGTGTCCAATAATTATGTTAGAAAAAGCATCTACAAATCCCTTACACAACCATAATAGATTCAAACCATGAATCATAAGAACCTAACAATGGGACTAAGAAAGATACAGCCTAAACAAATCTTGATCATATTCCACCCTATTGTAAGGCCCAAGAAGTAACTCTATCTTAAAGCTACACATTCCTCTAGATGAAGCTCAAAGGTCAAGTAGCTAAAGCATAGCAATACTTGAATGAATATAGGAATAATTTGATGTACAATCATTTGCTAGCTTGGTTTGTAGGTTTTCCACATAATATTTTCCCTTTAACCACATTTATAGTTTGAGAAAATCAGCAAAAATTGTTTCAGATTTATATTATCCTTTTGAACTAGCACATTGCCATCAAAATGCATAATCATTGGTCATATCAAGAAAATTCTTATTGATTAGTAGGATATCCATATAAAAATTTGATGCATGGATTTCTTGTGAATTATCGACTGCTATGTATCCTACAACTATGAAAGGAATAGTGTTGGTGTTAGGTTTCATTTATTATTGAATTCAATGGTTTCCAAGATGTGTTGAGGAGTTTGCTCCTTGTTTAATGTTAATTGTTCCTGCACAATCCACTCATAAAATAGTGAAATGCTATGTGGAAGGGATGGTTGATAGTGTTCCTTGGGGGAAGGGTGATTGTGAAAGACTTGTTATCATTGTATTGTGTATTTCCAATATGTTTGGATGCAGGGTAGACCAGGAGAATGAAGGATCACTCACTGATTGCATGATAACCCAGTTTTGAAGGGTCACTAGTTGAGGGGACAGTCAAGGTCTGAATGATTGGGCCATTGGAGGACCCTAGTTCTTTGTATTAATTGCTATTCAAATTGGATGCATGGATTTCTTATGAATTATCAACTGCTATGTACCCTGCAACTAGATCCGTAAATCTGCATATACTCCTCTAGGGTGGTAAGCCACTTAGGGATCAAAATAGAGAAACTAAATAAAAATCGTTCTTTGTCCTATTTCCTTTTAACAAAGTCTCAACTATCAATGATACAATACATTTGATGCCCTAAGCTATCAATAAAAATGGTGCCTAGCTAGAAGCTCATGGGCTGTCCATTTGATAACCATAGTCAACATTTCAAAAAAATGGATATCCTTGAGCACAAGCACCAATAACATCAAATAATGGAGTTAAAGCATGGGATAGGGCATGGAACCAATAGAATGTGATTATTTCAGTGATAGAAATATACAATGGCGTCATTAAACACATATGCCAATAATATCAACAAATGTGAATCCAAACATTTGAATACAGTGAATCGATATCCTTGAGCACAAGCACCAATAACATCAAATAATAGAGATATAGCACTGTCTAGGGCATGACACCTATAGAATGCGGTCATTTCAGAGAGCAACTCCCTCAACAATAAAATGAAATGTGTTCAAATATGATGCCAGAGGCTCGAAAGATGAAGAAATCACATACCTTCTCCCGTGTTCAGCTTTCACTCCTTTTCTCCTGCTGTCCAATTGAGATAAAAATGATGAGGCTGTTTCACTTTTTTTAAAAATGTATACCCCAAATCTATCAGAGTTCTGATGGTCAATTAAACACCCATCATAATACCGACATCATTGGGGCCTATTACAAAAAAAAAACACCAAATTCATAAGAAAAAGTTACCCGTCGGAAACCTCTGTTGAAATTTGGCCCCAAATGTAGTAGTGGTAGGAAAGAGATGTTCAATTACTAAGGGAAAATATGGACAATAAGATCGATCCCCCCTTTGGAGTTCTCCAAACGGCTAAAGTTGCTTCCATGTATTCCTTCCGTTTAATGAAATGGGTGTTCCGGGAGATCAAGAATTTAAACCTTAAGTACTACTTAATTACTGCTAAGGTGGATTCTCTGCACAATATCCTAGAGTCTGGCTTGAAAACTATGGTGGAAAAGGTTACCAATGATGAGGATAAAAAAGTGCAGGAAATTCAAGCTAGAATGGAAACTATGGAAAATGCAATGAAAAAACATATGCAAGACTACAACAAATTTATGGGTTTGACCATGGATTGTTTTTTGACCATCAAGGCTAAGTTGGATGCTGGCTCCCCCAGTATAAAACTAGAGGATGTCCCTGAGGACCTGGAAGAGGAAGGCCTAGGAAAATGAACTAGATCAGAGAGAAGGAAGAAAATTCAAGATAGGATCCAGGAACTCTCGGAGTTCAATGTAGTGATAAAGAAGATATTTGAAGCGAAGCAAGAAGCCGATGAGGCTTGCAAGGAGTTTGTCTAGGGCTCTGGTTCCTGATTCTAGTTGTCTATTTTTTGCCGGTCTTTGGGTTTTGGTTTTTTTACTGGTTGTTGTGCTGGTTTTGGTTTTAGCGGACTGGTCCCTAGTCCTGTCTCTTTTTAGTGTGCTTTAACATCAAACTTTTATTCTAGCTTGTAAGGGGTTTTGGGTCCCCGTTAAAACCTATTTTTTCCTGCAATAAAAAACAATAACTTAAAATTTAGCTCCTAATATACATGATAAAATATATTTTATGAGTCTTTTAAGGAAGCCCATTCTCATCATGATTTGCCTAATAAATTTCTAATTTACTCTATCATATGTTTTCATCATATCTATTTTTATAATCATGGAAGGAATCTTATTAGAATGCATTGAATGTAAGAATTCATGGGCAATAAGAGCTCCTTCAATAGTTTCTCTACCTAAAACAAACCCTCCCTATTAAGGAGAGATGATTTTAGGAATGAGAGGTGCTAGCCAGAGGGAAATAGCCTCGACAATCTAATACAATTTAATTTTTATTTCAAATGAAAATCCAATTATCAAAACATCAAAAACTATCATACACAAAAAAATCTAAAAATATGTTACATGGAGATCACACAATTCTATGCAAATTTTAAACTATAACAAATCTCATTTATTTAATAGAAAAACAATCTAAATATAAGTTTTATTGTATTGGTAGAAAATTAATTTAAAAATATTATTTAATCAGTAATCCTTTGATCATCAATATCTAATAGCTTAATCATTATTAAAATTATCATTTTAATAGGACAATATTAAAATACAAATAAAATTCTAATAAATTCTAATAATCCAAACACATTATACTACGATGTGAACTTGTTAAATGTGAAATAGCTTAACAAACAAAAAATTAATATAATATTTGCACTTCATTCATATGATTAATAATTATATTATTTTTAAAACTTATTAAATACTAAAGATAAATGTCAAGAGGAGCTTGTTGTACTTGATCTTTCATGTATTTTTTGAATAGAAAAGGTTTATAACGGCATGGATGGTGGTCATCTATCAGCTCCTTTGGCACATGTACCTCCTTTTCCTGTGGGAAATTCCAAAAGAGAGTGATTGAAAGTCGGGAATTCTTTCCTCCATAAGCTACACGATGCTTTGCACTCCAAAATCTATCATTGCTCCAAATCTACAGCAACAAAAAATTATCACCATTCATCTTAAGAAAATAACTATACAAAACTCGCTTTAGAAAAACTCTAGAACCAGTCTACCTTAAGAGCATCGCCCATGATCACAGTGAGTGATGTAGCCAAAGGTTTTACAGTGAACCACTCGCCTTGTTTAGAGCATATTTCAAGACCACCCGCTAGGTCATTGTACAAAATTGTAATCACACCCATATCTGTGTGCTCCTTGAGAAGAATGTCATTTGTATCGCTTTCATGTGTGCGCTCTGAATAATAATTGATACAAAGAAAACCTTCACAATCTACAAAATCCATCTGGAAATGTTTGTTGAGTCCAATACCTAGAAGAATCAATTTTATGAGGGAACTTGCCAGATCGGCTACTTTGGAACTGTATGTTCTTAGGCTGTCACTATACAACACATCCGAAAAAATAAAATAATTAATTTTTAATTTTGCATGATACACAAATAATTTTATACAAGGTTGCTACCTTGGAATTGCAAGTTCTTAAGCTGTCACTATATACACATACAAAAAATAAAATTATTAATTATTAATTTGGCATGGTACACAAATAATTTTATTTAAGGTTACTATTTTCCTCTAATTTATATTTGTAAATAAAAAATATTAAATAAATAAATGTATTAAACGAAGTAATAATTAATTTAAATAAGAAGTTAGATTCATCATAAAAAAATTAAAGCAAATCATACGTTTGAATAAATCAAAATTAAGAATTCAACTAAATTGAATGAAATAAATTACAACTATATATGGGTTTTTAGTCTTGCTTTGATGTGAAGATTTGGTTCAAGTTTCAAAAAATTATTTGTTCATGCCATGAAATTTTATTTATATTCCTAACTATATAATTTAATATAAGTTATTGTGTAATTCAAAAAATGACATCTTATTGACTCTTATAGTCTAAAATTCGTTTGCGTTAATTTTTCGACATCTCAATATTGTAGGGATTAGTGGTGTTTTCAAGCACCTTCAAGGAATGCATTGTATTATGAGCATTATGTTCTCCTTAATTAAACATCTAGTTAGACCAACTTTATGTCTCTAAGCGAAAGATCAAAGGCATCAAGAAAAAGTGTAACACACGCTGAAGTTCTGAACAATGTTACAAGAACAAATGGAGATCTAGAGTACATTCTTTTTTAAGCAATGCAACATAATTGTAAATGAGTGACGGTAGGTTTAAGCACAACAAACAAGCCTAATAAACAATAAAATGTATAGTAGGCCATCTCAAAATGGCTAGTGGAATGTTAAACATGTGAAAATTCTAATTTTAAATTTTAAAATTTTATTGATCATGTCTACAATTATAGAAGTGATCTAGGATTATTTCATGCTCATGGTTTTGATACAAAGTAACTAAAAATTTACTAATGTTTTACACAAATATGCCACTTGTAAGTTAATTATTGATGTGAGACACTAACAAAGTGGGCCTAAATCAAAAGAGAAAAATAACATCAGTGTGATTTTTTCATTAGTAGATTTTACCTTGAGTTTGATGTGAATGTGAACTATTAAGAAAATGTGTGTTTAAGTGAGACAAAAAATTATCATAAAAATTAAAATTTCTTTAGACACACATCGGGATGCCGTTTGAGATTTTTCTTTGAAAGGAATTATAAATTGAAATTCTTTGAAACTTTCAAAGTCAATGAAAATATGTAATAAACATAATATTTGACACTTTTCTAGACAACCGTTAGTTCCAACTTGCTAAAAAAGTAAAAGGTAGTAAATAAAAGAAGTGTTTTTTCATGGTATGGAAAAGTTTAAAAGCTCTAGTTATGCAAAAATGTAAAAGGACTCTAAATATGTTGATAAGGTGTCAAAGATCATCACCCGGATCTAAAATATAATCTAACTACAAGTAGAATTATATTGTCTCCATCTTGATATGTTATTGAAGCTCTAATTTTTAACAAAAAAATGATCTAATATTGTCAATACTACATTGTAGTTAAAATTAAAAAGAACACTAATGCTAATATATGACACCTTCATTTATTTGCCTTCATATGATGTCAGGAATCGGATAAGAGCACAAAATATAAGGATGATAAACCATACAATATAGCTAAATATATTATTATGAACAATGAGAAGGTAAACGCATAAGCTAGAGATAATCACAAGGATATGTAAGTTGTTGCTCCTAGTAGAGGTCAATGACAAGATAACCATAACCATAACCCTAACCATAGATTCTAGATAAGAATTATGTAACCACATAAAGCATACAATAATTAGTAATTAAGCATCATATTTACAACTATTACTCTTTAATCACTTATTAAAGTATGGAAATTAAGAAATAAGATGAACACTAGCTTTTTTCTAACAAATAAAATAATTTTTCAAATATTATCATTGACACATGTCCACTAACAACACTATAACTATTCTAATTATATCACTAGTTCTTTCATAATAGTTTCTTCTTGCACTTGATATCTCACATATCCTAGAGAATAAATCAATAAATCATCTTTTAGCCCTCACACGGGCATCTCATTTTCCTAATACATGATATGTTTGGATATGATGCTTTTATTTATTATCTACAAGATTAAATACAATTTACAAGAAATAATATTTGCATGGCAAATAGTACAACTATTTAGTAACATTATTTCACTTTAAATTTGTATTGTAATTTAAAATAAATAAAAGAAAAAATAGACCAATTTCTAGAGGATTTAAGGTCCATGGCCTCTCCTCACTAACTAAATTTTTTCATTCCCATAGTTAACTTAGTGAAAATTTGTACAACATTAAAACTGGTGTCAAAAATTATGTATAGCATAAGCCTCCCATCTTAATCCATCTCATGGATAGAGTGATACTAAGCATTAATATGCTTCATATGAGCTTGGTGCATTAAGTTCTTCACAAAATAAGAAGTACTCTAACAATCACATCTAATATATACATATTTATGCTCATACTAATACACAAGCATAATACAATAACTACAATACATCCTTCTATGAATGTTTTACATACATGTACTCTACTTCTATAGTGCATAATATAACTATAAGTTTTCTCTCGTGCATATAAATAATAGCTCATCTAAATAGGGTAAAAATATTATCTCTCATTGCCCAAGGTTATGTTGTCCAAATAGCCAGCTTAATCTAAATCAACGTTTGTTTTATGATAGGAAATATAATAATAAAAAAATGTCACAAATATTCAAAAACCATTTACACATAATGTAAATGCTTCGTACTATTACTAGACATAATTTTTTTTGTAAGGAATCTAACTATTAAGCTAATTATAAGCCTTGTACAGAGTAGACATTAGGCAACATATGATTGTAGAATATGGAACACTAAGCATATCCTTCAAATCATATTTTGACTTATAGAATTGATCCAATGATAGCTCAATACCTATTGGTAAATGAATACTCACTAGATTAACATATTTTATTAAAAAATTCTATAAAATAGGTTAAACATGTACATACTTATTATGAGTAATCCAATGATTTCTACCAGCCCAATTCTTAATGACTGCATATTCAAAATTTATTTTGCATGATCTTTGAAATATTAATGTATTAGAAATCAAAAGGAAACAAGTTCCTATTTTGGAAAAATACAAAAAGTGTGTATATATATATTAAATTAAATAGAAGATAGGTACATAGATTTTTACAATAGATATTCATATAGAGTGAGAGAAATGCTACAACCACAAAAGGGCAGGATCCATGCTCAAGTGAGAAAGATAATAAGAAAGGATGTCAAAAGATGTATAACATAAGTATGTCAGAGAAGCAACAATAAGATTATAAGATATAAACATTAGAGAAAACTATGCACAAAAGAGAACTTGAAGAGGAAAAAATCTAAGTGCAACCTTTCCAGAATATTGTTCTAACCTAGAATACATAGCACAAAAAGTAAAATAGAGAGAGAAAAAAGAGCTGGTTACATCCATACCAAAAAATATTGTTCCCTTTTTTAGTATTTCATGGAAATTGAGAGGGGCCTTAGTTAGCAGTTGATGAGATGTCCATAGGAGAATATCTTTAGGAGCAATCCTTCTCTAAATCTTTGGTTGGAAATGTTGGACTAGTGAACTTAAAGTAGGGGGAAGTACCAAGGAGCCATGATTAATTAGAACGTCCAATGCACAATATTTGTTGTGAATGTTCTCTATAAAATAACCACTAAGAGAATCAAAGTGAGAAATTAGAGCCCTGCCAAGTATGGTTTTTTTCCCTCGGTGCTAGAAAGAACACCCCAATGAACTATGATAGAAGAATATACTATATGATGCTGGGAATTTTACATTTTTCATGGCTCGTCATACTGCTAGGACAATGTGCATGATGGCGAGCAATGATGTTTCAGAAGTATAATTTTCTAAGCATGTCAACACTAGAAAGTACAAGCTTCCATGTGATGGTAAGAAATTTGATCACAACCAAACATGATGTAAACATGTTTATGAGTCAAGTTGAGCATATTTATCAAAATTAATTTGATTTTGGCACAAGCTAATATCCCTACAAAATGTAGTAAAGATTAAAAAAATCAAACTTTTTTTTTTCCAGATTTGTGAAAACACGGTGATTTTTTTGCAAATTTCTTGTGGTTTTCAACCACAAAATATGCAGATCATGAAGAAAAGATGTTGAAAATTTCATGAAAATGTGTTTTATTTTCTTGTTTTTGAAATTTGGTCAATGGTGCATTTTGTAGGGAGTTTAGCCGTGTCCTTTGAGGCCCAGTCCATAGTAAGCCTTTTGTTAAAGTTTTAAATGTAGTTGGCAAGTTCATTTATTCCTTAACACCTCAATCACTCAACTTATTTTTGAGTGTACAACGTCTTATTCCATCATCAACCTTTTGCTAAGATTTTGGACATAGTTGGAAAGTTCAACTATTCTTGAACCTCCCAATCACTTGAATTCTCTTTGAGTGTACATTTAAGTCATTGGTCATGTTCATAGTCAACTAGTTGGGCAATCTTTAAACTTTTTTACCCCTCACTATAAACCATTCTATAGTTTAAAGAATCACTCATTGTCCGAATTGATCAAAGGAAACAAGTTGGTCAAAACTTATAATGACAATTAGGGGATTGTATTTTATCTCAAAAAAATACAAACGTGTCTATAGAAATTATAAAATTCTAGAATAATATTCATGTCCATTACTTGACATTATTATAGATTTATTGTTTTATACACATGATTGTAAAATATTAATAAAATCTTTAAAATTAAATAAAAAACTTCAAATATATGCCTTAGAAAATAAATCCAAGTATAATATAAAAATTCATTAATAAAGGAAACATAATGATAATTTTTTTTCAATTGAAACAACTAAGTGCTACACTAAGTAAAATTTATATTGTCTTCCAAACACATAGTGACACAAAGATATAAATATATAGAATAACCAAACAAAAAATTAACCATATTTTAAGTAGGTAATTTCTTAAGCTTGTTTTTACTATTGTGGCCCCACCTATGGTACCACAATATACATGAATTAGAGTTCTATAACCAATCTTTGAAAACTCATATCAAATGTATCATACACTTCAACAACATTCATCTTAGAATTTGACAAAAAATGTTATTCTAGGGATTTGAAACACATATAAGGGATATGTTATTCTCCCATCATTGAACACAAGTTTTTCCTTCCCTTTGTTAATAGTGTTGTGAAAGTTGTTTTTAAGAAATAACTCATTACCATCATATACTTTGGATAAATAAAACCACTTCTTGTTGAAAAGAAACATTAAAAAATATAAAGAGAAAAAAATGGAACAAAAGTTTGTAAATTGGAATCTTAATAAATTTATAGTATCATACATTCATTTTAGAGATAAAAATGCATTAAATTTTAGAACTATTACATAGAATTAGCTAGACATCTAAATTCAAGACAGGAGAGATGTGAACAATATGGGGCATCTTGGATGGTGTAAGGTGGTTGTAAGTGGCTGCACATGAAGTAGATGATATGTGTTCAAAGTCTCTAATCAATTTATTTAAACATTATTAGTCATAAATTGATTATGTTAATTTCTTAAAATATCAATCCCTAATCAAGAAAAGGTGGATCTCAGATTAAAGCCTTGTTATGCATTAATGTACAATCACTTATTCACTTAATACAATGGTAGGAATTCATTATAGTCTCATGAATGAAAACCATAAAATAGTCATGTGACTTGGCATAAGCCTAAAATAGTTATATTAAATACAGATCTAGTCTCACATAATGTCTTGGTAAAAATATTAGCTATTTGATCTTTTTCCTTACAATATTAGAAATGAAATGCTTGTAATTGGATGAGATGCTTTATATAATGATAAAAGGCCTCTATATGTCTTTTCTTTGAGCATGAAACATTGAGTTCTTGGACAACATGATGACATTTTTATTTTTGTAATGAAGTAAAGAAGGTCTTGCTTGATGTTGCTTGAATACTAATACAATAGCCCATAGCCAAGTTATTTATTTAGTTTCTTTATTTGAGGTAGTATATATATATATTCTTTGTATTAGATAAATAAATAGTAGATTTCTTCTCAATACACCATAAAATAGGATCAAAACCAAGAGCACTCGAACATAAATTGTAGTTAATTTTTGGTCATGAATACAAGTTGCATAATATAAATATGAGACATACAGATCTCCTTCATAAGAATAATAAACACCCATATTCAAATTCATGTGCCCATGTCTCAATATTATCTTTGATACCATCCAATGTGGAACCATATGACAACATTAAAACCTTGAAACTAGACCAACTATGAAAGAAATATCGAGTTGAGTGTGAGTTTAGTACACTAGACAACCAACCAACTACTTTTACAAGGTAGGATCAAAATCCCCACCTTCCATATCCTTGGTTAACTTCAATCCTAGCATTAGGAGTAGATACACTTTTGAAAATTTTTATTCTAAACTTTTTCAACAAATCTAAAGTACACAGGCTTTGAGAGAGGTAAACTCCATCATATTTCTTCCTTTCTTGGATGCCAAGAAAACAATACAAGAAACCAATATTTGTCATCTCAAATGTATATAAGTTCAATTTCAAATTTATCTCATTTATTTTGTTCATGTTATGGTAGTTTATAAAATCATCGATATAAATACTAGTAATTTTCATGCCACCTTCATCAAATACTTTGACATACAAATTTGGATCACGAGGATTACATTATGGAAGCCTTGAGTTTTAAAATATTTATCATTCTTAGCATATCAATCCCTTGGAGCTTGTTTCAAACCATATAGAGCTTAATTTTTAAACTAGGAGTTCTTATCTGGGACACTTTCAAATCCTTTTGGTTGCTTCAATTAGATCTCTTCATCAATTTCACAATTCAAAAATGTAGTTTTAACATACATTTTTTGAATAGACCATTTGCAATGAGTTGCCAATGCTATAATAGTCTTGAAAGTTTTATCTTTTCTACTGAAGCAAAAATTTATATATAGTTGATTCCCCCTTTCTGAGAGTACCATTTTGCCACTAGTCTTTCCTTGTGTTTTTCAATGCTCCCATTTGACTTGAACTTTGTCTTCTAGGCCACTTATTGTTGACCACCTTATTGCCTTTGGAAAAGTTTGCAACCAATTTTTATTCTTTATCAAAGATTCATACTCATTTTGCATAGCTGTTCACATTCATGGCTTCTTTTAGCCTCATTATATGTTTGAGGATCACTAGTATTCATTGTAGTGATCATTAGAGTATAATCAATTTGATGAGTCTTTTAATTATAAATTTCTTGAAGACTCTTGGTTTTTGGAGGACTTGATTCTTCAACCATATTAGGTGTTTCCTTAGAACTTTCATTGATCTCAAAATCATTGGAATATTCATCATATTGTATCCTCAAACCCTTCATTAAACTTGACATCCCTATTTGTGAACACACCCTTCACACTAGGATCATACAACCTACATCCTTTCCTTTGATAATCATAGCCTGGAAATATGCACTTAACACTTGACTTACCAAATTTCTTTTCTCTAATCTAATTTGGTATGTGAGCGAATGCTTCAAATCCATTTATACTCTAAAATACTTAACATTTGGTTTCTTTCTACTTGATATTTCTTCAAGAGTGGTGTTTTGCAAATAAGTTATGAGAAATATATTCAAAACATAAGATATAACATTGATAGCTTCAACCTAAAGAAATAAAGGAAGACTTTTAGATTATAGCATGCATCCTGCCATTATCATATTGAAGTTTTCTAATATATTAAATATAATATAGTATAAAACTCCAGCATGATAAATAATCATTCTGTATTTAGCATTAATACTAATAAAACATGAAACAAATAGCATCTCATGTTTCAATCCCATCTTAAACAATCAAATACTCAAATAAATAAAACAAACAAAGCTCAAATTAAAGAACAGTCTCAAGTTGAATCTAATTCATATTTTCCGAAGAAAAATATACCCAATTAAACAGAATTACATTTAAGTTAAACTCTGACTAACTGAAATGATAAAAATGAATTTCAGATTGCATTAAAAAATTCAAAAAATTGTAATACATACCAAAATTCAGGGTTTCCTTGGGGCCATAGCTTTTGTGCATATTGCTGAAACGATTCAGAAGCGAGTACTGATGGGATGCATATGGCCTCGCCAGATGAAAGACCAATGTTCTTGGAATACCCATCAAATGGAAGAAAAACGGCTCTTTCTTTTGCTTGGGGTGGAAGATTGAAGAGATCTCTAGAAACTGAATCCGCAGTGTTTAGAAGCTCCTCTTCCACTCCATGATTGACCACACGGAAAGCTCCCCATTGATGGCACGCTTCTTTCACTTGATTACACAACCTTTGAAGATCAGGATCGCCATCTTCCAGCTCTGATCGAAGAGCAGAAACATCAATTATTGGGAGCTCAGGCATAGTCACTGTGACAGATGAACGAATTGTTGATTTACTTGTATGTTCATTCACTTATTGGGGAATATTGTGTCAAAGAAAACAACAAGAGAAAGGAAACGTAAAGAGATAAAACTTGTGCTGGCCATTCATTGATTATGTACATATGTTTGGACACATCGTAAGCTTGTGCCGTCCCACTTGTTGGAGAAAGCTGTAGAAATACATAAGGTTTTATTATATTGTGTATAGATACCATAGTCATAGTCATATAGTCCAACGCACTTTATAAAGACAAACAAAAATTAACAGGGTTAGGGTTGGTTTTTTCTTTTTTAAATGTTTGTGTCTATCTATAAAATTATATTTGGATTTTTATCCAATATAAGTTTAGTCAATTATAGATATTTTTTAAATTGGAAGATTAGGAAAAGAAGCATAAATGATATAAGTTTTTACTTCAAAAATATTCATATGATAAGTTGAAAGTTACATCAAATTGATTTATCTTGAGATTTTTTGGATGAGGATATGAATGTTGATATTAAGTGACTTTATAAAATACAAAGTCAAGTTAATGAAAAGTCATATTTTTTTTAGATTAAAATTATAAAATTTTTTATTTTTAAAATATAAATCTAAAGTTTGTTGAGTGATTATTGAGCCATTACTATTAGTCTTATTTTAAAATAACTATTATAAATGGAACACTTCAACATAAAATCAGCTATATTAGAACAAAAGGCTGAGAACAAGTCAATTTAGAGATCAATATTGAGGATAGTAGACGTAAAATTATCTACAAACTTGAGTTGGGATTCCACTTTAGGGCTCACCAATATTACAAATTATATCTCATCTTTCTTTACAAACCTCTCTTTTGACCAATCATTAGGACACATTAGAACCCTAAAGTGTGTCCTATGTCCCTTGATGTGTTCTAAGGGGTATTAATATGTTCTAATGTGTTCTAATGAGTTACAATGCATCCTAAGGGGTCATAATGGGTCCTAAGGGATCCTATAACAACTTACGACCCATTATGATACATTAGGACCCCTTAGGACACACTAGTGTGTCCTACACCTCTTAATGTGTTCTAAGTAGTATTAATGAGTTCTATTGTGTCCTAATCAGTCCTAATGTTCCCTAAGGGGTTGTAATGGGTCCTAAGGGGTTGTAGGACCACTTTTATGTGAGAAGTATTGTTTAAAAGATGAATTGGCAAAATTTAAAAAGTCTAATTTGGAATTGATAGACAATTTTTTGAAAAAATGGAAAAGACAGGTGTGAATATTTATGTGAAATCGAGAATCTTGAGAAAGAATTGGAGAATGTTAAAAGGTAAAATGTGGAATTAAAGGAAAATTTAAATTTTTTTGATGAAATCAAGAAGGAGAATGAAGATTTGGGTAAGAAGTTCAAATTTTTAGAAAAAGCAAATAAAATTTTAAAATCAAAATCATTAGTTTATTATTTTAAGTGGTCCTACAACCTCTTAGGGAACATTAGGACCCATTTTTACATAATAGAACCCATTAATACTAGACTTAGAACACATTAAGAGGCATAGCACACACTAATGTGTCCTAAGGGGTCCTATTGTATCATAAGGGGTCATAATGGGTCCTAAGTTGTCCTTGGATCCCTTAGGACCCATTATGATCCCTTAGGATTCATTATAATTCATTAGGACACATTATAACCTATTAATACCCCTTAGAACACATCAAGGGGTGTAGGACACACTTTAGGGTTCTAATGTGTCCTAATGGGTCGTAAGGGGTTTTAATGGGTCCTAAGTGGTTCTATGTCCCATTAGGATCTCTTAGGACACATTAGGACTCGTTAGGACACATTAGAACCCATTTTGACCCCTTAGAATACATTATATGTCGTAGGACACACTAATGTGTCCTAAGGGGTCCTAACATATCATAAGGGGTCATAATGTGTCCTAAGATATCCTAGGACACCTTAGGACCCATTACAACCCCTTATTCTGTATTAGTACACACTAGGACACATTATAAGCCATTAATACCCCTTAGAACACATTAAGGGGCATAGGACACACTAATGGGTTCTAATGTGTCCTAATGTTCCCTAATGTGTCCTAATAAGTCTTAAGGGTTTTTAATAGGTACTAAGTGGTCTTATGAAACCTTAGGAACTATGACAACCCCTTAGGATCTATTAAGACCCATTAGGATGCATTGGGATCCATTAGGACCCTTTAGAGCACATTAATGGTCCTAGGAAACACTTTACGGTTTGAATGTATCCTAATGGGTCCTAATGTGTCCATAGGGATTGTAATGTATCCTAAGTGTTCCTACAAACCCTTACGACCCTTTAAGACCCCTTAGGTTCCACTAAGATCTATTAGGACACATTAGGACCCCTTAGAATACATTAATCATTGTAGGACACACTTTAGGGTTCTCTTGTGTCCTAATGGTCCTAATGTGTCCTATGGGATTTTAATGGGTCCTAAGTGGTCCTGCATACCCTTAGGACCCATTAGGACCCCTTACAATACATCAAGACACATTAGAACCCATTACAACCCCTTAGAATACATTATATGTCACATGACACACTAAAGTGTCCTAACGAGGCCTAATGTATCATAAGGTGTCATAATGAGTCCTAAGTGGTCGTAGGACCCCTTAGGATGGATTATGACCCATTAGGACCCATTGGAACCCATTAATACCCCTTAGAACACATAAAGGGGTGTAGAAAACACTAATAGGTTCTATTGTGTCCTAATATGTCCTAAGGGGTTCTAGTGTGTCCTAAGTGATCCTACAACCCCATAGGACCCATTAGGACCCCTTAAGACACATTAGAACACATAAGGACACATTAGAACCCATTAGGACCCCTTAGAACACAATAACCATCGTAGGACACATTGATGTGTCCTAAGGGGCTGCAATAGGTCCTAAGTGGTTGTAATTGGTTATAATATGTCCTATTGGGTTTTAGGTGGTCCTAATGTATCATAAGGGGTCATAATGGGTCATAAGGGTCCTAGTATCAATTAGGAATCCTTATGACCCCTTATGATACATTAGAACCACTTAGTACCCTAAAGTGTGTCCTACAAACTCTCTCTCTCTCTCTCTCTCTCTCTCTCTCTCCTCCCCCCTCTCTCTCCTAACATGGTTAAACATATATGTTAATTACCAAACTAACTATAGATTAAAAATACAATGTGTTATGATCATTAAATGATCATGCACAGGTCAAGGGCTTAAAGTTACAATCAATAGTCCATTGGAAATCATGTTGAAGACAATACGTTGATTCCTAAAATTTGGCTAAGCTTGAAATTTACTAAAAACCCTCAAAATCTAGAATCTTTATCTTAATTTCTATGAAGCTGAAACCACTCTCAAACATCCTAAAAGTATATACATAAAATGTAACTTAAGTATAAGTACTTATACTTAAATGTTACATTTTATGTATGGTCCTAGTGCTGAAGTTGGCCTTGCAAGGCTTGTTAGATTTTTATTGCCACATTTAGAAGGTTTTTTTACATGTTATTATTTCCACACAAGGTGCACACCAAATAGCTTGTATGCCCTATAGGGTGTGCGTGGTATTTGGCCTATACCCTTTTAACTACATTGGGATCCATCAATCCTAAGCCTTGTATTTTCCTTGGGCATCCAACCCAAAGGCTTGGAGTATTCAAATAGGTCTGAGATGTGTTTTCTAACAAACATACATAAAATTCATAGTTTTACCTGTGTACTCCTTGTGAGATTTTCATGTGGTTCAACAATGACAAAATTAAACAACATAATGTTATAGATCTCTCTATTAGCTATCTAACCATATAATTTATTTTGAATTCTGGTTATGTTGAACTTTTCATCTCTAATTTCTTTTGTAAGTATGTTCATTTTTTGTCAAAAACTAATGTGTAGTATTTGGGGCATAGATTTTGGCTTGTTCATCAAATTTTGAAATAAGTTATGTTTTTAGAAACTAGACACCAACCTATAGACTTTTAAAAAAAATAATTTTTGAATTTTTATTAGTTTTCAATGATTTCTAGGAGAAGCACACACAACTTTCAAGTGATCAAGATGTGTGTACTTAAAAAAATCATTAAAAAATAATACATTCATAAAAAAATTAGTAGAAAAATTTGGGATAAACTGCGTGGTGCTAGCTAACTTCTCACGGTAGGAATTAAAAATATTCAAAAAAAATAAATTTAGGGGGAGCACACTAGACGCTATGTTATGTTTTTTTCATAAAAAAATAGGACCACTTTTTGTGCTTGTCCTTTTTGAGGGCCTCAATCTCTACCATTTCCAAAATAAACTAGTAGCTTAGAAACTAGATTTAGAGTACTACAAATCTTGTTATTGTCACATCTTGGAATTTTGAGTCTAACTCTCTTCAATTTCTCATTGTAGTTCAAAGTTTGGTAATTTTAGAAAAAAGTGGTATCTTATAACCCCTTTTTGGTTCCCCATCTTTGTGCACTTACCCACATGCTGACTTAAAATTCTAGCGGATTGATCATACAACATGTAGAAATAAAGAGAGGACAATAAAATTCCACTCGTTTAAATGCAAGTGGATTAGGTGAGAGGGTCTTATAGTAAAGCATTCTAATTTGGGGTCTCTTAAAATCTATCTTCACTATTTACAATCACTCTCAATTTCATATAATTTCTTACTTGTCAAGTCCCCTACTTGAAATTTTTGGTTTTGAATCTACATAGTCAAAGATGATCCCATATCTACATACCTTTTTGCTAAGGTGTCCAAAATGGTCCCATAAAGAAGAAAAACCCATAGTTGTGCACTAATTCATGTTTATTGGTGTGATGATGTGACATCACATAATAGGTTGCTTTTCTAGATTGACTGATATCCTTTTGGGGATAAATATTGGCACGACTCACTTTTTGTGCTCCACTGAAGGGCTAATTGTGTCCAACTACCATCTCCACTATTAGACCCTACTCCACTTTGATCTCGTCTCCTATAATCACTCAATATTTTGTCTATCAAATATGAATATCAATCCTCTTCTTGTTATGATGTTAGTGGTTGTCTACTCTCCTATAAGAATGTTCTTCATTAAATTTGATAGAAAATAATCACACTTTCTTCAAATGAGAGGCTAGGATGTCCTTTCAACAATCTTGAATAACTACTACTATAAAATCTTCCACTCGAGGACCAAGAGAATAAAATATTAGTTGGTCAAATGCAAATTGTGGATTAATCATACACTATTTTATAGATAGCTTCATTATTACTTGGACCTTCATGAATTCATGACATATGAAAGTAGACTAACAATTATAGGAATGCTTTCAATTTTATGAATATTTTTGATGGAATTGTGATTCTCTCTTTTGAGTGTTTGAGGAAATTAAAAACATTATAGAGTTTTCAACTAATCCTTGTATATTTTCATATCTTAAATAAGTCATAATAAATTATTTCTATCATATAATTTATGTTGAAGTGGAATTTAGACAATATTTGCAACCATCTCTGCATTACTTTGGGTCATCTAGGTTTAACACTTTCTTAGTTGATAGTGAAAAAAAACAACATGTCAAACATTTGATATATCATATTCTATCTCCCAAATTAGGAGATTTTTAGCAAACTCATCAAGTAGGGACATTTCTTCTCCATTTTTAGATCATCTTTACATTGCTTTGTAACTTTTCTTTCAATCTAATTAGCCAAATTTCATATAATTTTGTTTTGTAACTTTTCTTTGAATCTAATTGAAATATATGAGAACAAGTTTATTTAGTTTTGGTTAAGGTTGATAGTTCTTGATTTAATATTCTTTGAATGATTAATTTAACTTGTGACAAATGTTTTAATTTCTAAATAAGACTTCTAATTTAAAATTAATATTGAAAATTGTAATTATTAATAATCGCTATAGAATACTAGCTTGATATAAGTTCTTAAATCAAATTATACCACTTTATGCTACCAATTTAAAAAAACAATCAAAATCAATCATCTTTTATGTACCTAACTAGAAATTTAATCTATAGTTTGATGTAAATCCATAAACCAGATTATTCCACTCTATACAACCATGATTATAAACAATTGTCAATGTTTAAAAACAAATAGTTCAAAAATCTATATGTAAAGAAAGTCAAGAGTTTTGATAAAAATAAATTATATTAATTCTATCTACAGAATTGTGACATCCAATAAAAGTATTAATTAGGAAATCTACATATAGAAAAAAGTCAATGGCTTTGATAGAAGTAAGTTCAATTGGGAGGAGCCGAAAAAAACTCAAAATAAGGATTTAAATCATAATATTTCTTTCACCCATCAATGGCTGCTTTTTATACTTACCATTAGATATTGTATATTTCCTTCAGCTATCTGTTTGATAACTCTAATTCTTTATAATCAACCTCAATTCAATATTTGGAAAAAAAAACTGATTTACTAGTGAAAGTGCAGATTCGTTAAACGATTTAGAGATTGGTTTATCAGTAGAGGGTCCAATCTCAATATATCAAACAAGTCTCTCATAATTCATGTTGAATGGCCACGACAGTTAATTAATGATGCCCCACCTTCGTTCCCTTCATATAATTTCACTATGACTGCAGCTTGGCAAGACAATGGCACATAGATGTTAATGTCTGTATAAATTTAGGAAATTAACCTATTAATAATTGTAGCAAGTTTAAATATTTAGTTTCAATTGGTGCATGAATAAGCGTCATTTATGTGGCCAAAAATAATAATAAACAAATAATTGTTTGTGAAAATTCTATTGCAGCTAGTTGATTATTAATCTTCATAACTTATGTTGGCACCTCAATTTTCAAGCATAAATTTTGCATCTTTTACAAATTGAGATATTTGTCAATTATTTTCAAATTGAGAAAATTAGCTGCAAAAAACCCTAAAAGACCTTACAGATTTACCAGAGTTTTCATTAAAATCCAAGAAGCCCTAATTCAAAACCATGCTTGCAAAAAACCCTAAGTGTCTATGCTTTTAAAGAAAAACCCTAGGTCGCTCTTTATGTTTCTATTTGAGCGTTACCTTTTAGAAAGTCACTTAAGTTCCTAGAAGCGCACATTTTTTAATTCCATCATTAGGCGGGGTCGTGTTCCTAATATTTCTTTTTACCTAGGCCCCTTTTTATTTTCCTAAGTCTAAAGCCCCGGTAATTTTATTAATTTCCCTAAGGTCCTTAATACTTTACTCCCTAAGGTTTCCGCGTTAAAGATAAGTTTTGAATCTTACCTTTGATCCAACGGTTGTCGCAAGACCGCAAGGAATCTTTTCATTCCTTGCGATCATGCGACAGTCATTGATCTTACTCTATTACATGGCATTTAAAATGGGTGGGTCCGCTGCCAGGCGTACACAAGTGTTTGTTCCTTATTGGCTGCGGTAATTGATGATGTGGATCCTGCCAAGTGGGGCCAGTTATTTAAAAGATTAGCAGCGTAAGCAAAATCTAATGGTTCTCATGTGTTCGCAAGGAATCTTTTCAGCTCTTGCGATCATGCGACAACTGTTGATCTAGAATCAAGAACACGATGCCTTACTTTATGTCTAGTCATAAAAGGGGAATTAATATTGACTGTTAGATGCAGGATCTAATGGTGGCAATAAATCTAGACTGTCAAGTGGGTCCTGAATGATGTGATTATAAGTTTACCGCTGATGCATCTTGATCAAACGGTTGTCATATGTTCACAAAGAATCTTTTCAATCCTTGTGATCATGCGACAACTATTAGATTATGCTTTGAAGAAAATTGACGGTCCAAATTCAAATTTGAAGCAGAATTGGTGCAAACATAAGTTTTCCCGTTGTTTGGTGATAGTTCGATTTCTCAGAGAAGTAATGGCCAGATCGTGTGGAGTAAATTGCTGAAAGATTGTCTTTGATTGGTGATATATTGTACATTCACGCATTCTCAAAAGCATAAAGAGATAGAATTTGCAGAAGCTTGGGCGACAAAATTTGCAGAGCTGGTTGTCGTCTCTTGAAAAGTTTTAAAGGTTGGTTGATATCTGTGCAATTCTTGTTCCTGTTAGTATCTTCATAATTCTGTTGTAAATTATCTTTCATAAACTATAAAGAAATACAAACCCTAGAATGGTGCCAAGAAAGGAGTTGACTAGTAAAGTTGAGTACAGTGAGAGAGTTTTACATGAGGACCTGTTAGAATTACTAGATCACTTGACAACTGATATAGTGAAAGCCAAGCAACTAATACCGAAAAACCCTAGGGTAAAAATAGTAGACAGTTTGTATGATAAGGGTAATTATATAAGAGATGCCAAAATTGGCACAATTAATGCAAGTGGCACCTCTGATATCACTGGTCTAGGGTTATTCAAAGTACGGTTTAGCCAGAGAAATGCCCCTCCTCCTACTAGAAATGTATGGCAGTTTGACCTGGGAAAATTCGTTGTACCCAGTGTTTTCATGGATGCAGATTTAATAACTTAAATTGCAAAAAGCTATGACCCGATTACTAGGGTAATTAGGGATGCAAAGGGAAACCTATTGATAAACATTTCGGCTAAAGAAATCAGGAAGGTTTTTAGGCTAAGTGAACCCTCAAATGACCTAGAAAGAATTGATTTTGAAGAGTTGAGACAAGTATACAATGCTCAGAGAGATTACCTCAGGAGTGGTCCCTTGAAGGAGTTCTACAAAAAAATTGGAGGAATGATCACCATGGGACCAAGCACACAGGAGCCCTTTAAGGTAGAATATTTCAATTTAAGAGAAAGGGGTGTGTATTGGACATTGTGTCAAATTTTTGGGGAGGATGTTGAAGAGAAAATGTCGGTGCATCTAATGTACATGATGATCCAAATCCTACAATATCCTTTCCTATCAGTTACATTTGACTTTGCCCCTTTTATTTCTGACCTGATTCATAATGGATTAGTGGGACTCTAGAAGAGCAAAGTGGACAAACCTTTCTACTGGTACTCTTTCATGATGTATATGTTCCTGTTCAAAGGTGCTAGTTATTTTGAAAAGGAGATGGATTTGATGAAATAGAAGGATGGTGAGGATATGCGAATCTGGTTGTGGAACCTCTGCATGACATGGGATAGGGAGTAAAATAGTTTTATCAATTTTGATAGATGTTTTGCAGCTAGGCTCAGGCTTTTATTTGCCCATGAGAACCCAAGAATCCCAACAGCCTTGGCTGAACTTGTCAGGCCAAAATAGTTTACTAAGGGCCTCAAGATTGTGCACAATTGGGGGGATTTCATAGTTTACTCTATTTCTACTGTGATTAGACTATATGGTTTTAGAGGGACCCCTTTCATATTGCCATATCAAGTGCCCCTCAAGATTGGTGTTGTAGAATTCATAAGACAATTGAGGGAGATTCAGGAAAACACTCTCACAGGTAAAGCCAGATGAACTCTGTTCCCAAATGTTACAATAGCCCACTATTTTTTAATCACCAAAGGTGGATGGAATCATATGCATCAATTCCTGTCACCATATCATATGACTACCTTAGTTGCAAGGACAATAGACCTAGAGGGTTTTTACAATGACATGTTTAAGAAGAAGGTCAAATGCTCCTTCATAGATCACATTTTCAATTTACCTGAGGATATCATCAGAAATGTCCCTAATATACAAAAGCAAGAGTTCAGAAAGGAGAAGTGAGTGGTATACAAGAAGACAATGGACTTTGTCCAACAGTTTGACAAGGGATATGATCCCCTAAAAAAAATCACTCCTTTTGGGAAGAAAATAGACACTCTTATGAATCATTGTGAGGGTTTTTTCCAAACCCTAAATGAGAAAAAGGAAAAGGCTATGAAAGATGACCCAAATAAGGCTCAATCAATATTGAGCAAACCTGCATTTGCTAAAGTATTGCCCCTAGGCAAATACATGGTACAAAATAAAATTGGTTACAATGTGGTGGTACCAGGACTAGACAAGCATGAACAAGAAAAAAGAAAAGAGGATGTCCCTTCCATGTCACAACAAGTGGAAAAACATGATGAGGCTGTAGAGATTCCATACTCACCTCAGGATCAACTAGCTCAAGATATTCATGATTCCCCACCTCCCTCAAAGAAAAAAAAACTAGAAGAGAGGCCTGAACATGTTGAAGGGGATTACTCTCCATCCCAATCACCTATGAACATCATGGATTATCAAGAGGTCATAGAGAAAGTACAAAAATTAGGAGCTCTAGGTCAAATTTTTATGACCTATGAGGAGATAAATGAGGGGGTGCCAAAGCCACCAAAAGAACTTGAATTAGATTTAACAATGGGAGAGATGGAAGGTACAAAGCTGGACCCAATAATAAAATAGGCCTATGATGAGTTCTTAGCTAATGATGCCTTTGTAAAGGCTAGGGCCTTCATGCAATTTCTATGGAAGTTACACATGAGTCAGCTTCAAGAAAAATGTGAGAAGAGGTAGGAGGAGAATCCAGATAAGGATCTAAAGATCATAGAAAGTGAGGTAAGGAAGGAAATTCAGGAGTGCTTATCCTCCGAGAGTGGGACATAGCTGATGCAGTGGTCTTGGATGCTGTTAGAAAATAGACCACACCAATTCACAAGACCAAGAAGGAGGCAGAACAGGAAATTAAAGGGGTCACTTTTAGTGATGATCATCAAGCCTTGGTCATGTGGTCCTTAAATAAAAATGAAAATAGAAAAGGAAGGAATATCACTAAGGGTGATCTTACAGGTAGCCTTATAGTCAAAAGGGTCACTGACACTTCTTTAGTTGAGGCATCAGGGATGGTGATAGCAACATACCAACTTACAACAAAGGTGGTAGAGAAAGAAGCCAAGGAGAAAGAGGAGCTTGCACTAAGGCTGGAAACAGTGCTAAAAGCTTGTGGGGAGTTGAAATAGGGGATATATTGAAAGGATATATTAATTGTAGACTTGAAGAAGAAATTGGGTTTACAGGGCCCAATTCAAGCATCACAATAATTGCAAATTTCTTCTTCCCCCATTGTACCTTCCTCTTCAAGCCCTATTATTGAGTACCCCCACTCCCCTTTACCCCCTTCCATGGGAGATAAAGACATAGAACAGAGAGAGAAGAAAAGATATGAAAAAAGGGTAAGAGATATAGTTCTACATTTTATTGCTAATGTAAAACCTAAAGAAACTTACAGAATGGGTAAGCAATTGTCTGACATCTTGGTTTCTTTTAGGAAAGAAAAGGCCACTATTAACCCAATTTTGGATAGGTGGGTTGTTAGGGAAAATAAATTAAAGTCTTTCTTTTCTACAATTAAGAGTCAGCATATTGTGGATGCACAATTGACAAATACATATAAGTTTGTTAAAGACCTAGTTGAGTTTGAAATCAAGAGGGACAATTTGAAGAGAAAGGCAGAGATCTTAAGGGCAAGATACTTCTAGGACAATTTTCAAATGTTTCCTAGTTTTATCAAGGTAGATGGAACTATAAAAGATAGGGAACAATGGTTAGAACAAATTGACAGTGAAGTATCAGCTAGAATAAATACTATTTTGAATATAGGAGACAATACTCCTTTTGTACAATTAATTAAAATATTGCAGGATGTCAAAATACATTTCACCAATGTAAGGAATGAGGTACACCAGGTAGTTATGGATTGGTTCAGATTGTTACCTAAAAGGGATGATGTTCTGGCTTTTCATTGGCCAAGTGAAGATATTTATGCATCTTGGGAAACAACATATCCTTCAGAGATTACCAAAGAAGAAGAAACATCTGCTGAGGAAGCAACAAATGGCAGTGCCTCAACTCCTTAAAAGAAAAAAAAATAGTGCAAAGAACCTCAAAAGCAAGCCCGGATGCTACACCTGGTAGAAGTTGAACTGCCCTTGGGAATTGTTGCAAGATTTTGGCACTCATATCTAAAGCCACTTTGTAAAATTGTAACAAGAAGGTGTTATATTTACTTTCTTTGTCTTATATGGTGGACACATTTTTGTCTTTTCTAAGAAAGATCCAAAGCTTGTATGCAATCCTTATTTCTATAAAGGGATTACCAAGATCATTTTGTAAGGACTGAAACTTGGACATTCTTACTGACAAGTTTTGAGTCTAGGATATTGTAGACTGTATTAGGCAAATTTTTGTAAAGAGCAATATTGCTAGTTCAAGTTAAATATCCAGATAGTTTGCATTTTAAAACACTTTGTGTATACATGATGATATATCATATTGAATAATGTCTAGGGTTTATATCTCTCCTTTGTGTATTTCTCCTTGAGTTATGAATTGTCAAAATTCATTGCATGGATACTTTCTGTGTATGTGTTAATATTCTTCAACTCTGATCTAGGATCAAATTAAATAAGCTTTAGATATGGCACAAATTCTTTAATTTTTACATAAGGATATAAGTAAGTAGTGTGAATTTGGGATTCCTTTGATAAAATCCACCACAGGGTGATAGTATTTTTAAAGGACAAGGTCATCAAAGTTCAATATATTGGTTTATGTATCACATTTTTGTAGTGAAGGTGTTACCAAATGGATAAGGCACCAGCCAATAGTGGAGCTATTTTATAGAGATCAGTATTTGAGAAGGTTCTATTTTTATTCCTAATATTTTGATATAAATATGTTGAAATCCTTAAAAGTACAGTGATTTGCAAAGTTATATTCCACCTAATGATAATGGAGAATCAATAAATGAATGGTCATAATTTAGTATTTTCTTATCATTTATCTGTTGTTATTTAAATCTAGTCTATTATTGTTGAAGTAAGGCTTGTTGTTACTAAATTAGGAGTACCCTCCTTGGTTTTGCAAAGCTACAAGTGTAGAGGGTAGTCTTGTCCCTATAGTTGGTCCAATCATCATAGAATTCAATATTTGGATCTAACCCATTCTAAAACCCTATAGATGTATTGGTTGCTTTTAAAAGCATAAAGTCCAGTTTGAGGAACCAACAACTTAAATAAAGATTATTTAATTATCGAAAATTAATTGACAATAAATATTGAAAAATAACACAACTATAACTTCACAAATAAAATCATATATGAAAAATATGCAACACAAGGAACACGATATTTTTGGACGGTACTGCAAATGAGGAATTTATATTGAACTTTAGAAAATTAAGAGATACATAAACTGCTTTCTTCTTACTGAAAGAGCAATACTATTTGCTAACACTGTAAATTCATTTGCTATCACCTACTTCTCAAGAGTGTTCCCTCCAAATTCCCAATGACTCCTTTTATACTAATTGGGAAACTAATGATCATGATTTAATTTCAATCAATGGCTGACATGAATTAGACTTTAACAACCTATAACAAACTGGTTGCTAGATGTCCCTAAAGGAATCGAGCTAAATTAATTAACTAATTATTTTCACTCTAACCAAAGTCTCTAAAAAATAACTATTTACTACTTCTTGGGTCCAATGGATGAACAATTGTCCAAGCTACCAAAACTAACATTGTTTTTGATTTCTCGAAAAAATAGGTTTTATGATGACTTGAAACCCCTTAGAATTCTTACGAAAAAGAAATAGACATTAAGCCCACTAAACTAAAATAGGATTGGAAAGAAGCCCGCTAAACCTAGAACCAAAACAAAAAACCAAAAAACTGGAAACCAACAACAACACCCAGTAGCAGAAAACCTAGGACCAAACCAACACAGAAACAAGGGAACATCAACCTAGGCAAACTCCAGAAGAGTTTGACGCCTTCTTGATGGATGCATTAAAATCAGAAAACTCTAGGATCTTGTCATGGATCTTCTTCTTTTTAGTAGACCAAGTACACTTGCTAGGACTAGCATTGCTTGCATCATCCTTGTCATCTTCGATCTTCATAGTCGGAGACCCAACATCCAGCTCAGACTTGATGGTATTGAAGCACTCCATAGCTTAACTCATAAAAAGGTTATTATCCAACATGTGCTTCTTAAGAGTGTTCTCCAATTTATCCATTCTGTCTCGCATATCCTTCATGTTTTTCTCATCCTCTTTATCCTTACAGATTTCCATCCCCGCAGACCTAGTCTCTAGATTCCCTTAAAGAAGGTCAACTTTGGCAGAGAGGGAGTGAAATTTAAGATTGAGGCTTTTAATTTCCTGGAAAACCCATTTCATAAGGTGGAACAAATAGATTAACATCACCTTCATCATTTGGAGGACACCGAAAGGGGGATCAATCTTGTCATACATATCCTCTTTAAGGAGTTGCACGTTCCTTTCCTGTATGTCAACCATTTTCACAAAGGGAATGTTTCTAGAGATGGAAGGGTTATTACCCTTGTCATCAATCTCCAAAACAAGAATCTCATTATCCTCCTTCATATCTGACTATACCTCCATGACCACTTCAAGATTCAGGGAAATAGGCACATCATGTTCCTTAGAGCTAGCATAATTGACCAGAATGGGGACCTTCTAACCACCCACATCCACATCTTTATCCTTGGCTACAGGGTCATCAGATTTTTTCTTGGCTTAATCTTCCTTGTCCTCTTCCTCACTAGAATAACTAACTGATACCAATAGGGACTCTTTGCATTCCTCATCAGACAGGGAGTGGGGAGAACTTTCAGTGACCACATAACTAACATCACTCTCACCTTCAGAATCCATTTCCATGCCATCCTTCTTTACAAATTTTAATTTTTTGCCCGCTAACATCTCCTCTTTACTCTCACCCCCCTAATCCATTTACCTAAAGCCTTGGCAGAACTAGAGTCCCTAGGTGAGGGGAACCAAAACTAACATTTTTGTCTTTTGAATGAGGTTATAGTTATTGTTATTTTTTTCACAATGAAAAATATCAATGATTAGAATAGAAAGAAGTCACTAGATTCAACTGTAAATTATCAAAACTAAGCATATGTTGAGAAGTCGAGGTAGCCAACAATTTAGTAATGGTTTAATTATTATGTATGGATGTCATTTCATCTTGTTTAATCAGTTCATGCACAAGGTTAGAACTTCTTTTCCACTCTATCTTTTCCCTTTTCTGAATGTTCATCGCGAGCATTAAGGAACATAGAAAAAAAACCTTAGGAATTTGATTTTGTATAAGGGGTTGATTAGATACTTATTGCTAAACTTTTGAAAACCCTTGAACCTTCCATTCAAAAGGTTTAAGAGTAGATATTACTTTATTTCTTCAGGGGATGATGCAACAACTAATAATGAGGATTTTGATTGTTCCTTCTTTGAGGGCAATGATTCAAAAATTTATGTTGATTCTAACCTCACTTCCCTTAAGTGAGAAGGAAAAATCCATAAGTTTAGAAAGAAAAATATAAAGAAGAAGATAGATTCCCCTATTTTGGTCTCTACTAGTGGTGCTTCAAACTTAATTTTTCCCAACAAGGTGGGTACGGTGAGTCTTCATCTGGCATGAGTTATTAGGGAAGACTCTCTTAAATGTTTCCTATTTCTCAATTTTTATTATGAGAGTCCATTGGACCTTCTCGGTATTGCTAGGAATGCTCTTGTGGATTCTTTTGAGATAAACAAGTGGCTCTTTCATGAGATCAACCAAATTAACCTTAAATGTTTCTCCATTCAAAGTAAAATGGATAACATTTAGAATTAGGAGGCTCTCTAGGGTGAAAATGAGGGAAAAAATCTGGTCTCTTCCTTATAGAAAGTAGTTAAGGATGTTGAGATCATGAAGAATGACCATGAGTGAATAATTACAAGTTGGAGACCAAGATGAAAAGTATTGATAATAATCTCATTCCTTTGGTCTCTTTCAAATAAAAGGTGATTAAAGACAGTTCTATTAGCATCAAGATTTTCATGGAAAAGTATGATAAAATGTATCATAGTCAGAATTAGGTGAGCAATGTCAAAGTTGTTGATAAGGGGAAATAGATGCTTGTAGAGGACAAAAAAGGTCCAAGTACACATACATGAAAAAAATAAAATGAGGCATGTTGTTCACTCATCTCAAGACCTCCAATACATTAAGAAACTAATCTTTAATCCTTCTCAACTAGAAGCTAGGAAGCTATTGAGGTATTAAATAATTTGAATAAGTATTGGTCTTTTGGTTTCTTTTTCTATTTCTTGGTCGCTAGGCTATGCCTAGTTTTCTTATGATGGTTGCCTACCTATAAACTAACAATTTTTTATTGGAAACATGTTGTAAATAGGGTTTCAGGTCCCTTCAAAACATGTCGATCCTTAATAAAAATAAATCATTAATATTCAAGTAACAAGTTTGAATCTTTGGTTTCAAACATTCTAAGAATAAGGTTATGTGCCACAAGAAATCTCTATGTAGGGATTAAAATGTATCATTGGTCGTATTTTATAAATAATAAAAAATTAAAAAATAGTTGTATTATTATTTATTCTAATATTTAAATTAGTTAATAAATATAGTGACGAGGACATTCGAATCCTTGCATAGACAATTCAAATATTTTAAGATCTTAATAATTAAGGTCTTACAAATAGGATCATAGTTAGCATTGATTCCTTCATATATTAGAATGAAAGAAGTCATTAGATTCAAGCATAAAGTACCAATGCTATTTATATATTTTGAAAAGTCCTTAGCTAGAATCATGGTTGCTAAATATGATCAACTTAAGGCTTTTCTTTCTTATCACTTTTATTTTATGCTCATTTTCTTTTAGTTGGTACATTTTTCACCTTGGCCCTTTCCTCTTCTTTTATAGGTCACATGTTGGAGGATGACATGATTTATTTCTTAATATGGTATATATAGTTGATGTTCAAGTGCAAGTATCTTAATGGATCATGAGGGTATTGTGGAGATTTCATGTAGATAATGTTTTTATATGATGATGTACTTCATTTTCTATTAATTAGAAGAGAAGCACTTTATATATCAAGTATATATACTCTTACCAAAAGTCGGTATTGGATTGTTGTTTAACAATGTATCCACCCCTGACCACTACAAAAAGTACACAATAAATACATTAAGTTACAAAGCATTACAAAAAGATTTCACATTATGTAAATGCCAAAAGTATGAGAATATAGACCCTAGTAGTTCGAATTAAGCCTCTTTGTTATGTCTTTCTTTGATGATCTCCTTGACCCAAGCATTCCAACCTAAGGGCCCCTCATTCCACTTAAGAAATAATTTTTTTATCCTGAACATTGGATCAAGTAATGTTGTAGAAATCTACTTTGCATCTATAAGTGCTACACATGGATCTTCTACTACCAATGGCATCATAGTTTCTACAACCTCTTCTTATTCCCTATTAACATTCATTCTTTGTTCCCTCCTTTGAGCATGTAAGTGTTCCATGAAATTTTCTGACCCAATCTCAAATGGGGTGCGCTCCTCAGAGTGTCTTTCCTAAGTATGACCATGAGATATCTCTGAAGTGAACATTCTTACTATTCTATCCTAAAAGAACCTTTCAAATTCACCTTTGGAGATCCTCATTGTGATTTTAACTTTCCAAGAAACATCATGAAAGATGAGTCTCCTTAGAGATCTAGAAAGATCTTGAACAAAACCACTAAATATATCATTATTCCCAGCTTTCTAAAGTAGCCATAAAATCTCACTAGAGAGTGTAGTAAAAATAAACATTAGATTATTCCTTCAGATAATTGATCATACCCATAATAACCTCCCAAGGACTAATATTACTACCCATATTAAACTAAAAATATTCCAACCTTAGAAAAAATGCAATCAAAGAATATATAGTGAACTGTCTTAGGGAGTCTGCATAGGGAGCATAAATTAAGATCACCACCAAATTTAAAGATAGGTAGCTTGCATAATTTGAATAGAAGTAGGAACATTTTTATAGTACCATATTTGGTGCCATTATATATGTTATTGTTGATAGTGAATCTCATAACTCCTAGAAATAACTTGCAACCAAAACACCTATTACATCTAAAGAGAAAAATCCATTGATGCGTGAAATGAAAGGGGAAAGTAGTTGCTAGTCTAAACATGGACGCTAAAGATAAAACCCTCTCCCATCAATCATTTCATTATGGGAGATGATCACTCAACCCAACTTCAAATAAATTGAAGTAGTTAAGAGCCAACTAGAAAATAATTTGGAATGAAGTTTCGCCCTCTTTGAGCATTGATTGATTTGATGCAACAAGGACTAGGTCAAAGATATGAATTTGCACACTAATAATCATAAACAGAGAGTGTTTGATAAAATAGTACTAAATATAGATCTAGAAAGAAGAGTCAGAGAGGAGTTCACCACTAAAATTCATGCTCAAAATAGAAAGACTAATTTAGTTACAACATCATCCTAGTGATGTCAGAAAGTGATATAGCTCATGGATCCAAAACTAGGATGTTACTTTGATGCTTCCTTTGAAAAATATTATATAATATGTCAGACTAATTCTCTAATTATGGAATATGTCAATAATTGACAACGTCCCAATCATTTTTTCAAGATCTTATTCTTCTTGTCTTAGTCCACACTCTCTAGATTTGCAACACTTTACTCCTAGATCTAAAAACCTACACACAAAAGGTAGATAAATGATATTTGTGATGTATAGGGGCTTTTCTTAGGAAAGCCTTAAGGGTATTCCACACTCCCTACAATGATAATGTTTGAATTAATCCTCAAATATAAAGTAAATGTTGAATCACAATAATATACCTTCTTTAAGGAATTCTCCTTGTCTTGAAGCCTTCATGAAAGGTAGGAGATTATAAGAAGGGAGCTCATGTTTGTATTCACTCGTGTAGGAACATATGAGCTTGATCATAGATGCTATGTTTAAGACTTGAATTTTTCAATGCTAGATCTCCTCCTTCACTGCCTTGAAATAACTAAAATATTTTCTCAATTACTTGATGAGAGATTATTTCCTTGTAGTGTGTTGTTCAAGTGAGGGGGTGAGGCTTCCTTTTATAGTGAACCTCTATGAAATGTGTTGATAAATCCAAAGTAGGCTGACCATGGATAATTTTTTCTCGCTTACCAATTTTTTACTATTAATATTTTCATAATTGGGCACTTTTTGGTAGGACTATTACACCTAACACCATAGTCCAGTGAGACTAGGGCACTAGATTCACCTAATCTAATCCTGGAGTGCTAGAAGAGAAGTCGAGGGAAGAAAAAAACTATTATGCATGCAATGTTAGGTCTTGGATTGAGAAAGATCATTTAGACCAAGGGGAAAATAATTATGAGCACCAAAGTGAGGACTAAGTAAGCATGTAATTATATGAGGATACAATTTTCTATACGAATTTACTCCCCACTTTTGCAAGAATATGAAGTTATACTCATACTCTTAGTAAAGTATAGGAAAAAATCAAAAATATTTTCACCAATACACAAAAGAGATAAGAAAAAACCAAACTCCCAAGGACTTAGAATCTCATCTATATAAAATTACAAGACCAAATGAGTAATATGATCAATACATGTTACACACACATGGAACATACAAGAGGAAAGAAGAGAATGATACATGGCTTATTGAGCTAGTAAGATACTACTTAATATGAGCCATATGTGAAGAGAAGAGAAGAGTCATACGTTCCCAGCCTAACAAGGTTCTTCGTACTATTATTCATGTAAGAAACACAAGAGTCAAACCAATACATCCAAATTTCTTTATGCTTGTTGACTCGAGAGATAACAAAGAAAAACCTCTCTTTGCCATATACCCTCAAGAAAAATAAAGAGTAGAAAAAGTGGGTGTAGCTATAGAAGTTGATGGTGATTTATATTGAACCTTTGGTATTTGGTCTTTGGTTTTGTCATTAATGTCAACAAGGCTTGATGGTCAGATGTGTCAGATGATCAGATTGATGATAGTCAGAGGTCTCAGATAATGAAGTACATTTATGTCACATGGTTTATAGTGAATTATAATCCTAAATTTTCCTCTACATGGCTGAAAAATTACTATGGTGTTAAGTGTTAAAGTTGATATGATTAACACTTAATGTTACTAGTGTTGATTAAAATAGTTTTAAATCTATAATTACCCGATTTCAGTCTAATTAGATTTTCATATACTAAATGATAAAAAAACCCCAAACTATTATACCTTTATTGAAAGGTAACAGACAAATCTGAAATGGGTAGGAGTCAGGTTTTGGATAACACATGGTTGGAGAGAGAAAAGACATTTTGACCAAGAAAGCTCAATTTAGTTTTGACAGTTATAACTGTTATGGTCTAAAGTAGTTTTGGATGGTTCAAATGTGCTGTTAAAAAATGAAAACCTACATTTATAAGAAAGGGATTCATTTTTCTAAATGGAGGTACATATGGTTTTTTAGAAAAAGTGCAAGATTCGAGAGATAATTACAGTAGACCAGAAGGATAGTATGCAATCAACAAGACACAATTTTGAATGGTAATAATATTTCTTTCAAATTTGAAATGTGTTGAATGATTGATGATTGTAGGGTATGATCATAGATTGATTGATGGTTTATAATCTGATTTCTAGTGGTTTGAATCAGTCATTAATAAGATATTTTAATGGTGCATAAATATACAATTGAATTCTTAATGTTTTGAGGGGAAACTAGTTGTTTATTTCTCAAGAAGATTAATAATTTAGAGATCATTAATTCAACACATCTTCTTACATTCAAATTCATGATCATTTTATCAGATTAAGGGGTTCATATCAGATTGTAAGTTTCTTGTTTTGATAAAGAACACATGTAAAGGAAGACTTGTATTGATGTAAAAGAATCAGGAAGAGAGACAAGAAAATATGTATATCTTGCTTAATGTTTTCAACTAGAAGTAGAATTCTTGATTCGTGATTTGCATTGTAACATAGATGATATTCTAATTTTTTATTTCATTTATTCATTTTGGAAGTTGGTGCTTCAGGTGTAAGGGATTGGTGCTCCTTGAGATAGGTGTATCTAAAATAAGGTGTTGGTGCTTCCCAGAGTTGAAGCTCTAAAAGATTTTCCCAAGAGGCTAATAACGATCAGATTCAAAGTGGTTTTTTACTGTAAGGGGTTTTCCACTATAAATATTGTTTACTTTTTTCTTCTTTCATATCTTGTTCACATTTCATAATTATATGTTATAATTGTAAAAATTAAAAAGAACAAGTTTTTAAGTAACCACTAATTCACCCCCCTCTTAGTGGTGTTTGTATTCCAACAATTTCAACCCATAAGACAAGAATCCTCTACAAGAACACCACCTTTAAAAAAGAGAAATCAAACAAGAATAATTTTCTCAACACAACCTAAGAATTATGTAATGAATGCAAAAAATTAATTGGGATTATACAAAATGATATTGAATGACATGACTTACAATGCATATATAAATTACTTTCATAGAAAGCCATAGCCCTAAAAATAGAGAAAAGATAACTAGAGATAGAAAAACAAATTAGAGCATGTACATACCATTCTCTAAGTATGGTTGAGGGATGAATTCATACAAATAAGGCAAAACTATAACCAGCTGAGATGTTTTAGAATGCCATGTTGGCAAGACTCAAATTGTCCTTTGCTAGTCTACTTATAGAAGGATGAACATAAAAAATTATAATACCTCCTCAAATGAAATGATTAGACACCAAAAACCTCTCTCTATATAAATAAGATCAAATAAATCCCTCTCAAACAAATAGATCCATTCTAGGTGCCAAAATGTGCAAGTAATTGACCAGATAGAGAAAAAACAAAAATATGAATAAAATGTACCTTGGGAAAAATATAAAAAAGTGCATGTATAGATTTGAAGAGCTCTAATACCATATAGGAGATAATATTTAGATTTGATACCATGTATAATTTAATGACGACTTGAACCCACAAGCTAATAATCCTCTGCAAGAATACCATTTGTCATAGAGAGACATCAAGAAAGAACAATTTTCTCAACACACCATGATAATTATGTTTAGATTGTACAAAATGAATTGAGATTATGAAATTGCAATGAACGCCATGAATTACAATGCATAGATGAATTGGTTTTTATAGAAATCAATAGCCCAAAAAATAGATAAAAGCTAACTAGAGCTAGAAAATCAAACTAGAGCCCAACTAGACTAAACTAGGATAAATTAGGTTCAACTAAAGATCAAATAAGTGAACTTAAGCTAATCATGCAAAAAATTATGAAATATAACAATAAATTATGTGCATGCTACAAAAAATAGGTGTATGAGTAACATATATGCATGCTCTAACAATAGCTTTATGGACTAAAGAAATTGCAAAGTAAAGCCTCAACTTGCAAAGTAGTATGAAAAATCAATTAAAAAATCATGGCGTGTTATCAAAGTGTACAAACCAAACGTTTTAGTGTATGCACAAAGTGAAAACATTGAGTGGAGTGTATGCCTCAATGTTAAACTAATTGCATATGTCTTATTGAGAACACTTTATTTAAGGTAACATACATCGGTGTTGACTTGGTAGTCAGAACCTCCTTTGAGATTTGTGATATGGCTTAACTGCCTCCTGTGGGCCGGGTTAAATATGACATTTGTATCAGTCATTGATAGTTTGAGCTTTTGGTGCAATGAAAAATGATTCCAACAATTGGTGTCAGAGCCTTGGGTCATAGTTTCAAGTCTCCCTTTAGTGAGTGCTGAAGGCTTAGTCGGTTCTGAGGGGGAGATTACTGACTTTGTTGTCAATACCTCCTTGGATATTTGTGACATGGATTCATCACCACCTGTGGGTTGGGTTAAATATGACATTTTTATCGGGCATTGATAGTTCAATCTTTTGTTGCAATGACAAATGATTACAACAATAAGTCCAAAAGGAAAACACATTGAAACAAAGGAATGTCCCTAGAACTAGCAAAATCAAAGATAAATTGTGAAAAAAATAAAGAACAACACATAAGGGATCCACTATCTTGGGTTAGTATGTGTTGGAACATGTTTGTCATTGCACCAAATGATTGACCCATTAATACCCAATAAAAATACTAGAGATAAACAAATCCACATGAGGTGGTTAATACATGGCCTAAATCCAAAGGGGGGTGTTAGTGATTATTCCAAAAATCCTCCCCTTAGTGGCACTTGAGGGGATTCAAACTCTCGACCTGACCCTGATACTATTTGTTGTAACATGTTTACCATTGCACTAAAAGATTAACTTTCCAAAACCTGATACAAACACCAGAGATAAACAAATCTATGTGAGGTGGTTAGTTCATGTCCTAAATCTCAAGGGGGAAATTAACAATTAGTCTAGCAATATGTACATCTACTAAGTCATGGATATCAAGTATGATTGCATGAATTGACCTCATCCCTCAAAGGTAGTGGAACTAAAAGTACAAAGGAAGAAGGGCACATAAGAAGAACACCACAAGTATTTTTGGGTAAACATGGAAGAGACCAAAAAAGATAAGATATCTCAATGCTTTGTATCATCCCCAACTAAAAAACATAAAAAAATATTTAAAACATAACATGCATACAACATATAGAAGAATGATGAAATAAATAGAGAAATATCACAAGGTTGGTCCCTTTGTTATCTTGTAGAAAGAAGGATCATCCAAAGAAAGATTTAAAAAAAAAAAATTCCAAGCATCATGACATGAGGAACACATTACATAAAAGAAAACACACAAAATACTCTACTACATGAGTGAGCTAGTTTAGCAAATCATCCACCTCCCAATCTTGCTAAAATCCCTTTTGAAAAGGTTGACAAGATGATAGAGAAACACCAATAATAGTAGTAGATAGAGCTATCACAAGTGGGAAAAAAGGACCATGCTCTAAGGATGAATTAGTATGTGTGTCACTTGTAGCTAGGTTCAAATATTTTGAGAAGATTGAAGATAACTCATGATTAATCTCAAAAAATGCATACAAGTCATCAAAATCATTAATATCAAGATTATTATCATCAATATCCAAATTAATTACAATAGGAGATCTTACACATTATGGAGATAAAAAAATAATCATAATGAATAGACAATTTCAATCTTTGACAAGGAGGATCAAGATGAGACTCCTCCATAGGTTTAGGTGAGGGTATGGAAAAGGGAACAAAGACAACATTTGATGGCTTGGGAGAGGAAAAACTTTGGAAATAAACCTCATGAGCCTTAGCATGACGTCTTCATTGATATTATCTTGCATTGAAATTTCTTTTATTATGAATTAAACCTTGCATGGATGAAGGTCTGGTTTCACTCAACAATAATTACTTTTCTTCTTTTTCTTTAGGAACAAAAGGAGGAAAAAAGGAAACCACACTAGGTTGAGAGATGAAGGGTGTTGGAAAATTTTCTCTATATCATTTAGGAGGAGGAACAAAGGAATAAATGAGAGGTATAATAGGAATAAGAAGAAGTTCAAGTCTAGGATGTGGAGGTGGGACAACTATATCTATATCCATGGATGAGGAAGAAGTTAAAGGGCTTCCTAAGGAAAAATAAAAGATCTTATTGGATTTGAATGTTTGACAGGATAAGAAAAGGATGTCCTCACATGGTCTCAAATGTTGGGGTTTTCTAGGCCAAAAGTAATGAAGTGTAAAGTTTCCATGATTTGTTAAGGGTTTAAAAATCCTACGGTTGATTAATGTAACTTTCTCATTGTAGGGAAACTTCAAAAAGTTGTGAAGGGTGGAAGGAATAAAAAATTGATATTGTTTGAACCAAGGATGTCCTAATTTCACAGGATATTGGTTTTAGGTAGGGACAACAAAAAATTTAACATCTAAGGAATTGAAACCAACTTCAATGAGAGAGGTGATGGAACCAATAATGGGACAAGTGAAACCATTATGCACCTTAATCACAAAATCAGATTTATCATATGTATCGTAATGAAATTGCTATGTATAGAGATTTTCTTAAGTAAGAATGTTCACTGTGCATACTAGATATTCAATGCGAATTCCTCAAGAGAGATTATCTGTAATCTTCATAGTAATGTATGATAGTCCATCAAGTACATTAATGATATCCCCTAAGCCAAAGGCAATACAAGGTTCACACTTCGGCTTAATTTTCTCAATAACATTCATAAATTTGTTGGCTTCATGAGGTATATTATATAAAAAAATGAAACTTGAATCATTATGCTCAATACCATTGATAGAATGAGAAGGTAAGGAATTAGTGAATATTTTCAAATTTTTATTAGCAGGTGTCACAATTTTATTTCTTTTATCATTCACATCATCCAACACTATAGCATTAGAATCATTTAGGTCTTGGAATCTCATGTTTCAAATAGATACATTTCTAAGTATCATGGATAGGTTGACAATGGAATTGATAAAATCCTTTTTGATCAAAATAATGTGGGAAAGGCTTGGAGGTGTCTATGTGATAGACAAGAGGAATACTCAACATATTATTATTGATCGATCAAAGTATGATAGCATTAAAAGATTCTAAAAGAGGTGTGAAGTTGTGAGACACGAGTTGAAGAATCAGTTGGCATGTATAGTGGAAGGAGTGATGTCAACATATTATATTCAAAGGGATAGGTAGTCCTAGAAATTCCAAAAAAAAATGACTTAATGAAGGAAATCATGGAATTGAGTGAAGAAGAGATCCTAGAAGTTGACATTTTGAGAGAAGAGGAATATGATTTCATACAAAGTATCTTCAATAAGTTGGAATTAAAATTTTCCATTATAGAGAAATACAAGACTAAAATGATAAAGTACCACTATCTCATATTGGATAAACACTAGGCCTATGAAAACTTTATAACTTTCAAATTGGGTGGTCATCTTTGAAAAATAGGCTTGGGAAGACTAGAAAGTATGGAAATGGTACTTTCTTAGTGGGACAAGTTGGTGGAAGAGAGGTTCAACTCTAGTTGGAAATTTTATGAACAAGTGTTGAATTATTTCTTGGAGTTGATCTTAGTAGTTGAGAAAGATACCAAGGTAGTAACTACTTTGGATGATACTCTTTCCAATTTCAAGGAGACACTCAGGATTGCTAAGTTTAAAATCGAGTGGGTGGATGGACTTGAGGAGGAACCTTTGAATTATTTTTTGGAAAGTTATAGGAAATATAAAAGGAAGTCCAAGCAATTGTGTTCCCATTGAATTACAATTTCAAAAACTATTTATTCTTTCATTCAATTGTCTAAGTAAATAAGGAACAAAAGATCATTTAGTTAACTCCTAGTGATGACATGGAAACTACACATTTAGTTCTCAAGGTCCCTATCAACCTCACATCCAAGATAAAAATGAAATTGAAATTATTCCAACACATCAACAATTAATATTTTCCCTTCCTTGAATGGACAAGTCTAGACTTTAGTTTAGTGGAGTATCCTTTAATAAGATACGACATCAACTTCCAGTTCTAGTGCATTCCACCTTCTATCTCTTTTAGTTGGAGAGCTTACTCTCTTTCTTGGACTAGTGAACCCTTAATAATATGTCTAGTAACCTTTATATTAACTAAGCCTCATAAAATTTTGGGGATTTTGGGTAGGATTTAGTCCCTACTTTTGAGGAGGTTACCTCCTATAAATGTTAACTTTTAGGTCATTTTGAGGGTTAGAAAATTGATGATCTAAGGTCCTTAATCGTAGTATATTTTATTTTCTCTCAACATTTTAGTCTCTTAGACTAAATACTTTGTGAAGATTATCTTCTTGATACTAGTGATTTACATCCTATTCATCATTATTTCCTATTATGCATCCTATTAATGGAGCTTTTACCACTATCGCACCTCCTGAAACCTTCAAACTTTGTAATTACAAAAAAGAAAACCATACTTCTTCCATAATCAATACACACCATATAGACCATATATAACTATACAATTACCAACCCGTAGTATTGCTAAACAATAAAGAATTGGGCCACGCTCAAAGTGCATCTACACCCGTCCATATTGCTAAACACACAAATATACAAAATTGGGCCACACCCAAAGTGCGCCTACACCCACCCATGCCCTACCTGAGACCATATATTTTAACAAATTCTAAAAACATATTGATCAAACACAATAAAATAAAGAGAAACACACCTTCCCCAGCTTTAAGTTTTTTTCATCTTCGCCATTGGACCATTAAATGAGTAATCCTCTAGCTCAAATTTAACCTTCTTAGTGCCATTTTTCTCTAGATCCACTAACTCTATTGCTTGCTCCATCTCCTAGGTCCTTAGAAAGTATTTGAGGGAATCCCATCCAATTTGTACCTCATCTCGATACTCCTCTTTGTTACTTGTTGTATTCTAGACCACAAATGAGTGCAATGGGGGTTCCACATATCTAAACTTCTTTTAATTGCCACATTGAGAGAAAATAAAGGCCCCCAACTTTGCCATCGCCAAGGTTGGTTTCATCCAAAAGTACCATTCAAGATGAACTCACTCCTTCATCAACCACATTGTTTCCTCCTTAGTTCTTAACTCTAACACCCAAGCCATGAAGGACAAGACAATATCAATGTTCGACCTATAACAATGCTCCAAGCCCATGAATTCCTCACCCAAAATTATGTCAGAAATCTTCCATAAAAACAACTCATCCACTTAGAATATCCCTTTCAAATGTTTCTCTAAAATATGGATGAGGAAGCACAATTGTTGTTTCTGGGTAATGAAGGAGAAGTTTGCTTCCATATCTCCCTCCTCAAAGCCACATCTTACACTCCACACTTGTCAAGCATTGAAATCAATAATAAAGGATCTCATTTATGATGGAATTAAAAACTACATCACATGACCTCCACATACCACAACTTTCACATCACCTTATTCAACCATCCTTCAATGGAGTGGGCTCTAAATCCTTAAACCCAATATCTTAGAAATCCTCAAAATATCTCTCCAACATGATTTGGAAATATTGTCAAAACAGTGTTAGAGAGAGCATCCACCAACGTGTTACCAGCCCTTTTCACATGTGTCACTTTGAAATCTTCAAAGGTGGCTAAAAGAAGTTTGATTTTTTTAATAAATTTATTTAAATGCCATGCTAGCGCTTCACTCTAATGATTGAGTTGACTACGATTATCCAATCACCTTCCAAGTAGATTTGAGATACTAGTTTTTTTTTGGCCAAATAGATCACATTGAAAGTATCCCATGCCTTTGCTTCATTATTTGTTCCATTGATTGACCGCTTTTATCCAAAGGCTATGGGGTTTCCATGCCAGTCTCTTGTAGAAAAACCTATTTTGGATGGACTAGGATTTATTGAAGTACAATATCATTGAGGGGGGAAGGAGGGTGATTCAATGATATATCAATTTTAAAAGACCTATAATCAAACTTTCACAAATTTGAACATATAAAATGCAAGTCTCAGAATATTTCAACTATCGAGTTTTGCACTATGCATATAAATATATCAAGCTTGATTGAACTCAAAGAACACAAGCAAATCATAAAAATTGTAGACACCATAGAAAAAATCAAATGATGAAAGATACACAAGGCTAAATATTTGAGCTTGCAAATCAAGTAGATGATGTCTAATGAGAAATCATAACATTGTATTTTCATAAGTGGAAAATCCTCATAGGGATGAAAAACCACTTGGTAAAATGCCTCATTGGTTTAATAAAAAATGCCTCACTAGAAAAAAATATATAACAATTTTGAGATTAAATAGATAGAAGTATCATCTCTATTTCAATATGTATCATTTCTTCAATATCTCATGATCCTGGAGACTCTAGAGAAAAAATAATATGTATGCAACACTACAGGATGCTATGTTTTAAACAATGTAACCAAACTGTGTATTCATATCAATACAAAATATCCCCAAATATCTCTGTTCATAATATACAATAAAAAAAATCCTTTTTTCAAAAATAATTTCTTTAAAATTTAAATCTATCTAACAAAGACTATGTCCTAATCTAAAACAACAAAAAAAACCTTTTCAAATCCTTCACAAAAACCCATATTTCCAATTGATTTTAAAAACTGCTAAAATAACAGAAAAAACAAAGTTTCCAACTAACTTTAACAACTGCTAAAAGATCCCATCAAAATCTAAAAATTTGTTAGCCTTTGAAAGAACCAGTTAACTTCCAAGTCTATTTAAGAAAACCAATCATGATAACTATAGTATTAAGGTGTGAAATGAATGATAACATGTTACTCTTGCAACTGTCATTGTCCTGGTAACAACTTGCTAATGAAACAACCGTGCCCTAGCATATCGGATAGGTTTTGAAGATAAAAATAAACAAAATGAAAAAATCCCTTTGTAAATGCCTCCATAAAAAAACTTTTAAACAAAGATACTAATGCTCAAACATCTTCGATGCCCGAACTCACCTTAATGCCTTTGAAATGTATTCGATACTGAATATAGTTCCAAATGACAATGCTATTTTTCAATAATCATTATGAATATAATAAGTTGCACTCAAAGTCAAAATACATTTTTTTTTTGGATTAGTAAAGGCCGAAGCCAAGTTTTTGTATTATGTAGAAAGAAAGTATATAAAATCTAACATCTAGTAATCAAAATAATGTTCAAATATGGAGAATATATAATATGGAGCATAAACTCTCTCCATGAAATACTAGTATCAACCATGAAGAAAGAAAGCTGAAAGCTACTTATCCCTCCCAGTAATAGATGGTTTCAAGCGGTCAAAATTCAAACTGGGATCAACTTTATATCAGCACTGTCAGATCTTCATTCTTCTCTCGGGCATCGGCAAGATTAACTACAACAAGAACCTTAGTTACATTTGTGCTTGGTCGCACGATCGCAAGATACCATACTAACCTCTGCAATCATGCGACTGCAACCTCTTAACTGCGCAATGCCGATCACAACCCTTCTCAAAAGTCTTCGGCCACATCACCAGTCAACAACCAATTAGAAATAAGCACGTGAGTAGCACCGGCACTAGACCCACCTCACAACTCCGCAACAACGATGCCGCCACAGTTGTCGCATGGTCACATAGGCCGGGAAAATTCCATGCGATCACACGACAGCCGTTGGATCTAGAATCTTTCCCTTCTGAGACACTAGGCCCGCCTGCCAATCTGCCACCCTATTTCTCAGACCAACCAAAGACTACCACAACACCACCTTCCCTAACAGTAGGACCACTGCATCTATCCACCAACAGGCCCCATGCGACAGATATCAACCGGTCTCATGATCACATGTTAGAAATTTTTGACATGCGATCATGCGACAACCAATAAAATCACGCACCTTCGCTTCCTTTCTGACACTCGCCTGGTAATCTGCCACCCTGTTTCTCAGACCAACCAGAGACCGCCATAACACCACCTTCCCTGATAGCAAGACCACTGCATCTATCCACCAATGGGCCCCATGCGACAGATGTCAACCGGTCGCATGGTCGCATGTCAAAATTTTTTGACATGCGATCATGCGACAACCAATAAAATCACGCACCTTCGCTTCCTTTCTGATACCGGGACCACCCCAAAACCTTGTGCAGTCGGCACTGACACCCCTCCACCATGCACTGACATGACCAATGAGAGGACACCAGGGTGGTGTGACATTTCATCGGTCCCTTTGATCACTATCCCAACTGATAGCCAAGTGTACCATACTTTTCACTTACCACAACTACCTCGAGCCTTCCCTTCTGCCTTGTCGCATGATCGGAAGGCAGTTTTCCACTCTTGCGATCATGCAACTAGACCACATTTCTACGGCAACTACCCAGCTGTAGCATCTAATGAAGTTTTATTTTATTTTATTCCTTTCTCTCTGACGTTTCATCAAATCAGATTTTTTCTGGGTATTTCTAGAAGTTTCCCGGAGGTTGTATGTTTTTGAAAAAGGGCAAAAAGCTCTACAATGGTTTCCATCAATGACCGTACCGCCATCGAAGCTGAAGAGGGGATGACAGCTATCAAAAGTACTTGCTCTCTAATCACTATCCCAATCAATAGCCAAGTTTACCATTCTTTTCACTTACCACAACTACCCCGGGCCTTCCCTTCTACCTTGTTGCATGATCGCAAGGTAGTTTTTCCACTCTTGCAATCATGCGACTACACAATTCTACCGCAACTACCCAGCTACAACATTTAATGTCAAAATAGGGAGAGATCTTCTCCAGGGAGATCATCTAGAGGATATGTACTTTTCCTTTTGATTGATCAACCTTTTTTGAATCCAGCAAAAGCTTCGCCTCCCAACTTTGAAAGTGACTGAAAAGATGGATAAAACTACCCTGCAATACATTTTTCACTTGCTAGATTTGGAAGGAATCGAAATGATGAAGAAACCACCTACACATATAGCCTTGAGAGCCAATCCCTCTCTAACATATTTAACTCGAGAAGGTGATGGGACGTTTCTGAGAATGAGGATTAGTTTTTGAACATTTAACTTGTTCAAGTTGACAAACTCATATGTGCGATGTGATCAATTTTGAAGCTGTACTCTGCACAATACCCTTATCTGATTTGACTTGTGAGCCAGCCATTGGAGATCCATTTGACGTGTATACCATCTACTACCTTATTTGCCAGCTCATTTGCTTTACTATTACCTTCCCGGTAGATATGATTAGCCGTTGAAGATTCAAGATTTGAAATGAGGCTTAATATATTTTCCAAATAGGATTGAAGTTTCCAATTTGAAATAGACCCTGACCTTATTGAATTTATAATAATCATTTAGTCTCCTTCTATTTCAATTCTATTCATATTAAATTCTCTGGCTAGAACTAAGCCGTGATAAAGAGCTTTTATTTCTGCAACATTATTAGTATCTGGGTCTAATGGCTGTGGTAGTTGGGCTATAATTTGACCCTCAGCTGAATGAATGATGCAACCCACTCCAGAAGGGCCCAGATTTCCTCTTGAAGCCCCATCAAAGTTTAATTTAACCCATCCCAGAGAAGGAGATTTCCAAACACATGTTAATCTGTGAAGAGAACTCCCCTTACAGCCTCTACCAATAATGGAAGGCATTTTTCAACACATGTTAATCTGTCAAAATACATTTTTATTAACACACATCATACCATATTATCTTATGTGCATACAATGGTTATGGAATTGTATCAAACCATTTTCACATATATTGTGTCAAGATCAAACTGTCATAAATTTTTTAAAAATCAAATGGTCTTATGCCATTAATTTCACAAATTGGTCATTGATCAAGTAATTATCCTTGTGTAGCACAAGTTATCATTAGCAACTTATCACTCGATACTTATAAACCTTGTATGCAAAAGATTATTAATAACTTATAAATCTTGTATGCAGTAAGATGTTAATAGATTATCAAAAAAACATTGTTATGATATTAATTCCTTATTAAAGACAAATACATATAAGGCATTAATATATAATGTATAACAAGATACATAATGTATTGAAAATAACAATAATGCATATCAAGCGTGTATGCAACAAGGATTATAATGTTCAAATTATATCATATTGTATAACAAGAAAAATATGTGAAAGAGATTGTCCAATCTATATACTTGTCCACCTCCTATCCACTGAAGTATACCATAAGCCAATGGTGTATTAATATGTCATAAATTTGGAATGATGATCAAAACCAACCAAATGTAACACTGAGTATCATTGGAAATTAAATATACCTATTTAACTGTATCACTGTGAATAAAGCTCTTATCATTGTGAATATACATGTTCAAATGTGTTATCACACCTGTTCAAATGTATCAACAAAACTATTAACCTATATCAAGATCATCAATATTTAACCAATGTTGTGTGTTCATCATCAAGTGTCTTTTGGCATCAATGAAAAAATACAATGCTATCAATATGATCCTCTGATACCAAGAGGCTTGCGTATTTGTCATTAAGTGAAACAAACTCCTCCCTTGTCCTTGATGGCAAAACAAAAATCTCTCTCACTCCTTTTGCATTAAAAAAAGGATAGAAAAAGTTGTGGAATGCCTCAAATAGATATTGCAAGAGCATGCAGAAAGCACCAAGAAAATATAGAACCCCTTATAACTATAACGACATTGAACTGTTAGATTAAGCCAAGTATATTTTCATCAATGCCACGAAGGGAAACAATTAAAACTTGCACCAAAGAACCACTGAAAAATAGAGATCTAAACCATGATAAAAAAAAATCAAAATTTTATGAGAAGATCAATAGTATTCCAACCATAGTATAACCATGGTGTACGATAACACGAAGAATATCCTATGCCAGGGATATAGTATAAACTTCAAATATCCCCCTAAACCTGTGCTGTTTTGTTTATCAATACTAACCATCTTTCCAACCTATACTTATTGTGATCCAAATATGTTAAAAAATGCATCAAACTCAATGCTCAAACCACTGTATTCTTTGTATGGAATGAATCGTGCTATAGCAGTCAAATATCATATCAATTCTCAAAACAACTATGACAAAAAGATTATCTCAACATTACAAAGGCATAAAATACTGAAAGTTAAAACTTACAAAATCAACTCCATTTCCAATCCTATATGCTATAACACAAACACATTTATGAAACTAGATTGATGAATGTCTCCAAATATTAGACTTCTCTGTCACTGTGAATGATCTAACTGAAATGGCGGCTAAGAAATCATGAGAGACTTTTTTTGTATAATAAGATAAATCTCAAATCTCCATATCCATGATACTTTTTATTTGCATATACTAAAATTATCACCTCATGACAAGCCTAATCTTGATCCAAACTATCATAATACTATGCCTCGTAACCTTTCCTGATGGATATAGTGATTTCTTCTTGACTCTTAAAAAATGATGATGGTCTATGACCCTCTACTCCAAGAAACCCTTCTTATAAGTTTGTATGCCATCACTGTCTCAGGCATGTCCATTTATACTTAGTGATCTGCACTTGAAATATCGATCACTGCATCCTTCTTCATGACAGTGATGTATTTTTGTTAATGAAAAGATTCAACTCTAAAACCCAAAGAACATTTCTTGAAGAAATTAGTAAATACTCTCTATTCTATGCATTAAATACAAATCTCCGTTGAAAATATAAAGACTACTCTATCATAATGAAATGAGATATCAATCTCAAAACAAGTCATCTCCAAAGAGTGAGAGAACACCGAACTGCGATAAAATGATCATTCTTTGGATTTCCAACTCTTGTCAATGCAATATGAGATAAACAGTTCAATACTAGATTCATAAATATAATGAAGGTAAGTTTGCTCCATGATACTAGATTCCTGGTAGAAGTCCTTAAATAACATCAAGATGTCAACTCAATACTAAGTAGTAGAATATGTACTATGAATTTGTGAAAGCAACAACCACTGATCTCTTTGAATACTATCTCCTGTGACGAACTCTTAACATGATGTCTTCTCTCAATAATATATTTTCTTAGGGACACCTCTTCTCATGAAAACCTAGCAACCATCTTTAGGTTTCACAACTTTGAGGTACATATTTGCACAAATATTGCTCTTATCTTTTTAATCAGTCTTAAACTGATATTAATTCCTCAATAGTACTGACAATCATTTTCAACAATAAGGACTGTTAAAAGAAAATTTATTCAATTGAAGATCACTTAAACCAAACAAGAATAATACTGCTTCAACCAAAATCATTAGGATATCCACAAGAAGGATTACAATATAAATGCACAACCTCCATACAAATGCAATTATAGTCATCTTGACTACAAGATTGTCAACATAATGAATGGTCTTAATTGAGACTTGTAACTCTTAGATCATTTGAACTTTTAAAAACATATTTATATTCAAAGAAATAAATCCAAATAATACTACATAAAAAATGTGTGAGTCATGTACAATACATAATACTGTTTCATTGATCCAAACTTATTTATTGACGTTCCAAACTTGCACCGTCAATGCAAACACTCAAGTTCAAGTTCATGGATACTATATTGCAGAATAGACATAACACAAAATTGAATGATATCATAGTCATAGAGAATTCATAGAATTAGCAGACTCATAGACATGAAATGCAACATTCAACATCTAGAGCTATGATTTCCTTGTCTCTTGTCCCATTATCATAAAACACTTCTCTTGACTCCTTGATATTTAAGACTTCTTACTTTTTCATGGCTATATTCACTTGAAAAATACATTTACATTATTATGGATTGTAACTCTTGAACTAGATATCCTCTTTTCATCTCCTTCTGACTTTTAAATAATCAAAATTTTATTCAAAATGAATCAACTTTATGGTCAAAAAAATCTTTGAGATCAAAGACAATCGCTAAACTGTCATGAGAAGCATGCAATTAAGAAGTGAAGAATCAATATATTATGGAAGGAATGGAGACTCATTAAACATTGTCATAATCGAGCACTCGATCACTAGTTATTGAATATTAAGAAGAACAATAGACCATCTACAAAGCTATTATCTTGCATCAAGGATATTCACAACCAAAATTTTTACACTATAGAGCCAAAAGAAGAAAAGCGAAAGCACTGCCACCACCAAATAGATTTATAACTATGGGGTTTGAATATTAAAACTCTAAACATCTCCCCCTAACTCTATTCTAATTTTATGGATTTATAGAAGTATCTTGTGCGACATGCACAAGATTAGATTATTTCTCCTCTTTTTCTTTCTTTCTTCTCCAAATTCTCTTAAATTCTTTTCGCAATTGAACCATCAATTTCTTGTTATAACTAGGTGTTTCATATTACCTTTTCTAAAGTCATATGCTTTTTGTCTAGGATTGTCACAATTATAACATATGACTTGATGATTAACATGAGGAACATAGGAGTTTCTTGACAATCCAAATTCTTTTTAACCTTTATATCTTCCAAGCATCCAGTAGTCTTTTTCCATGTGACCAAACTTATTATAGTTATAGAACATAACATTATAATTCTAATTTAACATTCCATGATAATTGCAATAACTAACTTTATGACCATATTTATGAAAAACATAACAATAACCATAAATTGAGAATAGTTGTACCTCATTGAATGATATTATCTAGTAGATGTAGATCCTGTGAACTAGTTGTTTCCACTTCTTTTGATGTCTTTAGTCTTAAGGGCAATAGCTGAATAGCTTAAATCAATTTTCTTCCTTGGAATATTTTTGACCTTAAAACTCCGTTCTTTCCCATTAGAAGATACAAAAAATGTTTCATTATTTTTTACTCTTTTCGACTCAAATATTTTCCCTATCTCATATCCTAAATAAAAATGATCCCTGTGACTTTTCTGACTACTCAACATGTTATCTAATGTATTTGTATTTCTCTTGATGTTTTCAAGATCTTTTCTCAAAGAAACTACTCCTTCAAGTTTTTGGCATTCAACTGATCTAACTACTAAATTGGACCTAGTAACTTTTTCTATTCTCCCACTTTCTTCATTTTCTACATTCAGACAAGTGATTTCAACTTGTTTGATTTTTCAAGCCTTTCTTTCAAAGATATAATTTCAATTTCTAAATTTTTGCAATCTTCTTCCTTTTCCTTTAACTGAAACCTTACTTCTCAATTCACCTTTCTAAGAATCTTAATCACATATAAAGAAGCAATAAGTTCTTCCTCAAGATAAATTACTCCTTCAAAATTAGTAACACATTCATCTTGATGAAGGGTACTCCCCTTACTAACCCAAATAGACACAACACAAGAGGGAAATAAATAGAAAATTGCAAGAACAAAAACACTTGCTTTCTATTATCTTCAATGAAATGAAATTAGAATATTTAGAGAAATTACATGCCATAGCCACATGTACATTTTAATTACAATAATATACAAGATAGAGCCACAAACTACACTTTTGGAATTGAACTTGAAATCCACCTTCACCTCTGTATATGTAGTACCGATAATTGTCTTAGAATATTCTAGAAAGTGAAATTTTCTTATTTTGATGCCTAGTGGTTTAATTTCTTGCCTTAAGTGATCTTTCTCTCTCTTCTTTTTATATTGAAACTTGAGTCTGGAAGGCACAACTTCCAAAAGCCATAACTTTTGAGTCGTGGACCTGATTGTCTATTATAACCACTTTTTGAAAACCTCTCGAAGTTCTCTATAGCTTGGGACAACAAAGTGTAGCCCTCGATGAGTTTTGACCCCTTTTAGAGCCTCTAAGGCCTTCAAAATTGAGTTCAAAGTTTTTCATACCACCTTGCCAAAACTAACAAAATCAATATCTTTAAAATTGGACTTGGTCTTGCCATAAACTTTACTGACATGCTTATATCCAAAATGAACCTCCAAGGAGGTAATTGGAAGAATCAATGTTTAAACAAAAACTTACTAAAAATAGTAAGCTTTCCAAAAATAGTAACCCTTCCTAAAGATAGCCCTTATAAAAATACTAGACAATATTTTTGGGTGATGTAAGATTTCTCTTACACCCTGGATGCTCCTACATCAGGCACCCATGGAATTTGAGAACTAACATTTTCACATCTCAGGTGTTTAGAGGAAAACTAAGGCGATCAACCTCTTCCTTTGATATCCATGATGAATCTTCAACATGCCTTCCTTTCTATTTGACCAAGTTCTCTTCATATTGCCTATTTCTTGTGCTTCTACCCACATGACTATCCAAGATATCCTCTATCTCTTTAGTTGCTGAAGTAGGTGCTAGAATATTTCACTGTACTTCTGCTATTTCATCTACAATTATTCCTTCATGATACTTTGTCAAATCTAAACATTTCCTTGAATCATGCTTGTTTAGGATTTTGCATGGTCCAAACTTCTTCATTTTAAACTTATTATATGTTCCCACTAAAAATATCTCCTTTCTCAAATGAACCATGAATTCATCACCAATATGAAATTATTTATACCTCCTTTTCTAATATGCCTTAGCCTTGTCCTAAATATTTATTTTTTTAATATGCTTTCTCACCTCTTCATGTAAATTCTTCAAGCATTATGCAATGTCTTTAGCTTTGGCACTACTCTTTTCTCCTTTTTCCAACTTCCTTAATTCTGAAGCATTTCTTTGACTACTTCCATATACAATCTAGAATGGTGATGTACCAGTGCTCCTATTAACAAAATTATTGTATGCAAACTTTTCTTGTGGTAAAATCAAATCCCACCCCTTCAGTTTATCTCCTACTAAGCATCTTAACAGGTTCTCCAAAATCCTATTCACCACTTCTGTTTGACCATCAATCTGTGGATGGTGTGTTGATATGAACTTTAAATTTGTCTTTATCTTTTTCCATAATGTCATCCAAAAGTTCCCAACAAACTTATTGTCTCGATTTGAAACTATGCTCTTTGGTAGACCATGTAGTCTCACCACTTCTCTAAAAAACAACTCTTCCACTTGAACAATATCATTATTCTTCCTACAAGGAATAACACGTTCCATCTTTGAGAACCTTTCTACTACCACAACAATGGAGTCACATCCTCTTGGAGTCCTTGGTAAACCAAGAACAAAGTCCATACTAATGTCCTCCCATGGATTCTCTGCTACAGGTAATGGTTGATATAACCCTGTATCTTGCTTAGTTCCTTTTTCCATCTAACATATTATACAAATTTGCACAAACTTCTTAGCATCTTGTTACAACTGTGGCCAATAATAATGCTCACTAACAAGAGCAATGGTTTTATCTTGACCAAAGTGTACAAACAATCCTCCACTATGTTCCTCTTTGATTAGGTTCTCTTTGATGGAACTCTTTGGAATGCATAATTGGCCACCTTTGAATAACATACTGACTTAATGGATTATAAAATCTGACCATCTAGTCCTATTTAGAGTAACATGTTCTGTGCAAGCTCTCTAGGCCTCACCAAAATCAGGATCATTAGGATACAAACTCTTAAGTTCCTAGAACCCAAAAATGTTGATTTGCATTTTTGTCAACAAATTATGTCTCCAGCTCGTGACATCTTCAACCCTATTAGAATTTCTACTCCTTTGGTTCAAAATAAAAGTGTAACTATGCAAACAATCAACACTTTTTAAATGCATTTGGATCAACTTTCATTGGCTATTTAAATACTATAAAGATTGATGATCAATAAACAAAACATTTACTCTTTAGGAAAAAGATAATGTCTCCACTTCCTCAAAGCCTGAACTATAACATAAAACTCTTGATCATAAATAGAACATCTTCTTTTGGCATCATTCAAGTTCTCACTAAAATAAGAAATGGGTTTACCTTCTTGACTCAAAATATCTCTAATGGCATTGCCACTAGCATCACAATCTAATTGAAATACCTTATTAAAATCTAAAAGTGCCAAAATAGGTTATTTTGTGACTTTTATTTTCAAAAAATCAAACTCTTTATTGCTCCTACAGTCCACTTAAAATATTTAATGTCCCCTTTCATTGTTTCAGTTAAGGGTCCACATATACTACTGGAATTTTTGATAATTTTTTTGTAAAAGCTAGCCAAAACCATGAAAAGATCTTACCTCAGTAGCACTATGTGGAGTAGTCCATTCAAGGATAGCCTTCACTTTCTCTGGGTCCATTTTAAGACCATTTGCTGAGACAAAATATCTTAGGTACACTAACTCCTTCCTCACAAAACTGCACTTCTTCAGGTTGTTCAATTTTTTTCTTCCCTTAACTTCTCAAAGACCCTATGAATATGTATTATATGATCTTTTGATGTCTTACTAAAGATCAAAATACCATCCAAGTAAAAAATAACAAAATTACTCAAAAATTCTTCCAATACCTTGTTCAAAAGATGCATGAATGTGTTCGGTGCATTGGTTAACTCAAAGGGCACGACTAACTACTTATACAAGCCCTCCTTTATCTTGAAGGCTGTTTTCCATTCATATCATTCTCTAATATGAATTTAGTGATATCCACTCTTTAGATCTATCTTTGTAAGTACTTAGCTCTACTCAAACAATCCATAATGTCATCCATCCTTAGCAAGGGAAACCTATACTTGATAGTAATCTTATTGATAGCTTGAGAATTTGTACACATCCTCCATTCTCCATTTTTCTTTGGTTCTAGTACTTCTTATACTGAACAAGGGCTCAATCTCTCTCAAATCAACCCTTCCAGCAAAAACTCTTGCACTTGTCTATTCAACCCTTCACTCTCTGATGGATTCATTGTATGAGATGCCTTATTCAGAAAACTAGCTCTAAGAATCAAGTCCATTGGATGAAAATCTTTCTTATTGGTGGCAATCCATCAAATACATTATTAGATACAATATCTTGAAAATCATCCAACAAATATACAAATCCCATGGGTACATCTTCTATTTCATCTTTATCAACTTTTGGAATTAAATAAAAACATGTATGTTCATGCTTCATGCCTTCTAGAAACTTCCTTCCATTAACTAAACATACTCTTGTATTGCTACATACCTTTTCCTCTATTTCCTTCAATTGATTTAGCTTGTGTTGGACTCTATTCTTTGTCAAAGAATAGGTATTTGCATACTCTAATGTATTGCATGACGATCAAATTGCCATGGTCTCCGTAACAATAGATGAAAAAAATCCATATGCATAATATCTCATAATACCTCATCATGATAGGTTCTAATTTTGAACTTTACTAGACATTGTTCATTGACCAAAACCTTGTGATCCTTCTGCAACCAAGCAATCTAGTATGGATTTAGATACTTCCTCCTCTCTAACTTCAATTTATTAAACATTTCCTTTGTAACTTGAGGTTATCAACACTACCACTATCTATACTAACATTACATACTTTACCATTACACTTACATATTGTGTGTAACAAATTCTTCCTTTACTTAGGTTCCTCTCATCATTTAGAAAGGCTCTTCTGGTAATGAGTACCTCTCCTCTTTCAACATCTTTAGAATGCAAAGACTCAACATCCTCACCTATATGTCCAACTCATGCATTAACCTATGGTCTCCTATCTGTTCATACTTGATGTTGGGGACACTCTTAATCTCTATGCCCTTCTTCTCTACACTAGAAACATGTTCCACAAAAACCTCCTCTTCATGGTCCTTTCCCTCTTCATCTTCATCTTCGTCTTCGTCTTCCTCTTTGATCTCCATTAGTTTGATTGTGAGGACGACGGGAGTTACTTCCCCTCTGATTTTGACTACTACTAGAGTAATCATTATTCTTCTTATCCTCATTTTAGCCTCCATAAGATCGACCACTTGGATTTCCACCACGACCTCTTCCATTTTTCTTGCTCTCAAACTTCTTATTTAGTTTTTCTTCTACCTTTAAAGAAAATTGATATGCATATTCAAAGGTAGACATTCTTACCATTAACAACTATTCTTGAATACTTAGCCTCAGCCCATTTATGTAAAGGGAAACCTTCTCCTTGTTGGTTTTAGAATGACCTATTCTGATAAGGACTTGATAGAACTCTTTTGCATACTCCTAGATATATTTTCCTACTTTCTTTAGCCCTTGCATTTTCTTTATTAAATCAAGCTCATAGTCAACAGGAATGAATTTTCTCTTTAATTTTTTCTACCATCTGATCACATCTTGTTATCTTCTCCTTCCCTCTTCTATTTCTCTCCAATTGAACTTCTTTCAACCAAATTTCAGCATGACCTTTCAGCTAGGCCTTTGAAAATATGACCCTCTTAGGATCTTCTACTTTTTCATATTCAAAGTTCTCTTCCATATCATTGATCCAATCAATCAAATCTTATGGATTAATATTTTAAAAAATGTGGAAACTTCAATTTGTGGTCTCTTTCCAATCTTGGAAATGACCCTAAAAAACCTAGCCTTGTCATGATTTCTATCTATTTCTTTCTCTTCTTCAAAATTTCCTTCTTCTTTAGATTCATCCTCACTTTCATCTCCTTCCCTAATATTAGATCCTCTACATAGCTCCCCTTGCAGTGCTTGCCCTTGTCTATAGAGTTCTCTAAAACCCTCTTCTATCACACCAATGATTTTTCCACCACAGTTCCTTCGGGGAGGCATTTTCATTACTTATTTCCTAGACCCATAACCACAATCCTGATGCAAAATGCCTCACATTAGACAACCTATTTACACACTTAGGAGCTTCTGCTCTGATACCACTTGATGAAGTGAACTCTCCTTACTAAATATACATACACAACACAACAAGGAAATAAATAGAAAATTGTAAGAACAAGAAAACTTTCTCTCTATTATCTTCAATGAAATGACATTACAATAGTTAGAGAAATTACACGATACAACCACATGGATATTTTCATTATAATAATATGTAGGATAGAGTCACAAACTACACTTCTAGAACTGAGCCTGAAATATGCCTTCATCCCTGTATATGTAGTACCAATAACCACCTTTGAATATTCTAGAAAGTGAAATTTTCTCATTTTGGCGCCCATCGGTTCAATTTCCCTCCTTAAGTGATTTTTCTTTCTCTTCCTTTTGTATCGAAACTTGAGTATTGATGGCACAACTTCTAGAAGCCATAAATTTTGAACCATGGACCTGATTGTCTATTATATCAACTTTTCAGAAACCTCTTGAAGTGCTCTATAGCCCAGGATAACAAAATTTAGTCCCCAATGAGTTTTGATCCCTTTTGGAGACTCTAAGGCCTCCAAAATTGAGTTCAAAGTTTTTTCGTACCACCCTACCAAAACTATAAAATTCAATATTTTCCAAACTAGACTTGATCTTGCCATTTAACTTTATTGGCATTCTTATATATCCAAAATGAACCTCCATGGAAGTAATTGGAACAATATGTGTTTGAACAAAAACTTACTAAAAATAGTAATCCTACCCAAAGATAGCCCTTATTGAAAAACAAGACAATATTTTTGGGTGATGGAAGATTTATCTTATACACTAGATGCTCATGCATCACATCTTCACCTAGCTTATTCATATCTACAAAAAATTCATCAAGTTTTATATTAGGCATCTTTCCTTCTACAGGCTGGGATTTTTCCTTTTTGTTTTTATTCCTCTTGCCCATTGTAAGTACTCTACTACCATTAACCCTTAAGCTAGTTAAACTTTATTTAAGGGTCTATCTCTAATACCACTTGTTGGAGTAAAATACCACTAAGAGGGGGGTAGGGGTGGGATGAATCAATGGTATACCAATTTTAAAAGACCTTCAATTAAACTTTCACTACTTTGAACATATAAAATGCAAGTCTTTGAACACTTCAACTATCAAGTGTTGAGTTATGCATGTAAACCTATCAAGTTTGATTAAACTTAAAGAACATAAGAAAATCATAAAAACTATACACATCATATAAAAATTCAAATGTTGAATGATACACAAGGCTGAATATTTGAGCATGGAGATCAAGTAGACTACATAAAATGAGAAACCATAACACAATATTTTCATGAGTGGAAAACTCTCATAGGGATGAAAAAATACTTGATAAAATGCCTCACTAGATTAATAAAAAATGCCTTACTAGCTACACAAAACACCTCAGTGGAAAAACACCATTACAATTTTGAGATTAAATAGATAGAGTATCATCTCTATTTTAGTATGTATCATTTCCTGAATATCTCATTATCCTTGAGACTTAGGTGCAATAATAATATGTATGCATCACTACATAGTGCTCTATTTTTTAAACAATGTAACCAAATTGTGTATTCATACTACAATGTCAAGATCAATATAATATATCCCCAAATATCTCTATTTGGAATATACAATAAAATAAACCCCCTTTTCAAAAGTATTTTCTTCAAAATCAAGCTCTATATGACAAAGACTATGTCTTGTTCTTAAACAACAAAAAAAAGCCTTTTCAAATCCTTCACAAAGCCCATATTCCCAACTAATTTTGAAAATTGCTAAAATAACAGGAAAAATAGAGTTTCTAACAAACTTTTCACAACCGCTAAAAGATCCCATCGAAATCTCAATAACTGTTAATCCTTTGAAATAACTAGTTAACTTGCAACAGGGTTTCAGGTCCCCTTTAAAACCTATTTTTTCCCGCAATAAAAAAATAGTTAACTTGCAAGTCTGTTTAAGAAAACTAATCAAGAAAACTATAGTATTAAGGTGAGAAACAAATACCATTTCATTTGAAAACAAATCACCTTTCACATGTTACTCTTGCAACTATCATCGTTTGAGTAACGATTTGTTGATGAAACAACCATTCCCTAGCATATCGACTAGGGTTTGAAGACCAAAAGAAATAGAATGAAAAAAAATGTCTTTGTAACAAATTTTTTAAACAAAGACAATAATCCTCAAACATTTTTGATTCCCTAAGTCACCTTAATGCCTTCGAAATGTATTTGATACTAAATAAAGTTCCAAATGACAATGTTGTTTTTTGATACTCATTATGAGTATAATAATTTGTGCTCAAAGTAAAAAAACATCATTATTAACACACATCATGCCATAGGCCTTTTGTGCTTACTATGGTTATGGACTTATATCAAACTATTTTCACATATATTGTGGCAAGATCAAATTGTCATATATTTTGTAAAAATAAAATGGTCTTATGCCATTACTTTCACAAATTGGTCATTGATCAAGTGATTATCCTTGTGTAGCACAAGTTATCATTAACAACTTATCACTTGATACTAATAAACCTTGTATGCAAAAGATTATTAATAACTTATACATCTTGTATGCAGTAAGATGTTAATAGCTTATCAATAAAACATCAATGAGATATTAATTCCTTATTAAAGACAAAGACATATAAGGTATTAATATCCAATGTATAACAAGATACACAATGTATCTAATAAAAAGAATTCATATCAAGTGTGTATGTAACAAGGAATATAATGTTCAAATTATATCATATTATATAACAAGAAAAATATGTGAAAGAGATTGTCCAATCTGTATACCTATCAAATAAAGTATACAATATGGCAATGATGTATCATTATGTCATAAATTTGGAATGATAATCAAAACCAACCAAATGTAGCATTGAGTATCATTGCCAATCAAATATACCTATTTAAATGTATCACTATGAATATTCCTTTTATCATTGTGAATATATCTATTCAAATGTGTTTACACACTTGTTCAAAAGTATCAATAGAACCATTAACCTATATCAAGACCATTAATCTTTAACCAATGTTGTGTGTTCCTTATCAAGTGTCTTTTGGTATCAATGACAAAATACAATGCCAATAACATGATCCTTTGATACCAAGAGGTTTCTGTATTTGTCATCAAGGGCAACAACTTAGATGACAATAGGATTTCCCTTCAACGCCCCGTCGAAATTCAATTTGATTTACCCAGGCTTCGGTCTTTCCCAAAAATCACCCAGAGCTCCTTGCTCATTTGGATCCACCCAGAAAGGTCCATCAACATGCCATGTTATAATAGTGTCTTATTTATGCAATCCAATTCATTTTAACCTCTACTTCAAATAAATTTAAACTATCAAATCATTGAAAATAATCAAACACAACACCTTAAAACACACCGGACAATCTAAAAATGGAGTTCAAAATTGTAAGCTATTTTTTAAAATTATCACAATTCTCATTAATAATAATAAATAATCAATCTAGAGAGAAACTTCACTAAGTAATCAATTGCTCATTGATAACCAGTAGTTTATTCTTTTTTTTTCAATTTTCATTCTAAGAACACAATATTACAAGATAAAATAAATTTATTATTACAATGTTTCAAAGACAAAAACTACGTATATCACTACATGAGACTTACTACTAAATATTATATTACTTAACCAGAAAACAACCAAAAATAAATTTACACTCCCTTCATGTACGTAAAAATAATAAATAATTATCTATTTTTGACTAAATTCTAAAGATAAATGTCAAGAGGATCTTCTTGAGCTCGAGCATTCAAGTATTCTTTGTAAAGAAAAGGCTTATAACGACGTGGATAGTGTTCATTTATGAGCTCCTCTGGTACATTTACCTCCTTTTACTCCAAAAAATTCCAGAAGGAACCGATAGAAAGCCGAGGCTTCTTCCCTCCATATGATACACGATGCTTTGCACTCCAAAATATATCATTGCTCCAAATCTACAACAAAATAACATCATCATTTATCGTAAGAAAGAACTAATTAAACCAGCTTTAGATAAAGTTTGAAGTACGTTGGCTATGATCACAATGAATGATGAAGCTAGAGGTTTTACACTGAACCATTCACCTTGTTTAGAACACATTTCAAGACCACTCACTTGGTCATTATACAAAATTGTCATCACACCAAAATCTATGTGCTCCTTTAGAAGAATATCATCAGCGTCACTTGTTTTTTCACATTCTGAGAAATAATTGAGACGAAGCAAACCCTCACATTCTACAAAATCAATTTCAAAATGTTTGCTAAGTCTGAGACTTTGAAGGATAAGCCTTATCAGGGAATTTGTCATATCGGCTAACTTGGAACTATACGCTCTTAAGCTGTCACTGCACAACATGGCCAGAAAGTAAAAATCATTATCTATTAACTTTTTACAGTATGATATTCTAGTGTTATGAAGATCAATAGGCACACATTCATTTTATATAGCATCACTATTTTTCCCTCCAATTTATATCTGTAAAAAAATATAAATATATTCAATCAAGTAATAATTAATTTAAATAATGGAGTTTAGATTCATTATAAAAGATTATTAAAAATTAAATGTTTTAACAAATGAAAATCAAATACTTAAATAAATGAAGAAATGAAATAAATTTAACACATGGACTTTTACTTTGATTTTAATGTGAAGTTTTTTATATAAGTGTTAGAAAATCATTTACCAGTGTCTTTAAATTTTAGTCTATATCCTTGACTAAAAAATTTGACCATTTAATGTCAAATTTAAAGTGATTGTGTAACTCATACAACACATCTCATTAATTCTTATAATCTAAAACTTGTTCCACTTAACTTTTTGTGTTCTAAATGATATAAGGACTAATGGTGTGTACACACATCTTTATGAAAGGTATTGAATATTGAGCATTTTTTTATGAATTAAACCTCTAGTTGGACCATCTTTATGACTCTAATTTAAAAATCAACGGCACCAAGCAAGGATAGAACATACCTAGAATGATGTCTCAAGAAAAAAATGCACTTGATAAATTCTCATTCCAGCTATTGAATATATATTTTCTTCTCATGTTCTAACAATTCAAAATGATTTAAAGTGTGAATAAATGTTTCTAAATACAACAACCAAGTCTACAAGTCAACAAAATGTGTGGTAGGTCAATTCATGATGGCTAGTGAAATGGTTAACATGGTGGAAAATCCACTTTTGAATTTTTAAGGTTTAGTAATCAAATATAAAATTATAGAACCAATATTGGCCTAGTATAGAACTATGGACTTGATCCAAAGTGATGAAAACTTGTTTTAAGGATTAGGGATGCAAGTCTAAAGACCAATAAAAATGTGATTGAGATGTGTGAAATCAAGAGTCAAATTTGTCTATAAATATGTCACTTGTAAAATAATTATTGATTTTGGGGCTCTCTAATTAATGTGCACCCAAAACATAAGGGGAAAGGGCATCATTGTGTAATTTTCACTATTACATTTTGTACCCATTTTGATATGAATGTGAACTATTGGACAAAAACATTTAACACAAGTAATAAACACATGAAAATCAAATATTTTAAGACACTCTAAAGGATGTCATTTAACATAAGGTAATAAATCATTCTTTATTTTTTTTACAATTAATGGTTCATTGAATCTTCAAATTTAAGATAAATATGTAAAAAGGAAAAAAAAAACATTGCATAATTTTTGAGCTAAGCATTTGTTCCTCGACTTGCTAAAAAAATGGTCATAAAAAACCAAAAAAAAATAGAAGAGAAGGGTAAGAAATTATTCTTGGTATGGAAAATTATAAAAGATCTAGCTATGCAAAAATGTATAATGGATATTTACATTGGGTGTCATATTCCATCACTTGGATATACATAATAGAGTGTAACTATAGATAGAATGATAAAATGTCTCTGATCAATTACATTCATATGTAAGAAATTGGACAAGACCATAAAATGTATAAGTATGATAAATAATACAATATACTTAAAGATGTTATCATGCAATGAGTATTTTGTCGCACAAGATAGAGATATGAAAAAGAAAAGATAAGGGTAAGAAAAGATAATGGATCACATCAACCATATAGTAATCAATAACATCAATAGCATCATGCAAGCTCAAAAACTAATATATAAACATTAAAGAACATAAAGGAGAGAAGTACTAGATGCTCCTATGCTTGCCTTTCATGATGGGAAATCACAATCAATAAGTTAGAATATGACAAATCATCACAAGCACAATAAAGTATGTCTCATAGGATACAAACAATGTTAATATCACTCCCTAGGATGATTAAGAATAATTATGATTTCCATAATGGAGGTGTAGGTCATAAATGATACCACAAGAAACATAAAGGTTATCATGATTGCACTGTCACATAATACATAAAAAACTATGTCAATATGTCATACTATAATTACAGTGTCTAATAATTACAATTAGTGTAATTATGTACCAAGTGTAAATGAATGGGAAAATAATATTATATAGGACTAAATACACACTAACTATAAATAGCTTATTAAAAAGGATGATCATGCCATTTCATTTTTATATTTGCTCATAGAGATTTAGAATTCTTAGTATTCACTATGGTGCAATGTAGGAGCCACACTCTCATAAGAATCTAGAACAATTATATAAATAGGTTAATGCAAATGATCCTTTAGAGCAACTCTAATTTTTTTTTATCTCTTTTTCGTGAATTTTTTTAGAAATTTCTAATTTGAATTATAATTGTAATAATATTGTAGAGTTTTGTATAATAAATTAAATCTGTGAATTAACCTAAAATACACAATTTTGAATTAATAATTACACATATGATATGATATTAGTTGAACTACTTATATAACACAAGAATTCGTTTTAAACTGTTCAAAAATTTAATCATTATTTTGTTAGTAGATTTCATCTTTCATATTGTATTTGTTGATGCTCCAAACTGCAACCTATGCCTTTAGAAGACACATATTAATGACTAACATTAGAGATAAGGTCAAGGAAAACATATATATATACTAGGACTCATAATCAAGATATAAGTAATCTAGGCCAAAAGCAAGTATAACTCCTCTAAACTTTAAGCTTGGATAGGTTTGCAAGGTTGTTCCTTTCTATTCACTCTAAAATAATTATAGATAAATACAAATGAAACTTCATTGGCCTAAGACCAATTAGCTTAGCATAGCATATATTTTGATAAATATAAATTAGTTCAATAACATTATCAAGAAGAGAAAACAATAAATAAATATTTGTTCTTAATCTAAAATGGAAATGTATGTCCTTTATCAGAATAAACAGATCATATGTGTTTCTATTCTACAATTGGAAATACTTGTTGGGATTATTACATTCGTAGGTTTAGTTCTTACTGTATGAAAAATTTGTAACCACATGTACTGTAACCTATTTAAAGGCATATTGTTTGATTGCATAAACAAATAAATCGTATCACATTCTAGTTCAATTGAAACTATCACATAGACATAGACGCAGACGCAGACACAGACAGAAACAGAGACACAGAGAAGAACTCTTTATTTCATTCTATGTTGATGATTTAATTATCTATTGGTTCCGCCTTCATATGGTATCAGAGAGACTATCGTTTCTGTGCTTGTGATTTTCTATGGAGATGAAACATGGCGATAGTGATGGAGTAGGTGCCGAGAGACATATTCATGTTTGAAATATTAATGGATGTATTTCTTAATGTCATACTATCAAATCTTTTCGATTAGGAGGAAGCGGTTACAAAAATGCAGTGACAAAGTGATTCATGTTTCATCTTCATTTTTCCTTCATTTTATCATTGCAGGCTTGACACAGGTAATTGTTGTAAGCAAATATTACCCTGTGGTGGTGATGAAAAGCGCACAAGAATGTGTAGGAGATGTATACTCAATGGATGGAGTGATTGGTGATATGCATTATAGACAGTGGAGCGTGAGCGGTGACTAATGCAAAGAGAAGATGGGCCAGAGTTTGATGCTATAAATACACAGTTCATGTCAATAAGGTTTCAAGTTTTTCTTGTGAAGCATTTCTTCCTTTAAGCCCTAGCACATCATGCCAAATTGTGTGAGAATTTTTTAGAATTTGGTTTTCCCGATAGAAGATAATCGGTTCATGTGCATCTTCTTTGGAGTGAATTCCGATCTGTGAAGAACGTCTTTCCTCAAGACAACATTGTATCTCTATAAATAATAGTTTTCATAACCATCATTCTTTGGTCGAGAGTTATCAAAATTATTTTTTCAATTTTTTTTGAAGCATTTGTTGTATAGATGAATTGCTCTGTTTGAGGCTTGCAACAATGAAAACATAAATCATTGAGATTATTGTGATGACACATGAAAAGGGTTTGTGGCAACTTGAGGAATCAAAATTTGAGGCATTTGTAGCAGCAAGAGAAATTAATGGTATGCAAAATATTTGGGCGTGCTTCACTTTTTGAAGGTATATAGATTTGTCATTACTTGTGTTTTTTGAGGCCATCTTTGTCATATGGGCCAAGGTATTCAAGGAATTACATATGTTAACAAATGAATAAATATTAATAGGTATTATTGGAGGCTGAAAGCAACTGAGGAAGGAGGTTTTTCATCATCCCAAGCTAGCTTTTCATTTAGGAATGATTTATTGCATGAGAAGAAACCTATTTATGTCCCTGAAAAGTCAGAGCTTGGCAAATTTATCCCTAAAGAAAAGAGGGGAATTGATATATTTGTGTTCCTGGAGAGAAGAGGGGGCTTGGAAACATGATTTTCTCTTGAAGGAGAGACACGGGGCAGGATTTGAATGTGATTTGTTGAGCACTTGAGGAGGCGTTAGACATAAACAAAGGAGATTCAAAATTTTGGAGGAAAGGTGTCTCATATGCAGGAATATCAATGATGATTATTTCCAGAACACTTGAGGAGGCATTAGACACACTCAGAGGAGATGTGGACTTTTAGAGGAAAGACATCTCATGTGCAGCACTGGAGGAGGTATTACACACACTCAGAGGAGATGTGTCTCATTGTGCAGGGGTGGTGGGAACACTCAGGTTGTGTAAATAGCTTCAAGTTTTGTGGTCATGAGATCCACTTATGTGGAGAGTGCGATGTTTCTTGAGCAAATGTGGTCAGGAAATTCACTGTTGCAGTCAGTTCATTATTTCTTGAGTGAGCGAGGAGGATTAGTGAAGGTGCTTCATCAAAGTTTCTAGAGATTTGGGTTTAAACCCTCACAACTTTCACTCTTGTTCGAAATACTGTAATAAGGGGGGAATGTTGGCATTATTACATTCATAGGTTTAGTTCTTACCATTACTAACTATATGAATAGTTTGTAACTGCATGTATAACCTATTCAAAGGCATCTTGTTTCATTATATAAATAGATAAATCACATTGCATTTTGATCTAATTGAAACTATCACATATCAATATCTTTATTTCATTTTGTGTTGATGATTTAATTTTCTATCGGTTCCACCTTCAATACTAAAGGTCCAAATACTAATAAATATTTAGGCCCTTCTTCATATTCATACATGTTGTCATAGATAATATCAAACATATCTTTACCATGGAACTGGGAGTAGGATAACTTCCTATATGATGATTTTTCTCTCATTATGGTTGATTTACATCCCTTACAAACCTTACTAAATATTAATCTATATTAACTATATTTAATCAAGTCTTATTTCCTTAATTAGTTGTTCTTGATAACATGTGGATGATGCAAACAAACCTTTCATAGTGCATATTGGGAAAAACATCCATGAACATTTCTTTTGTTTATTCATGCACCTTTTCCTTCCTTTTACTAGTCTTTTAACTACTTTTTGTTTTCTCCCTATTATATTTGGTTCATTTATGATAAATGATTAATATTGGAAAATAATATAGCTCTTGGTTTTTGGTTCATAACTCTTTTACCATATTAATCAATTTATCTCCATGACCTCATCCTTCTTTTCTTATTTTTTTTCCCTTTACTTTATCACAATCATATGCATTGATCAACTACTTATATGCTCTTCTTTACAACTACATTATCTTTTTTGCATACAAATATTTTTTTGTTGATATTATAAGTAGCGAAAAGGATACCATCCTTAAGAATTGGTATGGTTTTCAATACATATCATTGGTCTATGCCTTCTTATTGATTCAAAATTCAAAGTTTCTTGAATATAATTTTGAAAGGTGTACACTAATTTGAATGAGGAATACAACTATGATATAATTTCTAAGATGTTTACATGCACATATTTTATGGGGGCCACTCTAGTTCTAGCTTCACATTATCATTTTCATAATGAACCTATTTAAAAGGAATTTTATATGGTGCCACACATATAATTCTTGGGTACTATACCAGTTCCAACTACACATTGTCTTATGTGTCATTGTTGAAGTAAAAAAGTATAATAATACAAAATATTTCCACATTAACCTAAGAGGGAAAGACATGCAGACCATCCATATGCAAATTAATAGACAAACATAACATCGTGCTATGACACAAGATATTACTTAGGAAAACCCTCAAGAGGGAAAAATCTAGCCTCCAAATGGATCCATCTTTAATGTATTATTTAACAATGAAACATTAGAATACACTTATAGTGTCTTCATCAATAATTCTAAAACATTAATATCTCTAATTCTTCCTCCATGTGTCTAAGAATACCAAGAAACCATAGATCATGTGTGACATGCTTCAGATATGCATTTGAAAGTGAGCTTGATCAACCTTATTGAACAAGACAAATGTTATGATAACCAACAAGCCAACCTAAACAACTATTTGTGTGCTTGCTTTTATAGAAGCGATCTTGCACAAAACTACTAAGTGGTCTTGCATAAAACATGTTCCCAATATTATGATCTTAAAAAATCATATCCCTCTACTTTACTATTTAGTATTAAGTTTTTTCGAATATTAATTTATTCTTCCAACATACAATTCACACATAAATATCTAACCAATGCTATATTTTATCTTTACAAATGAACCCGAATAAGTATTTAATATAGCTAAATACATCTTAAAAAATGTACAACAAATAAATATTTATTTTATATATTAAAATATTTATTTTCTTGTTCAAGGTGTACAATAAACCTTTTCCCAACAACTATTGCATTTGCAATAACTTTATATGGTTCCATACATTAACATGGTGTGATCTAAACCTATTCAAATTCCTCATCAAATTATATGCCACGTGATCTTAATTACACTTAGATTTTTCTTTTTTCAAAATACATGCCTTATGGGGTCACATTGGCTCTAACTCCACACTACTTTATATGTGACATATTCTTATTTACAATAGTTTTTAATTTTTCTATGCATTTAGCTTGTGAAGGGCTTGATAATGGTTTCAAATTTATATTCATTCTGTTTCATGATGCCTTCTACACTCTAGAATATGTTTTTACTATGCATATACTTATGGGGTCCAAATAAGTTTTGTCTTTTCTGCATCAATATTTTGGATCACTCTCTATGATCTATCATCGAGATAATAGAGAGCTAGAGGAGAAAAATGGTTTGTTGTAGACTAAGAAAAGATAAGAAGAAAGAGGGGAGTGAGGGGAAGAGTAGACATATATAAACAAATCTAGGTCAATATGATGTAAACAATAAAAATAAAGAGTTGACCAAAAAATAGTATAAAAAATATTAAATTCCACAAAAATAACTGTTACAGTAAAAGGTTTTTTTTACTTTTTATTCCTCTCTGAAGATTCTCTTAGGGTTTCTTATTCTCCTTTTATAAGAATGAATCTTGTATATTTTTCTTTTTAATTCTCTCTAATTCATTTTGATAGAAACAATGAGCAGAAAAATGATGAAAGTACAAATGAAAACCTTCAGATCTAGATCAAGCTCTAAAAGAGCTTTTCGTCGATATCTTGTTTGTCGAAAATGGATCCCGGTTGCAAGAGTTATCGATCCTGGAGTGCAGGAGGTGTGAAACCCAAGAGAACAAAGAAACTTGTACCTTTGATAGCAAAAAAATATAGCAAAATGGTAGAATCATGAAACCACACCTGCAAATCTGGATTAGGCTCAGAAAGAGATTTCCTTCAGTAAATCGTATGTCCAATTTCAATATCAGACGCCCAAGATAGAGGCCAAAAACCAAGTGGGATAGGGCCATGGATGAGGAGTACTCTTCTTTGATGAAGAATCACACTTGGGATCTTGTTCTCTTTTGAAAGGGAGAAAGTTGGTTCGATACAAGTGCGTGTACTGTACCAAATATGCTACGGATGGTTCCATTGATAAGTACAAGGTACATCTTGTTGCGAAGGGGTTTTCACAGGTGGAGGGTATTGATTACTCCAATACCTTTTCTCCTATTGCCAAGATGAACTCTATTCATCTTGTACTCTCTCTTGCAATTTCATGAGGATGGACAATGTTTCAGATGGATGTGAAGAGTGATTTCTTGCATGGAGACCTACAGGAGGAGATCTATATGGAGCAATCTCAAGGTTTTTTGTATGATTCCTCTTTGGTTTGCAGACTTTGACAATCATTAAATGGTCTTAAACAAGTGCCTGGGGATTCGTATGAGAAGATGGACTCCTTCTTGCTTTCTTCACACTTCACTTGCTATCATTTTGATCCTACAGTGTACATTCACTATGATGAGGGCGATCTTTTGATTCTTGTGCTATATGTTGATGACCTTCTTCTCACAGGTAGCTCATCCTCTATGATTCAGAGTGTTCAGAGAGATTTGATGGAGCAATTTGAGATGACAGATCTCGATCTTCTGCACTATTTTTTGGGCCTACAGGTTATTTAGTCTTCGGATGGGATCTCCATACTCCAGTTGAAGTATGCTTTTGATATGCTCCAACGATTTGGCATGCTTGATTGTAAGCCTACCCCCACACCTTTTTAGTCAGGTGTTGTTTTGTCACCATCATGTCATACTCCTTCAGTAGACTACTTTATACAGACAGTTGGTTGGCAGTTTGTTGTACTTGACACACACACGTCCAGATCTTTCCTTTGCAGTTGGGCTTGTCTCTCTATTCTCACAAGATCTACATGAGGGTCATTGGAAAACTGGCAAACGTATCTTGAGGTACATTCGGGGCACTACTTTATATGCAATTACCTACACATCAGGAGCTCCTCACATTGTTGGCTTCATGGAATGTGATTGGTCAGAAGTCTACTTCTAGCTTTGTTTTTTGTCTTGGTTCTGGTCCTATCACATGGTCTTGAAAGAAGAAAACTGCTCATTCATTATCATCTACATATGCAAAGTATCAAGAAGTTGTGCTAGCTAGTCAGGAGGTTTTATGGCTTCGACAAATGATGACTAAGTTTGGGTTTCCTCCAAACAATGCCACTCTTCTATGGTGTGACAATCAGGGTGCTACTCACATTTCTCGCAACCCAGTAGAGCATCAGTGGAAAAAACATATTGAGATCCACATGCACTTCATTTGATGGTTGATCTAAGATGGTGTTCTCATCTTGGAGTATATTCCTACAGTTGAGCAGGTTGGTGACATCTTCACTAAATCTTTTTCCTCGCCACGCTATCTTTAGTTGCACTTGATGCTTGGGGTGAAGGAAGTTGTCCTTGGGGCCCATCTCTATGAGGCCTTCCTTCCTTCATGTTTCTTTTTAGCATGTCGTTTTATCTATTTTTGGAGTAGAGTTTTTTCCATGTGGTTTTCTCTATTTCTCCACTTTACAAAGATTTGGTTGTGATTGGGTACCTCATCAGGCCTTGTTGCCAGGACCCAAATTTGCTTTCCATCTTATTTTTCTTTAGCTTCTTTAGCTTTTAGTTTGCAACTTCTCCCTAAGCTCATCTTAAGGGGGGGTGTTAGAGTAAAAGGTTATTTTTACCTTTTATTCCTCTCTAAAGATTCTCTTAGGGTTTCCCATTCTCATTTTATAAGCATGAATCTTGTAATAACAAAGCATATTCCATGATTTTTATTAGCAACAAAGAAAATTTCTCCCCCATCTCTCTATTATCCTAATAATGGATCACATAGTGCGATTTGAAACATCATTGCAAATAATATTTAACTCAATAAAATCCTGAAAAATATTAATAATAAATAATGTTTACAATTGTGGAAAATGGTTCATTTTTGTAGGTACACAAAGATATTGAAGCATCAATTAAATGTCCAATACTTTATCTTATCATGCAAGATTTATTTTTTATTACATATTTATATTGGCATGCATGCTTCATAAATTCACATACACACAAAAGTAGGGGAAAATATAAGGGATAAAAGTAATATTGTATAGTTTTATACCACTTTGTACATAGTCATAGTGCTCAATAAATGTATTTGGTTCATGAATTAAGCCATACCCATAACCAGTTAGCTAAAATCCATTTCATACCACCTTCTAGTAGGAACTTCTCCATATTCTTGGGCCATGTAATACTAGAGACTAGGTTCTGTAGCTTGAGGTTGTACGCCACATCCAAATTTCACATCTCACACTTCAAAGCCAACTCTTTTGGAAACTATCTATTATCCCGTTGACTTGCATGCCATAAAAATGAATTGAGCAACTATAGAAATGCAAGTATAAAGAACTTATAGATCATTAGCATCCATAAAGTGACAAGATCACTTAACAAATATTTGGTATCCAAAGTTCAATTTTACATTGAATTGAGAAACTATGGACATGCAAGTATAAATAACTTATAGATCATTTGCACCCAAAGTATCCAAAATATAAATAACATTACTCAATAGATATTTGGTTCAAGAGTATCCAAAGTTGAATTTTACATTGGATTGAGCAACTATGAACATGTGTAAGTATAAAGAACTTATAGATATTTAACATCCATAAAAAAATCTTTTCTAGAGATATTTGGCTCTAAGAGCACCCAAAATTGAATTCTACAATTAGGAATTCATAATGTGTGTACAATAAATTATCATCTCTAGAGGTTTGACTACTACCAAGACAAGCTTAAGATCCCCCTCTCGTCTTAAAACAAACCTCGTTATTAGTTCCTGCCATGGCAGAGAACTATTACCGAGGCCTCTTCCCTTAACTATTGATTAATCCTTGCTGATGCAACCAATCAAACATTCAAATTTTCTTATCAATATTTTTTCACTATACTTTTTACAGAAAACTTGCTCGAATGTTAATTGATTATAATAAAATAGTATTAGTGTCTAACGTAGATTGGCTTGTTAGTAATCCCAAGGAGCTTCCAGTTCTTCCATGCAAATTTCAAGACAAGAGAAGGCACCAAAATAGAGGTGTGGAGGTAAGTCTCTAGAAAAATTCAGAAAAGATTGTCAGAAGGATGAGGTGTGTCAGGACCCAATGTAGAGCCTTGTAAAATTGTTTTTTTCCAGATGCTAAGTGTCACAAGTTTTATAATGTTTTAACTAGGTTAAGACAAATCTACTGCATGCGAACAATACGTGGGAGCTTACAATGCACGCAAGAAAAACTAATATGGTAAAGTTAGCATGATTGTTGTCGGCTTTCAGTCTTCTGGGACTGATATCAGTAACGACAACATTTTAGCCTGTGAAAGGCATTACTTGGTTTAACATGAACTTCAAACTTGGTTTGGGAGGACGGGGAGCTATGTGAGTTTCAATATTGGACAATCTGCATTCACTACTTCCAGACTTGGTTTGTATATCGTACCATTAAAAAAGTTCTTGATGTTATGAAACTCTGCAGATCATAAAGTTTTGATTTTGTCTTTATTTTGACTTTAGCAAATCGTGACTTCATCAGTATTGGAAATAATGTGTACAAATTTCTTCAAGTCTGAAATCATTAGGATTTTAAGTAGCTATGGGATGTACTAAGAAGCTCGTGAAAAATACTATGAAAAATATAGGAACTTATTTTGCTCATTCTCCATTTTGAAGCTGGCATCAGTCTTGCCAGGAAATGACAATCACATGCAATCTGTATTTATATTACAATCGGCTCCAATTTTGAATTGACGAAACCTCTAATTTCCTTTGTGCATTTTGTCAAATTTATCGTGAAAATCTCAATCTAGAATATCTGATATAGTTGATTGATGTTTCAGAGGCAAATGTATCAAAACTTTCAAATTTTGTAACTGTGTACTCATTTTCTACACCACCATCTTCTGTGAGCAGGTATTTTGTTCATTTCTTTAAACAAAGCTATTGTTTGTCGAATGTATTTATTTTGGTTATAATTGACTATGGAGTATATTTGTGTCTTATTTTTTATATTCAATTTTTAGTTCCTACCAGGGAACTATTAGTGGAGGTTCAAAGCATAAAGAGCAATTAATCTTTTTATATTTAGCCAATCACATTGCAAGGTTTTGTTGCATAAATCTGTATTCAACTATATAGTATGATGAACCTGCATATTTTTTACCTAATATTTTAGCACGAGCATTTTTTTTTCAAAAATCAAGAGGAGAGATCGCATTATTTCGTAGTCCAGGATTTGCAGCTCTGACTTTACAGAGCTTGGTATTTGTAAAATAATTATAATGTTTTTGTAGAAGAAGTGCAAGGTGCACAAGCTGCATGGTTTACAAAGGGCTTCTGAATTGTTAGTTTATCTCGTTGCCACAAGACAGCAAAACATCCAAACATCTGGTTTGTACGATAATAAGTTGTTTGGATAGTTGGCAACTAAATGGACTAGTAGTATTTACTGTTGTTTTGCTTGTTGATAATTATGGAAGGCTTTGTCCAAATGGCTGTCGGCTGCGATTTCTTTCCTTCCGGCGGTTCAACTGAAATGGGTTATGTATGGGCAGAATTCACTCATTGTTCAACGGGCTCTGTTTTCTTCAATTAAAATTGCATTGGACAAACTGGTATTTGTCTATGGAAAACAAATCATTGAATGATTTTAAGTGTTTTATTTTACCTATGAAGCCATTAATATTCAACATTAATTTCAAATAGAACAAGATGTGTTGTGACAAGATAAGATGGATGATTTTTTTATAATCCATTTTTGTAATATATAACTAGTACTATATACAAGACTTTAGTCACTCTTTCACATTACGCCTGGTGTCCACACCTAAATGTTCAACAACGCTCTAATGTTCGAATATGTCAGCCCTAATAAGGAAATGGGCAAATTCAACCCCTCCATTTGCAGCAACGGTGTTGATGTCAAGTTGTGGCGCCTAAATGGTTACACCTGTTGTTTGAGTCTCTAGTGTTTTCTCCTAACTTCCACCATAGCAGCTAACATCAGTTGAGGTGCCTCTCATATCAAGCCAATGAGAGGAATTTTTTGTTTCCATGAGAAATGTAGTCCTGGCATAACCAACTCCTCCTCCTCCAGGACCCTATAATTTCCCTTGTGACCTGATAATCTAGTTTTTGGTCAAGTCCTCCATCAGACTGCATAAACAATACATAAACTTAGTCCAAGTCCTCATCAAATCTACAAAGAAAACTTGATAAATAATCCTTAACTGGAGTGAGATATGCATCAACAGTAGTTGTGTATGCTCGTGGAACAACTCACATCATTGGTTATAAGTGCTGATGACAATGACACCTGCTTAAACCCTAGAGTCTTTTCCTTGTGTTCTATAGCCAATTCATGACCTGGATAGATGTATGAATGAATGAAAACCACAACTAGGCTTCTTATGCCTTTCTTCAACAATCCTTCCAGAAGGGTTTCAAATCTTTCTCATCCAATGGTTTCACAACCTCTAAATATTCACCACTCATCCCTCTTATAATGTTTGCACTTTCTTCTACTCCAACCAAAGCAAGTTTAACTCTTTCCTCTGCCTCATTTACCTCTTCATATAGCAGCGAAGGCTTTGAGACAGTAAGGTTAAATATCTTTTGTTGAGCGTGGTTGCCTATCTGAAGTTAGTCCTTAAAACCTTTTGTCACACATAAAGCTACAAGTTCTCCTTACGCCCCAACAGGGCATCTGTGGCTACATTAGTACCCATCCTAATCCATTCAGTTGGATATGTAGATATCTTCGAAGATCAGTGGATGTTTTCCCCAGTGACATCTTCTAGTATTCCTCTAATTTCCTCGGCAAGTGCATCATCATAATTATTATCTAATTATTTAGTTTTGTTATGAGCAAGAATGCATCCTCAATGCTCTGTTTTCTGCTCCTCTGAGCATCATACAGAGCATCGTAAAAACAGAGTAATAACTGTATAAAAAGTAGAAAAAACAAAGCATGCCAATCATGCATCCTTCGAATGAATGCAAATAGAAGCTTCAACATGATATTCTAAGAGAAAATTAAAGACTACTGCTACCTAAAACAGTTATAATTATTCTAACTTTAGTTATGTACTATGTTGCATAAACTGAGATTAGTTTTATACGATGAACATTAAGTTACAACTATCAAATAACTAAACTGAAAAACCAAAATACAAGACTGAGCAGTGCACAATCAACCTACCCTGCCCCCACTTGGCAGGAACTATGCTGCGCTGCAGCTCTTGTTACACTAGGCACAATCTCATTTAAAAACAAGTCAAAAAGTAAAGATTATAACATTCAAAAGCGCACACCAATGAATCCATCATCAAACACTGCATGCTTTCCACGGTAAAAAAACACCCAAATGAACAGAAGTAGACTTAAATTACTCCCTAATTGAAACGATAAAATGAATTTCAGATCGCATTATAAAATTATAAAAAATTGGATAACATAACAAAATTCAGAGTTCCCATGTGGCCATAGCTTTTCTGCATATTGTTGAAGCGAACCAGAAGTGAGCACTGATGGGAAACATATGGCCTCACCAGCTGAAAGACCAACGGCCTTGGAATACCCATCATAGGGAAGACAAACGGCTCTTTCTTTTACTTGGGGTGGAAGACTGAAGAGATCTCGAGAAACTGAGTCTACAGTGTTTAGAAGCTCCTCTTCCACTCCATGATTGACAACACGAAAAGCTCCCCATTGTTGGCAGGCTTGTTTTACTTGATTGCACAGCCTCTCAAGATCGGGATCGCCTTCTTCCAATCCTGATCGAAGAGCGGAAATATCAATTATTGGGAGGTCAGCCTCTGAAGAATCCATTGTGAGATGAAAATTGTAAGACAGTAGGGTTAAGGTTTATGACGAAGATATGCAAGTATACCTGACAGTCACGTTGACGCTGCACGAGCTAAGTCACGTTGGTCAGCTGCCCTACAATATTTTGGCAGCGTCTGAGTTTGACGGTGGACCTTTCTGTCAAATAATTTTTTTAATGATTTAGTTGTATGTATGGTTTAGGGAAAAGGGACTAGTAGTGGTTATAGTTAACTTCGTGCGATTAATTGAGGTAGCACACGTGATTTTTTTTGGCTGTCTCTGTATGCTGTCTAACTGTTTAAAGGTAAGGTTTCAACTTCTGGTCAATTATGATGCACTCTACATGAGAGGTTATACATGAAAAGGTCTAAAAGTGGTAAAAAAGTGTTGACGGATACGAGATCCCCATTGGACTAATAAGTGCTCACTCAAATCACCACAAATCACCAGTACTTGTGGACAAATGTCTCAGTAGTGGTTCACAAATCTCTAGTAGTCTCCACTAGCAGTGCACAAATAGGCCAATCAATAAAAAAAGCTAAAAAATGATCAACTATTGGCAGATAAATGATCGACTAGTGGTGATTTTATTGTGTGAAAATGAGTGAAGAGTTATTAGCCCTCGAGCGGTAATTGGTCCCTTTCCCCTAGTGCAATGACTAATTTATTCTTACATATTGATCCACAATAGAAAGTGGAAAGAACTTGAAAATTGTGTTACTTGTAGTCTTATAAACTAATGGCTAATTTATTCTTACATATTGATCCACAATAGAAAGTGGAAAGAACTTGAAAATTGTGTTACTTTTAGTCTTATAAACTAATGGTCTTATAGACACCATTAAAAATTATTCATTCTTACAATGAAAAAATCTATAGAATCTACTTCTTCACTATTGAAACCAACGAAAAATAAGAACGTTGCATCCATTTTTTATGGTTGTAGTTTTCGGATACCTACGGATGCCCATGCTTGGAGATTCAGATATCAATTCAGAGGATAATGTTATGGAACCAGAGGACAAACCACACAAATGAGAAGAGTCTAAGGGCACTGCAAAATTTAAAACTTCTAAGGGTTTAAATGGTTATAATCTTGAATTTAACTTTTATTAACGTTATGTATACGAAAAATAGAAGTATATTTAATTTTATTTTACTTCTCATAAATATTTTAGATTTTTTTTTATATTTTATAATAAAAGAAAAATCCTATACTTTATATTGCATATAAAGAGGAAATACAAATATGAATGGACTGATAGCTTCTCATAATATAAAAAAGAGGTTTAAAAAAACACTATTACATAGATTATACAAGCCATGACAGAGGGGATTGTATACTGCTAGCTACTATTTGAGAACCATTATTGATGCAGGAGCATCCTGGGTGTAAGAGCAATCTTGCATCACCCAAAAATATTTCTATTTTTTTGTATTCATTAAGGGCTATTTTGTGCAGAGCTGCTATTTATGGAAAGTTACTATTTTTGATAATTTTCGTATGTGCTCAGAATGATCTGATTTCTTTCTTGGAGGTTCATGTTGGTCATATAAGTCTGCCAGTAAAGTTTCATTGCCAGATCAAGTGTATATTGGAAGATATTGAAGATTTTCGGTATTGGCAGCAGGGTACAGAAACTTTGAACTCAATTTTGAAGGCTTTAGAGGCTCCGGATGAGGTCAAAAATTTGGGTGACAATCACTTACGCCAGTCAAGCCTATAGAGCGCTTCGTGGCGTTTCCGAAATGGGGTTATAATAGCCGAGCGGGTCAACGGGTGATGACTTATGGTCTTCGGAAGTTGGGCCACCTGAAATGGCGAAAAATAATTTTCTTCAAAATTTCTGTTCGGGTTTCAAAGGTTATCTTGAGCCGACTATGATGTAATAAAATGTAAAATAAAATAATTCTAAGTTTGGTCGGCCTTATTGGCTAAAAATTCTGGAACCTTCCCAGGCGGTGGAAAATTGCCTATATAAGGAAGGCTGTATTATTGTCTTAGGCAGTTTAAAATAGTTCTGGGTAGTAGATCTGGGTAATAGTTCGAGGCTTTGTCCTACAGAATATTGTAAGGGAATGCCCATGTGGCTTTGCATATTGTAATTCTGAAAGTTTGTAATTCCACATTTGTGGAGATAATAAGAAGCCAATTTTCTGTTCTTGCATATTGTTGTTGTTTCTCTATTTCTGTTATGTGTTTGTGGTATTAAGGGGAGCACCCTTCATCAAGTGGTATCAGAGCAGGTTTTCTTGAGTGTGTAAACAGATCGCCGACTGTGAGGCAGTTTGCACTAGGACCGTGGTTAGGGTTTTAGCGCGCATCACGAAAATGCCTCCACGAAGAGAACGTGGCGGAAGAGCTGGTGCTGTGACACCTGAGGTTAGAGAGTTGCAGAGACAAGTGCGAGCATTGCAAGAAGAAATTCGCAGAGGAATGAATCTTAATGTCAGAGACGAAAGCGAGGATGAAGCCGAAGAAGAATATCAAGAAGGAGAAGTTGAAATTGTGAACCAGGAGGAAGAAAGACTTTTTCGGGCGATTTCCAAGATTGGGAAAAGACCTAAGATTGAGGTTCCTACATTTTCTGGAAATCTTAACCCAGAGGAATTGATCGACTGGATCAATGAATGTGAAGAATATTTTGAGTATGAAGATGTTGAGGATCCTGATAGGGTCAAATTTGCGAAGGCCAGACTGAAAGGTCATGCGAAGATATGGTGGCAAGAGATTCAGTTAGAGCGAAATAGAAGGGGAAAGGAGAAAATCACGAGATGGGATCGGATGGTGGATAAATTGAAGCGACAGTTCATTCCTGTTGATTATGAGCTTGACCTACTGAAGAAAATGCAGAGTTTGAAGCAAGCAAGAAGATCTGTTCAGGAGTATACAGAGGAGTTCTATCGACTTCTCATCAGAACAGGCCATGCAGAAGCTGATAAGGAGAAAGTTGCCCGATACCTTAATGGATTAAGGCCAAGCATTCAGGAGGAGCTGAATCTGGTTCGAATGAACAGTATTGAAGAGGCATACCAATTTGCCCTAAAAGTAGAGGAAAAGCTGAACAAGAAGTTTGAGAGCAGACAAAACGGAAGAGGTCACGGTGGACGATCTGGTGGACGGTCATATGGTGGTCGAAATGAAGATCCGAAAAAGAAGGATGAGGTCAGTAGCAGCCAGAATCAGCGAGGAAATAATTTTAATCGCTTCCAGAATTAGAATAATAGAGATCAAAGAGGAAGAGGAAGAGGACAAGGATCTGGAAGAGGTGGCTTCCGTGGAACATGTTTTCACTGTGGAGAAGAAGGTCATAGGGCATTTGAATGTCCTCAGCGCCAAGGCAGAACAGACAGAAGAAATGAAGGCCAGGCCAGAGTTGCACATGTAGATGAAGATGCCAGATCATCAAATTCTGAAGATGCTGAAAGAGGAGAAACGTTGATTAACAGAAGAGTCTTGTTGAGTGGTGAGAATGAGCCTGAGCAAAGGAGGAGCTTGTTTCGCACCAGGTGCAAGTGTGAAGGTAAATGTTGTGATGTGATTATTGATAGTGGAAGCACTAACAATTTGGTGTCAGAAGAGATGGTGACAAAGTTGAAGCTCAAGAGACAGAAACACCCACATCCATATCGGATTGCCTGGGTACAGGATGACTACAAGGTCATGGTCAATGAACAATGCCTGGTGAAGTTCAAGATTGGCGGATACCAAGATGAGGTATTGTGTGATATCATATCTATGGATGCATGTCTTATGTTGTTGGGTAGACCATGGCAGTTTGACAAATGTACTGTACATGATGGTCATGCGAATACCTATTCCCTGACAAAGGATGGGGTGCGACATAAGCTAAAACCATTGAAGGAGACTGAAGAAAAGGTATGTGGTAATGCAAGGATAACTTTTGTTGATGGAAGAAATTTTCTAGATGGTATGAGGCATGAGCATGTATGTTTTGCTTTAATTCTAAAAGCTGGTAAAAAGAAAGTAGAAGATGTTCTTGTAGAAGTTTCAGATTTGTTGAATGAGTTTCAGGATATTGTATCTGATAACGTGCCTGATGGATTACCACCAGTTAGGAAGATCAGTCATCAGATGGACTTGATCCCAGGAGCGAGTTTGCCGAATAAGGCAGCACACAGAATGACACCTACAGAAAGTGAGGAGTTAAACAGACAAGTACATGAACTGTTACAGAAAGGATTGATCCGTGAGAGTCTGAGTCCCTGTGCTGTACCAGCGGTATTAGCACCAAAGAAGAATGGAGAATGGAGGATGTGTACAGATTCCAGAGCAATAAACAAGATCACAATCAAGTATAGGTTTCCATTGCCACGAATGGATGATATTATGGACTGTTTGAGTGGAGCTGTGTATTTCTCAAAGATAGATCTGAAGAGTGGATATCACCAGATTCGGATCAGAGAAAGAGATGAATGGAAGACTGCCTTCAAGACAAAGGAAGGACTATATGAGTGGTTAGTCATGCCTTTTGGGCTAACCAATGCACCGAGCACTTTCATGCGGCTCATGAACGAGGTTCTGAAAGAATTTCTGGGTAAGTTTGTCATTGTTTACCTAGATGATATTTTGATCTTTAGTAAGACATTGGAGGAGCATATGATGCATATTCGTATGGTATTTGAGAAGCTGAGAGAAGAGAAATTGTTGATTAATTTGAAGAAGTGCAGTTTTGTGAAGAAAGAGTTAGTGTATTTGGGATTTGTAGTTTCAGCAGAAGGTCTAAAAATGGACCCAAAGAAGGTACAGGCTATCCTTGAATGGCCTACTCCAAGGAGTGCTACTGAGGTAAGATCTTTTCATGGTCTAGCTAGCTTTTACAGAAAGTTTATCAAAAATTTTAGCAGTATTTGTGGACCCTTGACTGAAACAATGAGAGGGGATAGAAAAGAGTTTAAGTGGACTAATGGGGCAGAAAAGAGTTTTCAATTGTTGAAACAAAAAGTTACAGAACAACCCATTTTAGCACTTCCAGATTTTAATAAGGTGTTTCAAGTAGATTGTAATGCTAGTGGTACTGCAATAGGAGCTGTTATGAGCCAAGAAGGTAAACCTGTTGCTTATTTCAGTGAGAAATTAAATGATGCCAAGAGAAAATATTCTGTTTATGATCAGGAATTTTATGCTATAGTTCAGGCATTGAAAAAGTGGAGGCACTATCTGCTTCCTAAGGAGTTTGTTTTGTATACTGATCATCAAGCTTTGCAATATTTGAATAGTCAAAGAAAATTGAATCAAAGGCATTTGAAATGGGTTGAGTTTTTGTAGAGTTATACATTTGTTTTGAAACACAGGAGTGGCAAGTATAATAGGGTTGCAGATGCTCTTAGCAGAAGGCAACTATTGCTGACAGAAATGCAGATTGAAGTGGTTGGGTTCAAGGAACTCAAGAATTTGTATCCAGAGGATCCTGATTTTGGTGAAGCTTGGAAAGCTTGTACAAAACCTGTTACTCTAGACAGGACGAAATGGTTGGATTTCATCATCCAAGATGATATGCTATTCAGAGGGAGTCAGTTGTGCATTCCACGAAGTTCTATGAGGGAGAATCTCATCAAGGAGAAGCATAGCGGAAGATTGGCTGGACATTTTGGTCGTGACAAAACCTTTGGTTTGGTTAGTGAGAATTATTATTGGCCACAGTTGCAGCAAGATGTGAAGAAGTTTGTACAGAGTTGCAAAGTATGTCAAATGGTGAAAGGAGTGAAGCAGAATACAGGGTTGTATCAGCCATTACCTATACCAGAGAAGCCTTGGGAGGATATCAGTATGGACTTTGTTCTTGGTTTACCGAGGACACAGCGGGGACATGATTCAATTTTTGTAGTAGTTGACCGATTTTCAAAGATGACACATTTCATTCCCTGCAAGAAGACTAATGATGCTGTTCACGTAGCAGAATTGTTTTTCAGAGAGGTAGTGAGACTTCATGGTTTGCCAAGGACCATAGTTTCAGATCGGGACACTAAGTTTGTTGGATATTTCTGGCGTACATTGTGGAAGAAGTTAAAGACAGATTTGAAGTTCAGTTCATCACATCATCCACAGACTGATGGACAGACAGAGGTGGTGAATAGGAGTTTGGGAAATTTGCTGAGATGTTTGGTTGGAGATAAGCCAACAGGATGGGATTTGATTTTACCACAGGCAGAATTTGCATACAATAATTCTGTCAACAGGAGCACTGGTAAATCACCATTCCAGATTGTATATGGAAGTAGTCCAAGAAATGCATCTGAATTGAGGAAGATAGATAAAGGAGAAATAAGTAGTGCTGAAGCTAAGGATTTTGCAGAACACTTGAAGAACATCCATGAGGAGGTGAGGAAGCATATTACCAAGATGAATGCACAGTATAAGGCTAAGGCAGATGAGAAAAGGAGGTATAAGGAATTTCAGGTTGGTGATGAAGTCATGGTTCATTTGCGGAAGGAGCGGTTTCCAGTTGGTACATATAACAAGCTGAAAATGAAGAAGTTTGGGCCATGTAAGATACTGAAGAAGCATGATTCAGGAAATGCATATGAGGTAGAATTGCCTAGTGAGCTGAATATTTCACCAGTGTTTAACATTTCAGATTTGACAGAGTATCACGAAGGAGGTGTTGAAGATGAGGTTGCAGCAGCACAGTGGAGTATTCCAGCAACTAGTTCAGACACTAAGGAGATCGAAGATATATTGGACAGTCGTGTTGGCAGAAGCACAAGGAACAGGACATATAAAGAATATCTGGTCTAGTGGAAAGGACGACCTGTTGAAGATTCATCATGGCTGACAAAGGAGGAGGTTCGCCGTCTTGGTTTTCCTCTGCACCCCTGAGTTGTGACAGGGTCACTTCTCAAATTACCCTGGGTGTTTGATGCAGGAGCATCCTGGGTGTAAGAGCAATCTTGCATCACCCAAAAATATTTCTATTTTTTTGTATTCATTAAGGGCTATTTTGTGCAGAGCTTCTATTTATGGAAAGTTACTATTTTTGGTAATTTTTGTATGTGCTCAGAATGATCTGATTTCTTTCTTGGAGGTTCATGTTGGTCATATAAGTCTGCCAGTAAAGTTTCATTGCCAGATCAAGTGTATATTGGAAGATATTGAAGATTTTCGGTATTGGCAGCAGGGTACAAAAACTTTGAACTCAGTTTTGAAGGCTTTAGAGGCCCCGGATGAGGTCAAAAATTTGGGTGACAGGCGCTTGCGCCAGTCAAGCCTGTAGAGCGCTTCGTGGCATTTCTGAAATGGGGTTATAATAGCCGAGCGGGTCAACGGGTGATGACTTATGGTCTTCGGAAGTTGGGCCACCTGAAATGGCGAAAAATAATTTTCTTCAAAATTTCTGTTCGGGTTTCAAAGGTTATCTTGAGCCGACTATGATGTAATAAAATGTAAAATAAAATAATTCTAAGTTTGGTCGGCCTTATTGGCTGAAAATTCTGGAACCTTCCCAGGCGGTGGAAAATTGCCTATATAAGGAAGGCTGTATTATTGTCTTAGGTAGTTCAGAATAGTTCTGGGTAGTAGATCTGGGTAATAGTTCGAGGCTTTGTCCTACAGAATATTGTAAGGGAATGCCCATGTGGCTTTGCATATTGTAATTCTGAAAGTTTGTAATTCCACATTTGTGGAGATAATAAGAAGCCAATTTTCTGTTCTTGGATATTGTTGTTGTTTCTCTATTTCTGTTATGTGTTTGTGGTATTAAGGGGAGCACCCTTCATCAATTATGAAAATTACATAAAAATGCAATTGTAAGCTATAGGCAGTATATGATATTAGCAGTAGTTCAAGGTCCATATAGCTATGGATTAAAAAAAAAACAAAAAACTATAGGTAGTATATGATATTAGCAGTAGTTCAAGGCCCATATAGCTATAGATTAAAAAAATAAAATAAAAAATCTTAGAATTTCAAAATTATTAGAAGGCATATATCTCATTGGGTTTCTGATTTTTCCACATTTTTCAGGAAGCTCACCCCACAACTCTGCTTTGTAAGCTCTTATTGGTTTACTAAGAACCTATTCATCATGCTCTGAAAGAGCCTTTTTGAGAGCTGTGTATAGAGCTAGAAAGCCTGATTTTTTATTTGAGTCTCTATGCTTAAATAAACTTCCCACCTTTGGCTTCCCATTTTGTAAGTTGTAATCCTTAATAACACTATAAAAGGCCATACCTGGAAGGAGGGATTCTTTGACATAATCTACTGAGAGTTGAAAAACGGGACCATAATCTTGAAGCAAGTCCATGACGTTAGAAAAAAAATGGTCTACAATATGTGAAACAAATATGAGGCACGATGTAGAGGTTTGAAGGATGTTTTCCCCTACCATGATCCTGATGGCTTTTTCTACCTTCGGATAGTTGAAAATGAACACCATGCTTAGAAGTTTTGTATATATGCTCCATGACTCAGGGTACTTGCTTCTTATAGAAGACACTGCTAACCTAACTTAATCTCTTTTGATATATTTGATCTTCTTAATGTTCCTTTGATTTCTAAATCCATATGATATATATCTTTCATTCATGAATATAATAACATGCATAAATAAATATGAAGTCTTCATCCATTAAATTAAATGTTTAAGGCTCTTATAGAGAATCAAATTGGTAGGAAGATTAAAATTTTGAGCATTCATAATAACCTCCAAAAATCCAATATACTATATAAAGATTATTAGATAAAGAGACATAATAAAACTTTATATCTTATAGTAGACTAGAGTTAAAAAAGGAATTATTGGATCACGGTTTGAAAACTTTTCTTGGGTAGAAGTGGTTTCCACAAATTATTACTTGATTAATATGTCTCCTAAATTAGCTCTTGTTAAGAAGACCCTTATGGATTTTCTATTGAGAAAAATATTTGTGAGTTATATGAACATGTACCTAGTGAGAAACATTTTAAGTTAGAGAATAATGTCATAAATATATCTTCTTTAGTTGTAGAATTGGTTTGAAAGGATGCAAACATTGAGATCCTTTTTTCAATATAACAAATGATGGAGTTTATTCACCAATCTTATAGCTCCCAAGGTTCACTTAGAATAAAAAATCTATCATAAAAGAGAGGAATAACAAAACTATCGAGTTGAAGACCTAAATGATCAAAAAGTGATAAATCATTTTTACTATACAAATGAAATTGAAATTGAAAGTTTTCCAACACATAAACAATTCAATTTCTCCCTTCCTTGCATACATAATTACAGACTTCAATTTAGTGGAATTTCCTTTAGCAAGATATGACATCAACTTCTAGTTCTAGTGCATGCCACCTTATATCTCTTTCACTTGGCAAGCTTACTTTCTTTCTTGGACTAGTGAACTCTTAATAATATGGCTAGTAACCTGTATATTAACTAAGCTTCCTAAAATTTAGGGGATTTTGGGTGGGATTTAGTCCCTACTTTCAAGGAGGTTACCTCCTATAAATGTAAACTTTTAGGTCATTTTGAGTGTCGGAAAATTGATGATATGAGGTCCTTAATTGCACTAGATCTCATTTTATTTCAACATTTTAGTCTCTTAGAATAAATATTTTGTGAAGATTTTGGTTCTTGATACTAGTGATTTTCTAGTATGATTTGAAGATATTACAAAACAATTGGTGAATTTCTAGTCCCATGGAATACTTCTCATGAATGCCTAGTATTTTTATTGATTTAGCATATTAATTCAAAATTGTTCTAAATTGTATTTAGCATTTTCATTTTATGAATCATTCTATGCATGTAAATGGTGTTTGAGGTTAAAATTAAAGTGTGAAAAGAGGATAATTATGTGTTTAAAATTTGTCTTCATTTGCATGTTCAATTGATAATTTTAGATGTTGAATGAATTATATGCTTAATTCTCTCTTTAATTCTATTGATAATGCTTGATTAGATTATTTATTGGTAGTTCATCTTCTCATTCTCCTCTTCTATATTTCAAATTGTTCCTTTTAACCAATGTAAGTTTTATAAAACTTATTCCTTTAGCTTGCAACTAGCATGCCCCTTGTTAAGATCCCCCATATGAACACTTAGCTATTTTAGCATTATTGCGAGCCATTCAAAGAGACAATGGGAGGTAAAGGTTTCCCTATCCTAACCTCTTTTAGGAGAAGTTAAGTGTTGACACTTAGCTTGTATTGAGTGTGTCAAAATACCCATCAATAAAATTGGTACTAGAAGGAGGGTCAGAACAAGTTGGAGCACATAACATACTTCTCCCTAGAGTGATTCAAATCCTAACCCTAAATAAAATTGACCTCAAATCCCAAACCAAATTAAACCTAACCCTAAAACTAAACCAAATTGAACCCTAACCCTAAAACTAAACCAAATTATACCAGGTAACCCTAACATCTAAACCATATTGGACCTTGTGACTTTAAGCCTACCACATGAAGCTCTCACCATTCAAGCTCGATTAAGGGTTAGTTTTGGGGATCAATTATGATTATTATTTAATTATCTAGTTTAGAACTAGGATTAGACTTAAGTCAATCTTATAAATAAACTTAGTTCAACTATGTGATTATGACTTAACTAAGGTTAGGACTTAATAAGGTTACAAAAAAAACTTAATCACGACTACCATTGAATTACGATTAGAGTTACAGTTGAATCAAGACTATTGTTAAAAATAATTCTTAGATTTCAACTTGAGTAATTTTCTTTACTAAATGACGCAAGGGCAGGGATGCAAGAGGGGCCAAAGGATGGCACACCCTAATGATCCAAGCTTGCAACATACATGCGGAAGCAACAAACAACAAGAGTGAGAGAGAGAATGCCATATCTTTCATTAACTTTCATTAATTGAATTATACATGCCGGGTTGTAAGGCCTTCCCGGTTAGGGCCTGATATTACAATGAATCACATAAGTCCTCAAACATGCGAGGATCTGCTACAAATCTTTAATCTAATGCCTTCTATCTTCTATCCAAAACTGCCTCCTTAAACTACAACCAAACATCTACATTTATACAAGAAGCTACCGAGTTGAGTCGGCCTTTAGTTCCATAATTAACAGAAGTAACGGTCAAATTTGGGACCACACACTTCCCAATGATGGATACCAACATTAAATCCATGATCTCATATAAATGCACAAGTCGGCCACAACAGGAAATAAAACTAGACCTGTTGGTAAGCAAGATGACCGAGCAGCAAATAGGCAATGCCGAGCGCTAGTGAAATAACCGACTGCCTAGGAGAGAATCGACAACACTCGGTAACAAAAGGAACTGACCAACTCGATCAAAGCAGAAACCGAGCAACATAGACAAAACTCCAAAATGTTTTTTGGTGACGCAAGATTGCCAAGGACCTGATATGCTCCTGCATTAGACACCTGGGGTGAAATGATTCTCCGAATCATTTGGTAGGTCTGGTCTGCGCTGCATCCAACTTAGACTGTGAAATCCATGAACTGTCTTCTATTGGTCTATTCTTCCAGTTAACCAGATATTCCATGTATTGTTTTCCTCTCGTGCTCTTGCCAACTCTTTCCTTCAAAATCTGTTCAACTTCATCATTCTTCTTAGGATATTTTGTCGGTACTGTCATTTATTCATCAGGTTCATGATACTCATATAAATCAGCAATATTGAAAATTGGTGATATGTCCATGTCATCAGGTAACTCAATCTCATATGCATTTCCACTGTCAAATTTCCTCAAAATCTTGCAAGGTCCAAACTTCATTTTCAACTTTCCTTATGTGCCAACAGGAAACCGGCCTTTCTTCAAATGAACCATCACTTCATCACCAACATCAAAAGTCTTATGTCTTCTTGATCTATCAGCTTTGTCTTTGTATTTATGATTACTGTCTTCCAGCTTCAGCTTCACATCTTCATGCAATGTCTTCATGTATTCAGCAAACTTTACTCCTTCAGCACTTCTCTTATTCTCATCAACAATGTCTCTCAAATCAGATATTCCTCTCGGTTGTGTGCCATTCACAATCTCAAATGGTGTCTTTCCAGTACTCCTATTCATTGAATTATTATATGCAAACTCTACTTGTGCTAACATAGAATCCCAATTACTCGGTGTGTCTCCAATTAAACATCTCAAAAGATTTCCCAAACTTCTGTTCACAACTTCAGTATGTCCATCGGTTTGTGGGTGAAATGTAGAACTATATTTCAATTTAGTGCCAAATTTCTTCCAAAGCATTTTCCAAAAATATCCAACAAATTTACTATCTCGGTGAGAGATAATACTCCTTGGTAATCCATGCAATCTGACAATTTCCTTAAAGAAAAGATTTGCTACATGTACTGCATCTGATGTCTTTCTACAAGGTATAAAATGTGCCATCTTAGAAAATCTATCCACAACAACAAATATGGAATCATTACCTCTTATTGTCTTTGGTAAGCCAAGAAAAAAATCCATATTGATATCAATCCAAGGTTTCTCAGGTACAACAATCAATGTATACAATCCAGTATTTTGACTTACTCCTTTTGCAACTTGACAAATACCACAAATTTTCACAAATTTCTGAACATCTCTATACAACTGTGGCCAAAATTACTTCTCCTTCAACAAATTCCATGTTTTATCAATGCCAAAATGTCCAGCCAAACCACTACTATGTTTCTCCTTTATCAAATTAGATCTCATTACTCCTCTCGGTATAAACAACTGAATACCTTTAAACAACATATCTTCCTGAATGAAATATTCATCCCATTTTGTATCTTGTTCATCTTGAATAGGTGCTCTGCACTTTCTCCATGGCTCAAAAAATCACTTGGGTCATTTTCATACAAACCTCTCATCTCATCAAAATCAAGAACTTCAATTTTCATCTCGATCATCAAAGATCTTCTTCTACTTAATGCATCAACAACTCGGTTACTGAGTCCACTCTTATGCTTTATCACAAATGTATAACTCTGCAAATACTCAACCCACTTCATATGTCTCTGATTCAACTTATTCTAACTACCCAAATATTGTAAAGCCTTATGATTAATATACAACACAAATTCACTCGGTATCAATAATATCTCCATTTCTTCAGTGCTTGAACAATAGCATAGAATTCTTGATCATACATAGAATATTTCCTTCTAGCATCATTCAACTTTTCACTAAAGAAAGCAACAAGTTTACCTTCTTGACTCAACACAGATCCAAGTGCACTTCCACTTGCATCACATTCTATTTGAAATACTTTACTGAAACTATGTAATACAAAAATAGGTAATTCAACAACCTTCTGCTTCAGGGTCTCAAAACTTTTATCAGCTCCATGTGTCCACTTGAATTCTCTTTTGTCTCCTCTCATAGTCTTAGTCATAGCATTACAAATTGAATTGAAATTCCTTTTGAACTTTTGGTAAAAACTTGCCAAACCATCAAATGATCTTACTTCAGTAGCATTCATAGGTGTAGGCCAATTCAAAATAGCTTCAACCTTTTTAGGATCCATCTTCAAACCATCAGCTGAAATAAAAAATCCCAAATACACAATCTCTTATTTCATGAATGAACACTTTTTCAGATTTATCAGCAACTTTTCTTCTTTCAGTCTCTGCAAAACTTGTCTAACATGCAACAAATGTTCTTCTTTGTTCTTACTGAATATCAGAATATCACCAAGATATACAATTACAAACTTACCCAAGAATTTCTTCAAAACTTCATTCATCAACCTCATAAAAGTACTTGGTGCATTAGTTAAACTAAAAGGCATAACCAACCACTCATACAAACCTTCCTTTGTCTTGAAAGCAGTCTTCCATTCATCACCTTCTCTGATTCTGATATAATGATACCCACTTTTCAAATCAATCTTTGTGAAATACTTTGCTCCAGTCAAACTGTCCATTATGTCATCCATTCTTGGTATAGGAAACCTATACTTCACTGTTATCTTATTGATTTCTCTGGAATCAGTACACATTCTCCATTCTCCATTCTTCTTCGACACCAATACAATAGGTACTGCACAAGGACTCAAACTTTCTCTGATCAAACCTTTCTCTAGCAACTCTTGAATCTGTCGATTCAATTCCTGATTCTCGGTAGGTGTCAACCGATGAGGTGCCTTATTTGGTAAACTAGCTCCAGGGATTAGATCCATACAATGATCAATACTTCTTTTCGGTGGCAAACCATCAGGTACATTATCAGAAATGATATCACTGTACTTGGTGAGTAACTTATCAATCTCCTCAGGGACATTATCTTCTATTTTCTTACTCAGTTTATTAGGAATCACAGTAAAACATACATCATCCCTCTTCAAAGAGTTAACAAACTTCTTTCCTTCCATCAAGCAAACTTCCATAGATGTGCAAACATTACTAACAGGTTCTTCCATCAAAGGTAACAAGATTTGTTTCTTGCCATCAACCACAATAGTATACTTATGCAATCTCCCATCATATATAGCATGTCTATCATATTGCCAAGGTCTACCGAACAAAATATGACAACAATCCATAGGCATGATATCACATAACACCTTATCATAGTATTTTCCAATCTTCAAATTCACATAACATTGTTCACTTACCAGGAGTGTATGCTCATCCTTGATCCATGAAATTTGATAGGGCTTCGGATGTACCAACCTTTCCAACTGTAATTTTGTGACCATCTCTTCAGATGCCAGGTTCTCCAAGCTACCACTGTCAATGATTACCTTCCAAACTTTGTCAGAAACTCTACATCTGGTCTTGAGCAAACTTTTCCTTACCAGATCTTCCTTCTTGCTTTCATTCCATAGTGCTCTCCTTAACATCAAGTTATTTTCTTTCTTAGGTTCATTCAGTGACTCTTCTTGCACCAAAGCATTTCTACTGCTACCAGCCTTCTTACTAGCTTGTGTACATTCAAAAGATCTATGTCCTTCTCCATAATTATAACAAGTTCCTCAGAAACTTCCTCTTCTATAACCACCTTGGTAGTTACTGCCTCTACCTCTAGAACTTTCACCTTTCCACTCAGTCTTGCCTTTGTCCAAATTTGTCTTTTTTGGTTCAGATCTACCATTTTCACCATTAGATCTGGGTAAGTGCACAAAGATGGGGGACCAAAAAGTTGCCACTTTTCTTTTTGGCCCCCCATCATGCATAGTGTGCATGCACTAAAGGGTGTGCACCCTATGGCTTGGGTTGCCCAAGCCTTAGGCTTGGGAAATCCAAGCCAAAGGGTGTACGCCCTTTGCAAAAAGTTATATATTTTTGCTGCACGCAGGTTTGAGCTCATTTTTCTTTCTCAAACCTGCATTTTTAGCTTAGAGAAGATTTGAAAGTGCGCACACCCTATTATAGTTGCTTGTGAGTCAATTATTTTTGTTCATCCATCGATCAAATGGCTCCATTGCGTCATCAAGTTCGATCTAGGAGAAAAGGTAAGTGTTTTTACAACTTATCATGCCTCTTATTTGTTTTAAAATTTTAGTTTTGTTGCAATTTGTTTTTGTTTAAATTTGTTTTGTTCAAATTTGTTTTTGTTTAAACTTGTTGTGTAATCAATATTTTAAAATGTAGTTTTTTTAATTGTCAGGAAGAAATAATCTCCCTCCACCAAACCCTCCGTCTCCTCATGAAGAACCAAATGAAGAACCGAATGAAGAAAGAAATGAAGAAAATGAACCTCAATTGCCTCCACCAATTGAGAAACCTCCTCCTGGAACACAACAAAATTTGTTGAACCAAATTGAAAGAGGGCAAAAAAAATTAGAATCTTTAATTAATAGGTTAAAAGATTCTAGTGGTACAAATCTCGGAAGGGAAAGAATTGCAAAATCATTGGAAGCAATCTTGACCCATGTAAGCACAGTTAGTAGGCAAATTAATATATGACGTGATAAAAGAGAAGAACAAAAATAATATTATGCAAATAAATTATCTTATGTAGACATAAAAAAAAAAAAAATCACAAAAGATGACATTTGCCAGCTATTTAAAAAACAAGGGGACGCAAATACTCTTAGAACTACAACAAGGAGGTTCCCAATTCATTGGTGCATAAATGGAGACATTAAAAACAATTTTTGGGAGAGATGGTGGATGGTCTTTGATTCGCCTCCTTGTAACAATCATGAGGTTCCTATATATTTCTTGAGGAAACTCTATTGCGAGTTTGTACTCAAGTAGGTGCCAAATTATTTTGACATGCTGGATTCTCAGGTTAGAGGAGGGGGTTCATCATTTGATCGAGCAGGGGCACATCGTGACCCTAACACACCTAGGGTTGTTAGTGGCAAGCCACCGTTGGACCATGTTAGTATTCCTTCCATTGTGAAGGAACATGTAGAGGCAGACACACTAGGCACGATTAGTGCTCTAACACAAACTCTCATTCAGTGTGCCACTCCTTTAGTTGAGGGTGACTATGGTCAATCCTCAAGGGGGCATATTTGTCGGTCATGTGGATGCTTGTGCACATTTGGTATTGGCGAGAGAGAGCAAGAGGATTCTGGATTGATGACTGATAACTTTTTAAATACGAAATTTGACATTGACACACAGGTAAATATTTCCAAGTTCATTAAATTGCTTTGATCATATTTCATTTATAAAAGAATAACTATTTAATTTAGTATGTATTGTTTATGATGAAAATTTAGGGCAAGAGTGTCAGTGGTGGTGGTGGTGGCAATGATCCTAATGTCCCCTTTTACACATCGTCGTCAATTGCACAAGTATGTATCAAATAAAAAATTTAATTAACATATTTGATTATTATGTAATTATATGAATAATTGTATCCTAACTTATTGTGCATGTGCATTAGATGTGCACTGGTGGACCATCGACGTTCACAACAGACAGGGAAAGGCATTGTGCAACTTTCCTTGAGGTATCTTTATTTGCATATTAATTGGATTTACTTGATCATATTTAATTAATGAATGAATGACTAAATTACTAGACAAATTATGATCAAAATCCAGAGGCACGATGATTACATTCTTTCACCTGGGTTTGTGAGGTCACCATTGAGTCCATAGGTATACATGTAATAATGCATTATAATTAACATGTTAGTAGTACGTTCTTATATGAATGGTTATCTTATAATTTTCCATGTACATGTGCACTAGTTGAATGTCAGAGCTTTGACTTTGACACCACACACCAGAGGATGCGGTGGAACCTTCACAGAGGTATCACTTACTCATTAGTTAGGTTGTAAAAAATATATGTAATCTTGATAACTGCATAATTTACTTTTTTTGTTTCATTTTCAGCTTTTGACATCAGAGACTCCTCCTTCTGTCCGTTATACTTTGGATCATGGAGTAGCTGCAATAGTAGCTAGTTTTGAAGCACAAACTGAGGTATGAAAGGGATCATTTAACTTTAATTGTTATTTTAATAGTTTGTATTGAATTTTATAATGATATCCATGTATGTATTTTAATTATTATTTTGATCATTGTTGTAGGGACTTATGACTCCAGATCACCAGCATGCACCTTCGGTGGATGAACATAGTGACTCTTTGCTAGCAGTAAGCCAATATTCAATTTTATGTCATTGTATAATTCAATTTTGATGTATATTAGTTATCTCTATCTAATTTTTTTTTTATTAGGTCGAGCTACAGAAGAGTCTAGACAGGAGGACGAGTGAGCGCACTCAGAAGACTATAGCATCCACTGCATCTCCATCGACACGATAGTCGAAGACAACTCAGGATTTGTTTTCTTCCCCTAGTGGGAAAGGACTAGATTAGGGATATGGATTGTATGCCTATATGGCATTAATGGACATATTTTTTGTATATTGTATCAGTGATTCATTGTATATCCATTTGGCTTTGAGGAAGCCAGTTTTACTGTATTGAATATATTCAATGTATGACATTATTGGACATATATATCTGACTTCATGCCCTACGAATATTTTTTTTTTATGTTTTAGGTATGCAATTCATGTGTTTGGTATATTGATGTATACTAAATTATGTTTATGTTCATGTCTTTGCTTTGTAAATTTCCCATGCCTTATAGTTATGCTTGTATGTTTAACTTGTTGATTGTGCTACAAATGGCAGTCACTGTCCTCAATAATAGTCAATTCCTTAATTGTAATAATAACAAAAGTAATGAAATGAATGCATAAATGTATAAATATAATATGTAAGAAGCCTAAGTGGCTCTTGTTCTTGCAATGATAATTTTTTAAAGAAATCCTGACAAATCCAAATACTAATGCTTCAACAATTTATTTATAGCTTGATTGAAAATTTGATGCAAATAGGTAGGTTAGATTGGGGTTATTTTATAAATAAAGTGTTCTTGGTTTCCTCAAAGGTGTTCCTTACCCAAGTGGCCCCAAGTGCCAATATGCCACTAACCTATCAATCTGACTTCTCCCAGCTCTCTTACTATTATAGGGATTCAATATGGCTTGAAATATGACTCCAACAATGTTCAAGTGGTTCTTGAAGTCCTACTCCAAGATCTTACCCTCAATCCACACTCTAGGCTCTCTATCCTTGTAGCCTTAACCAGCGAGTTTTTCCCAAATAACTCTTAGTTTTCCAAAAAAAATTCCAAAAAAAATTACATATTTAGATACCTTTTATGGTTTTACAAAACATATCTCAGAATTAGGTAGGGTTAATTTGGAACACAAGCCCCAAAAACTGCTGCTCCACTTTCCTTCCTAGACCTAATAGGTCACTTTTACAAAGGAACCCTATTACAAACTTAACACCCAACCTTTCCACTTTTCACAGAGTGTTAATATGGTCCCAATTAGAGAAATTTGAAGTCAATTGGATCCTATAGGCTTTCTATACCCAAAAGCCCCAAATTGCTCCCTCTAGGCCTTCAAAACTAGGGCCTTCTTAAAAATAACTCAAAACTCATTTCCAGAACTCCTCCTTCTGGATTCACCTTTCATTTGACATATAGTTCTACTATTTCAAATAAAATTATACCCTTGTTAAGGCGGATCCTTTGCTGCTACACTTGTGGCATCAATTTTGTGCCCTTTTCCCACTCTTCCTCATGGTGTACACCCACTAAAACAACTTATCCTACATCCAAATGGTTAGTAACATCATACATATGTTACATAGGGTCCATTCAATGATAAAAAACAATTACATTCATTGAATGACCCATTATATCATCAAAAAGACCAAAATGGAGTTATTTCAATGCACCAAAATGACCACCTACAACAACTTTCCAAATATGAAGCAAAATAGATTATATAATCATTCAATACAGATGAAAAATGATGTTATGATGTTATTATATCACCCACAATTCTGTTCCAAACCCAAAACAATCAACCAAACATTTAAAAAAACAAGATTTTGCAAGGAAAAACTTGAATTTTTATTGAATTTTTGAATCTGTCCGTGCAGTCTGTACCTTCTCTCTTCCAAGCATTAAATAAACTTCCTATCAACTTCCTCAACCAATCTGGGTTGGTTGGAAGGCTTAGTTAAGTCCAAAAACATTAAAACACCATTTTCCCTCCTAAATGCTGATAACCGTTGGGATTCAAATATTTGAATTTCCAACTTACATTTGATTGCATATTAATATTAAAAACCTATTAAATTCTATCGCAATTAATTTATTATTTCTTCTAGGACCTAATTGACTCCCCTAAACAACTTTAGATCCCGTTGGACACTATTGGCCACCCTTACATTGTTTTGGTCTTAAGTCCTTTGCCAAGACTTCTAGGACTTATAATATTTATATTAAATTGTTTATTAGATATTGCCATTATTGGCCTCAATATATCCCAATTCACTTTTAGGAATTCTTTAGATCCACTACCTCCATTTGGTTCCAAGATGGACTTAGGTGTTTGGAGAGGTGCTCCTGCACCAAAATTCTTCATTTAAATTTCAAGACATTCAATAAATTGAAACTCCATGTTCATTATTATAATTTCTAATATTTCATAATCTCCTCAAATTAAAATAACATTCATGCACCTGTTATTTCATCTGCTATGACTAAAAGTATAATCTCTAGCTGAAATTGCTCACACAACTTCTGTTATTGAATTTGCAGCTACTGGAATGTAATAGCAAAGCATCAACTCACACACCTGATAATTGTATCAAACCTGCGCCTGCTGGGAATAACCGTTTGCAGAAGACTTACACCCAACAGAGAATTGAAAGACCCTATGGTTATGATAATTAAGTATGGTCGCCGCAGTCTCTGTATTAAAACATTCAAACAATAAACCTCCTGCCATTAATTCATAGCACTACCAGAAATGCACCTAGATTTTCTAGCCACCCACCACTTTCGAAACTCAATGGCATTCTTAGTATTATTCAATGGCACAAGACTCCATCTCACAACACCGTGCCTGGAAGAATGAACGTTCTTCTTGGCAATTAAACCCTAGTCTCCTTAGCATTTCAAACCATTACAAAATTCTCCATTTCATCAAAATATAACATAATCAATGAAATCCATTTTCGCAAGTCAAAGGCTTTTTAAGCAAAAATGGCAATCTTCTTCATCACACCAAACTCCAGCTTCAAATACACACTTCTCACTTAAGTGCCTTGAAGCATTAAGCAAACACTTTTTAATTAGAACATAAAGTAACATGATAATAAATTAAGCCAAGCTTAATTGTATAAGATATGAAGATGGATGCACATTATGAACCCAACTGAAGAAGAATGAAGATCAAACCAAAATCCAACTGCCTTGCCTAAAATAGGAGCCACTAACTGACTTACTATAAATAGTAAGTGCAAACAGAGATCCCCTAAACATTCCATCAGCTCACGGGGATCGCATTAATGAACTGACAATAGCAAGCATAGGTACTTGCTAAATCGGGGACATTACATAATATAAGGATTCTTGGGGTACCCTAATGTTGGCAAGAGTTCTTTTATTAATAAGATTACTACGACAGATGTGGATGTGCAACCTTATGCTTTTACAAACTAACTTCTAATTGTCCCCTAACTGATTGATTGTTAATGACAAACACTAGAATACATATTTGCACTCATCCTACTGCTCACCCCAGAGTCGTCAGTGTCGTTCGAATGATTGTGTGTGCCAAAAAATGTTGTCAATAGCATTTATCTGACCATTCAAAGTTGTTCAAACAAATGGTTTGATGCTACGACCGATGGTTTGAAAGATACACAACGTTGGCCGTTTCAGCTGAGGAACACTTTGAGTTCTGACACCAACCGAGAATGTGTTGCCAAATTTAAAAGAAGTTGAATCTCTAAAAATTGAGACAGGCTTTTGTAGGCCTCGGTAACACGGTCCCGTAGCACCTAACAGATAGATTCTACCTCACACGAGCTCTGAGATATGACCCCGCAAAGATCACAAATTTCATGCTTAAGAGACCTTGAGGGACACTTTAGCACAGAGTCATCGGCGGGGTTCGAATGATTGTGCGTGGTGAACAAGGTTGCCACTAGTGTTTACCTAGCCATTCAGAGCTGTTGGAATAGACGGTTCGATGCTACGACTGATGGTTTAAAAGATATGCAATGTTGGCCATTTCAATTGAGGAACACTATGAGTTTTGACACCGACCGAGAATGTGTTGCCGAATTTAAAATAAGTTGAATCTCTAAAAACTGAGATAGTATTTTGTAGGCCCCGACAACACATTTTTGTAGCACCTGACAGATCGATTCTACGTTGCACGAGCTCTGAGATATGACCCTACAAAGATCATCAATTTCATGCTTAAGGGACCTTGAGGGACACTTTAGCACGGAGTCGTCAGCAGGGATCGAACGACTGTGGGTGCCGAAGGAGGTTGCCACTAGAGTTTACCCAACCAATTGGAGCTGTTGGAACTGATGGTTCGATGCTACAACTGACGGTTAGAAAGATACACAACGTTGACGATTTCAGCTGAGGAACACTTTGAGTTCTGACACCAACCGAGAATGTGTTGCCAAATTTAAAAGAAGTTGAATCTCTGAAAACTGAGACAAGCTTTTGTAGGCCCCAACAACACAGTCTCATAGCACCTAATGGATCAATTCTACCTCCCACGAGCTCTAAGATATGACCCCGCAAAGATCACCAATTTCATGCTTTAAGGGACCTTGAGGGACACTTCAGCACAGAGTCATCGGTGTTGTTCAAATGACTATGTGTGCCAAAAAAGGTTGTCAGTAGCATTTATCCGACCATTCAAAGTTGTTGGAACAAATGGTTCGATGCTACGACTGACAGTTTGAAAGATACACAACATTGGCCGTTTCAGTTGAGGAAGACTTTGAGTTCTAACACCGACCGAGAATGTGTTGCCAAATTTAAAATAAGTTGAATCTCTAAAACCTGAGATAGGCTTTTGTAGGCCCTGGCAACACGGTCCCATGGCACATGATGGATAGATTCTACCTCGCACGAGTTCTGAGATATGACCTTGCAAAGATCATTGATTTCATGCTTAAGAAACTTTGAGGGACACTTCAGCACGGAGTCGTCGGTGCGGTTCGAATGACTGTGCATGGTGAATGAGGTTGCCACTAGCATTTACCTAACCATTCAGAGCTATTGGAATAGATGGTTCGATGCTACAACTGATGGTTCGAAAGATATGCAATGTTGGCCATTTCAACTGAGGAACACTACGAGTTCTAACACCGACTGAGAATGTGTTGCCGAATTTAAAATAAGATGAATCTCTAAAAATTGAGATAGGATTTTGTAGGCCCCACTAACACGGTCCTGTAGCACTTGACAGATCAATTCTACATCACAGGAGCTCCGAGATATGACCCCGCAAAGATCGTAGATTTCATGCTTAAGGGACCTTGAGGGACACTTCAGCACAGAGTCGTCGGTGGGGATCGAACAACTGTGGGTGCCAAATGAGGTTGCCACTAGCATTTACCCGACCATCTAGAGCTTTTGGAACTAATGGTTCAATGCTATGACCAACAGTTATAAAGATACGCAACATTGACCGTTTCAGCTGAGGAACACTTTGAGTTCTGAGACTGACCAAGAATGTGTTGCCAAATTTAAAAGAAGTTGAATCTCTGAAAACTAAGACAGGCTTTTGTAGGCCCCAGCAACATAGTCCCATAGCACTTGATGGATTGATTCTACCTCACATGAGCTCCAAGATATGACCTCGCAAAGATCATCAATTTCATGCTTAAGGGACCTTGAGGGACACTTCAGCACGAAGTCATTGGTGGGGATCGAATGACTGTGGGTGCCAAATAAGGTTGCCACTAGCGTTTACCTACTCATCTGAAGCTATTGGACCTGATGGTTTGATGCTACAACCGACGGTTCGAAAGATACGCAACGTTGCCATTTCAGTTGAGGAACACTATGAGTTTTGACACTGATCGAGAATGTGTTGCCGAATTTAAAATAAGTTGAATTTTTGAAAACTGAGATAGGATTTTGTAGGCCCTGGCAACACGGTCTTGTAGCACCTAACAAATCAATTCTATGTCACATGAGCTCCAAGATATGACCCCACAAAGATCACCAATTTCATGCTTAAGGGACCTTGAGGGACACTTCAACACAGAGTCATTGGTGGGGATCGAATGACTGTAGGTGCCAAACAAGGTTGCTAGTAGTGTTTACCTGGCCATCTAGAGCTATTGGAACTGATAGTTCAATGCTATGACCGACGGTTAGAAAGATACGCAACGTTGACCGTTTCAGCTGAGGAACACTTTGAGTTCTGACACCAACCGAGAATGTGTTGCCAAATTTAAAAGAAGTTGAATCTCTAAAAATTGAGATAGGCTTTTGTAGGCCTTGGCAACATGGTCCCATAGCACTTGATGGATCAATTCTACCTTGCATGAGCTCCAAGATATGACCCCACAAAGATCACCGATTTCATGCTTAAGGGACCTTGAGGGACACTTTAGCACGGAGTCATCGGTAGGGATCGAATGACTGTGGGTGCCAAACAAGGTTTCCACTAGCATTTACCCAGCCATCTGGAGTTGTTGGAACTGACGGTTCGATGCTACGACCGACGGTTAGAAAGATACGCAACGTTGACCATTTCAGCTGAGGAATATTGAGTTCTGACACCGACCGAGAATGTGTTGCTAAATTTAAAATAAGTTGAATCTCTAAAAACTAAGATATGCTTTTGTAGGCCCTGATAACACGGTCCCATAGCACTTGATGGATCGATTCTACCTTGCACAAGTTCTGAGATATGACCCTGCAAAGATCACCACTTTCATGCTTAAGGGACCTTGAGGGACACTTCAACACGGAGTCGTCAGTGGGGATTGAACAACTATGGGTGCCAAATAAGGTTGCCACTAGCATTTAGCTAGCCATCTGGAGCTATTGGAACTGATGGTTCGATGCTATGATCAACGGTTAGAAAGATACGCAACGTTGACCATTTCAGCTAAGGAACACTTTGAGTTCTGACACCGACCGAGAATGTGTTGCCAAATTTAAAATAAGTTGAATCTCTGAAAATTGAGATAGGATTTTGTAGGTCTCAATAACACGATCCCGTAGCACCTAACGGATTGATCCTACCTCACATGAGCTTGGAGATATGACCCCGCAAAGATTGATGATTTCATGCTTAAGGGACCTTGAGGGACACTTTAGCACGGAGTCGACGGCGGGGATCGAACGACCATGGGTGCCAAACAAGGTTTCCACTAGCATTTACCTAGCCATCCAGAGCTTTTGGAACTGATGGTTCCATGCTATGATCGACGGTTGGAAAGATACGCAATGTTGGCCATTTCAGCTGAGGAACACTTTGAGTTCTGACACTGACCGAGAATGTGTGGCCGAATTTAAAATAAGTTGAATCTCTCAAAACTGAGACAGCCTTTTGTAGGCCCCAGAAACATGGTCCTGTAGCACCTGATGGATTGATTCTACCTTGCATGAGTTCCATGATATGACCCTGCAAAGATCATTGATTTCATGCTTAAGAGACCTTGAGGGACACTTCAGCACAGAGTCGTCGGCGGGGATCGAACGACTGTGGGTGCCGAATGAGGTTGCCACTAGCATTTACCCAGCCATCCGGAGCTATTAGAACTGACAGTTTGATGCTACGATCGATGGTTGGAAAGATACGCAACGTTGGCCATTTCAGCTGAGGAACACTTTGAGTTTTGACACCGACTGAGAATATGTTTCCAAATTTAAAATAAGTTGAATCTCTGAAAATTGAGATAGGCTTTTGTAGGCCTTGGTAACATGGTCTTGTAGCACCTAACAGATTGATTCTATGTCACACAAGCTCTGAGATATGACCCCGCAAAGATTGTTGATTCCATGCTTAAGGGACCTTGAGGGATACTTCAGCACGGAGTCGTCGGTGGGGATTGAATGACTATGGGTGCTGAATGAGGTTGCCACTACCATTTACCCGGCCATCTAGAGCTATTGGAACTAATGGTTTGATGCTATGACCGACGGTTAGAAAGATATGCAACGTTGACCGTTTCAACTGAGGAACACTTTGAGTTCTGACACCGACTGAGAATGTGTTGCCAAATTTAAAATAAGTTGAATATCTAAAAATTGAGATAGGCTTTTGTAGGCCCTGATAACATAGTCCTGTATCACCTAACATATTGATTCTACCTTGCATGAGCTTTGAGATATGACCCCGCAAAGATCACTGATTCCATGCTTAAGGGACCTTGAGGGACACTTCAGCACGAAGTCATCGGCGGGGATCAAACGACTATGGGTGCCATACAAGGTTGCCACTAGCATTTACCTGGACATTCAGAGCTATTGGAACTAACGGTTTGATGCTATGACTGACAGTTGGAAAGATACGCGACATTGGTCATTTTACCTGAGGAACACTTTGAGTTTTGACACCAACCAAGAATGTGTTGCCGATTTTAAACAAAGTTGAATCTCTCAAAATCAAGATAGGATTTTGTAGGCCCTGACAACATGGTCCTGTATCACCTGATAGATCGATTCTACCTCACACGAGCTACAAAGATTGATGTTTTCATGCTTAAGGGACCTTGAGGGACACTTCAGCATGGAGTCATCGGTGGGGTTCGAACAACTGTGGGTGTCAAATGAGGTTGCCACTAGCATTTACCTAGCCATTCGAAGCTATTGGAAATGATAGTTTGATGCTATGACCGATGATTGGAAAGATACGCAACATTGGCCATTTCAGCTGAGGAACATTTTGAGTTTTGACACCGACTGAGAATGTGTTGCTGAATTTAAATGAAGTTGAATCTCTAAAAACCAAGATAAAATTTTGTAGGCCCTAGCAACACGGTCCTGTATTACCTGACAGATTGATCCTACCTCGCATGAGCTGCGAGATATGACTCCCTAAAGATCTCTGATTCCATGCTAAAGGGACCTTGAGGGACACTGCAGCACGGAGTCATCGGCGGGGATCGAATGACTGTGGGTGGCGAACAAGGTTTCCACTAGCATTTACCTGACCATTTGGAGTTGTTTGAACTAACAGTTCGATACTATGACCGATGGTTGGAAAAATATGCAATGTTGGCCATTTCAGTTGAGGAACACTTTAAGTTCTGACACCGACTAAGAATGTGTTGCTGATTTTAAATGAAGTTGAATCTCTCAAAACTGAGATAGGCTTTTGTAGGCCCTGGCAACATAGTCCTGTATCACCTAATGGATTGATTGTACCTCACATGAGTTGTGAGATATGACCTTACAAAGATCGCTGATTCCATGCTTAAGGGACCTTGAGGGACACTTCAACATGGAGTCGTCGACGGGGATCGAATGACTGTGGGTGTTGAATGAGGTTGCCACTAGTGTTTACCTGGCCATTCAGAGCTATTGGAATTGACTGTTTGATGCTATGACTGATGGTTGGAAAGATATGCAATGTTGGCCATTTCAGTTGAGGAACACTTTGAGTTCTGACACCAACCGAGAATGTGTTGAGGAATTTAAATGAAATTGAATCTCCAAAAACTAAGACAGGATTTTGTAGGCCCCAACAATATGGTCTTGTAGCAATTGATGGAACCATGCTACCTGACATGAGCTCTGAGATATGACCTGACAAAGATCACCAATTTCATCCTTAAGGGACCTTGAGGGACACTTCAACACAGAGTTGTCGGCGGGGTTGGAATGACTGTGCATGGTATGTACTTGCATGAGGACATTATATATTATAGAAATCCTGCACAGAAGTAGCTGGCAAGCTACTCAAAAAGTAGTAACTGATAGCAAGTGGGATAATGCTGATGCTTTAATAAACCACTATCTTCTTTGCTCAAGCAACATCTAGTTCATCTCCTTGACTGGGGCATGTTTTGGAATAGACAGTCTCCATTTAAACTCAAGTCTCTAGAATTAGTTATATTTGTCAGTGGAGGAGATACACCCATTATATCTACAATAACTTCATGCTCATTGGAATTTCCATTACTCTTCAATTGGGATACTCTTTCCAAAATTGCATCTACCCTTTTACCAATTAATGGGTCTATTTGTGGACGTCAAAGGAGTTGGTCACCTAAATGAGAACCTTGAGATGAAGCAGGAACTTCTCTACGAAAGAGATCAGTACCTTGAGAAGCTCTCCACTTGTTAGCTAAATTAAAACCTTGGACCATAGATGGCTGCCCTTTGTTGTAAAATGAGGAGTGAGACTACCTTGGCAAAGGTGGCAACGAACTTACATTTCAAGGATAATGCCCAAGTCCCGTAAATGCAAGGCCATTGACAGATAGTCATTTCTAATAGAAATATTTGTGGTGCTAGAATGAAGTGCATGACCAAATTCTTTTCCTGCTAATGAACCACTTTGGGAAATTAATGGGTCTATTTGTGGACCTCAAAGGAGTTGGTCACCTAAACGAGAACCTTGAGATGAAGCAGGAACTTCTCTACGAAAGAGATCAGTACCTTGAGAAGCTCTCCACTTGTCAGCTGAATTAAAACCTTGGACCATAGATGGCTGCTCTTTGTTGTAAAATGAGGAGTGAGACTACCTTGGCAAAGGTGGCAACAAACTTACATTTCAAGGATAATGCCCAAGTCCCGTAAATGCAAGGCCATTGATAGATAGTCATTTCTAATAGAAATATTTGTGGTGCTAGAATGAAGTGCATGACCAAATTCTTTGCCTGCTAATGAACCACTTTGACGCTTCATTTCACATTGCTTTGTGGATAATTCCACAACACTTGTTACTTCTCTATCTGAATTTTTGCTGTCAGTGTACATGTGCACTGAAGATATTTTGTCACTACTTGAGCTACTAGCAGATGGTGAGTAATCATCATCATCATCTAACATAGGGTCACACACATATCTTACTTCTTTCCTTTGCTGCTTTCCCCTTCCTAGCTCTTCCTCCTTATCTGTAACTTCTATCATGGGTCCAAGAAGCTCTTCCCACTCTTTCCCATTAATTGTGGGATTTGTCTCTTCATCCTAAGTAATTGGCATACCTTGGATGGCACCAAGATAACCATTTTCTTCTGAAATGTCCTTTTCTCTCACATTAATATCTCTATTAAGAAGATTTTCTATATCTTCCTCTGTATATTGAATAGATTTAGTTGCAATCCCATGTTCATCTTGAATATTCCTTGGACCGTTGAGTAATATATCATGCAATTCCTTAATAGTTTCATTCTTAACAGAATTCATAACTAGATTTTCCATAGCCAATTTTCTTCTTGATTGTTGCAATATTTTGTCCTCAACTGAACATTTTGTAATCAGTTGATATACAATCACAGTTTTCTCTTGGCCAATCTTGTGGGCTCGCAATCTAGATCTAGAAGAGTAGTATTAGGAAGAAAAAAAGGGTTGAAATCTAGATCTGTGGGTTCTCAAATATTCAAATTTGGATTCACTATAAGCATTAGTTCTCAAAAAAAAATAGTAAAACATACCATATATAATGACTGTGTCGACACTCAGCTGCATCATATAATAAGTTGAAATTAGATAATCATAAAAAACTTTGTAAAGTACAACGTACATATCATATACAACCACATCAAATGAGTTCAGCATCAAGAAAGAATATTTTTTTTTCAAAGTCTTATAATTTCTCTATGGCTGGTAGCCAATTGCTTATTCACTTATTTTTTGCTTCCTCAATTGGTCAAAAGCTGTAGGATATTCTCTGGGAAACTTTTCATTTTTTCTTGTAGGATGCCTTTGTATACAAATTTTGGAGAATCTGGGTTAAAGAGTAGGTAAGGATGGCTAAGAATAAGAAAAAGAAGAGGAAGAGAAGTGTAGGAAGTTACAAAAGGTTAATATACAAGGTGTTGAAACAAGTGCATCCCTCCAAGGGAATATCTAGTGCTGCCATGGATATCATGGAGAGCTTCATGATTGATATTTTTGATAAGATTACTCCTGAGGCTACTTCTTTGCTGAAATATAACAATATCATGACACTTTCCTCCAGATAAATTGAGATTGCTATCAAGTTTGTTCTGCCTGGAGAGTTGGCTAGGCATGTTGCTTCTGAAGGAAGTAAGCTTGTTACCAAGTTTCCTACTACTCTGGGTTAGGTTTTGTTGGAAGATTTTAGGTTTTTTTATGTGGTGTTTATGGTAGGGTTTTTTAGAAGTTGGTTTTGGCTTGGGTTTATGTGTGGAAATTAATGCTGAACTGGGATCTTAGTGTATGTAAAGAATATAGGAATTATGCTATGTATGCTGTGAAAAATCTCTGAACTATATCATGCAATTCCTTAATAGTTTCATTCTTAATAGAATTCATAACTAGATTTTCCATAACCAATTTTCTTCTTGATCATTGCAATATTTTCTCCTCAAATGAACATTTTTTAATTAGTTGATATACAATCATAGTTTTCTCTTGGCCAATCTTGTGGGCTCGCGATTGAGCCTGTAGATCAACAAAAGGGTTGAAATCTGGATCTGGTGGAAGAGTAGTATTAGGAAGATGTCATTCACTAACATCTCATCTTTATAAAAACTAAATTTGGATTCACTAGAAGCATTTTGTGATGTTTTGGGATAGTAAATCCAAGTTATACTTGACTGTCCTAAACAAGGATTTTGCAAACAATAGTTTGTTTATTTTGAAAGTTTAATGAATGGATTGACTCCCCCACCCCCTGTGGTCGATGTGATTGGTGGGAGGAGTCATAACATGTATATAATCATTGTATAGAAGTTTAAATGTAGGGATGGGTAGGTATTGTGGAGGAGAGACCACAAACATGGAGAGTAAAGTGTTGATTGGGGGTTACTAGTGTTGGGACCAGTCATGTTTTGAGAGATTTGTCCATTGGAGGGCCATATTTTATGGCTTGGATGGTCATATTATGTTGTTTTAATGGTTTTTAAACCATTAGTTTTATTGGGAAGTGTGTGGAGGTGTTAGATTGGAGAAGCCACAGGTGTGAAGACCTTAAATAGAGGGTTTTGTAGTTGGGTGTTTAAAACTTGTTGTATATTCTTGAAAAGTGGAAAATCCTTGGTTTAGGATCATAATAAAAGACTATTTTTGGTCATGGAACCCTGGAAGTAAGTGGGTGATAGGGTTGCTTTGTTAGGAGGGGCTAATTAGGCCTGGGAGAAGAGCACTTAAAAAAAGAAGTCTACACCAGTCAAAGAGTTAAAGTTTGAGATTGATATCAACTTAGGAACTCTGAAAAGGGTACTAAAAAATGTAAAAAAATTGATAGGTTGTTTGGGAAGTTTGGGAGAAAAATGTTGATTTTAGTTTTGGCAGGGCTACTAGGCAGGCCTGGAAGGCTATAGTGGAAGAATGGTGAAAGATGAGTGGATAGGAGTGAAAGGGGAGTTTGAACATGTCTAATGTACCATGTTAAGATGATCCATAGCATTGGGATCAAGGTAGGAAATCTGGTTTGGTTTTTGGTGTGTTGGAGGCACTAGGTGCACTAAGTGGCCTAGGAGGGTACTGGTGCTTAGAGAGATTGGAACAAAGAAAATTGATAGTGACCTCATGAGTGTGGTTGTGGAAGTGACTTAAAAAGTCAGAGAACTCCATTTGGTCTTTGAATAAGACTGATTCCTTGAGTTGATTCCAAGTTACTTGTTGAATCCTCGAGTTGAGTTGGCCTATTTAAGGTGATAGTGGAGGGCTCTGCATCAAGATGGTATGAAAGGAGAGAATGAAGTAAAGGATTATCCCAAAAATAGAACATAAAGGTTGTCATTAAATGTTACAAACTTCTCATTATACATACGGGGTAATGCTTGAGCAATTTACAATCCACCCAATTTACAGTGCTATATAAATTTGACATGTTATGATATTTTGTATCTCCATTTAGTCCAATGAACCAATTGGGTCTGCCCTACCCTTGATTGTCTCAAGTATTGCCTCGTGGTTTGACTCACAAACCTTCCAAAGAGTTTTATTTTGCGGTCTTCCGCCATATCTGATTAAGTGGACATTTGATGCAACGACGAGGTTTGAATAATGAAGAATCTTTCTGTGTTTCCCAATCTTTGAAAAACCACAACTTAGGGTTCTTCATAGCATACCGTCTAAGCCATGTACCAGTTACAACCACTGCTCCTATAAGGTATTCTAGCTCTTCACCATCGATAGCTGAGCGATCCAATTTATTTTTTGCCTTTACACAATGACACAAATAATAATCTGTCCCTTCTTCATTATCTTCAGGTGCAATAACAACCAAAACATGTCCTGTAATGATATAAACATAATGAGGACATTAGTTTACTAAATATTTATGATAAAGTACTAAATTTGAGATTATTTGTATGTGGAAAATATCGACTTGGTTGTACTAGATTAGATAAGTGATCAAAGTCAATGGATGATTCCATTTCTGTCGATTGTAGTGATTCATGGGGATGATAGGAGGCAAGTGGACTCAAAATATGTGTATACCATTCATTAACCCATTCCTTTGACTCACACCCATCCCAATCTTCATCTACACATGATGAACAAAAGCATTCCATATGTCATGTGTTGATACTCCATGAACCTGCATTACAACTTCTAAAAGAGTGTAGCTCACTCGATCTTGTCAATGTACAACAATCCTCATATGGTGCAATGTTAGTTTCATCCATCAACCAAAAAAATCTATGAACCGTAGAATCACCTTCATTACCTGGACCCATTGTAGTGTTACACCACTAGACAATACATCTCGCATCTAACAATGTTGCTTTCTCTATGTATTTTAATTCTTCATGTGCTAAGGCTCTTTTAATAGATGCACCCGCGCCATCGTGCTCTCCCTTTCCATGACCAGCCTCTATGAAATTCCACATATATTGAATTCTAGTAATCTTATGCATCTTGCACAACCAATAAAACATCCATGAATTCTTGAATTGGGATGCACAATTATTTGACCAAATGATATGTCGATGATATTTTATGCCCCTATTTACCAAATGACCATAAAATAGTTGAAAGCAACCGTGCACAAACTCTGTAGAATGTGAGTGATCATCACTGATATAAAAATGATACTCCCTCAATATCTTCCTGGTCTCCTTTGTATTGTCTAGTGCATGCATGAATGCTATATGAACAAATATAGCAACCTATTGAGAGCTGTAATACTTTAGTTGCACCTCATTTTGTGGTTGTAGTGTGTAGTTCTCTACAAAGTCAACAACTGAAACAATGGTATCAAGTGGGAATGTGTCCTTGCACAACTTGAATTGCATATCTAACCATCGCGCTCTATGTGTATGCCTTGCATACTCATAAATAATTTTTTTACAAAAATGTCCATGAACTGATACATTGGAATTTTTTCAATTACTAAATCACATCTTTTAGCCTCTTTTCCATCTTTTAGATTGTATGTTAGGGTCTTATATTTTCCAAATTCCACTATTTCATTACCGATTGCATGTGTACTCTCCATATGTTGACAAATTGGCAAACGTCGCAAACCTCTACAATCTATGCATGTACCATTCAAGCATGAGAGCTTGTAAAATTGTTGACCATCCACTCTTTCACATAAAATGGTAGATATTAATTCCCTTGAAGATCTAGGAGGGACATTTATGTTACAATCCTGTAAAATATTGTTAGAGTGCAAAGCTACCCATATATTCCTATAAACTTCAAAATGGTTAGAAAATTCAATATGTACCCTACAACAACAAGTTGTGCGTGTGTGATTTATCTTGACATAAAAAGGTTTACACATTTCAAAATATCTCTGACTAATTTTAATTTGAGGATACGTATGCATAAATTTTGCAAAGAATTGTGTCTGATTTGAATCCAAAAAATGTTTTGGATGTGGAGCACGAATTCAAACTACCATCCTCCTTCTTACAACATCTCTTTGATTAGGAGATACTCGTGTATTAATTCTTCCAAAATTCTTCAATCAAGGATTTCAAAGCTTCAACAATTGCTTTATCTTTTCATGGTAGTCTATCGGAAAATGCCCATAACTCATTGCTATTTGGATCTTCCACTTTTTCACGCCTTTCGAGGGCTCTCATTAGAGACTTTCTACTTATTTTCAATGTTTTTCTATCTTTCTAATGAGTTGAGATTTCTTCATTTGAGTGCTTACTATCATTGATGTAACTACACGTCGTGTGACATTACTATCTTTCATGCATGATGTAGAACCCACACTCTCATATGCAGTCATTAGATTCTTTACAATACATTTTTCACTTGACTCATTTGTCATTCTTAGCCCAAGAATCTTCAGGATGGGCCTAAATTTCAGATTTCTCATCATTTTCAACAAATAGTTGACATCTTCTTGTCATGTTTAAATTCTCAAAAAATGATCTCCAAATATGATTAACATTCTTTGACAAGTACGCGCGGGAATCTTGCCAAGGCATTGCTTCGCAAAATGTTAGTATCAATATCAATCAAATATTTTGGTTTTCTATATTTAATAATTCTAGGAGCATCAAAAACATTATGTGTGAATTGCGTACCATCTTGAGTGCCTTCAACATGAGATGATGTTGTGCCCACACCTTTGGAAGTAGACAATGATGTGCCTTCAACATGATCGAAGAGTTTGCCCACACCTTCGGAAGTAGACAATGGTGTGCCTTCAACATGATACATTGGTGTGCCTCCACCTTGGAAAATAGACCATGGTGTGCCTTCAACATGAAACATTGTGTGCCTCCACCTTCGGAAGTAGACAATGGTGTGCCTTCAACATGATACATTGGTGTGCCTTGAACATTGGATGATGATGTCTCTTGAACTTGGGAACTCGTAGATGATGTCCCCCGTATCTTCATAATTCAATTGTCTTGTTACACACAAGTTTCTCATTTGTTGTCTTTTTTATTCCAATTCCAATTCTCTCTTACTTTGTATTGATGTTTCATGTTCCTCATCCAAAGGAAAATCTTCTTCTATAGTATCTAATTTTTTTTGTTCATGAAGTTGTCTCATTCTTTCCCTTTTCTTCTCTTTGTCTCTTTCATGCTCTTCCGGGTGTTAATTCTTTGCTCATTTCCTTGGCATGATGATGATTTCTACATATCAATTGATTAAAATTTTAAAAATATAATATAAATGTAAACCAATAAATCAAATTATAATATAAACCTCTTACAATATGACAAATTATAATATAAATTTATTACACCTATATCAAATTATGTATCAAGAACAAGTCTATATCAATACAAATTATAAACCAAAACACTATTAACATTTGACATTGTAAAAAATAAAAAACTACCTCAATCTCTTTTTGTCTTTTTGATTCCAATAATTTGACTTTCACGATGGTGCAAAATGATGTTGATTTGTCACTATCAACACCATGAAAAGTGGAAGCTTGTCAGAGAAAATGCAAAATTCAGACAACATAACAAAAATGTGGGCCTCTTTCACGAGATCCTTTCCAAATAAGACCGTTTCTTCTAGTTTTACATAGCGCGAGCGCACTATAGGGTGTACGCCCTATAGGGCATCCACCCTATATAAAACAAAAAACATGTCATGTGCATCTAGTCTTAAACATAGGGTGCACACCCTATAGGGCGTACACCCTATGGTAAAATAAGAAAAAGGGGAGAAAAAGAGAGAGAGGGAGAGAGAGAATGGAGAGAGTAGGAGAGAAGGGTAAGGAGAGAGAGAAGGGGAAGAGGGAGAGGGAGAGAGAATAGAGATAGGAGAGAAGGGTAAGGAGACAGGAAGGGGAGAGGGAGAGAGAATAGAGATAGGAAAGAAGGGTAAGGAGAGAGAGAGAGAGAGAGAGAGGAGAGAGGGAGAGAGTAGGAGAGAGAGGAGAAGGAGAGGTGTGTGTGTGTGGAGAGAGAGAGAGAGAGGAGGGAGAGACAAAGGGAGAGGGAGGAGAGAGAGAGAGGGAGATGGGGAGGGGAGAGAGAGAGAAGAGAGAGAGAGAGAGAGAGAGGGAGAGGAGAGAGAGAGAGAGAGAGAGAGAGAGAGAGAGAGAGAGAGAGAGAGAGAGGAGAGAGAGATGAGAGAGAGAGAGAGAGAAGGGGAAATGGAGAGAGTAGGAGAGAGAGAAGGAGGAGAGGTGTGGTGTGTGTGTGAGAGAGAGAGAGGGAAGGAGACATATAGAAGGGGAAAGGGAGAGAGAGAGGAGAGAGAGAGAGAGAGAGAGAGAGAGAGAGAGAGAGAAGGGGAAATGGAGAGAGTAGGAGAGAGAGAAGGAGGAGAGGTGTGTGTGTGTGTGAGAGAGAGAGAGGGAAGGAGACATATAGAAGGGAAAGGGAGAGAGAGAGAGAGAGAGAGAGAGAGAGAGAGAGAGAGAGAGAGAGAGAGAGAGAGAGAGAGAGAGAGAGAGAGAGAGAGAGAGAGAGAGAGAGAGAGAGAGAGAGAGAATGGGGGAGAGAGGGAGAGAGAGACAGGGTGATGAGAGAGAGAGGAGAGAAGGGAGAGAGAGATATAGAAGGTCAGAGTGAGTGTGATAAGCGGGAGAGAGAGAGTATGAGGGAGGGAGAGAGATAGAGAGAGCACTCTCTCTTTCTCTCTCTCTCTCTCTCTCTCTCTCTCTCCCTCTCTCTCCCCTTTCTCTCTCTTCCTCCCACTTTGAATATTTCTCATCACTATGTAAATCTCATAAATTTACATAGGGTGCATGTCCTATAGGGCGTGCACACTTTTTAAAGGATTTGAATTTACCAATCCTAAGGCTTGGATTTGCCTTGGAGATCCAACCCAAATGCTTGGATGATTGAAATAGGCCTGAGACATGTTTTCCAGCAGACATACAAAAAAATTACATCTTTTTGTGTGCTCATCGTCAGGTTTACTCGTGGCTCAAGAACGCAAAAATTAGACAACGTGATATTGTAGATCTCTCTGTTAGCTATCTAAGCATATAATTTATTTTGAATTTTGATTATGTTAAGTTTTTCAACTCTAATTTCTTTTGTGTATATGTCCATTTTTGTAAAAAACCAACATGTAGTATTTTGGGCATAGATTTTGGCTCGTTCATCGAATTTTGCAATAAGTTACATTTTTAGAAACTAGACTCCATTCTACACACTTCAAAAAAAATAAAATTTAATTTTTGATTAGTTTTAAATGATTTCTATGGGGAGCACACATAAATTTCATGTTTTCAGGATGTGTGCACTTCGTAAATTCATAAAAATTTATACGTTCATAAAAAAATTACCAAAAAAATCTGGGATAAACTATGTGGTGTTAGCTAACGTCTCGTTGGAGCGATTAAAAAAATTCAAAAAAAAAGTTAACATTTTAGGGGGAGCACACTAGACGCTATGTTATGTTTTTGGACAAAAAAATAGGACCAATTTTTGTGCTCCTCCTTTTTGAGGGCCTTAATTTGCACCATTTTCAAAATAAGTTAGTAGTTTAGGAACTAGATTCAGAGTATTACATCTCTTGTTTTTGTCACATCTCAAAATTTTGAGTCTAACTATCTTCAATTTCTTGTTGAAGTTCAGAGTTTTTTGATTTCAGGAAAAAAAGTGGCAACTTATACCCCCTTTTTGGTCCCCCATCTTTGTGCACTTACCCATCTACCTCTTCCTCTAAGGAATCTACCACCATGACCTCTCTATCTTTTCTCATATCTTTTGTTCAATTTCTCCTCAGCTTTCAAAGCAAATTGATAAGCCTCCTCAATGTTCTCCAACTTGACCATGCTAATCTCCTCTTGGATGGAAACCCTCAAACCATTTAGGTATCTACCAATTCTTTCCACATCATCTTCATCATGTCCAGATCTAATATCTAATCTATAGAATTCCTCAGTATACTCTTTCATTGAGCTTTCCTTCTGTCTCAGACTTTGCATTCGCCGAACTAGGCTAATCTGATAATCATAGGGTAAGAACTTTCCTTTCAACTTATTGACCATTTTACTCCATACCTTGATTTTGTCTTCGCCTTTCCTCTTCCGATCCAATTGTAGATGTTCCCACCATAAGGATGCATGACTTTTCAACTTTGTGCTTGCAATCTTCACCTTCTTATCCTCAGGGATACTCTCATATTCAAAATACTTTTCCATCTCGGTGATCAGTCCACCCAATTCATCAGAATCTAGCTTTCCCACCATAGTCAGGGGATTGAAATGTGGTGTTGACTTCAAATTTGTCAAAGCCTTCAAGAATCTTTCTTCACCTTGATCCATAATAGGAGCAGGTTCTGCATTCGCTTGTTCTTCTTCAATTTCATTATTGCTAATATCTTCAAGATGTCTGCCTCTTCTTTGGGCTATTTCCACTGCTTCTAATCTAGTAGCAATCTACCTTAGCATATCTACCAATCCTAGATCTGCATCTCACCTCCCACGAACCATCTTGACAACCCTCTGCAATTGCAGGTCAGATCACAATTTGCCACCCTACAAAAATTCAACTAGGGCTTCAAGAGGAACCTGCAAACCTAGATCCACATACCTAGATCAAGATCTCACCTCACTCTGATACCACCCTGATGCAAGGGCAGGGATGCAAGAGGGGCCAAAGGATGGCACACCCTAATGATCCAAGCCTGCAACATACATGCAGAAGCAACAAACAACAAGAGTGAGAGAGAGAATGCTAGATCTTTCATTAACTTTCATCAATTGAATTATACATGCCAGGCTGTAAGGCCTTCCTGGTTAGTGCCTGATATTACAATGAATCACATAAGTCCTCAAACATGTGAAGATCTGCTACAAATCTTTAATCTAATGCCTTCTATCTTCTATCCAAAACTGCCTCCTTAAACTACCACCCAAACATCTACATTTATACAAGAAGCTATCAAGCAGAGTCAGCCTTCAGATCTATAATTAACGGAAGTAATGGTCAAATATGGGACCACACACTTCCCAATGATGGATACCAACATTAAATCTATGATCTCATATAAATGCACAAGTTGGCCACAATAGGAAATAAAACTAGACCTGTCGGTAAGCAAGATGATCGAGCAGCAGACAGGCAATGCCGAGCGCCAATGAAATAACCGACCACCTAGGAGAGAACCAACCACACTCGGTAACCAAAGGAACCGACCAACTCGGTGAAAGCAGAAACCGAGCAACACAGACAAAACTCCAAAATATTTTTTGGTGACACAAGATTGCCAAGGATCCGTGATGCTCCTACATCACTAAACTTAAAAATTTATATGTTTAAGTTATTTTATCAAAGTTAAATTTTTTTAAATTAAATTTTTTTTTAATTTAATTAATTTTAAATGCTTTTTAAAATATTTTTTTGAATTTATAAAATTACCCTATTAATTTATTTAACTTCTTATATGTTGCATTTGTAGAATGATATTTTAAAGGTAAACATTAATCACCATATGACACAATATATATAAATACATAATTTAATTGATAAAGTGAGCTTCTCAATGCAACATTGTGACATAACTATATTAATAAAGACATTGTATATATAAGATAGAAAATCTTTATTAGAAATTTATTTTTGGTGAAGATATTTTATTTAAATCATATTAAATAGTTCAAAAATATAAAATAAGGGAGTTACATCTCAAATATTCACCTATATTAAGTGAATATCTGAAGTTTAAATATACTTTTGATGTGTTGATTTTAGATTTTAAATATATATTTTAAAAAAAATTCATGAGAGAAAATATGAATGGACCCTTTTGAGAAGCTTTTGCAAACACCATCTCTATTTGGTTTTATTATATTACATGACAATATAATTATTATCTAATCTTGCTTCATTCTTTTGTACATAAATGAGTAGAAATAATTTAAATTGCTTGCGACTAATGATATATAATTTTCACATTAGTGTTTTGTTTTTTATCGGTGAAAAAATATTTTTTATTAATAACTATAGATTAAACATTGCAAAAAATAATCCTCGTCATTTCCTATTATGTATCCTCTTCATGGAGCTTTTACCACTATCACACCTCTTGAAACCTTCAAACTTTGTAATTACAAAAGATGAACCATACTTATGAAAGAATCAATATACACCATATAGTTCTATACATTTACCAACCTGTACTATTGCCAAACAAATATTTACAAAATTGGGCCACGCTCAAAGTGTGCCTATACTCATCCAAACCCAAGACCAGACCATATTACTGAACACACAAATATACAAAATTGAGTCACACCCAAAGTGAACCTACACCCACCCATACCCTGCCTAGGACCATATATTTTAATAAATGGGTATGTGTAAGATCATGGTGTACCAAACTAGGCCCATAAGGGGCAATGAAAATTTATAAAATCAAGGTTAGGGAAGATGACATAAAAATTTGAAAGAGTTATCAATCTTACAACAAAAATTTGTAAGGAGAGCATATGTAGATAATTGAATGTAGTTTCTATGATACTAGCCCTTTTTTGAAAAAAATATTCTATATGGTAAAAAATGTCCAATTTCAATGTGTTAGTAAGGAAATTTCAGAAAAAAGATAAGAAGCAAGTGTATGTCTAACCACCTTAAACACAATAAAATAATATTAGATTTTTACAAGATTCTAGTTATAAGTAGTAGACTCATGTTTGGATGTGACATATTTATTTGTAATTTTTTTCCAATTAAATAATTAATTATGATTTTTCTGCTACAACTTTTTTAGAATAAAAAACTCCCATGTCTGACCACCCTTAACTTAGTCTAAACTTCATAATTTTTTTTTTTTTCTTGTACTAGGTGAAGCATAGAATGTGACGTATTATTTAGAATTAAAAAATGTTATATCACTTGAAAGTTATAGTTGTTTTTCAATCAGTCTATCAATCAGGACTTTAGAGGTAATTCAATTAGAAAATAAATAATAATTACTTATTGAGCTAAAAATTTGACAACAATTATATGGATGGAAAGATGACAATCTCCTTAAGAAAACCCTTTTCATTTCATCAAATTTGGCTGGAAAAAAGTCATCAGCTACATGGTCGAAGTCTGGAGATCGAAGGGC